>OZ017742.1:178301109-178938609 GCA_963969285.1 Odontomyia ornata | reverse complement strand
AATTCTTTGTGGAGCTTAATGTTTTTCTTGTTTTTAACAATAGATGTATTTAGTGTTTAAATATATATATTTGTTTTTTTTTTTTTGGTGATAACAATTACATTTTTTGTATTTAAAGTATTGATGTACTTAATAATATTATGTATGTGTTCTTATGATTAAAAATATTTCTGCATCTGGATTTTTGTTTTTTTTATAATGCTACAAGCAGATCTTGATGCTTAAAAATAAAATTGTTATAGTATAGTTTTTTTTTTTTTTTTGGAATTATGTACATTTTCTTGTAACTTATATTTAAATTTTAATCGAGTTGACTTGCAGAGCTCGGTGTTTACAGATGATTATTATTGTTATTGTAAACAAATAGAAGCAATACATTTTTTTTTGTTTGAGGTGAGTAGCAGAGCTCAGTTAATTTTTTTTTGTTTTTGTACTTTTTGCGGTGATTTACAATTTTTTAAAATATTTGCTTATTCAGAGCTAGATTTTTACAAATTATTATATTTGATCGAGGTTATGAGCAGAGCTCGATTTTTATTTAGTATGATCGAGTTGATAAGCAGAGCTCGATTTTTATTTATTACTATCGAGTTGATAAGCAGAGCTCGATTTTTATTTACTATGATCGAGTTGATAAGCAGAGCTCGATTTTTATTTACTATGATCGAGATTTTTGTTTACTATTATCGAGTTGATAAGCAGAGCTCGATTTTTACAAATTAATAGTATTTCGTTAGAGGTTAATCGTTAATAGTTAATGAATAGGAAATAGGGCTTCTCTTTTTTTTGTTTAAACTAACTGTAGGGATCGTGGCGGGGGTTGGTGTATTATTGCTTCCTCGTCTTGAGATTGGGCCACCATCGGAGGTTTCGTTTCTTGCTTATTGAGGTTAAGGGTAAATGTTGGGTTTGATTCCCGATTGGTGATTGTTAGACGATTTTGTTTCCTGCAGCATTTTATGTGTCGAATAGACAGGTATATCCCTATTGTTATGATGCCAATTGTTAAGCTGAGGGATGCTGTGGATAAATGCATATGCTACTTGTTCGTTTCTATTATCCATTGTGCCAAACAGTGTGTGCATTGCTTGACCTATCCCATCAAAGAGTGATCTTTTGTTTCTTCTAGAAATCAATGATTCGCGAAGGGTTTCTGAGCGGAATTTTAGATTTTCCACAAGGACGTGTATGTGACGTTGCTGTTCTTTGCATCCCGTGTTGTTCACTGAGCACAGTAAATATACAAGTTGTTCAGTGCGTTCAGCGAGGTTTAATTGCGAGTGAATATCTCCTAAGTTGAGTTCCGTTACAATATTCCATGTGCTGTGGTAGCTCAGTATGGTTCCTAAGTCTTCCAACAATATCCCTGTGTTTTCAATAGGAGTTGTTGTATAAGGATTGGTTTTGGCTTGAACCGTGATTACAACGGAGATTAGTAGTAAAATCATTGCATTTGCCATGACTGAAAGGGGGAAAAGGAAAAGTTATTCGTAGAATGGTTTTAATCTGTTATTATGGACATTTACTAGCTTCTTCCCTATCGCAATTGTTGTGTTGACAGGGGGGGGGTGATTGATTTAACAATATAAGGGCCTACCTATACTTGCACTAATTGATGCTTCCTGTTTTCATTTTTTAATAAAACTTTGTCTCCTATGTGGAAAGATACTGGCTTCGTGTTTTGGTCATAGTATGTTTTTGATTTTACTTTGCTTTTTAATATATTTTTTCGCGCTATCGAATACATTTTCTGAAGCTTATATTTTAAAAGGAAATAATAATTTTCGTGGTTGTAGATTGAGGTTGGCTCTTTTTTAAGGTTTGAGGGTATTTCTGCTGTAAAACCGAAAAGGCAGTCCATTGGTGTGAGCTTGGTGCTGTCGTGTTCACTATTGTTATATACAAAGGCTGCGGTTCTTAAAAATTGGTCCCATGATTGTGGGTTACTATCTACCGTAGAACGTAGATATTCAAAGTCAAAGTCAAAGTCAAAAGCGCTTTATTTAATACTAATCGTTATAAATTTTAAAAGAATATAAAGCAAATTCCAAACAATAACAATCAAAAAAAAACTTTGTAATGTGACGCCTGCGCCCAGGAATCGAAGTGATTCCGATCCCGAACCCTTGTAACCTGCCAGATGGATATGTCCTCGAAGTGCCAGCGGACTTCATCTGTTGTGCGGATATCGTTGTGCAGAAAATATTTTTTTTCTGTCCAAATATTTATATCCGTGGATATAAATATTCGAAATATAGAATTAATCCAACCCCGGCACATTTCGAGACATACACATCTGGAAATGCCCCTCCACCGTGGCCATCGAGAAAACTATGCCACTGGCGACATCTGAAGAAGCACATTTCCGCCATATGAAGTGCCATTCCACGCACATATGTTTTGTCCGAGGTGACAACCGGAAATTTCGACAGCACATGGAGGCGCTAAACGTCATCATAAAGTTCTTCGTGATAATATCGAAGGTATTACAAAACCAGCTATACGTCGTTTGGCGCGACGTGGTGGAGTGAAACGTATTCCCTGTTAATCTATGAAGAAACGCGTGGTGTGCTTAAAGTGTTTTTGGGAAAACGTATTCGTGAGGCAGTGACATTCACCGGAGCAGAAAAATTAGGAAAGAGGTTAGTTTAGTTAATAACTAATTAGAAAAGTTTAGCAATATTTTGTCTGGTCTGCAGCGGAAGGCAGGGCGTTTATCTCATCCAATCAATCCCATCAATCCAAGGTATCGACCGATAAATGAGGGTGTTGCTGAACTGGACGCCTCGCAACATCCCAACAGATGCCTGGTCGAGGAAGGTGACATATTTATGGATAAACATACAGACGGATCTTTGGAGGTTAGCAAGTGAGTTTTATGTTGAAATATCGGCAGTGCCCACGTCATTCATTTGACGGAATAAGTTCCGGGCAACCGGAATCGCTGCCATAGTGGAGTTTAGGCGCAGAGTTTCGGATATAACGAAACCTTGGTAATTAAGTATCTGATGCAACATTGCTCACTATGAAAATTTCTCACCTAAATGCATCTCATCAACTCTGAAGGCGAGTAAAGTAGGCAAATTAGTTAGATCGCCGAAAATATGTTTACCCGCGGTTTGTGTTGTATGCAATGCCGAGGTTGAGAGCAGGTGACAAATATTGGGGGTCATAATATGATCAACTCAATTAGTACATGATTGATTTAGAAACATCTCAATAACGAGGAATTAATTGAGTTTATATGAGAAGAGAATTATTGATTAGTGTTCCCGATGTTTTTGATATCTAAAATTATTTGCAAGAATTTAATTTCTATCGAAATATTCAATGCCTAGTTCAATTTAATAATATAGGTTAGTTTATTATATATTATTTTTAAATGTTAGGTTTTTTTTTGTGTTTTTATATTTCAATAGCAATTAATCCAAACAACATTATTTTGAAGAGCATGTGAAATTATTTGACCTGCGAGGAAATGACATTTAGAATACTTGATTATTTTGAAATATCAAATTATGTTCAGTTCCAAATTTTAAGGACTAATCAATTCACCATCATTACTTTCAAGTAGAAAAATTAAAAGGCCTTTTAAATTTTTCTAAATTAAATCTACACTATTAATTCTGTAATGCGGAAGTCTACAGAAGATTCATCCTCGCTCAATATGAAAATTGTTTTACAGATCTAGCTTCGTGAAGACATTTTGCATATGTCAAAAAACATACATCTCAGTGAATTTTTGAAAAAAAAATTGAATTTTATATTTGAAACCATATTTTGCATGCTCAGGAGCGTTAAAAAAGAAAATGAAATAGCAACAAAATCCCCCAGAATCAATTTCGTGGTAATTTTAGAGGTGGTAATAATTGGTAATCAAATGTAATTAAAAACAAAGTGAAATTGAAACAAACGAAGGCCGAGTTTTGAAAGAACATAATTATAGAATGTTTTTAAATTGCATTGAAACGAGTAGAAAATTACTACCAAAAAAATGCGATATTTGTGTACAAATGAACTAGTGTGTGGATGCGAGAGTGCACGGTTGAATTTTTAGATAAATACGAGTATAAGTAATGTAAAATCTTTGGGCATAAAATTAATATTTTGTTTGTACAAAGAAAGTTATTATTGAACATAATCGAAGCTTCTATAATTGAATTCGGATGAGATCTCACGAAAAACAAAGTATAAATAACTGTGTGGTTGGTTTAGGAGTGTGAAATGATAATTGAGTTGTTTTCACTATATTCAGAAATGAAGAAAAAAAAAATGTTTTTAAAAGACGTAACTATGTTCAGAAGTAATTGCTTAGTAATATGTAGTCTTTAAACTGATGCGAGTGTTGATATTGTGTGTAAATAGTATTTGAAATTTTCGTTCCTTCAATGAAGTTTAATCTAAGATTTTAATACATTCATTCATTCTTTATTGATGAACGTTAGTGGAGAGAAAATACTTACGAGCATTGTAAAAAGTTATGAATCCTTAGTGATAAGATGTTATTTCTTCATTTATCCAAGAGCGTGATTATCCCTCAAATGTTAGAAAGGAAATCACTTGAAACTAATATGCGAATAGTTTTATTGTATTGGAATTACATAGTAAGTCAAGTAATGCAGGGCATTTAGGGATTTTAATTTTAAAATTGACATTCATCTATAAGACTTTGAGTAATCGGAATAAAATTCATACTATTCAAGAGCAAAACCTCTTGTTCACCTTAAAGTTTAAAGTAGCTTCTAATTTCAGATCAAAAAAAGCAATGTTTACAAGCAAATATCAATATTTCTCTTTTCCTTATATCGGCTCTTAAATTAAAAGTCTGTTTTTGTTTTGCTTGAACCAAAGCATTCTTCAAACTATTCGTGGTTCATCTAGGAAATCATCTTTTTCACTTGATTTTAAGGTTTAGGGTGCGTGTGAATGGATTTTATTTCCAAAATGTTCATATGAACTTGCGCTCTTTTAAGACTTATAAACAATACACAGCTAGAGTGATAGTTCTAATAACCTGCTTGTTTGCACCAGGAGATATAGGATAGTTCCCCCCAAAATTTCATATAGCATAAAACATATTACTGCCTTAGAATTTAGTTCAGTAGAATGCATAAATTGCTGTAATACCCACTAATCAAACATGAACGTATATGACTGGTTATTAAAAATAACAGGGTTCTAGATAGCTTGCTATTTCATTTTTCTTTTGAGGTTTCATTGTTTTCCTTTTAGAAAAAGTTTAATATATATATTCAGTAATACTGCATTCATCATTGTGACGCGATTATTTGCATATTGTATAAAAATGTGCGTTATTCTCTTTTTGTGTGTTGCATTCTAGGGTAAACAGATATATTAAGGATTTCTCTGTATAATTATAACCAACGCAAATTTAAATTGAAAATAAGATGAATTGCTAAAGTAACCCACGACTTTCCTTTTTAGTGACTCTTCTTTTTCAGTGGGAACTGAGAGTGTAGGGTAAGTATGCCGTCGCAAGGGTAGGGTTTCTGCAAATCCGCTGAAGTCGGTTTCGCGTCGCGCGCGGTACGCGGTACCTTTGTTTGTTTCGCCATTTCTTTAGAGTAGTTTTCTTCGGTTTAAGTTCGAGTAGTATATTTTTCGGTACCGCGTCGGTGAATCGGTAACGCGCCTATGGGATTTTGTAGCGTTTTTGATTTGAGATCTGTGGATAGATCACATCCAGAACTAACGTAATGTAGGTTTCTCGTTCTGGATGAGTAATTGTTGACGCGTTTGAAAAACGGGCAATTTCAGGTGACTGAAATATTGTAATTGAGCGTAATCCATTCGGAGACCCGCGACCGAAATCCTCTCCGAACTAGCTGGCCGACAAGCAGTCACCGCATGAATGGGTTACGGTGCACGGATTGGTTGACCTGTTGGTACCATCCGTTGGCACTACTCAGACTTAACGTCTAGAACCGATGAGAGGTCGGTTCCGCGTTCGAGTTGAAGGTAGAAAAATCATTACAAATGGCGCCCAACGTGGGGCCCGAAAACATCCTAAGGGGGAAAGAACTTCGCGTCTTCTGACGAGTTGGTCCTTTACGGAGGATGTAAGGTACTTTGGTACTCGAGTCCCACTATCAGGAGCAGTGGAATTGTGTGATACACATTAGAGGTCGCTTCACGTGAGTTGTAGCTTCCGCTCTCCTTTGCTTGATTTTGCTTTCGCGACAGAATCCTTCCGATGTGTTGTCCCAGGTTAACCCCTGTAAGGACCTTCTATTTTCTTGATGGAACTGCCAGTCTGATGGGTTTACCTATCAGCATGGACTCTCAAGAAAATAGAAGGCTACCTTGCCTTTATGTCGCGGAAGGATTCTAACTATTTCTTATGCGTGTTAGACGAGTGGTATCGGTTCAACGTTCGATGGCGTATGCTGGAGTTGCGAAGCCCGGAATGCTTCCACGCGTCGGGAATTTTGACCGCGTACAAAGTCGTTACGGTAGCTCTACCACTTGTCTCGTCGAGTCATTTAACGTAGATTAGAAACGGTTTGTAATGTATGTGGGTATGGGGATAAATTTCGTAAATCGACCGAAGCACCCTTTCTTCGGCAGAATACCACGCACTCTCTTTTCCCGTTGGAGGAGTCGACCACTGAAAAGGAAAGTGTATCAAATAATTTTTTTTTCTCCTATCATTATATTAATAGCTCGCCACTATCGGCCACTCAATTAACATTAAATTCTTTTTTTTTTTCACTTATATAATAGGAATAAGTATATTTTATATATATTTTTTTTTTCTCTTCTTCTCTCGTTTCATACTAGCAACCACCCATAATAAACCCACACAAAATGGCAACGAAGCGGACGCCCGATAAGCGGTGGACCCGGTCCAAAACGGTCCAACCCGCGAACTGTGGAATCTGTTTCGAGGACGTAGTGGAGGGTGTACACAGCGTGCGATTGGATTGTGGACATTTATTCCATCGTGCCTGTGTACAACAGCTCCTCCTCACGTCAGAACTGTGTCCCTTATGCCGGCGACCCATAGATCGGTCTGCCCTAGACGTCCCCATCGGAACGCCCCTACCAACGCGCGGAGCAGTGGCGAAAGGAGCTCCAGAAGCCGAACCGTCACAACCACTCTTAGACCTGCAAGGAGCAGTAGGCGGTGAAGTTCCGGCTGCGAGTGTCGTGTCCGAGGTGACAACCATGCCTTCCGCCCACTCCATTGACACCCTCGTGGCGTTGATGAGGGATATGTCGGAGAGGATTGGCAACCTGGAGGGAAAGATCCAGAATCTCCCGTTGAGCCAACCACCCAGCCGCGTGAGAACTCCGCTTGGCTGGGAGCCAAATCCCAGTGTGGCGATGCCCCACTCCCGACAATCCGAGCAATGGGTCCCACCTCCAAGGAACTCGGGAATGGATCCCAGAGCTCCCGAATACAGACCGCGACACAGTACCGGACCTCCGTTGTTACCTCCAGCCCCCGAGGCAGTTCAGTACAACAGGTCAGTAGAGGATGTGATTCCCCCCGGGAACGCATTGGCACCTTTTCGAGACCCGACGCCTCGTATCATGGAGAGTTGGCGCCTGAACTTTACAGGGTTCAACGATATGATATCGGCGGACCGGTTCCTTTTCCGGATTCAGGCGTTGGTGTCCAGCACCCTGGGAGGTGATTCCTCGGCCTTCCTCCGGCATGCACATCTTTTGTTCAGCGGCGACGCTGCCGACTGGTACTGGAGCTTTAAAGAGTCAACGCCACGTCCCACTTGGCACTCTTTCAGTGCAGCCTTCCGCAATCGATTTGAGGATGGCTTCACTGAGAGAGAGCTAAGAGAGCAAATAAAGAAACGGAAACAAGGCGCTCACGAACCGTTCGACCAGTACTACACCAGTATAGTGAGATTGAGCACTCGCCTGCGAAATACCATGCCCGAGGACGAATTGGTAGAAATTATCAGAGAGAACATGCGCTGGGACCTCCAGAACAGCCTGCTACATTTCCCCATCAACACCATACAGGGATTGCGCCTCCATGCGCGTAGACAAGAACACTTGGATGAGCGACGAGGTACCTTCCGTCCACAACCTCGCATAACGGGACCAAATCCCCGAAATCATCACACCGCGGAGTTGATGGCAGCAGACCACCTGCTTGCTGATCCAGTACCAGTACCGAGGAGCGGAGCACCACCGGAGCTTGAGGACCCAGCCTTGATTGATCGACCCTCCCTTGAAGCACTTACAAGCCCGACGGTCTGTTGGAACTGCCGACAACCGGGACATCGGTTCTATGCATGTCCAGCGGAGCCAACGCTTTTCTGCTACCGTTGCGGGAAGGCCGACACATACGCACCTGATTGTGCAAATTGCAAAGGGCGAAAAAACTTGTCACCGAGTGCCGCGACCACCCGTCGGCACTCCTAGACCCCGGACGAACAAATCCAGACCCCATCACCAGCTATGACCCAGCTCCCAACATGACTCCAACTCTGCTGACTCGCACCGCTAAACACAGTTCTCCCGAAGTTCCACAACCGACGCCGTCCTTCGCCGATGCCAACGCGCAAGGGAATGATAGCGAGACGAAAGTTCCTTGGCATGTAAAACCCTTTCATGTCAGGCTGCGGAATTATTTGGCTACTCGACAGCGCATCTTCCATGAGGAGTTAGCCACAACTGTCCCACCGCGAAGCAAGCGAGCCACGCGTCGGATGCGGAGCTTCTGGAGAAAAGTCAGGCAGTCGAGGAAAGTGTTGAAGGGCATATACTTAGACGAATTATTGAGGGATGATGTTCGGCCATATGCGTCAGTACACCTCCTGCAACAACGAGTATCAGGCTTAGTCGATACGGGAGCCAGTGTGAATTGCATCTCTGCCGAGTTTGCAGGGGAGGTACTGGCAAAGCACGCGGACCAAATCCGTCATTTCACCTCCTGGTTAAGCACGGCGGACGGAACTCGTCACTCTGTAGTGGGAAAAATTATGACGGATGTCACCTTTAAAGGGGTAACTAAACTTATGGAATTTTTCATCATACCTCAGTTAACCCAGAATCTTTATTTAGGAGTGGATTTCGTTCGAAAATTTAACTTGGCCCCGGCACTATTTTCCAGTTCGACCCTGGAGTCCGTCACCACCGTTCCTGACCAATCTCAACCCACTAACTTATTACGGCATACACTGGATGTAACTCAGCAACTGCGTCTCGACTCGGCTATATCGGCTTTTCCCTCGCACGAGAAGGAAGGTCTCGGGCGGACTGCTCTGGTGTTCCACACTATAGATGTGGGGGATGCTAAACCCATAAAACAGAGACATTTCGCCATATCTCCGGCGAAGGAAAAATCGTTATATGCCGAAGTGGATCGAATGCTAGCATTAGGCGTAATCGAAGAATCACAGAGCGCGTGGGCTTCCCCAGTCACCTTAGTGGTCAAGCCGAACAAGGTCCGGTTATGCTTAGATGCCAGACGCTTGAACGCCGTCACAGTCAAGGACGCATATCCTCTACCGTTGATCGAAGGCATTTTGAGTCGATTGCCTAAAGCCCATTTCATCACGAGCTTAGACCTCAAGGACGCCTTCTGGCAAATTCCTTTAGACCCCGGTTCAAAGGAGAAAACAGCCTTCACAGTCCCAGGCCGGCCCTTATATCAATTCGTGACCATGCCATTCGGATTGTGTAATGCCCCCCAAACAATGACGCGCCTTATGGATAAGGTGATACCACCTCATTTGCGGCACCAAGTTTTCGTTTACTTGGACGATCTGTTGCTTATAACCGAGACCTTTGACGAACACATCGACCTGCTTCAGGAGGTGGCTCTACACATCCGGAGGGCAAGATTAACCATCAACATAAGGAAGAGCCAGTTCGTGATGACGGAGGTGAAGTATTTAGGTCACATCATTGGGCATGGGCATATCAAGACCGATCCGGAAAAGACTCAAGCGATTGACGTTTTTCCACTACCCAAGACCACCAAACAGTTACGCCGATTCTTAGGGTTATGCGGATGGTACCAGCGTTTTGTACGTGACTATGCCACCATTACCACTCCTTTGACCGACATGCTGCGTAAGGGACGTAAATTCGTCTGGGAAGAGCCCAGCTTGCGAGCCTTTGAAGAGCTAAAGAAGAGTCTGACTACGGCCCCCGTACTGCACAGCCCGGACTTTGACAAACCGTTCTCAATCCATTGTGACGCGAGTCAACATGGGGTGGGAGCAGTCTTAGTCCAGGTTGCACAAGACGGCGAGGAGAGACCTATAGCCTTCATGTCTCACAAGCTGAACCCAGCCCAGCGAAATTACACGGTCTCCGAGCAAGAATGTTTAGCCGCGGTGTTGGCAGTGAAACGCTTCCGAGCCTATGTGGAGGGACACACCTTTGAAATCGTTACGGATCACGCTTCTCTGAAATGGCTAATGAGCCAGACTGATCTCAACGGCAGATTGGCCAGGTGGGCACTGAAACTACAGGCATTTGACTTCACAATTCGCCACCGAAAAGGAAGCCAGCATGTAGTCCCCGACACCCTATCCAGAATGTTCGCCCCTGAAGGAGCCGAGTTGGTCCAAGAGGACGACAGCGCCCAATTGATCGATCTGGACCATCCTGCCTTCAAGTCAGCCAGCTACACCCAACTGATTCACACTATCCAGAATCAACTGTCCCAGCTTCCTGAACTGCGGTTGACGGATGGATTCATTTACAAACGGATGGGACACGCATCCGGAGACCCCATACAAGAAGAAGAACAGTGGAAGTTGTGGGTGCCCGAAGAATTAACCACTGATCTTATCAGACGGGCTCATGACCACCCATCAAGTGCGCACGGCGGATACGGTCGTACACTTAGGCGGTTGAAAACCTGTTTCTTTTGGCCTAAGATGGCACAACAGATAAAAGCGTACGTAGCCTCTTGTGAGCTATGCAAGTGCACTAAAGCGCCCAACACCATTCTTCGGCCACCCATGGGTAAGGTTGAGGTCCCTGAACGCGTGTTCCAGCGCTTGTACATTGATCTTATCGGTCCTTACCCTCGATCTGCTTCTGGTCACACGGGAGCTGTCGTGGTCCTGGACCAGCTCTCCAAATTCCCTATCATAGAGCCACTACGTAACATGCACACTGGACCAATAACCAGCTTTTTGGAGAACCGAGTCTTTCACATGTTTGGAGTTCCGGAGAAACTTGTCTCCGACAATGGGGTCCAGTTCACCTCCAGCAAGTTCCGAGACCTAATGTCCAAATACGGCATCATCCACCAACGAACTGCCGTCTATTCACCACAAGCCAACGCATCCGAACGACTGAATCGTACGCTCATAGCGGCCATTCGCGCCTATGTCCACCCGAATCAGAGGGACTGGGATCGCAAATTGTCCGCCATCACTAGTGCACTGCGCTCGTCGTACCACGCCACGACCGGCATTTCGCCGTATTTTGCAGTGTTCGGTCAGTATATGATCTGTCATGGGAGCGCTTACCGGCTATTGCGGCAGCTGAAATCGCTAGAGGACCCAATCGTGGTTCTAGAACCGCACGAAAAGCTCCAACTTCTGCGAGATCAACTGCGGGAGAAGATTGAAGAAAGTAGACGGATGGGAGAGGAGCGGTACAACTTGCGATCTCATCCTTCTGGCTTTAAGGCCGGCGACGAAATATATCGTCGAAACTTCCGACAGAGCGATGCCACCCGACATTACAATGCCAAACTAGACAAGAAATTCGTGAAGTGTCGAGTCATACAAGTCATAAGCCCCACCCGATACCTCATCGCGGACATGACTGGTAAGACCCTGGGAATTTACCACGCAAAAGACCTTAGACGATGAAGTGCAACTAATTCCCACGAGAAACCTTGGCTTATCCCAAATCTCTGCCTAGACGAAGGCCTCCGAATAACACCTGACTCCCTACTTTATAGTCACTGTCGAGTCCTCACGAACAGGGTTGTAGCCTATCCTTCGAAACGGATCTTCGACCCGCCACGTCCCTAACCAAGACCTGTTACCAAGGAGACGGGATCGTAATTACTTCGATTTTGGGGGGGGGAATGTGTAATGTGACGCCTGCGCCCAGGAATCGAAGTGATTCCGATCCCGAACCCTTGTAACCTGCCAGATGGATATGTCCTCGAAGTGCCAGCGGACTTCATCTGTTGTGCGGATATCGTTGTGCAGAAAATATTTTTTTTCTGTCCAAATATTTATATCCGTGGATATAAATATTCGAAATATAGAATTAATCCAACCCCGGCACATTTCGAGACATACACATCTGGAAATGCCCCTCCACCGTGGCCATCGAGAAAACTATGCCACTGGCGACATCTGAAGAAGCACATTTCCGCCATATGAAGTGCCATTCCACGCACATATGTTTTGTCCGAGGTGACAACCGGAAATTTCGACAGCACATGGAGGCGCTAAACGTCATCATAAAGTTCTTCGTGATAATATCGAAGGTATTACAAAACCAGCTATACGTCGTTTGGCGCGACGTGGTGGAGTGAAACGTATTCCCTGTTAATCTATGAAGAAACGCGTGGTGTGCTTAAAGTGTTTTTGGGAAAACGTATTCGTGAGGCAGTGACATTCACCGGAGCAGAAAAATTAGGAAAGAGGTTAGTTTAGTTAATAACTAATTAGAAAAGTTTAGCAATATTTTGTCTGGTCTGCAGCGGAAGGCAGGGCGTTTATCTCATCCAATCAATCCCATCAATCCAAGGTATCGACCGATAAATGAGGGTGTTGCTGAACTGGACGCCTCGCAACATCCCAACAGATGCCTGGTCGAGGAAGGTGACATATTTATGGATAAACATACAGACGGATCTTTGGAGGTTAGCAAGTGAGTTTTATGTTGAAATATCGGCAGTGCCCACGTCATTCATTTGACGGAATAAGTTCCGGGCAACCGGAATCGCTGCCATAGTGGAGTTTAGGCGCAGAGTTTCGGATATAACGAAACCTTGGTAATTAAGTATCTGATGCAACATTGCTCACTATGAAAATTTCTCACCTAAATGCATCTCATCAACTCTGAAGGCGAGTAAAGTAGGCAAATTAGTTAGATCGCCGAAAATATGTTTACCCGCGGTTTGTGTTGTATGCAATGCCGAGGTTGAGAGCAGGTGACAAATATTGGGGGTCATAATATGATCAACTCAATTAGTACATGATTGATTTAGAAACATCTCAATAACGAGGAATTAATTGAGTTTATATGAGAAGAGAATTATTGATTAGTGTTCCCGATGTTTTTGATATCTAAAATTATTTGCAAGAATTTAATTTCTATCGAAATATTCAATGCCTAGTTCAATTTAATAATATAGGTTAGTTTATTATATATTATTTTTAAATGTTAGGTTTTTTTTTGTGTTTTTATATTTCAATAGCAATTAATCCAAACAACATTATTTTGAAGAGCATGTGAAATTATTTGACCTGCGAGGAAATGACATTTAGAATACTTGATTATTTTGAAATATCAAATTATGTTCAGTTCCAAATTTTAAGGACTAATCAATTCACCATCATTACTTTCAAGTAGAAAAATTAAAAGGCCTTTTAAATTTTTCTAAATTAAATCTACACTATTAATTCTGTAATGCGGAAGTCTACAGAAGATTCATCCTCGCTCAATATGAAAATTGTTTTACAGATCTAGCTTCGTGAAGACATTTTGCATATGTCAAAAAACATACATCTCAGTGAATTTTTGAAAAAAAAATTGAATTTTATATTTGAAACCATATTTTGCATGCTCAGGAGCGTTAAAAAAGAAAATGAAATAGCAACAAAATCCCCCAGAATCAATTTCGTGGTAATTTTAGAGGTGGTAATAATTGGTAATCAAATGTAATTAAAAACAAAGTGAAATTGAAACAAACGAAGGCCGAGTTTTGAAAGAACATAATTATAGAATGTTTTTAAATTGCATTGAAACGAGTAGAAAATTACTACCAAAAAAATGCGATATTTGTGTACAAATGAACTAGTGTGTGGATGCGAGAGTGCACGGTTGAATTTTTAGATAAATACGAGTATAAGTAATGTAAAATCTTTGGGCATAAAATTAATATTTTGTTTGTACAAAGAAAGTTATTATTGAACATAATCGAAGCTTCTATAATTGAATTCGGATGAGATCTCACGAAAAACAAAGTATAAATAACTGTGTGGTTGGTTTAGGAGTGTGAAATGATAATTGAGTTGTTTTCACTATATTCAGAAATGAAGAAAAAAAAAATGTTTTTAAAAGACGTAACTATGTTCAGAAGTAATTGCTTAGTAATATGTAGTCTTTAAACTGATGCGAGTGTTGATATTGTGTGTAAATAGTATTTGAAATTTTCGTTCCTTCAATGAAGTTTAATCTAAGATTTTAATACATTCATTCATTCTTTATTGATGAACGTTAGTGGAGAGAAAATACTTACGAGCATTGTAAAAAGTTATGAATCCTTAGTGATAAGATGTTATTTCTTCATTTATCCAAGAGCGTGATTATCCCTCAAATGTTAGAAAGGAAATCACTTGAAACTAATATGCGAATAGTTTTATTGTATTGGAATTACATAGTAAGTCAAGTAATGCAGGGCATTTAGGGATTTTAATTTTAAAATTGACATTCATCTATAAGACTTTGAGTAATCGGAATAAAATTCATACTATTCAAGAGCAAAACCTCTTGTTCACCTTAAAGTTTAAAGTAGCTTCTAATTTCAGATCAAAAAAAGCAATGTTTACAAGCAAATATCAATATTTCTCTTTTCCTTATATCGGCTCTTAAATTAAAAGTCTGTTTTTGTTTTGCTTGAACCAAAGCATTCTTCAAACTATTCGTGGTTCATCTAGGAAATCATCTTTTTCACTTGATTTTAAGGTTTAGGGTGCGTGTGAATGGATTTTATTTCCAAAATGTTCATATGAACTTGCGCTCTTTTAAGACTTATAAACAATACACAGCTAGAGTGATAGTTCTAATAACCTGCTTGTTTGCACCAGGAGATATAGGATAGTTCCCCCCAAAATTTCATATAGCATAAAACATATTACTGCCTTAGAATTTAGTTCAGTAGAATGCATAAATTGCTGTAATACCCACTAATCAAACATGAACGTATATGACTGGTTATTAAAAATAACAGGGTTCTAGATAGCTTGCTATTTCATTTTTCTTTTGAGGTTTCATTGTTTTCCTTTTAGAAAAAGTTTAATATATATATTCAGTAATACTGCATTCATCATTGTGACGCGATTATTTGCATATTGTATAAAAATGTGCGTTATTCTCTTTTTGTGTGTTGCATTCTAGGGTAAACAGATATATTAAGGATTTCTCTGTATAATTATAACCAACGCAAATTTAAATTGAAAATAAGATGAATTGCTAAAGTAACCCACGACTTTCCTTTTTAGTGACTCTTCTTTTTCAGTGGGAACTGAGAGTGTAGGGTAAGTATGCCGTCGCAAGGGTAGGGTTTCTGCAAATCCGCTGAAGTCGGTTTCGCGTCGCGCGCGGTACGCGGTACCTTTGTTTGTTTCGCCATTTCTTTAGAGTAGTTTTCTTCGGTTTAAGTTCGAGTAGTATATTTTTCGGTACCGCGTCGGTGAATCGGTAACGCGCCTATGGGATTTTGTAGCGTTTTTGATTTGAGATCTGTGGATAGATCACATCCAGAACTAACGTAATGTAGGTTTCTCGTTCTGGATGAGTAATTGTTGACGCGTTTGAAAAACGGGCAATTTCAGGTGACTGAAATATTGTAATTGAGCGTAATCCATTCGGAGACCCGCGACCGAAATCCTCTCCGAACTAGCTGGCCGACAAGCAGTCACCGCATGAATGGGTTACGGTGCACGGATTGGTTGACCTGTTGGTACCATCCGTTGGCACTACTCAGACTTAACGTCTAGAACCGATGAGAGGTCGGTTCCGCGTTCGAGTTGAAGGTAGAAAAATCATTACAACTTAATGGCCCAAATGGCTCTCTAAATTTGTACGTTATCATTAACTCATTTCATCAAAAAAAACTATAGCAAATTCAATTAATTACGATTATTACATATTTTTAAAATTAAATTGGAAAAAGGAGAAAAAACCAACCAACACTATCCTAAAATTATTTATAATATTAACACTACAGTGAAACTTTGATCCTACACCTAATATGTTGTAACTTATTTCTAATACAATACAATCAAAAAACTTTATCTTATACTAAAAAATTCTGTAACAATGTTCCTAACCTAAGTGTTTAATCTTATATCTAACGGAATATAGTAAACATTACATATACCTAACCTATACCTAATTTTTAAACAACAAAAAAAAAATAACAACACTAAACGTAGCAATAATGAGCTGCAACTCAAAACCTAAATAACGAAAAAACACCAAAACTGAAAATAAACACGAATAATTTAGACATTGTCATTCAGCCACCAATACCTGGATTGCGCCGTCTCAACTCGATCAGCTTCAACGAATCTAGCAAATGAGTACCTCCATTGAAATTGTTGGTCTCGTGAACTCAAATTCGGAGGATATTTTATCTTCTTATCGGTGGCCCGTCTATTATGTGATATATGACTGGGACGCCGTCAGAATCAAAAACATATCGATTCATGTCCAAATACACGAATGCTTCTGGAGGAATGAAGCCAGTAGCGAGACAAGTCGCTATATACCCGTCTGTAGGGTGGAACGGCTGTGAAATCCAAGGGTTTTCACTCACAGTCACAGATCTTGCGATATGATTCCGAAGAAGTTTCAATATGAAGATATCGACCCTCGTCACTTCAGCAGTTTGATAAATTCTTCTGTTCGATATATAATGTTTCCAATCCGTCTCAGGCTTTCTGTACAAACCAGTACATGCACGAAGACATTTCCTTTCGAAAACTCTTAATTTTTCCATAGTACTAGCACTCTGGTTGTACCAGATCTGACATCCATATGTCAAAACTGGTCTAACCAGTGTCTTGTAACAGATAATTTTGACCTTTTGATCAATGTATCTGGAATGAAAGAGCTTTCGAAGGGCCATGACTACTTTAAGTGCCTTACTGAGCATGATTTTCACATGTTCAGTATAGTACAGATACTGATCGAGATAAACACCGAGGTATCGAACACAGGATTTATGTGGAACCCGTTCAAGACTACCCTCACCAGCCATGATGTGGAAATTTTTCCAATTACGTTTCAGGTCTTGACTGACCCCCTGCAGCGTTGTCCGAAACAAGATTGTTTCACACTTTTGCGCATTGATTTTCATTCGCCAATTGTCAGTGTACAGCTGTACATCATTGAACATTTTTTGGAGATTGCTCTGAACTATTGTAGCTTTTCGGTCTGCCGTATAGATGATCAGATCATCAGCAAACGCTACCAATGATCGCGTTGGCGAGACGTTAAAATCAAAGCCGTTCAATAGCTTGCGAATGAAGATTGAAAAGAGCAGAGGCGCAGTAACTGTTCCCTGCTGTAGACCATTCAAGACCTTGAACTCGCGCATTGTTGTCAGATTTCCATCAGTTACAACAAACGATTTCCCGTATAACATATTACACATCATGGCGACAAGGTGTCTGGGGAACTTGTCCTGAAGGAGTTTAAAAATAAGTCCATCTAACCATACCGTATCAAAGGCTTTCTCCATATCAATGAGACATGCTCCAACACATTGTCTATCATTTAGTTTCCAACAGATGTCTGAGGTTACTTTCGTTATTGCATGTGTGGTCGAATGCCTGGCACGAAAACCAAATTGGCAATTCGGCATCAACTCATTTTCCTCAATGTGGGCGTTTAATGCTCTGTTGAGTATCACTTCAAACACCTTGCTGATGTTAGGCAGCAAGCTAATTGGGCGATAGCTTTTGGGGCATGAAGATTCTTTTCCTTTCTTCAAGATCGGAAATACCTTAGCCTTTTTCCACTCATTTGGGAAATATGAATTGCTCAACATGTTGTTGAACAATATGCAATAGTTCCTAATAGCAACCTCAGGCAAATGTCGGAGAACTACATTTGGAATACCATCAGTACCACATGATTTCTTGTTGTTTATCTTGCGAAATATGAAACACAAGTCTTCATAGCTGACAAAATAATCAATAAGATTCAAGCTCGGTATGAGGTCAGATGTTAATGTTTCATTGAAATGAAGAATTGATTGGCCGTTCAGGCTTGATTTGAAGTCGGAAACTTTTGCTTCAACGACCTCTGAGTAAATTTCGTTCCCTCTCTCAGGGTTTGGTAGATGAATCAATTCCAATCAGGGCAAGTTTATCCAGTCCTTCACAAATAATCCTGTTTCCATTTCTATCAGGGCAAGTTTATCCAGTCCTTCACAAATAATCCTGTTTCCATTTCTATCCGGAGTCGTACTATCAATTTCGATACCAGCCCTATCGAGAAGATTTATCTCATCACTAGTGACTTCAAGATTCGATACCTTCACTCGAGACTTCTTGCGGAATATGCTATTCACTTTCGCAAACACGCCATCTGGGTCCTGTGGGCTAATACCTCTCAATTTTTCCGCCCATTGATTGCTGACCTCACTCCTGAAGTATGACCGGATTAAGTTCCGGACATTCTTCAGATGTAATTTCAACAAAGCCAACGAGGGATGGTTGTAATCCAAAAATCGTCGATAAATATTGTTGACGCGTGTGAGAAGAAGGCTTTTCAATCTTTTCAACCTTGCGATGGTTGGTGTTTCATATCCTTCCATATTGTTTCGAAGTTTAATCTTGGGAACTATTTTCTCAATCGTTTCCAACGTCTGCTTCTCTAACTTCGACAAATAGACATCTATTTCATCGTTAGTTAGATTCCTGTCATTCGGAACCATTGAGCAAGAGTTGCCACCATCAGAAGGGGGACATTGCTTCTGGTACTCGCGATTAAACTTCTTTTGAAACTTTCCCCAGTCTGTTTTTTTGAAATTCAACCGATGATTTTCATGTTGAACTGGAATGAGGAAGAAATCATCCCTGTGATGATTGATTTCCATTACGATTGCGTTATGGTCGCTATCATAAGGAAGCACCTGCAGTTTCCGTTGAGGACTATTAAAGTTGAATTCGAGTATTGCGTCAGCAATGCAAAGGTCCAAATATGAATTTGTCCTAGGGTATGTTGGGAACTCCGACCCATAAAGATTGCACCTGTATTCAATTTGGTTCTCTGTTATCCATGATTTCAGGAATACACCTCTTGGATTATTGGTGGCGTTCAGCCATGATGTATGCTTGGCGTTCAGGTCACCAGCAAGAATATAATAGTTATGCAGCCTGTTCAATTCGAGTATTTCGAACAAGGAATTGAGTTCCTCCTTGAGCTTGAGAACAGTTCCACCAGTTGCATAGGCAGAGATAACGAAGAGGTTATCCCCACCTGGCAGTGAGATTTTGATAACGGACACTTCAAGAGATTCAAAGCTTTTGAATTCGACTTTTTCAATATTTTGGAAACGGAACGTAGATATTCTATCAGCGGTCTATGAGCACTTTCTAAAGCTCCATTTGACTGGGGATGGTAGGCTGATGTTTGCAGCTTTTTTTATATGTAAGAGTTTACATACTCTTTTAAATAGCTCACTTATAAAATTAGCCCCTTGATCTGTCACTACTTGTTTGGGTATTCTGTACCTTGTTATTATTTCATCGAAAAAAATTTTTGCTATTGTTTCCGATTCTATATTGGGTATGGCGTACCAATCTACGAATTTGGTGAAGTTGTCCTGGAATGTTAATATGTATTTATTTCCTGAGGATGCTTCTACTAAGGGTCCTACTATATCTAGGTAAATCTTATCGAAGGGTTTTTCGGCTATATCAGTGATTACCATGGGCATGCGATGTTTTTGGGAGTTTTTCATTGTTTGACACTTCTTGCATTTCTTGACATAGTTTTTGATATCTTTCAGCATTTTTTTCCATCTATACTGTTTCTTAATTTTTTTGTAAGTTTTTGAGACTCCTTGGTGTCCTCCAAAGGTGGAGTTGTGGAATTCATATAGCACCGCGCTAATTACTTCGGGGGATGTTAGGATAGTTACTTTGGGTGGGCCTTGTAATATATTTTGGGTAGGGTCTGATAGTGCCGAATCATTGCCAATATTATTAGGATTTGTTGTTTCTGGAACTATATCTGTTACTTGTTTGGTAGCTGGTATATTAATCTGTGAGTCTAACAATTCTTCATTGTTAATCGCTGCAGGTGGTGGTTTGTCTTGTAGCTGCACTTGTTTTTGCGCCTGTGCTCGTGTGACAATATTGCACTGATTATTTTGTTCAGACTCTTCTAGTGCCTCATGGGGAATTCTGCTCAATGCATCGGCATTAGTATTATATTTGCCCGGTTTATACTCTATTTGGTAGTCGAATTCTGAAAGTTTGTGATGGAACCTTACCAATCGTGTGGTAGGGTCTTTTACATTGAATATTCCTTTAAGAGGTTTGTGGTCAGTATAAACCGTGAAACGCCGGCCTTGTAAGTAGCATCGAAAATTTTTTGCTGCCCACACAATTGCCAGGAGTTCCTTTTCAATGGTCGAATAGTTACGTTCTGCTTTATTTAGTGTGCGACTTGCATATGCTACTGGTTTATCTTTTCCAATTTCTCCCTGTGACAGGACTGCTCCTAACGCTTCATTGCTGGCGTCAGTGGTAAGATTGAATGGCTTAGTGAAATCAGGGTAGGCTAAAAGAGGGGGTTTAATTAAAGAATTTTTTAAAAGTTGGAATGCTTCCATGCATTTGTTAGTCCAAGTATATTTGACACCCTTCCGGAGTAAGTTCGTTAGAGGCTTGGATATTTTAGAGAAGTCTGGAATAAATTTACGATAGTAATTAGCTAGGCCTAAGAAGGATTGCAGTCGTCTAACTGTATTGGGAACCGGGAAATCTTGAACGCATTGAGTTTTACTGGGATCTGGGCGAGCACCTTTTTGGGAACAAATGTGACCTAAATAGACGACCTCAGGTCGTAAGAATTGACACTTCTCAGGTTGAAGTTTCAGGTTATTCTCTTTAAGTCTGGTGAAAATTTTTCGCAGTTTGCTGATATGGTCTTCTAAATTTTTTCCATAAACTACTATATCATCCAGGTAGACAAAACAATCAAATCCTTGTAGACCGGTTAGGATATAATTCATCAGTCTTCGGAATGTGGCGGGTGCCCCTTTTAATCCAAATGGCATTCGCTTAAATTCATAGTGGCCATAATTTGTACTGAAAGCTGTTTTAGGTCGATCTTTAGGTTGCGCGAGCACTTGGTGGTACCCGCTAGCTAAATCGAGGGTGCTGAAGTAACTTGAGTGGCCAAGTTGGTCTAAGATGTCCTCAATTCGTGGTAGTGGAAAGGCATCTCCTATTGTTTTGTCGTTCAATTTTCTGAAATCGACTACAACTCGCCATTTCTTTTCCCCGTCGGCGCCTGCTTTCTTGGGCACTACCAAGAGAGGGGAATTCCAGGGGCTTTTGCTTTGTTGGACGATGTCACTGTCCAACATTTCTTTCAGTTGTTCATTTATTATTTCCTTCTGAGGTTGACTTAGCCGGTACATCTTTTGGTTAATTGGGGCTTGGTTGGCTATTAGCGGGATTTCATGAGTCATTGCTTTTGTATAGGTGAGTTTGTCACCTGGTAAATGGAAAATTTCGTTAAAGTCTTGACAAAGTTTTGTTATTGTTATTCTTCGGGATTTAAATGTTCATATAGTGAGAGTTGTTGCTTCAGCTTTGCGTTCCGCATTATTACTTCTGGGTGAAAGCTAGCTTTATTAGATGCCAACGTAAGTTGGTTTATTTGTTTATTACCCGTAATGCTTGGGTTAGGATTGTATTCCCTTTCTGGCTCATAAATTCCGCTTATTTTATTTAGTATTTCGATATGGTATTCATTCAATGCCTGGAGCACCAATTGCAGCTGAGTAATTGTAACAGGGGACTCATTGGAGTTAAGGATACTGACCACTGTTTTTGATGGGCCAACCAGACAGTTTGCCAAAAATACTCCGGGTTCCATCTCTTGCGAGAGACAGAGCATTTCTTGTGCTAAATGTATCGGTACCTCTACTATATTTTGGGTTCGGGGGTACATAATAATGGCCTTCTCTAAAGTAACCTTATGTATCCCTTCTAAATTACCCCTAGTGGGTGCCTTTACTATTTCGCAGTCACAGTTTTCATCACTCTGTAGCCCTCTTCGTTCTGTCACGCCTGCTGAAACCTTTTTGGGTATCACTATAGCGCCATTCGACGTCACCGTTTGAGCCTGATGCCTATTCGCTGTGTCTGCTTGAATTTTCAGTGGGACTGAAAATTCCTTACAGTTAAATTCCGTGCGAGGAAACTTGAGTGTCTGGTTTGGTCCTTCGATATCACAATTTTTTGCTAAGAAATCGTTTCCTAGCAAGCCGTCATTGGGTATTCCTGGTATTGTGTCTACCACTTGGAAAGTGCAAGGTAGCGTGGAAGAGAGGGTAAAGTTGCCTTGCGTTACTCCCAGGGTTTTACCTTTTCCAAAGGGGCTTAGCAGTGTTATTTTTTACTCGGGGATTATTAAACAGGAATCGTTTAACGCGGTTCTTTTGATTATACTGACTTCTGCGCCAGTGTCTATTGTTAGGGTTGTATAATCTTGAATTCCTATATCTAAGGGTAGCTTTACTGTAACTAGTTTAGAATCATGGTTCATATTCTCTCTTTTTATTATTTTTTGCTTGTTTTCTTTTGAGGAATTTTGCTCCATTACTTGAGTAGGTTTAGTAATGACCACTTTTTCTGTTCTTAATTTTAAAGTCGAGTCGGGGGTTTCCGGCTCGACTGTTGTCCGTTTCCCTGGGTTTTTGCTTCCCATTTTTCCTTTTGACGACATGTGCTTACGGTGTGACTTGTACGACCGCAAAAATCACATGGTGCTTGTACACTGTAAACTTTTTTTGTATCGCTGATGTTGGGTTGGGTGCTGGGTGGGTTTGCATTACAGTCCCTCAGATCGTGTCCATATTCTTTACAGTTTGGGCAAAAAGGGGTATTTTTCCTGTGGTAACAGTCTCTGTAGGTGTGCCCCTTTCTCTTGCGAAAATTGCAAGTAATGTTTGAATATTTATTAGGCTTCCCTACATTCGTATTTGAAGTGACTGGAGCTTGTTGTTGAAAGGGTGCAACGTAGGGGTTAAGTTGAAATGTTGTGGGGTTAAAGGAAATGGGGGCTGGGGTGGGTAGAAAATTTAAATATGGTTGACCGCAGTTTGGTTGGAAGGGGACAGCTCCCTGTTGAAGTTTTTCCCTATCTAACGCCTTGGAGACTAGTTCCTCGAAAGTAGCTTCCTCGTTATTGAGCAGATACTGACACAGATGAGGATCAGTTACTCCACTTCTAAGCCTTCCTTTTGCAAAATCCTCCAAATGTAGACTGATTACCTTAGTAACTTGTTCGCCATATTTGATTAACGCAGCTTCCTGGCACCGCTTTAGTAGCTGTCGCAGGCGTGATACAAAAGCCGCGAGAGTCTCGGAAGAACCCTGTTTAGCCGTAATCAATCCATTTATCAAATCCTGGTAAGTCTCTCTTGGTAGATAGACTTGGTTTAGGAGTTTTTCGGCAGCTTCGATGGTCGTGGGGAAGTTTGAGGCAATGAGTTGGTATGCTTCACCGCGGAGACGCGTGGGGAAAATTTGCATAAAGGCCGACTGTTCCGGGGAACTCAGGCATTGCCAGACTCTTTTGCTACAGCCTATGAATGTTTGTAGCTCAAGAATAAATGTAGGGGTTGGGGCTCCTGAGAAAACGGGTATCATTTGCCCCATTAATTTGGCCACTTTTGTATAGTCTGCCATATTGCTGGTTTTTAATACAGATTTTTCAGAGGTTTTATCGTTTGTCATGAGGCTGTGCCGCAAGGAAGGGGGTGTTTGCAGAACGTTATATGATTCGAAGGAAAACTTAAAGTCTTGGGACGTAAGGGCTGGTTTAAACGATTGCGATGGGTCTCGAGGACTGATTTCTTGACCTAACGAGATTTCACGAAATCGTTGGATTTCTTCTTTAAACCGTTCTGTATTTTCGCGAAAGTGTATGACTCTCTCGAGTCTTTTGTTGTGTATTTGGCTTATAGTATCTGTTAATTTGATAATAGATGCTAATTCCTGGGTCGCAAGTTCTCGTGTGACTCCAAATTGGGTTTCTAATAAAGATGATTCTGACTTACTTGGTTGTAGAGTTTGACCACTTCTTAATGTTAAACCAGTACTTTTACCGATTGAAGTAGATTGATGGTGGATATCGTTGTCGTTGAAAGTTCTTTCGTTCATAAGTTCAATTTGTTAGTCAGCGTATAAACACCGTCGTATAACTATTAATTGATAAGGGCGTATTTGTCTTGTAGCTCGCGTGTGAAATGTTTTATCGGGTATTTTCAGCACAGTTTAGTGTAGTGTTTTTTTTTTAACTTTGAATCAAACTTTTCTTCTCACTGTAATCAGGGAATATTATTGGTTAATGATTATACTATTATTAGTGCTTTTTGTTATAGCTTGGTTCTTCCATCTGGAGTTGAAGTTTAAGTATGGGCCGTGAGTACAGGAGTGTAAGGAGACGATATTGCAAGAATAAGTAGGAACGGATTCCGGAGGCACCATGAGATTATGGCACCCATTTTATTGCGATGCAGTAAAAATATTGCAGTCCACGCAAACTGAAATCCTACCGGCTGCGCCAATTGTTACGACCCTGCGATGCTATGCATGGGTTGTATGCAACATCATCTGTCGTCCCTACACTTACCTATATCCTGTGCCTCTACTTTTTCCTTTCAGGGAAAAACATCAATTTGTATATTTGCCTAGTAATTCTAGAGCGTCTAGGCACGCATATAGTTAAGGCGATCAACGCCGGATTGATTGACTTGATGGAAGAAAACAGAGGCGAACTCGCCGATTTAAGTTAGACCAAGAAGTGATTTATTTCCACATCGACTTATCCTATTTATACAATTTTACTTCGTCTTCAATACAAATACATATTCAATTTCTTAACATATTCTAAACATATTTTGTCTACTCTAGCAAAAACATTTTACATACAATTTCCTATCTCTAATATTCTTTCCCGAAAAACTATGCAAAAAAATTCACATTCTTATTAGCAATTCTACACGATGCATTTCCCATGTTGAAAGCATTATTCAAAAAAAATCT
This sequence comes from Odontomyia ornata, assembly GCA_963969285.1. NCBI lineage: Eukaryota > Metazoa > Arthropoda > Insecta > Diptera > Stratiomyidae > Odontomyia > Odontomyia ornata. Next base: position 178,913,383 of record OZ017742.1, on the reverse strand, counting down.
ACATTCTTAATAGCAATACCAAATATATTGCATTTCTCATATTGATAAAAAAACTTTACCTCAACGTGAAGTAAATGCATTCATCTTCGCGTGTTTATTTTCCTATAAGAAAAAAATAGAAACAAGACATTGCATTCATATGAGAAGTTCTTAGACCCCGCATATGAGCGATGTCAAGTGCATCAAGGGAAGCGAAAGTGTTGAAGGCAATTTGTTTTTGTTTGTAGCGCGTGCCTTTAACACTTTCATGTAATTTAACACGCGATAGTCTTCGTTCATTATACGTTTGTGCTGTTGTACATATGAAACCATGTGTACACAGAATTATCTTTGTTCGTTGTACGTTAGTACTGTTGTACATATGAAACCATGTGTGTACGGAAATGTTTATACGTACGAACGTGTTTTCATATGGGGCTAATGGTAATGTACGTTTAAAAGATGTTCATTGTTTACGATTTGCTTTCGATTTTAATGAATGCATTACAATTTTCCTTTCTGTAATTCTTCAAGAAAATTCATATGCAAGTTCAAGCTCAACTTGACACTTTTCATAACAATTTCATTGACGGTGAACATCTTCTTTACCGTGATTCTTTATTAAAATCTTGGCGCAAGTTTCTTACAGAGCAAAATACATTACGAACAAAACGACTATACGTCTCGGGTATTCCATCACTCGTCGTACGGAAAGAGTTTCTAGACGCTTGATTCATGATGAAATTTAACCAAAACAATAACAAATGTGGACATGTGTCCATAGTGGCACGAGCCAATGCTTTTGCTTTTAGTTCCGCCGAGTGTTATTTGAGCTGGGAATCCCCTTCGTGGTGACGTATGTGGTGAATGAATTAGTGGTCGCTCAAAATGCTTAAATGGACAAATGAAGGTTTTTTAAAATGTTATCGATATTTATTTTGATGGCGTACTCATCTCAATCAGACTTGGGGTGATATTTAGCGGAAGACACTTACAGAGGAACCTTTAGTAAATGCTTTGGCATTTAACTACATGGTAGCTGGAATAGTCCCTTCCTTTCAGCGTGTCTTTTAGGGCGTAACAACGGCCCCACCAGCCCCAATTATAACCGCAGCGCAAAGCTCATCTAGAAATGTACAAGCACCAATATTCGATGGGCAAACGGTCTGGACTATTTACAAAACCCAGTTTGAAGCAGCCGCTCGCATAAATCACTGGAATGAGCAGGAACGAGCAACTGCATTGATTCTTGCTCTAAGAGGCCCAGCTGCCGAGCTGTTGCAGACGATCCCCGCTGAATTGCACTCAAACTCGAATGCTATAATGAATGCGCTCGACATGCGTTATGGAGATGATCATCTAAAGCAGATTTATCGGTCACAGCTAAGGCATCGGGTGCAGAAGTCTGGTGAAACCCTACAGCAGCTAGCCCAAGACATTGAGCGACTAGCACTTTTGGCTTACCCAGCCTACGACCCAGAACATCGAGATGATGCAGCGACAGAGGCATTCATCAGCGCACTAAAGGACCCGGAATTGCAACAAGCCGTGCGTTTAGCTCAAAAGCAAACGGTTAAGGACGCATTGGCTTACAGTCTGAACTTTGAGGCAGCGAAAAATGCGACTCGTACCACTGCCCGGGTCCGTGAGGTAGTGGCAGACGAGTGCAGGTGTGAGCGCGTGGAAATTGAGCGAGACCCGCATGGAAATGGTGCGCCTAGATGCTGGAATTGCGGAGAGAAGGGGCACCTGCAAAGAGACTGCAAGAAGCGAAGAAAACCGAGCTATTGTCCAGGGTGTGCAGCTAGGAGGAAATCCAGACCGAGTCAGGAGCCCAGAATGGAAACCCTTCAAACAGAGGGGTCGGGAAACATGTAAGAGCCAACTTCGTGGGGCAGAGGTTGGCTAGGAGGTTCGACGTCCCCAGCACCACCATCACCGTGTCAAGACTACATCGTGGAGAAGCGGACTTATGCCTTCCGGGTCAAGTTGACGGAGAACACTGCACCATAACAATCGACACTGGTGCAACCCGATCGATTATCCGACCAGACCTAGTTAGACAGCAACAACTTCACAAGGGCAGAATTTTCTCACTACGAACAGCTACGGGCGAAACTGCACCTGTTCATGGAGAGGTCAACCTCCAGATACAGTTCCGACATAATTTTCTGGTCGCGAACATTATGGATGACTGCATTCTCGGAATGGATTTTCTGCGACCACATGGAATCATGTTGGATTTGGGCAAACGGGTATTGAAATGGCAGAATGTCGAAGTACTTATGGAAGATCCCAGCGTCCAAGTTCCCAAGATGAATGTAGTGGTATGTACTGACACTGATGTACCGAATTCTTCCGAAATCATTGTATGGGCCAAGCTTGATGGTGATTCTGGAGACCACCGATCTTATCTGATAGAGCCAACGAAGACGTCCGCACTGCGCAGTTTAATTGTAGGACGAAGCCTTGTAAGATCTATAAGGAACGGATACGTTCCGGTTAGAGTCCTTAACACCGCAGACTCAACCACGAGCATCAAAGCGGGAGAAGTCATCGGCAGCTGCCAGCCTATTTCCACCATCACCTCTTTGGAAGCTACTCACGACCATCATTGGAGTAGGAGGCAAGACACAGACAAAACCCGGGAGTCCACGTCTGCAATATTGAAGCAGGTCAAATTGCCAGTGCAGCTATTCAAACGAGCCTCTGATCTGGTCACCAAGTACAGTGACATCTTCTCAACAAGCCCGGATGACCAAGGCCGAACGAGTCTGGTAACTCACGTCATAGATACACAGGGAGCCAAGCCGATTCGACAAGCACCAAGACGTCTCCCTATAGCCAAACAAGGAGAAGTGAGCGCGCTGATCTCGGATATGGAAAAACAAGGCGTTATTGAACCTTCTGTCAGTCCATGGGCCGCGCCTGTAGTTCTAGTAAAGAAAAAGGATGGTAGCACTCGTTTTTGTGTCGACTATAGGCAGCTTAACGACGTCACTAAGAAAGATAGTTACCCGCTCCCACGCATCGATGACATCATGGACACTTTAGCCGACGCAAAATGGTTTTCTACGCTCGATCTCAAGAGTGGCTATTGGCAGGTAGGAGGGTGGCGTACTCAAGCGGAAATGGGAAACGGCGGATGGTAGCTCCTATAGGATGCAAACTATACTACCCAAAAGCCGAATCCACGATGTGATTAAGGAAATGCATGAAGGATCCTCGGGAGGCCACCTTGGTGTTAACAAGACCTTAGCGAAATTGCGGGAAAGGTTCTACTGGCTCCACGCTCGAGAAGACGTAGAGGACTGGTGCCGCAGATGCACAATTTGCGCTTCCGTCAAAGGCCCAAAGCGACGACAGAGAGGACAAATGCAAACCTACAACGTGGGGGTACCGTTTGGAAGGATTGCTGTTGACATCGCAGGTCCCTTTCCTGAATCCGAATGGGGAAATCGATACACACAGGTTGTCGCCGATTATTTCAGCAAGTGGCCCGAGGTCTACCCCATTCCCAACCAGGAAGCAACTACTGTAGCCGAACAGCTAGTGTTAAATTGGGTCAGTAGGTACGGCGTGCCTTGCGAACTACATTCGGATCAAGGCCGAAACTTTGAGTCACTAGTTTTTGGCGAAATGTGCGAGCTGCTCGGAATACGGAAAACGAGGACAACGCCGCTGCATCCCCAATCCGATGGAATGGTCGAACGTTTCAACGGCACGCTCAATAAACACCTGGCCAAAATGGTTGACGAGAACCAAAGGGACTGGGACCGACATATCCCACTATTTTTAATGGCGTATAGAGCCGCTGAACATGCATCGACGGGCCAAGCCCCAGCCAAAGTCATTTTTGGAAAGACTATTCGTTTGCCAGCCGATATAAAGTTCGCAACACCCCCTGAGAAACCCCAAACGGTCTCGGAGTACGCAAGTGATCTAAGACAACGGTTGAACCGGATACATCGGACAGTGCGAAAACACCTCGAATCGGCTACTGACCGCATGAAGAGCAGGTATGATCTCAAGGCAAATTCTACTGGCTTCCAGCAAGATGACTTGGTGTGGCTTTATAACCCGCAACGGCGAAAGGGTAGGTCTCCAAAGTTGCAACATAATTGGGAGGGACCATACCGAGTTACAAAGCGAATCAACGACGTCGTATACCGAATCCAGGAACATCGTAAGCCGAGAGCTAAAATGAAAATCGTGCATCTGGACCGTCTTGCCCCATATTACACCCAGGGAGAATTGACTACAAATAGCGACACATCTTTTCGGGGCGAAAAGAACTGAGGTGGGGGCAGTGTTAAATGTACAAATAATTACATGCACAAATAATTCTGCGAACTACTGTCGCAATTGTTTTCATAATCATTAAGAACGTCAACAAATGAATTTACTCGAACCCACGAGAACCCAACAAGCATGATCAACATCTGCAAGTGACGTCACTCCATTCATTAATTTGCTCGAATCTACCAGGTACCTCTCGGTAGAACATTCGCCAATGTACGAGAAATGGGTGAATAGGTAGAGACCCTATATAAAGGCGAGCTGAATGAATGAGGGGATCATTCATTCGACCGCGATAAGAACTGCGATAGTGTGTGGGAAGTGATTCTCGTAATAGTGAAGTGATTTAGAAGACAATTGCGATATGAAATTTATGGACAAGTGTTAGATTTTTTAATAGTGAAAATTAAAATTAGTGAAAGTGTTAACTGATTATTGTGCATTTAATTTAATTAAATAAACTCTTCTAGACTTAAATTAAAAGATATTGCGTTTTCACTTTCCCGGAACATTAAAATTATAGGCCGCGAACCAATAACACGCGACAATATATATATATATATATATATATATATATATATATATATACACACACATATATATATATATATATATATATATATATACACACACATATATATATATATATATATATATATATAAATATATATATATATATATATACACATATATATGTTTTGGTTCGCGGCCAATAATTTTAATGTTCCGGGAAAGTGAAAACGCAATGTCTTTTAATTTAAGTTAAAAGAGTTTATTTAATTACAAAAATGCACAATAATCAATTTAACACTTTCACTAATTTTAATTTTCACTATTAAAAGTCTAACACATGTCCATAAATTTCTTATCGCAATTGTCTATTACGAAAATCACTTTTCTATTACTCGAACAATATCGCATCCCACACACTACCGCAGTTCCCATCGCGGTCGAATGAATGAATCCCCCATTCATTCAGCTCGCCTTTATATAGGGTCTCCAATCATTCAACTCAGTTCTCGTACATTGATGAATTAGCGGGAACATTCCAGCAGCGTAATGAATGGAGCAGTGACTCACTTTCAGATGTTGATCATGCTTGTTGGGTTCTCGTGGTTTCGAGTAAATTCGTTTTGTTGATGTTCTTAATGGTTGTGAAAACAATTGCGACAGTAGCTCGCAGAATTATTTGTACATGTAACACTGCCCCCACCTCAATTCTTTTCGCCCCGAAAATATGTGTCGCCATTTTTAGTCAATTCTCCCTGGGTGTAATATGGGGCAAGACGGTCCAGATGCACGATTTTCATTTTGGCTCTCGGCTTACGGTGTTCCTGTATTCGGTATACGACGTCGTTGATTCGCTTTGCAACTCGGTATGGTCCCTCCCAATCATGTTGCAACTTTGGAGACCTACCCTTTCGCCGTTGCGGGTTATATAGCCACACCAAGTCATCTTGCTGGAAGCCAGTAGAATTTGCCTTGAGATCATACCTGGGCTTCATATTTATATATATATATATATATATATATATATATATATATATATATATATATATATATATATATATATATATATGTATATATATATATATATATATATATATATATATATATGTATATATATATATATATATATATATATATATGTATATATATATATATATATATATATATATATATATATATATATATATATATATATATGTGTGTGTATATATATATATATATATATATATATATATATATATATATATATATATGTGTGTATATATATATATATATATATATATATATATATATATATATATATATATATATATATATATATACATATATATATATTAGGGTGTCCCTTATTTTTCGAAAAAAAATTTTAATGCATACCCTATAAATTTCTTCCACATGTAATAAAATACTCCCAAAATAAAAATTAGCTCAATCTATGAACGGGAGCCCGTGCCGACTTGAAACATAAGCTTGCTCATATAAGCTGCTAGGGACGATCGGCACATGCTGCGTAATTAGTTAGCATATTATTAACAGATTTTTTTTTGTATCTGAGACGTATTTGGTTGGTTTTATATAATGGCGATTGAATTACTAAGTGCTGAAAAGGACATTTTCTTAGTGGGTGATATAAAACACCAGATAACAGGTGCGAAATTGCCTTCAAACATCCAAGTTTTAGCAGTTTTATTCTATAATATTCGCGAAGTGAAATTTAAAGCAAACGAAACTGGGACAGGTAGATCGGTACCTAACTGTGTAAAGAAGCTAGTAGACCTGTATCAAGTTTGCCGTGATCTACAAAGAAATTCTAAGGAAAGCCACGAACTTCACAAACGTCGTGAGCAGAATTTTCAAAGCAACTTGGACAATTTGTTTGATATCGCACATGCCGATGCTCTTCAAATTATAAAAATAGAAGAAGAATAAATTATTTTTACAGCAACAGAGAGAACCACGGCATCAGGGCTGTCTAGCAGGAGGGGACCAAAAATTATCAGAAAAAGAAGAGAGAGCCCTCCAAAGAAAGATACATGAAGAAAAAAGAAGATTGAAAAACGTGTCCATCGCTGGACCTTCGCCCGTATGTGATTATTCGGTGACTCGAAGCCCTACGTCTTCCTCTCATACTGACAGTTTAAATAAGGTTTTTCCCGATGAAACCGCACCGACACCGACGGTACTGACTCTGCAGACTCAAGTGACTACTGTTAAAAGGAGCCGGAAGGACTTTATTTCATCCAAGTTACTTACCGCCTTAGATAGGTGTCAATTAAGCACAAGAGGTTCAGTTCACATCCTTCAGGCTATAATAGAAGCATTGGGTCTAAACATTGATGACTATCCCGTAAATAAATCTTCAATTCAACGAATTCGAACGCAGACTCGAAAGATTAGAGCCAAGGGAATAAAAACGGATTTCCAAAACATATTCCTGAAATTGCGACTATCCACTAGGATGGCAAATTATTACCTGCCTTAGACGTAAAAAGTTCAAAGGAAGAACGACTACCGACTGTTATTACTTATGACGACAAAGAACAACTTCTTGCGGTACCAAAACTAGATAATTCATCGGGAAGAGAACAAGCCCTAGCTGTTTCAAACGCTCTTCAGAATTAGGATCTCTATGAAAAAATACAGATAATGTGCTGCGACACAATAGCTTCAAATACAGGCCAATTTAATGGTGCGTGTGCAATATTGGAACAAAAATTGGAAGGAGAGCTATTACTCTTTACCTGTCGCCATCATGTCTACGAACTTGTTTTGAAAAGTGAAACTTCACCAAGTCACCCGTAGCCCCGATATTCCACTCTTTAAAAAGTTTAAAGGTAACTGGAAAAATTTTGATCCAAGTGCCTTTCAAACAAGCCCAGATTTTATAAAAAAACATCTGACTGATACTGACTGCAATCAACTGATTGAGTTTTACTGGAAGGAATAAAACAAAAATATTATGCAAGATGACTATCGTGAGCTGATTGAACTTTCTTTGATATTTTAGGAGGCGAATTAAAAATTAGGCCCCCTGGTGCCATACACCAAGCACGGTAGATGCCAAGGGCTATTTACGCTTTGAAAATGTGTTTGCGACAAGACCAATCAAAAATCAGTGTCAAGGATAAGCGGGCATTATAAGATGTTTCTTTACTCATCGCGACGTCCTATATAAAACCCTGGCTTCAGTGTAATATGGCAGTAAAAGCCCCAAAACAAGACTTGTGTTTTTTGAAGACACTGAAGAAGTACGAAGCGATCGATGAAACAATTTCAAAAGCAGGTTTAGCCAACACTTGTGGTATTTGACGGGCTCTCAAAATCCTCAGGTGATCGCAGAAAGGCCTTTGCATCCGGAAAAAGTGGCCGTTTGGTGTGCATTATGGTCTGGTGGTGTTATTGGCCCGTATTTTTTGAAAACGATCAAGGGAGAGCCATTACAGTCAATGCTGACCGCTATGGACGGATGTTAACCAATTATTTTTGGAGAGAAATTGAAGATTATGATCGGGAGAACATGTGGTTCCAACAGGACGGAGCCACAAGCTACACAACACAGGCTAATCGAGCACTTTTGCAACAGAAATTTCCAGGACGCGTAATTTCGAGATTGAGTGATGTCAATTGGCCCGCAAGATCCTGCGACCTAACACCTTTGGATTTCTTTTTATGGGGCTATGCGAAAGATCATCTTTACGCGAACAATCCTCAAAATCTTGAGCAATTGAAAACCAATATTCGTGAAGTTAGGGCCGAGATATTGCCGGGGAAATGTGCCGAAAAGTCTCCCGTGGAGCACATTTGAATGTTGTGTTTCACGTATAATGGCAAGGTTCAATCTTTATACTGAATAAAAAATTTCGTTTCCATCTGAATATTTTATGTTTTCTTTAGCTTTACTTTCCCAACCGTAAAATGGATAACCCTGTACGTATAATATATCTGATTAATTTCTCCTTAGTATTTCTCACGACAATTAAAAATCTAAATCATTTTGCCCCTACTCAAAATAACTTTAATCATAACGGCAGTGAATGCACCAATATTAAGAACATTTTTGGTAAAACTCAACAAATTCTACTATGTGTGAAGGAAAATTCTGGGCATCCTGTAGTATCTATTCATAGGAATAAACACTACACAGTACTACTGTCAAAAAGCCGACACCGCCACAAAGTTAATATCATCTGGTTGCGTCGGCACATTTTAAATGCAGCCCATTAAAAACGTTCTTCCCTTCATTTTGACGAAAATTAGGGCCAGATTGAACAATTGTGTTCGATAAAGACGATATTTGCACCAAACTTAATTCGCCTTTCTTCCAATTGTCCATTATCTTCCCATAGCAGTAGTTTCTAATCGTAATTACTAAACTAATATCTGACACGTGGGTCACACGTTAATAAACGCGTTATTTTCTGAAGAAATTTGATAGTTTTGAGTTATAATGATGACAGACGATTAAACAGTAGTGCACTTTTACCTTTTCAATGCCATTTAACAGCCGCTAATCAACCTTGAAATTACCTCACGGCACTAAACGATAACATTCCATTTTCTAACCTTTAAGGAACAAGATCGAAATGGAGAGGACACCCCCCATATGGAAAAGAACTCGCGACAATCCCTACGGCCATCAAGAAAACTACGTGGCGTTATGTACATTGAGTTATATGGAGGAGTTGGCGAGCTTTCATTTCCCTTTGGAACATATGAAGTCACTTGATACATCCATACATTTCGTGTACATACACCATTGAGTTATATGGAGGAGTTGGCGAGCTTTCATTTCCCTTTGGAACTTATGAAGTCACTTGATACATGCATACATTTCGTGTACGTACACAATGAATTTCGACAGCTTTCGTACATTCCACTAGACAGCTGTATCAGGAATTTGCTAACTTGCTTTTTTATCGAAATCAATTTCGAAATCGGAAATAACCTTTGAGTTCCACCTTTGTAGATACATAAATCCAACACTAATTTCCCCATTGAACACAAAAACCAAATATTAATCGCTCAATTGCCATTGTTTTAGCTGAATTCACCAAAACTTCATCTTCGCGCCACATTTTGAATTCTTTTTGATCTACTAGAATAATTTACACACCCCTGCTTTCGAATATGACAAATCAGCTGGCAGTGAGATAACAAATCATCTGGTCATAAAGTTACATTTGACAGATAGTGATCAATTTCATTCGCGAGTGAAATTAATCCGTAAATTTTAAAGCGCTTGAAATAAAAAAGTGTCAAAGTGTATGAATATAAAGTGAATATGCCACTAAAGTGCATTCTGTGCGGTAATATCCAGCAATTGGATAGTGACGTCAAAATTTCATTTTTTCGGCAAGTTAAAGTGACTACTGTACAAATGTTCTAGTGTTTCGCGGCATTTATGGCGGTGTACCATCGAGTTGTGAAAAAATCCTTCGTGGAATTTAATTAGTACAGTTTATTTAACTCATGTTTAAGAAATGAAACATAAGTGTGCGGTGAAAGTGAATTTATCGGGTGAAATATGAGAGTTGAACTTTTCACCGCCATTGTTGACGTGAAGTTTAATTGATCAATTGTCCTTGATTTCGTGTTTTGTCCGCATAGAAGTGACTAGTCCTAACTAAAAATATTCATTTATTTTTCTGTAGTGTGATTTTTGATCGGGATCAATATAGTTTTTAGTGAAAATTATTCAAATTTCTGTTAGTTGCCCCAATTTTCGAATTCAAGCTTTGTGTCGGATTTTTCTATTTATTCGCTTGTACTAATTAATCGTAAACGTAAATCTCATGAAATTTATACCATGTTAGTACCGGAATGTTTGTGCGAAATTTGAAGTTCAAAAACTAAAAGTTTTATACATAAAAAACGGAAAATGTTATTAGTATTGCGAGTGTTTCTCAATGTAGTCGGAATTGAAAATTGGAGGCAATTAATCATAACGGCAGTGAATGCACCAATATTAAGAACATTTTTATTAAAACTCAACAAATTCTACTATGCGTGAAGGAAAATTCTGGGCATCCTGTAGTATCTATTCATAGGAATAAACACTACACAGTACTACTGTCAAAAAGCCGACACCGCCACAAAGTTAATATCATCTGGTTGCGTCGGCACATTTTAAATGCAGCCCATTGAAAACGTTCTTCCCTTCATTTTGACGAAAATTAGGGCCAGATTGAACAATTGTGTTCGATAAAGACGATATTTGCACCAAACTTAATTCGCCTTTCTTCCAATTGTCCATTATCTTCCCATAGCAGTAGTTTCTAATCGTAATTACTAAACTAATATCTGACACGTGGGTCACACGTTAATAAATGCGTTATTTTCTGACGAAATTTGATAGTTTTGAGTTATAATGATGACAGACGATTAAACAGTAGTGCACTTTTACCTTTTCAATGCCATTTAACAGCCGCTAATCAACCTTGAAATTACCTCACGGCACTAAACGATAACATTCCATTTTCCAACCTTTAAGGAACAAGATCGAAATGGAGAGGACGCCCCCCATATGGAAAAGAACTCGCGACAATCCCTACGGCCATCAAGAAAACTACGTGGCGTTATGTACATTGAGTTATATGGAGGAGTTGGCGAGCTTTCATTTCCCTTTGGAACATATGAAGTCACTTGATACATCCATACATTTCGTGTACATACACCATTGAGTTATATGGAGGAGTTGGCGAGCTTTCATTTCCCTTTGGAACTTATGAAGTCACTTGATACATGCATACATTTCGTGTACGTACACAATGAATTTCGACAGCTTTCGTACATTCCACTAGACAGCTGTATCAGGAATTTGCTAACTTGCTTTTTTATCGAAATCAATTTCGAAATCGGAAATAACCTTTGAGTTCCACCTTTGTAGATACATAAATCCAACACTAATTTCCCCATTGAACACAAAAACCAAATATTAATCGCTCAATTGCCATTGTTTTAGCTGAATTCACCAAAACTTCATCTTCGCGCCACATTTTGAATTCTTTTTGATCTACTAGAATAATTTACACACCCCTGCTTTCGAATATGACAAATCAGCTGGCAGTGAGATAACAAATCATCTGGTCATAAAGTTACATTTGACAGATAGTGATCAATTTCATTCGCGAGTGAAATTAATCCGTAAATTTTAAAGCGCTTGAAATAAAAAAGTGTCAAAGTGTATGAATATAAAGTGAATATGCCACTAAAGTGCATTCTGTGCGGTAATATCCAGCAATTGGATAGTGACGTCAAAATTTCATTTTTTCGGCAAGTTAAAGTGACTACTGTACAAATGTTCTAGTGTTTCGCGGCATTTATGGCGGTGTACCATCGAGTTGTGAAAAAATCCTTAGTGGAATTTAATTAGTACAGTTTATTTAACTCATGTTTAAGAAATGAAACATAAGTGTGCGGTGAAAGTGAATTTATCGGGTCAAATATGAGAGTTGAACTTTTCACCGCCATTGTTGACGTGAAGTTTAATTGATCAATTGTCCTTGATTACGTGTTTTGTCCGCATAGAAGTGACTAGTCCTAACTAAAAATATTCATTTATTTTTCTGTAGTGTGATTTTTGATCGGGATCAATATAGTTTTTAGTGAAAATTATTCAAATTTCTGTTAGTTGCCCCAATTTTCGAATTCAAGCTTTGTGTCGGATTTTTCTATTTATTCGCTTGTACTAATTAATCGTAAACGTAAATCTCATGAAATTTATACCATGTTAGTACCGGAATGTTTGTGCGAAATTTGAAGTTCAAAAACTAAAAGTTTTATACATAAAAAACGGAAAATGTTATTAGTATTGCGAGTGTTTCTCAATGTAGTCGGAATTGAAAATTGGAGGCAATTAATCATAACGGCAGTGAATGCACCAATATTAAGAACATTTTTATTAAAACTCAACAAATTCTACTATGCGTGAAGGAAAATTCTGGGCATCCTGTAGTATCTATTCATAGGAATAAACACTACACAGTACTACTGTCAAAAAGCCGACACCGCCACAAAGTTAATATCATCTGGTTGCGTCGGCACATTTTAAATGCAGCCCATTAAAAACGTTCTTCCCTTCATTTTGACGAAAATTAGGGCCAGATTGAACAATTGTGTTCGATAAAGACGATATTTGCACCAAACTTAATTCGCCTTTCTTCCAATTGTCCATTATCTTCCCATAGCAGTAGTTTCTAATCGTAATTACTAAACTAATATCTGACACGTGGGTCACACGTTAATAAACGCGTTATTTTCTGAAGAAATTTGATAGTTTTGAGTTATAATGATGACAGACGATTAAACAGTAGTGCACTTTTACCTTTTCAATGCCATTTAACAGCCGCTAATCAACCTTGAAATTACCTCACGGCACTAAACGATAACATTCCATTTTCCAACCTTTAAGGAACAAGATCGAAATGGAGAGGACACCCCCCATATGGAAAAGAACTCGCGACAATCCCTACGGCCATCAAGAAAACTACGTGGCGTTATGTACATTGAGTTATATGGAGGAGTTGGCGAGCTTTCATTTCCCTTTGGAACATATGAAGTCACTTGATACATCCATACATTTCGTGTACATACACCATTGAGTTATATGGAGGAGTTGGCGAGCTTTCATTTCCCTTTGGAACTTATGAAGTCACTTGATACATGCATACATTTCGTGTACGTACACAATGAATTTCGACAGCTTTCGTACATTCCACTAGACAGCTGTATCAGGAATTTGCTAACTTGCTTTTTTATCGAAATCAATTTCGAAATCGGAAATAACCTTTGAGTTCCACCTTTGTAGATACATAAATCCAACACTAATTTCCCCATTGAACACAAAAACCAAATATTAATCGCTCAATTGCCATTGTTTTAGCTGAATTCACCAAAACTTCATCTTCGCGCCACATTTTGAATTCTTTTTGATCTACTAGAATAATTTACACACCCCTGCTTTCGAATATGACAAATCAGCTGGCAGTGAGATAACAAATCATCTGGTCATAAAGTTACATTTGACAGATAGTGATCAATTTCATTCGCGAGTGAAATTAATCCGTAAATTTTAAAGCGCTTGAAATAAAAAAGTGTCAAAGTGTATGAATATAAAGTGAATATGCCACTAAAGTGCATTCTGTGCGGTAATATCCAGCAATTGGATAGTGACAACGTCAAAATTTCATTTTTTCGGCAAGTTAAAGTGACTACTGTACAAATGTTCTAGTGTTTCGCGGCATTTATGGCGGTGTACCATCGAGTTGTGAAAAAATCCTTCGTGGAATTTGATTAGTACAGTTTATTTAACTCATGTTTAAGAAATGAAACATAAGTGTGCGGTGAAAGTGAATTTATCGGGTGAAATATGAGAGTTGAACTTTTTACCGCCATTGTTGACGTGAAGTTTAATTGATCAATTGTCCTTGATTTCGTGTTTTGTCCGCATAGAAGTGACTAGTCCTAACTAAAAATATTCATTTATTTTTCTGTAGTGTGATTTTTGATCGGGATCAATATAGTTTTTAGTGAAAATTATTCAAATTTCTGTTAGTTGCCCCAATTTTCGAATTCAAGCTTTGTGTCGGATTTTTCTATTTATTCGCTTGTACTAATTAATCGTAAACGTAAATCTCATGAAATTTATACCATGTTAGTACCGGAATGTTTGTGCGAAATTTGAAGTTCAAAAACTAAAAGTTTTATACATAAAAAACGGAAAATGTTATTAGTATTGCGAGTGTTTCTCAATGTAGTCGGAATTGAAAATTGGAGGCAATTAATCATAACGGCAGTGAATGCACCAATATTAAGAACATTTTTATTAAAACTCAACAAATTCTACTATGCGTGAAGGAAAATTCTGGGCATCCTGTAGTGTCTATTCATAGGAATAAACACTACAAAGTACTACTGTCAAAGAGCCGACACCGCCGCAAAGTTAATATCATCTGGTTGCGTCGGCACATTTTACATGCAGCCCGTGAATTAAAAACGTTCTTCCCTTCATTTTGACGAAAATTAGGACCAGATTGAACAATTGTGTGTAATGTGACGCCTACGCCCGGGAATCGAAGTGATTCCGATCTCGAACCCTGGCAACCGGCCAGATATGTATGTCTTCGAAGTGCAGGCGGACTTCATCCTTCGTGCGGATATCATTGCGCAGAAAATATTTTTTTTTTCTCAAATATTTATATCTGTGGATATAATTATTTGAAAAATAATATCAATTAAACACCGATACATTTCGAGGCATATCTATCTGGCAGTGCCGCCCACAGTTGCCATCAAAACATCGAATAGATAGAAAAGTGGAAACTGGTTGGAAGTGTCATTCTGGATATAACCTTCAAAGTGTCATTCGGGTTACAACTTTCAGAGTGTACAGAGAGCTTATCCAAATAGAGTCAAATAGGGTTGGTTAATCCCCCTAACCTTCAATATTAGAAATACAGTGAGTTTGTACGCCACCAGAAGCTGCGTATCCAGGATTATATTGATGGAAAATAAACGATCTGTGTCATACTGGAGGTGAGTTTCCTGACTTCCTATCCAAGATAAACAAAATGTAAGATTTCATCATGCAACATTGTAGCATTTGCCACTGGTGTGGAGCTCCACGAGGTTACAACAGTGCATGGGGCTCGCACGTCTACGTTGGTGATATAAACGCGCCTTGGCATACATTTTTTTACACACTAATGGCGGTAAAGCCAGCGCACGGGGCCGAGACTAATTGCTGCCATATGACATTAGGTACGTCCCCAGCAAAGGAAATCCATATGTCGAAATCCAAACGGGTTACGCAGAAGCTGGTCCGTTTGAATCCGTTTAACACGGCAAAAAAATATTAACTCGAAGGGAGTACGGAAAGCTGATCAACTTATGAAGAAAAGGACACCATCGAAATTGCATCGGCCTAAAATTGAACCACCATCCGCGAAGAAAAACTGAATTGGCACCTCGAAAAGCTGGAAACGTTATGCTTGCTTGTAAACCCCGGATCTACAAAGCCATATCACAGTGAGTATGTTGCATACCAGTCAAATCCACTCCAATCTCAGGGACATATAAATTAAACAACGGTAAAAGAGATTTGTACCGTATTAAAGTTCAGCATAAAATATAGAGTAATTGTAACCCAACTGACAAAGGGTTGTCGTTTTCCCTGATCTTTGTCGTCAATTGGTTACATGGACCAATCAAGGCAAAATTGTCTCAAGGCAGATTTTAACGTGTAATTGTAAATTTCTCATAGAAAGCAGCGCGAATCGCATTTAAACAAGTCAAAAAAAATTATGTTCTATGGCAATGTCGTATTACTTTATCATATATAATAACAAAAATTTTAGTTAAACAATTAGTAAGAGATAAGGAATGTTATGCACAAAGTTCATCGACGTGTGTGTATAATGAAATAAGACAATTTCGTTTCTTTTTTTTTCTATTACAAACCCATTACGGGTATGGTGAATCGGATTGAGATTAAATATGAATGTATTTGTTGGGAATACATTGAAACCATTGGTTTTGGGTCAGTTGAGGATAAGCTGCTAGGATATAAAATATGAACACACTCCGAGGATGATCGTATGAAGAGAAACAGGTTAAAATGGAATTGCTCTCTAATGTCTAACTTTAGGGAATGTTGCTTACAATTTTTACGGAATACAATGTTGCATATACTCTGAAGACGTTGGCGATGCAGTCATAAAAACGATAGGTTTTAATAGGTTGAGTCAGAATAGGGTTGAAAATCTTAGTTAGTAATTGCAACGCCATAAAAAAGAAATGGAATTGGCTAGTTTTTTTGATTGAGTTGTGTCATGTTTTGGATTTTTTCTCGTCTTTGAGGTTGAGAATGTTTTTTTTTAGGAACTGAGTTAGTTCAATTTGTGGTTACGAATTTTCGTAGTTCGGAAAGTGCTGTTCAAAAAATTGTTCAACCCTGAAGTAAATTTAGAGTGAAAGCTTGATGGATACTTGAATCGAACTGAATTGGCTCTAAAATCTATCTTTATTCTATCGCCTTTCGATTGGGATCATGTGTTGTTAACATTGATCACTCTATTATGTTGTGAAGTAGGGCCGTGATACTTCTTAATGACGGATATTGTGGTCCGATTGAAACCCTTCTTGATTTTCATCTGCAAACCTAGTTGGATTCGACTGCAGAATCAAGTCTGCATTTTCGGTTGAATATCTTAGTAGTGGGGAAATCGTATCGTCACATTATATCTTCCCACATTGCAATGAATTAATAATCAAAATTATCATCGCGATTTAGTAAAAGGTTTAGGTTATTAACATTAGATAGTAAATAAAAAAAGGAAACCACTTTTCGAAATTTTTGCAAATTATAAAAAAAAATAATTATCGAAACAGAAACAATGAAAGTAAGAACTAAATCAAATGAAATTTTTCTTTCATTATACTTTAAGCAACACACAAAAGGGAAACACATTAAGTAATATAATTTATGAAAAGCTAGCATAATGAATTGATATGCGCGTAACTTAAAATTAAATAATTGAATTAATAAAATTCTAGATTATACTAAAAAGACGCAAATTCATAATTATTTAACTATTTCCTTTTCGAAATTAGTAAATATCTTATAAATAGCTTAAATGAAATTTAAAACTTGCATAATCGGTTTTATAGATTTCTAATAGATAAGTAAACATTTTCAACATTTAGCTGTATTAATTTTCTTCAGTAAAAATTAAAGAACCATTAATCGCTTAGTCAGAATGAATATTTTTCTTGTAGTTTATATTTATTTTTCAAATTTTGTCTTTTATTTGAAAGTGAACAGAATCGTTCGTTTAAAATTAAAATTGTACGTCAATAAGAAAAAGATTTAAATTATCGTTTTTATAAAATTTCTTTGTCTTCCTTTGTTATGCTTTACACGTTCAGATATATCATTGTGTTGCTTTATATTTTTTTGTTTTCGCAACATACTCTATTGTGATTAAATTTAAACAAAAAAAAAAAAAAGTTCTTGACTAGTATTATCATCGGCATTTAAAGTTATGACAATATTGTAAGAATACTGTTTGGTTTTATATTGAATGAAAAAAAATAATATAAATAATAATCAATCGAGATAAGTAGTTGAAACTAAATGATTTCATTTTGTTTATATAGTTTGGTAATTCTTAACTATTATAAATAAACATAAATATAGGAAAAACATCACAGTCTGATACTCTATCCTTGTAATTGTTAGAACGTAACCATCGATATCGTTTAAATGATTTCAATTTGATTGTTCCTTTAAACTAAGAGAAAATTAGAATAATCTAAAGAATGATTGGAATACCATTGAATTAGTTAAAACAATTGAAAAGCATCCTGTAAATTATTGTAATTTTTGAAATACGAGTATAGTGCATCACCTACAGGCTTTGACATTAAAATGAATTGCTAACAAACCAACGGACTTTCCTTTTCAGTGGTTCTTCTTTTTTTTTCAGCGGGAAAGGAAGTGCAGGGTAAGTATGCCGTCGCGAGGGTAGGGTTTAGAAAAATCCGCTGAGGTCGGTTTCGCGTCCTGTGCGGTACGCGGTACCTTAGTTGACTTTGAGTTTCCTTTAACGTAGTTTTCGTCGGGTTGAGTTAGCGTAGCATACTTTTTGGTACCGCGTCGGAAATTCGGGAACGCGAAATAAAAATTAGCTTGTATTCTTTTTGACTGGTTAAAGGAAGAAATACGGAGTAACGTAAAGTAGGTTTCTTCTCCGTATGGCTTTGTTTCGTAACGCGTTTAAAAACGGGCGTGTATAGGTGGCTGAATTATGTAATTGAGCGTAATCCATTCGGAGACCCGCGACCGAAATCCTCTCCGAACTAGCTGGCCGACAAGCAGCCACCGCGTGAATGGGTTACGGTGCACGGATTGGTTAACCGGTTGGTACCATCTGTTGGCACTACTCAGACTTAACGTCTAGAACCGATGAGAGGTCGGTTCCGCGTTGGACTTTAAAATGTTTTAAATCATTACAAATGGCGCCCAACGTGGGGCCTAAAACATCCTAAGGGGGAAAGAAATTTGCGTCTTCTGACGAGTTGGTCCTTTACGGAGGATGTAAGGTATTTTGGTACTCGAGTCCCACTATCAGGAGCAGTGGAGTTGTGTGATACACTCTAGCAGTCGCTTCACGTGAGTTGTAGCTTCCGCTCTCCTTTGTTTGATTTTGTTTTCGCGACAGAATCCTTCCGATGTGTTGTCCCAGGCTAACCCCTGTAAGGACCTTCTATTTTCTTGATGGAACTGCCAGCCTGATGGGTTTACCTATCTGCATGGACTCTCAAGAAAATAGAAGGCTACCTTGCCTTTATGTCGCGGAAGGATTCTACTTATTTCGTATGCGTGATAGACGAGTGGTATCGGTTCAACGTTCGGTGGCGTATGCTGGAATTGCGGAGCCCGGAATGCTTCCACGCATCGGGAAATTTTGACCGCGTACAAAACCGTTACGGTAGCTCTACCACTTGTCTCGTCGAGTCATTTAACGTAGTTTAGAGACGGTTTTTGTGATGTATGTGGGTATGGGGTTAAATTTTGTAGATCGACCAAAAGCACCCTTTCTTCGGCAGATTACCACGCACTCTGTAATGATTTTCTACCTTTTAGGTTCGAACGCGGAACCGACCTCTCATCGGTTCTAGACGTTAAGTCTGAGAAGTGCCAACGGATGGTACCAACAGGTCAACCAATCCGTGCACCGTAACCCATTCACGCGGTGGCTGCTTGTCGGCCAGCTAGTTCGGAGAGGATTTCGGTCGCGGGTCTCCGAATGGGTTACGCTCAGTTACAATATTTCAGCCACCTGAACATGCCCGTTTTCCAAAACGCGTTATCAAAACAAACCATACGGAGAAGAAACCTACTTTACGTTACTCCGTATTTCGTCTTATAACCAGTCAAGCATTCAAAATCTAATTTTTATCTTGCGTTCCCGAAGTTTCGACGCGGTACCGAAAAGTATACTACTCGAAGTTAACACGACGAAGACTACTCTAACAAAATGTCAAAACTACAAAGGTACCGCGTACCGCGCGCGACGCGAAACCGACCTCCGCGGATTTGTCGAAACCCTACCCTCGCGACGGCATACCTACCCTGCACTCTCTCTTCCCACTGAAAAAGAAGAACCGCTGAAAAGGAAAGTCGTGGTTATCTTTAGCAATTCATTTTAATATTTTCGAAATTCATCTTTAATTAAATTAACAAAATATAGTTATTAAAACTATTTAACTAAATGTTAGGGAATGCAATCATTTTCAATCTTCAACATAAAATAGTAGCTTTTCAAAATTACACTGGTATAATATTCTATGCTATATATATATATGTATAGACAAGGATTCATAGCAAAAGATGCATTTTTTCTAATCAACGTTTAGCACACGTGAAATTTCACTTACAATACTTTCCGAACAAACGATCACAATCTTACTGAAGTAAGTTAATTTATTTCATTGACTTAACTTTAAAAGCAAATCATACTATTATATATTTATTAAGCACGATGTGAAGAATGTAACGTTCCTTACTTTAAACTCTAAAAAGTGTATAAATTTTACACAATCATTTTGAGTTATTCGCTATTCATCCTTAGTTACCAATTGCAAATCAAAACAAAAAAAAATTAAATGAAATTAAAAAAGAAAACTAAACTGAATGTTAGCTCCAGAGGATATAAAAGATAAATCTTTCGATTTTAGCCTTTTTTTTTCTAGTTTACCTAACGTTTATTTTAAGTTAAACTACAATCACCTATTATACCTAATATGCAACTATGCTACTTCCTCACCAATAAGATATAACCTAGGAATACAACTAATAGAATTCTGAGATTCTATTTGTATATACTATCTATTTCTTTTCTTCTTTCTTTTGCAGTTACAAATTTTTGAAATATATGTATATATATATATATATATATATATATATATATATATATATATATATATATATATATATATATATAAACTATTTTTTTTTTGTTTGCAAATTGTTTCCAAGCGAAATTTCTATTTAGATGTCATTAAAAATTATATATTTTTTTGGTTTCTTCCTTTTTTCGTTTCCTGTTCAAATCGAGCTTAAGAATTACATTTTATCAAATATATGTTTCCATTGGCGTTAAATTTGAATTAAAATCTTCTCTCAAAAATTACTAAACAGTATAATTTTTAATGGAATTATCGTTACTGTTCTACCAAATCACTGATATTTGATGGTTTGAAATATTTTGATAAGTAATTTTCTATAAAAATTTTAATATTGTTATCTCAATTTTACTGTAAAGGTGTAAACACTTGTGTAGAATAAGTGAAATTATTTTGAGTGATGGTTGAAATACTCGTTTGTTATTGAAGCAGTATTCATAGGATTATTTAAGTTTTAATGCTATAAAAATTTGGTATTTCATGTGTTCCTCAGATAAAGATAAATTATTATTATTACGCATAAAGTTTTAACTATTAAGCTTCGCACTAAATGCTCAAATAAAAACAAAGTAAAGTTCCAACCGTATATTCGTTTTACTTACATAAGTTCTGCAATTCCCTTCCGGTGGCATGGATCACATAATGGTTGTTAGCATTCTCAATCAGATCAAGATTTCCACCAGTGTAAAACCAATCATAACGTCCTCGAAAGCACCTATCCGGATCTTGCGCAATTGTTTCTAACCTCTCCTCGTTTAAACGTATGCTCCCTTCTCAAAGACGCAAAATGAAAGAACAATACATTCGAACTCGAACCACTTGTTGCACGTCGCCAAACAACTACAAGACCAGATGGCTGGGCCGAGAGGAGGGACTGTGATAAACAATGCGGCGCCGCAGCAGTGCTAATTTTTTGCATGTATTTGCAGAAAAAGCGATACCTTCCCGGCAGGCTCTGACATAGATATTCAAGCCGCAGAAAAGATGATTCGAAATTGCCTACAGTGCCACGCCAACGATTGCGAATGAAGTGGCATTCAACTGTGCGAAACAAAGGTTCCATTCTTTTCGATTCATTCATTAAATGAGGTCGATTATAGCTTGGCCGCTAAAACAGACCATTAGAGCAGTGAAATTCTTCTTCTTTTTAAATTTCAACACATTTCGTGTTCATTCAAAACTATATTAAGAAGCTTTCATCCTCTTGTGATCATATATACTTTGCAGAGCCCTTTCGTGACATTAACATTTCTTGAATTGAAAATACAGAGACATTTCTTGAATTGAAAATACAGATCTTCAGTACCTTAATGGTCGACTGGCTGTCCGCGTAAATCGAGATCCTTTGCTCCTTCCTTAAATTCGTAAATAAATCCGCCTTGAAAATGTTTTCCGGTAACCTCAAACTAATGTTTATCATCATGAACGAACGAAAGGTTCCTTCTTTTCGATTCTAAACAGCAAAAAGTAAATGTTTTTGAAACCTTACAGCAGTGGGTGTACAATACACTCAGTTCTTTACCTGTTACAATGTATTGGCGCTTGTGCACGTGTGGCCCGATATCCCCATCTGGGCTAATGGCTCAAATTCCAAAGCGCAGGAATCCCTAGTCACAGCAAGGGGAGATTGGTACACTGTTGTCCTGCCCTATTGTAGCCCTTTCTACTGCTTCCTACAGCATATGCGCACACACGGTAAAGTTCACTTTCACGGACAAACGGGACGAAAGGCGCAGCGACGTGTAAAATTACTCTACCACTCTATAATAGCGGAGCTTTCACTTGTCAAATTGACTACTTTCTTTTCTCATCGGACAAAACAGATGTGTGGAATGGAACGCCACATGGCGGCAATGTGCATCTCCATTTGTCGCCAGTGGCATAGTGTTTCGATGGCCACGGTGGAGGGGGCATTCCCAGATGGATATGTCTCGAAATGCGTCGGGGTTTTGATTAATATTCTGTTTCAAATATTTAAATCCACAGATAAAAATATTTGGAGATAAAAAATATTTTCTGCGCAACGGTATCCGCACGAAAGGTGAAGTCCGCTTGCACTTCGAGGTCATACCCATCTGGCCGAGTGCAAGGGTTCGGGATCGGAATCACTTCGATTCCCGGGCGTAGGCGTCACATTACAACTCTCATTTCCCGTTGAAGGAGTCGACTGCTGGAAAGGAAAGTGTGTATCATATAAATTTTTTTTTATTTTCTATAAATAGCTCGCCACTATCGGCCACTAATCTAGTGTTAAGCTTTTGTATTTATATATTAAGGTTTTCGGAGTTATCATATTTTATATATTTTAATTTTTTTCCAGTACTATTAGCACCACCCAGATTAAACAAAAAAAATGGCAACGAAGCGGACCCCAGACAAGCGTTGGACCAGATCCAAAACGGTCCAACCAGCTAACTGCGGGATCTGCTTCGAGGACGTAGTGGAGGGGGTACACAGCGTGCGATTGGATTGTGGACATCTATTCCATCGTGCCTGTGTCCAACAGCTCCTCCTCACGTCCGATCTTTGCCCGTTATGCCGGCGACCCATCGAGCGGACCACCCTTGACGTCCCCCTCGGAACGCCCCTCCCAACGCGTGGAGCAGTGGCAAAAGGAGTTCCAGAGGCCGAACCGCCCCAACCACTGTTAGACCTTCAAGGAGCCGTAGGCGGTGAAGTTCCGGCCGCAGTTGTCGTGTCCGAGGTGACCCCCATGCCTTCCGCCCACTCCATTGACACCCTCGTGGCGTTGATGCGAGATATGTCGGAGAGGATTGGCAACCTGGAGGGAAAGCTCCAGAATCTCCCCATGAGCCAACCACCCAGCCGCGTGAGAACTCCGCTTGGCTGGGAGCCCAAACCCAGTGTGGCTATGCCCGACTCTCGACCATCCGAGCAATGGGCCCCACCTCCAAGGAACTCGGGAATGGATCCCAGAGCTCCCGAATATAGACCACGACACAGCACCGCACCTCCGTTGGAACCTCTAGTCCCCGAGGCAGTTCCGTACAACAGGTCAATCGAGGATGCGACCCCCCCCGGGAACGCATTGACACCTTTTCGAGACCCGACGCCTCGTATCATGGAGAGTTGGCGCCTGAACTTTACGGGTTTCAACGATATGATATCGGCGGACCGGTTCCTTTTCCGGATTCAGGCGTTAGTATCCAGCACCCTGGGAGGTGATTCCTCGGCCTTCCTCCGGCATGCACATCTTTTGTTCAGCGGCGACGCTGCCGACTGGTACTGGAGTTTCAAGGAATCGACGCCACGTCCCACTTGGAACTCTTTCAGTGCAGCCTTCCGAAATCGATTTGAGGATGGCTTCACTGAGAGAGAGCTAAGGGAGCAAATAAAGAAACGGAAACAAGGCGCTCACGAACCGTTCGACCAGTACTACACAAGTATAGTGAGATTGAGCACTCGCTTGCCAACAACCATGCCCGAGGACGAACTGGTAGAAATTATCAGAGAGAATATGCGCTGGGATCTCCAGAACAGCCTTCTGCATTTTCCCATCAACACCATACAGGGATTGCGCCTCCATCCCCGTAGGCAAGAACACTTGGATGAGCGGTGAGGCACCTTCCGTCCACAACCTCGCATAACGGGACCAAATCCCCGAAATCATCATACCGCGGAGTTGATGGCAGCGGACCACCTGCTTGCTGACCCAGTACCAGTACCGAGGAGCGGATCACCTCAGGAGCTTGAGGACCCAGCATTGATTGATCGACCCTCCCTTGAAGCAATTACCAGCCCGACGGTCTGTTGGAACTGCCGACAAACGGGGCATCGGTTCTATGCATGTCCAGCGGAGCCGACGCTTTTCTGTTACCGATGCGGGAAGGCCGACACATACGCACCTGATGCGCAAATTGCAAACTGCGAAAAAACTTGCCACCGAGTGCCGCGACCACCCGCCGGCACTCCTAAACCCCGGACGAACCAATCCTGACCCCATCGCTAGCTATGACCAAGCTCCCGCCATGACTCCAATTCTGCTGACTCGCACCGTTACACAGTTCTCCCGAAGTTCCACAACTGACGCCATCCTTCGCCAAGGCCAACGCGCAGGGAAATGATAGCGAGGCGAAAGTTCCTTGGCATGTCAAACCTTTTCATGTCAGGCTGCGGAATTATTTGGCTACTCGACAGCGCATCTTCCATGAGGAGTTGGCTACAAATGTCCCACCGCGAAGAAAGCGAGCCACACGTCGGATGCGGAGCTTCTGGAGAAAAGTCAGGCAGTCGAGGAAGGTGCTGAAGGGCATACACTTAGACGAATTATTGAGGGATGACGTTCGGCCATATGCGTCAATACACCTCCTGCAAAAACGAGTGTCAGGCTTAGTCGATACGGGAGCCAGCGTGAATTGCATCTCTGCCGATTTTGCAGGGGAGGTACTGGCAATGTACGCGGATCAAATTCACCATTTTACCTCCTGGTTAAGCACGGCGGACGGAACTCGTCACTCTGTAGTGGGAAAAATTACGACGGATGTCACCTTTAAAGGAGTAACTAGACCTCTGGAATTTTACATCATACCTCAATTAACCCAGAATCTTTATCTAGGAGTGGATTTCGTTCGAAAATTTAACTTGGCTCCGGCACTGTTTTCCGGTACGACCCTGGAGTCCGTCACCACAGTTCCTGACCAATCTCAAACCACTCGCTTATTACGACATACACTGGATGTGAATCAGCAACTGCGACTTGACTCGGGTATATCGGCTTTTCCATCGCATGAGAAGGAAGGTCTCGGGCGGACTGCACTGGTGTTCCACACAATAGATGTGGGGGATGCTAAACCCATAAAACAGAGACATTTTGCCATATCTCCGGCGAAGGAAAAGTCGTTATATGCCGAAGTGGATCGAATGCTAGCATTAGGCGTAATCGAAGAATCACAGAGCGCGTGGGCTTCCCCAGTCACCTTAGTTGTCAAGCCGAACAAGGTCCGGCTATGCTTACATGCCAGACGCTTGAACGCCGTCACTGTCAAGGACGCATACCCTCTACCGTTGATTGAAGGCATTTTGAGTCGGTTGCCTAAAGCCCACTTCATCACGAGCTTAGACCTCAAGGACGCCTTCTGGCAAATTCCTTTAGACCCTGGTTCAAAGGAGAAAACAGCCTTCACAGTCCCAGGTCGGCCCCTGTATCAATTCGTGACCATGCCATTCGGATTGTGCAATGCCCCCCAAACAATGACGCGCCTTATGGATAAGGTGATACCACCTCATTTGCGGCACCAAGTTTTCGTTTACTTGGATGATCTGCTGCTTATCACCGAGACTTTTAACGAACACATCGACCTGCTTCAGGAGGTTGCTCGGCACATACGGAGGGCAAGGTTAACCATCAACATACAGAAGAGTCAGTTCGTGATGACGGAGGTGAAGTATTTAGGTCACATCATTGGGCATGTCCATATCAAGACCGATCCGGACAAGACTCAAGCGATTGACGTTTTTCCCTTACCCAAGACCACCAAGCAATTACGCCGATTCTTAGGCTTATGCGGATGGTACCAGCGTTTTGTACGTGACTATGCCACCATTACCACTCCTTTGACCGACATGCTGCGTAAGGGACGTAAATTCGTCTGGGAAGAGCCCAGCTTGCGAGCCTTTGAAGAGCTAAAGAAGAGTCTGACTACAGCCCCCGTACTGCACAGCCCGGACTTTGACAAACCGTTCTCAATCCATTGTGACGCGAGTCAACATGGGGTGGGAGCAGTCTTAGTCCAGGTTGCACAAGACGGCGAGGAGAGACCTATAGCCTTCATGTCTCACAAGTTGAACCCAGCCCAGCGAAATTACACGGTCTCCGAGCAGGAATGTCTAGCTGCGGTGTTGGCAGTGAAACGCTTCCGAGCCTATGTGGAGGGACACACCTTTGAAATCGTTACGGACCACGCTTCTCTGAAATGGCTAATAAGCCAGACTGATCTCAACGCCAGATTGGCCAGGTGGGCACTGAAATTACAGGCATTTGACTTCACAATTCGCCACCGAAAAGAAAGCCAGCGTGTAGTCCCCGACACCCTATCCAGAATGTTCGCCCCTAAAGGAGCCGAAATGGTCCAGGAGGACGACAGTCCCCAATTTATCGATCTGGACCATCCTGCCTTCAAGTCAGCCAGCTACACCCAACTGATTCACACTATCCAGAATCAACTGTCCCAGCTTCCTGAACTGCGGTTGACGGATGGATTTATTTATAAGCGGATGGGACACGCATCCGGAGACCCCATACAAGAAGAAGAACAGTGGAAGTTGTGGGTGCCCGAGGAATTAACCACTGATCTTATCAGACGGGCTCATGACCACCCATCAAGTGCGCACGGCGGATACGGTCGTACACTTAGGCGGTTGAAAACCTGTTTCTTTTGGCCTAAGATTGCACAACAGATAAAAGCGTACGTAGCCTCCTGTGAGCTATGCAAGTGCACTAAAGCGCCCAACACCATTCTTCGGCCTCCCATGGGTAAGGTTGAGGTCCCCGAATGCGTGTTCCAGCGCTTGTACATTGATCTTATCGGTCCTTACCCTCGATCTGCTTCTGGTCACACGGGAGCTGTCGTGGTCCTGGACCAGCTCTCTAAATTCCCTATCATAGAACTACTACGTAACATGCACACTGAACCTATACTCAGCTTCTTGGAGAACCGAGTCTTTCATATGTTTGGAGTCCCAGAGAAACTTGTCTCCGACAACGGGGTCCAGTTCACCTCAGGCAAGTTCCGAGATCTAATGTCCAAATACGGCATCATTCACCAACGAACCGCCGTCTATTCACCACAAGCCAATGCATCCGAACGACTGAACCGTACGCTCATAGCGGCCATTCGCGCCTATGTCCACCCGAATCAGAAGGACTGGGATCGCAAGTTGTCCGCCATCACTAGTGCTCTGCGCTCGTCGTATCACGCCACTACCGGCATTTCGCCGTATTTCGCGTTGTTCGGCCAGTACATGATCCGTCATGGAAGCGCTTACCGGCTATTGCGGCAGCTGAAATCGCTAGAGGACCCAATCGTGGTCCTGGAACCGCACGAAAAGCTCCAACTTCTGCGAGTTCATCTACGGGAGAAGATTGAAGAAAGTAGACGGATGGGGGAGGAGCGGTACAACTTGCGATCCCATCCCTCTGGCTTTAAGGCAGGCGACGAAATATATCGTCGAAACTTCCGGCAGAGCGATGCCACCCGACATTACAATGCCAAACTAGACAAGAAATTCGTGAAGTGTCGAGTCCTACAAGTAATAAGCCCCACACGATACCTCATCGCGGACATGGCTGGTAAAACCCTGGGAATTTACCATGCAAAAGACCTTCGACGATGAAGTGCAACTATGTCACGCGAAAGAAAAAAAAAACCATCGCTTACCTAAATCTCTGCCTGGACGAAGACCTCCGAGTAACACCTGACTCCCTACTGTATAGCCACTATCGAGTCTTCACTGAAATTGTTGTAGCCTATTCCTCGAAATCGACCTTCGACCCGCCACGGCCCCAACCAAGACCTTTTACATAGGAGGCGGGATCGGAGTTACTTCGATTTTGGGGGGGGGGGGAATGTGTAATGTGACGCCTACGCCCGGGAATCGAAGTGATTCCGATCCCGAACCCTGGCAACCGGCCAGATATGTATGTCTTCGAAGTGCAAGCGGACTTCATCCTTCGTGCGGATATCATTGTGCAGAAAAAATTTTTTTCCTCAAACATTTATATCTGAGGATATAAATATTTGAAAAATAATATCAATTAAACACCGATACATTTCGAGGCATATCTATTTGGCAATGCCGCCCACAGTTGCCATCAAAACATCGAATAGATAGAAAAGTGGAAACTGGTTGGAAGTGTCATTCTGGATATAACCTTCAAAGTGTCATTCGGGTTACAACTTTCAGAGTGTACAGAGAGCTTATCCAAATAGAGTCAAATAGGGTTGGTTAATCCCCCTAACCTTCAATATTAGAAATACAGTGAGTTTGTACGCCACCAGAAGCTGCGTATCCAGGATTATATTGATGGAAAATAAACGATCTGTGTCATACTGGAGGTGAGTTTCCTGACTTCCTATCCAAGATAAACAAAATGTAAGATTTCATCATGCAACATTGTAGCATTTGCCACTGGTGTGGAGCTCCACGAGGTTACAACAGTGCATGGGGCTCGCACGTCTACGTTGGTGATATAAACGCGCCTTGGCATACATTTTTTTACACACTAATGGCGGTAAAGCCAGCGCACGGGGCCGAGACTAATTGCTGCCATATGACATTAGGTACGTCCCCAGCAAAGGAAATCCATATGTCGAAATCCAAACGGGTTACGCAGAAGCTGGTTCGTTTGAATCCGTTTAACACGAAAAAAAATATTAACTCGAAGGGAGTACGGAAGGCTGATCAACTTATGAAGAAAAGGACACCATCGAAATTGCATCGGCCTAAAATTGAACCACCATCCGCGAAGAAAAACTGAATTGGCACCTCAAAAAGCTGGAAACATTATGCTTGCTTGTAAGCCCCGGATCTACAAAGCCATATCACAGTGAGTATGTTGCATACCAGTCAAATCCACTCCAATCTCAGGGACATATAAATTAAACAACGGTAAAAGAGATTTGTACCGTATTAAAGTTCAGCATAAAATATAGAGTAATTGTAACCCAACTGACAAAGGGTTGTCGTTTTCCCTGATCTTTGTCGTCAATTGGTTACATGGACCAATCAAGGCAAAATTGTCTCAAGGCAGATTTTAACGTGTAATTGTAAATTTCTCATAGAAAGCAGCGCGAATCGCATTTAAACAAGTCAAAAAAAATTATGTTCTATGGCAATGTCGTATTACTTTATCATATATAATAACAAAAATTTTAGTTAAACAATTAGTAAGAGATAAGGAATGTTATGCACAAAGTTCATCGACGTGTGTGTATAATGAAATAAGACAATTTCGTTTCTTTTTTTTTCTATTACAAACCCATTACGGGTATGGTGAATCGGATTGAGATTAAATATGAATGTATTTGTTGGGAATACATTGAAACCATTGGTTTTGGGTCAGTTGAGGATAAGCTGCTAGGATATAAAATATGAACACACTCCGAGGATGATCGTATGAAGAGAAACAGGTTAAAATGGAATTGCTCTCTAATGTCTAACTTTAGGGAATGTTGCTTACAATTTTTACGGAATACAATGTTGCATATACTCTGAAGACGTTGGCGATGCAGTCATAAAAACGATAGGTTTTAATAGGTTGGGTCAGAATAGGGTTGAAAATCTTAGTTAGTAATTGCAACGCCATAAAAATGAAATGGAATTGGCTAGTTTTTTTGATTGAGTTGTGTCATGTTTTGGATTTTTTCTCGTCTTTGAGGTTGAGAATGTTTTTTTTTAGGAACTGAGTGAGTTCAATTTGTGGTTACGAATTTTCGTAGTTCGGAAAGTGCTGTTCAAAAAATTGTTCAACCCTGAAGTAAATTTAGAGTGAAAGCTTGATGGATACTTGAATTGAACTGAATTGGCTCTAAAATCTATCTTTATTCTATCGCCTTTCGATTGGGATCATGTGTTGTTAACATTGATCACTCTATTATGTTGTGAAGTAGGGCCGTGATACTTCTTAATGACGGATATTGTGGTCCGATTGAAACCCTTCTTGATTTTCATCTGCAAACCTAGTTGGATTCGACTGCAGAATCAAGTCTGCATTTTCGGTTGAATATCTTAGTAGTGGGGAAATCGTATCGTCACATTATATCTTCCCACATTGCAATGAATTAATAATCAAAATTATCATCGCGATTTAGTAAAAGGTTTAGGTTATTAACATTAGATAGTAAATAAAAAAAGGAAACCACTTTTCGAAATTTTTGCAAATTATAAAAAAAATAATTATCGAAACAGAAACAATGAAAGTAAGAACTAAATCAAATGAAATTTTTCTTTCATTATACTTTAAGCAACACACAAAAGGGAAACACATTAAGTAATATAATTTATGAAAAGCTAGCATAATGAATTGATATGCGCGTAACTGCGCGTAATTGTGATTAAATTTAAACAAAAAAAAAAAAAGTTCTTGACTAGTATTATCATCGGCATTTAAAGTTATGACAATATTGTAAGAATACTGTTTGGTTTTATAATGAATGAAAAAAATAATATAAATAATAATCAATCGAGATAAGTAGTTGAAACTAAATGATTTCATTTTGTTTATATAGTTTGGTAATTCTTAACTATTATAAATAAACATAAATATAGGAAAAACATCACAGTCTGATACTCTATCCTTGTAATTGTTAGAACGTAACCATCGATATCGTTTAAATGATTTCAATTTGATTGTTCCTTTAAACTAAGAGAAAATTAGAATAATCTAAAGAATGATTGGAATACCATTGAATTAGTTGAAACAATTGAAAAGCATCCTGTAAATTATTGTAATTTTTGAAATACGAGTATAGTGCATCACCTACAGGCTTTGACATTAAAATGAATTGCTAACAAACCAACGGACTTTCCTTTTCAGTGGTTCTTCTTTTTTTTCAGCGGGAAAGGAAGTGCAGGGTAAGTATGCCGTCGCGAGGGTAGGGTTTAGAAAAATCCGCTGAGGTCGGTTTCGCGTCGTGTGCGGTACGCGGTACCTTAGTTGACTTTGAGTTTTCTTTAACGTAGTTTTCGTCGGGTTGAGTTAGCGTAGCATACTTTTCGGTACCACGTCGGAAATTCGGGAACACGAAATAAAAATTAGCTTGTGTTCTTTTTGACTGGTTATAGGAAGAAATACGGAGTAACTTAAAGTAGGTTTCTTCTCCGTATGGCTTTGTTTCGTAACGCGTTTAAAAACGGGCGTGTATAGGTGGCTGAATTATGTAATTGAGCGTAACCCATTCGGAGACCCGCGACCGAAATCCTCTCCGAACTAGCTGGCCGACAAGCAGCCACCGCGTGAATGGGTTACGGTGCACGGATTGGTTGACCGGTTGGTACCATCCGTTGGCACTACTCAGACTTAACGTCTAGAACCGATGAGAGGTCGGTTCCGCGTTGGACTTTAAAATGTTTTAAATCATTAAATGTGTTCGATTAAGACGATATCTGCACCAAACTTAATTCGCCTTTCTTCCAATTGTCCATTATCTTCCCATAGCAGTAGTTTCTAATCGTAATTACTAAACTAATATCTGACACGTGGGTCACACGTTAATAAACGCGTTATTTTCTGAAGAAATTTGATAGTTTTGAGTTATAATGATGACAGACGATTAAACAGTAGTGCACTTTTACCTTTTCAATGCCATTTAACAGCCGCTAATCAACCTTGAAATTACCTCACGGCACTAAACGATAACATTCCATTTTCCAACCTTTAAGGAACAAGATCGAAATGGAGAGGACACCCCCCATATGGAAAAGAACTCGCGACAATCCCTACGGCCATCAAGAAAACTACGTGGCGTTATGTACATTGAGTTATATGGAAGAGTTGGCGAGCTTTCATTTCCCTTTGGAACATATGAAGTCACTTGATACATCCATACATTTCGTGTACGTACACCATTGAGTTATATGGAGGAGTTGGCGAGCTTTCATTTCCCTTTGGAACTTATGAAGTCACTTGATACATGCATACATTTCGTGTACGTACACAATGAATTTCGACAGCTTTCGTACATTCCACTAGACAGCTGTATCAGGAATTTGCTAACTTGCTTTTTATCGAAATCAATTTCGAAATCGGAAATAACCTTTGAGTTCCACCTTTGTAGATACATAAATCCAACACTAATTTCCCCATTGAACACAAAAACCAAATATTAATCGCTCAATTGCCATTGTTTTAGCTGAATTCACCAAAACTTCATCTTCGCGCCACATTTTGAATTCTTTTTGATCTACTAGAATAATTTACACACCCCTGCTTTCGAATATGACAAATCAGCTGGCAGTGAGATAACAAATCATCTGGTCATAAAGTTACATTTGACAGATAGTGATCAATTTCATTCGCGAGTGAAATTAATCCGTAAATTTTAAAGCGCTTGAAATAAAAAAGTGTCAAAGTGTATGAATATAAAGTGAATATGCCACTAAAGTGCATTCTGTGCGGTAATATCCAGCAATTGGATAGTGACAACGTCAAAATTTCATTTTTTCGGCAAGTTAAAGTGACTACTGTACAAATGTTCTAGTGTTTCGCGGCATTTATGGCGGTGTACCATCGAGTTGTGAAAAAATCCTTCGTGGAATTTGATTAGTACAGTTTATTTAAATCATGTTTAAGAAATGAAACAAAAGTGTGCGGTGAAAGTGAATTTATCGGGTGAAATATGAGAGTTGAACTTTTTACCGCCATTGTTGACGTGAAGTTTAATTGATCAATTGTCCTTGATTTGAAGTGACTAGTCCTAACTAAAAATATTCATTTATTTTTCTGTAGTGTGATTTTTCATCGGGATCAATATAGTTTTAAGTGAAAATTATTCAAGTTTCTGTTAGTTGCCCCAATTTTCGAATTCAAGCTTTGTGCCGAATTTTTCTATTTATTCGCTTGTACCAATTAATCGTAAACGTAAATCTCATGATATTTATACCATGTTAGTACCGGAATGTTTGTGCGAAATTTGAAGTTCAAAAACTAAAAGCTTTATACATAAAATACGGAAAATATTGCGAGTGTTTCTCAATGAAATCGTTGTATTTAAATGTGAAAACTATTATATTTTAGGTTTCCCAGCATTTGGAGAAGGCAGCAGGACTGGGTGAAGCTCGTTAAAACGTCCACGGGATGTACAGCAAAGCCGAAGTCCGATAGGATATGCGAGCGGCACATTAATGAGGAGAATAAAGAAAGATCGGGGACAAGGCCAAAATTGTCCAATAACGCAGTTCCTGTCATTGGAAAGGTACTTTTTTGCCTAAACTGGCATTTGAATATATAGATAATGTTTTTATCTTATAGGAAACAATCATTGCTGAAAATAGACCGGCGCCGATGGAAATTTCTCAGTGTTCAACTCAAGTAAGTAACTTTAGTACTTTCGTTTCTCTTAATATCCAATAAAAAGAAGATCGACTTCAGAATGCCTTATTCAGAATTATATAAAATTCAACAGAATCATGGCAAATAGTTGAAATGTTTGATGCTTTTATAACAATAAGAGAATTAATATGATGACAATCCCTTGAAGCTGATTGATTTATTTTGTTTGGGGCATTTTGAAGTCGATTGTTTTTTTTGGTTCACGATATGTATGCATAAATATATATATATATATATATATATATATATATATATATATATATATATATATATATATATATCTATATATATATATATATATATATATATATATATATATATATATATATATATATATATATATATATATATATATATATAGTTATACTCGTAGATAGCTTTGAAAACTAGTATTACACTGCATAAAATATTTGAATCTTTCAGAAAATATATCCTATTACGCGGTTAACTTTATTTTGACGAAGATATTTTATAAAATATATTTTATAAAATTTTTGATAATGTAATACCGGCCTTAAAAAGGTATTCCTGACTAAACTTCATCAAAAACAAATTATTTTGATGAATTTCGGAGTCAGTTGAAACTATTTTTTTAGTATTTGTGAGCGACCATTATATATATGAGTATCTACACAATAGAGCTTCACAAAAGATGGTTTATTACAGTTAAAATGCACAAGAAAAAGTATCTGATTTTAAAAACAATTGTGGCGTTTAGTAATATATGAAAGCAAAATTGTAATTTTGCATGATATTTATCATAAGATTTATATTCAAATCTGATACACTCTTAACCACTATCCATAGGAAATATGGTTTATCTGCAATATTAGAAGGATTGCTATGGACAGAGTACATGGTGATTATGAGCTCCGTTTGAAATAATTCTTCTCACCAAAAGATTGATGAAAATTTCAAACGTGTTTGAAAACATTTTCGGAACTTCTTAAGTAACTTTACAATGTTCTTTATTTTAATTCAAATGCAAACATTTGAAAATTTTATTCGCCAAAAGCAAAACTACTGCAAAATTGTAGAAAGAAATCATGATAAACTCAGAATAAATGGAGGTCATTATTTAGATGAGAAATTATATTACCACTAAGATCATTAATTTAAAAATAAAAATAAACCAACTTCAAAACGCATTGAAATGAATGAAATAAATTTATGAAATTGGAGTCAAATCAGTATCCTCATATTGAAATGTGTGTAGAAGCGGGGGAAGAACACATTTCGTTCCGATGCCATAACGTTTCTCATCTTTTTAAGTTCGTTATGAAGTCGGTTTTCTTTCTTTCTTCCAAATGTGATTCCCTTTATAGATATGTATTTATATATATATATATATATGTGTATATATATATATAAATAAATATATACAATAAATATATATGTATATAAATACATATATATACGAGGTGTGTTCAAAAAATATCGCGAATTTTGTTTTTTTTTTCAAAAATTATTTATTTATTCATGAATATCTATTTGGTCCCCTTCAAAGTAATCCCCTTGAGATATTATACAATTGTGCCAACGGTTTTTCCAATCTTCGAAGCACTTCAAAAAATCATTTTTTTTAATCTTGTTCAGCTCATCCTTCGATGCCGTCTTTATCTCGTCAAGCGTAGCGTAACGTCGTCCTTTCATGGGCAACTTCAGTTTAGGAAACAAGAAAAAGTCACAGTAGGCCAGATCTGGGGAATACGGTGGCTGCGGCATCATTAGTGTGTTGTTTTTGGCCAAAAAGTCGCGCACAAGCAACGATGTGTGAGCAGGGGGTTATCGTGGTGCAAAAGCCAATTTTTGTTCTCCCACAAATCCGGGCGTTTCTGGCGGATTGCTTCGCGCAAATTGCGCATAACTTGCAGGTAATATTCCTTATTGACCGTCCTTCCCTGTGGCAAGAACTCATGATGCACCACGCCCCTGCAATCGAAGAAAACTGTCAGCAAAACTTTCACATTCGACCGAACTTGGCGCGCTTTTTTCGGTCTTGGTTCATGCGGCAGCTTCCATTGAGATGATTGAGCTTTGGTTTCCACGTCATAACCATAAACCCACGATTCGTCACCAGTTATGACCCTCTGGAGCAAATTTGGTTCGTCGCGGACAGAGTTTAACATCTCATTAGCAATGTTCATGCGTTGCTGTTTTTGGTCGCAATTGAGCAATTTTGGTACGAATTTCGCGGCGACCCGTCTCATGCCAAATCGTTGATAAAAATCGAATGGCACGAGCCAATCGATATGTTTAGGTCCTCAGCAACTTCTCTAACGGCGATTGGCCAATACCATTTTCTCCACTTCATTAATTTTTTCGTCTGTTGATGAAATGCTCGGGCGTCCGGCACGCTCTTCGTCGTTCACATCTTCTCGGCCTTCTAAAAACATTTTGTAGCGCCGATAAACGTTGCTTCGGTCCAAGGTAGCTTCTCCGTATGCCACAGTCAACATTCGGAATGCATCCGCGCACTTAATTTCGTTTTTCACACAAAATTTGATACACGTTCTTTGATCCATTTTTTTGAATAAGTAAAAATCGAAGACGATTGAAAACACGTGCAAGTAAAGCAGCTATCACCAATCAAGTGAACATTCAAAATGGCCGAGCTTGTCGGCATAAGTGACAGACATGAGTACCAACATAACGCCACAAAAAAATCGAAATTCGAATATAAAATTCGTGATAATTTTTGAACACACCTCGTATATATATATATATATATATATATATATATATATGTATATATATATATCTATATATATATATATATATATATATATATATATATATATATATATATATATATATATATATATATATATATATATATATATATATATATAGGGAATCACATTATTTATGACATGGCATGTTTCACATAATTTTAATTTGAATTTATATTTACAATACTATGAATGAGAAATTTACAATACTATGAATGAGAAATGTAGTTATAAGAACGTATGTCGAATATTTAAATATAAGAATCAGAAACTGACTTCAATATCAAAACATATCACATACATAGAACAATAAATTCTATATGATGTCCATCCATTAGATATTTCACTGCAAGAACAATCACTTTACTTTAGTATTTCAAGGAGGAACTGATGTTACAGACGAAGCATATCTGTTTTTTGAATATTTTATAAGAAAGAAAACATCTCCAACTGAAAAAAATTGGAAGAAAGAAAGAAAACCGACTTGATAACGAACTTAAAAAGATGAAAAAAGTTATGGAATCGGAACCAAATGTGTTCTTCCCCCGTTTATGTTACACTTGATTAAAAGATACTTCTACACACATTTCAAGATGAGGATACTGATTTGACTCCAATTTCATAACTTTATTTCATTCATTTCAATGCGTTTCGAAGTTTGTTTATTTTTTTTTTAATTAATGATCTTAGTGGCAATATAATTCCTCATCTAAATAATGACCTCCATTTATTTTGAGTTTATCATGATTTCTTTCTAAATTTTTGCCATAGTTTTCCTTTTGGCGAATAAAATTTTCAAATGTTTGCATTTGAATTAAAATAAAGAACATTGTAAAGTTACTTAAGAAGTTCCGAAAATGTTTTCAAACACGTTTGAAATTTTCATCAATCTTTTGGTGAGAAGAATTATTTCAAACGGAGCTCATAATCACCATGTACTCTGTCCGTAGCAATCCTTCTAATATTGCAGATAAACCATATTTCCTATGGATAGTGGTTAAGAGTGTATCAGATTTGAATATAAATCTTATGATAAAAATCATGCGAAATTACAATTTTGCTTTCATATATTACTAAACGCCACAATTGTTTTTAAAATCAGATACTTTTTCTTGTGCATTTTAACTGTAATAAACCATCTTTTGTGAAGCTCTATTGTGTAGATACTCATATATATAATGGTCGCTCACAAATACTAAAAAAATAGTTTCAACTGACTCCGAAATTCATCAAAATAATTTGTTTTTGATGAAGTTTAGTCAGGAATACCTTTTTAAGGCCGGTATTACATTATCAAAAATTTTATAAAATATATTTTATAAAATATCTTCGTCAAATAAAAGTTAACCGCGTAATAGGGTATATTTTCTGAAAGATTCAAATATTTTATGCAGTGTAATACAAGTTTTCAAAGCTTTTTGGTCAAATTTTTTTTACAAAATCTTTTATAAAAGAATTTTATCAAATCTTTGATAATGTAATACTGACCTTTAGAAAAGGCGGTTTTGTGCGGCTAGAGTTGTTAAAATTAATCACTACACTATTTGATCTTTCAATTGATGTAAACAACTTATTGCTTATTAGATATTGAAATATATCAAAAAAAAATTCACCATAGTAATAGCTTTGCTTTAGGTCATCTTATTTTATATTTTGAATTAATAATTAAGAACGAATTGAAACTATATATAAACGTTCGTATCTGATTATTGATTGTCTACGAGTATAACTAGTAACTTAATTATTGCCTGTTTTTGGAGCACAAAGGAAATTATAATGAAGCATGCTTTCGTACATGCTAATTTTTCAAATGATCAGTTCATGGTTAAGATCATTTTGATAGAGCGGGCTAATTTGGATGGGGTATAAAAAAAAACATTATTTGGTGGAGTACGTTACAATCAATACTGTCGTATGCTTGCTGAAAGGCAACGAATATTTGGTATGCGTCTATGTTGATCTCCCAGTACCTTATTTACTGCAATAAATTGGTCTATCGTCGATCTGTCTGTTCTGAAGCCACGTTGGTACTCCCCGATGATGATGATCTGAATTTATCTTCTAAGATTTCGAAAATATTTTGTACCCCGCGCAAAGTAGTTTTCGCACTGTAACTTGTCACCTTTCTTGTAGATAGGGAATATACATAATTGATTGGCTCCACTGGTTCGGAATATGTTCTTGTTACCAAATGTGCTGGATGACTTTGTGGGTGGCTTTCTGAACAGCGCTGCCAGCATATTTTATAGGATCCACTGGAATCGCATCAATGCCCGGCGCTATATTATTGTTTTGGGCTTTGATTTAGTTGGGCTTTGACATAGTTTCAGGAACGGAATATGAGGCCTTTTGCAAACAGAGTTTTTTTAAGTCTGATTTGATATTGAATACTTTTGTAGTTGTAATATATGTGGAGCAAATATAATGCTATTGAAACCATTTTGGAATAAGTCCGTTCCATGTTGTCATTCTATTGCATTGTTTTATCAAGAGATTTAAACATTTGTAGGATCCCCGAGGTATACCATCGTGCAGTTTTTGGGAAGCGCCACAATTTCTAGGAAGCCCTGAACGGCAAACAAAGGAGAATGTAAAGCCAATCATCATATAATTTTCTATGATTTCGATTCATTTATTTTTTTTTTTAGAAAAAAGTTACTCCACTATATAAGATACTGGAGTCATCGCCTTCCACCGAAGATCCACCAACACCGCGGACAGCAAGATTAAAGCGTCATTTGACTGTGCTCAAAGGAGTCGTGAAGCGACATCAAAAAGAAAATA
Organism: Odontomyia ornata; assembly: GCA_963969285.1. NCBI lineage: Eukaryota > Metazoa > Arthropoda > Insecta > Diptera > Stratiomyidae > Odontomyia > Odontomyia ornata. The sequence goes on along the minus strand of OZ017742.1, from coordinate 178,874,044 downwards.
AGACTCTGCAACAGAAAGTTCGGTGGCTTAAGCGAAAGGTAAAAAATTTAGATCATTTAGTAGAAGAGTTATCTAAACAAAATTTAATATCGATTGATGATTTAGAACGGCTGAAAGGGTCTTATGGTAGTATTGAACTGTTTGAGAGGGTGAATAAAAAATTTCGTGGAAGCAATGTGCCCCTTTCATATTCGCATACTTTAAAAAAATTTGCTCTTACACTTAATTATTTATCCTCTAGAGCATATAATTACGTTTACACTACTTTTGAGACATGTCTGCCTCACCCAAGAACCATATCTAAATGGTACCATAACATTGATGGAAAACCTGGGTTTACTGCGGAATCTTTCAAAACTTTGGACATTTTGGGGAAATCAAAGGTTGAAGTGGCTTGTAGTCTTTGTATCGACGAAATGTTCATTCGTAGGCATACTGAGTTCGATGGCAAAACTTACTATGGATACGTTAGTTTTGGAGAATCTGAAGAAAATCCTGAAACATTAGCCACACAAGCTATTGTGTTCATGTTAGTAGCAATAAATGATACTTGGAAGCTTCCTCTAGGGTATTTTTTCATAACTTCTTTAAGAGGCGATCAAAGAAAATTTCTTCTTGAGTCTTGCTTACGCGAACTAATAAAGATAGGGATAAATATTATTAACGTTACTTTTGATGGGGCTATTCGAATATCAGCATGGCATCTGCTTCAGGCTGCTATTTAAAAAAAAAATCAAATAAAGTATTCTTTTCATTTAGATACTCAAGATATTGCCCTTTCTTTTGATCCGCCCCATATGATTAAACTTGTGAGGAACATTCTAGCAGAAACTGGCCCAATTTTCGATGAAACCCTAAAAATAATTGATTGGGACTTCGTAGTTAAATTAAATGATCTTCAAGAAAGGCAGGAGTTGCACTTAGCAAATAAATTGAGAAAATCTCACATTAATTTCCTTAACCAAAAAATGAAAATTCGCCTTGCAACCCAAGTTTTGAGTTCTTCAGTTGCCGATGCAATTGAATACTGCAATCAAACAATTAAAGTAACAGCTTTTTTAAATTCAGAGGGCACTGTTCGATTTATTCATTATATGAATGACGCTTTTGATATTTTAAATTCTCGCAGCATTCATAGAAAATTTTAATCGCGTATTTGAATTCACTAAAGACTTTGAGGAATATGTTAATGAATTGAAATATGCTGATGGAACGAGCTTAGTTAAGAGTAGGAGAAAAATTGGATTCTTGGGATTGATAGTAACTTTAAAAAATTCTTTATTTTTATTTCAAACGCGCGGACAACAGAATAAACCATTGAAGTATCTTGCAACATATAAACTCAGTCATGACCATTTAGAAATATTTTTTCCCATATACGATCTCGGCTCGGCTTCAACAATAATCCTACTGCAAGACAATTTGAGGCTACCTACAAAAGAATTCTCATGTATGTACAATTGCATGATAAAGGCTTCGATAATTGTGTTCCCTTACAGGTGATCAATATTCTAAACGTTTCGTCAACGAAATTGTTGCAGGATACTTCAGATGCTTCCACGAGCTTTGAGGCTACCTTCAGCCACATGCAGGAAGCTGGGGCTTTTTCATGTTACATTGAAGAAGTCGTAATATATATGAGCGGCTTTATTGCAAAGTCTATTATATCTACTTTCAAATGCAATGAATGTGCTACAGCTTTGATTGGAATAAAAGATAATTTTGGCTGTTCCTTAATCGATCAAAAATCAAGGGGAGGTTTGCAGTATCCCAGTAATGATTTAATAGATGTATGTAGAAAAACTGAGAAAGCTATACGTCAATTCCATGCAGCACATATTAAAGTAAAGTTTGATTTAGTTGCGCATGAAGTTTATAGGGAACTTTATCCCTCCACGTTATTTAGCTCACTATTCCAACATAATTTGCTAATCAGTCCGATAGATGGTCATAGATCCATATTAATAAAAAAAATTATTTCCAAATACCTTACAATTCGTTTAAAACAAATCGCTAAAACAGAAAGTGAGCATTTAGAATATTATAGAAACTTTTTTACAAAAATGATTATATTTCGAGGCCAATAAAACCCTGTTCCAATTCAGGACTGTAGCCTACTCTTAAAATAAATTCAAACTGTACTTTTCAGCCTTCTAAACCGTTGACCGATATCAAGTAGCTATGCATCATTCACATATGTCTTTATTTATCGCTAAGTAGATCAGTAACGAGGACTAGGGCTACTGGCGAAACCTCTTCAAAAAAGCGTGTGATGTAACTATCTCTTGGGTCATATGGAAATGTTGCATTTTAAGGGGCTTCTTATAAATACACTCGCTATATATATATATATATATATATATATATATATATATATATATATATATATATATATATATATATATCTATATATATATATATAGATATATACATATATATATATATATATATATATATATATATATATATATATATATATATATATATATATATATATACTATATATATGCAAGTATATATGCATATATATATATATATATATATATATATATATATATATATATATATATATATATATATATATATATATATATATATATATATATATATATATACTATATGCAAGTATATATGCATATATATATATATATATATATATATATATATATATATATATATATATATATATATATATATATATATATATATTACGTGTGGAGCTATGGGTTAGGGCACACTCCGGTTGGGTAGCAGCTCCCAAATTCAAACCTCGGTCGCGGCATCGAGTTTGAACTTCTGATGCGGCTGTCGGACTATCAGCCCACCCAGCTGTGGGGTGTGCTAATTGATAAATTAGGTAATAATATTGCTTGAGCATGATATTGACCATATCACCACAAATTGCGTTAAACTGATGGAATAAGATATCCTAAAAATTAATCGTAATGCCAAGGTTCGGATTTGGGCTGTTGTGCGTTGTATTATTGTTATTATTACAATACAGATATATGTACAAATTGATAATTTCTTAACTACAGATACATACTTTCATGTGCATTTATCACATAAAGCTGCATGTATAGCTATAATCTATTATGTTCTATATAGTAAACTATATATATTGTATGTTCATTTAACGAAATAATAATTAGTTACATGTACAATACATAAAATTGGACATTTTCACTTGCTATTAGCCTGATATTTATGTTCAAGATGAAACAAAATAATATTGCCCCTATTTTTCGAAATTCATGCGAGCCCATGTGGCAATCCACAAATGAAAATCGTAAATCTTGCGAAAGCTTCCGACTTCAACAGAATAGTCTCTCGCGGTCTCCTTAGTATAATGAAGAAGTACTACAGGAACACTGATATTCCCCTTCTTGTGAGGTGAAATACGATTGGTGTTAGTGAAACACCATTTTAGTATTAGTGCGCTCAGTGAAGTGGTGTACAAGTTGTTTTTAGAAGGCGCAAATTTAGTGAATTTTCAAATTTGGCGGGAGTTTCATTATCAAGAGATGAATTTGTTGTAGATGTAAAAAAATTTGAATGAAGTAATTAAAACAAGATAAAGTATAGCCACTTAAATATTATATATATTTATATATATATATATATATATATATATATATATATATATATATATATATATATATAGAAGATGTATATAATAGCATAAGATTAAGCCTTGTTCCTATGTGCTCAGTAACTAATGCATGTATCGACGCTTACTGAAAAGCAGACATGCAGTTTCTGATTCTTGGTGGTTATTAGTGATTCTGTACCACAGGAAGCTTAGAAAGTTGAACATCCATTAATTGTATACTGAATGGTATAATTAAAAAAAGATAACAACAGGGACTCGAAGTCTTTCTCATCTGCAATAGTTTGAGACAAACATATAATTATTTCAGTTGAAGGAAAGTTTTCTAAATAGCATAACTTATCACATTATAATACTTCTAGTGAATCGTGTCCTAAAAATGATACCGAATTGAGTTCTTTTTTGCACCTTCAGCCATAGAAAATTCAAATTAATATAATCTATGTTTCCAGGGATCACCACGTGGAGGTAGGTGCAGGAAGTGTCTTAATATGAGTATAACATATACAAATATACCTGTTTTGTTATAGAGTGATGATATTTATGAATTCTTATGAACACTTCCTTGATCCCCTTACAGCTTTCTTCTTCTTGAATGTTAGTACTTATTTTTGAATGATAAAATTTTATAGGATATAACTACGGGTTTAAAGTTTACTTGCATTCGTTAAAAATAATCATTTTAATGTAAAATTGTCGCAGTGAAATTTTATCAGATTGTTTTTTGGCTAGAAAAAAATATCTTGTGTTGAGATATTTTTCAGTTATACATTTTATTAACAGGCTGTTATGATCGCTGGTCTTCATGTGGTCGTCTTGGTCTTCAAATATATTTTTGGTGATAAAATGGTCTTGTACCGCAGTAACAAGACTTAATAAAATGTGCTTCCTTAATATGTTCTCATTTTGATTAAATTGTAATTTCAAACGTAATAGACTTTCTGGTTTTTCACAAATCTTTACAACGCTGGGAGAAGGAATCTTCAAGAAGCCCTTAGATTTATAGTAAATAAGTGATTTCGTTGTGTGGGTTCCTTCTAAAGCCACCAGGCATTCGGTACAAATCAACGATTTATATAATTTAAAAACAACAAACCCAGATATATAATATACAACGTGATGCACATAACCAGACAACTTTGTAGGGTGCATGACATAGTTATGTTCTTCCAAGAACTGCTGGTCCAAAATATCAGTATCTTCTACAACGTTTTCTTGATCTCTCATGAGTGCCCTTTCTGTGGTTGCATTTATTTGCGATGAAGTTGTTTCACAAGAAGGCTGTTTCTGCAGGTTTAATATGGTGATTTTATCTAAAGGGATACAATTCCCTATTCCTCCTTCTCTTATTTGGCATCGGACCAATAACTTTTTATAAGCAGCGATAAACTGTCTTACCGATGGGTTGTTGTTATGGCCAAGATGCATCCGTATTGAAGCGAAGAACAATTCTAGATGGTCTTGATTCAATTTGTACATTGGTATGAATCGTAGCTGCTTTGATATTATATATTTATTATGTACAAATGCTACGTTTTTCAGTGCAGCAATAAGACCAATAAAACCGGTTTTTCTTACGCTATTTACAAGTAGTTGCCCTAAACAGGTTCTCAGCTTCGACAAGTAGGCGATTCAATGTTATGCATACGGTAGAACTTCGTTTGCATTCCTTTCGCATAGCGCTCGTTTGAACGGGTCAAGAGCAGATAATTTGCGACTGTTCAATACATCGAAAGAATTGTTTATAACCCGTATAAATTCGGTTAGAGGCTTACTTCCTTCGAACTCTGCTAAATTGAGAACATCTGCACAAAAATCAAGAGCATCAGCAACGGACTTACTAAATATTTGAGTGGCCAGTTTAACATTCATTTCTTTCTTAGCAAAATAAATACGGGCCTGTCGTAGCTTATTGCCCAAATGCAATTGCTCTTTTTCTTGTGGGATCACAAGTCTTTCGAGATATATCCATTGAATATATTCTCCATCCTCGTTCAAAAAAGTTTTAAGGTCACCAAGGGTATTCCTTCCAAATTTACCATATGGCATGGATCAGGATGCACTATATATCGTTCGTTTGGAAGTTCGTGTGGCACTTGAGAAGGATCTGCGATATTTCGCAAATCACAGCCTAGGGATTTCATTGCGCTAATATTATTATAAGCTCCATCAAATGTTATGCCAATTATATCAGCGCCACAGGTGGTCAATTCGTCTAGCGCTAAACAAATAATGTTCGCCTTTTGGTCTCCATTGAGAGATGTTATGGGAAAAAATCCTATTGGTATTTTCCATAACCTGTTCAAAGCAACAGCCATTATCACTAGAATCTGCGTTGCCAAAAACCCACTTCTGCCAACATCTCCCATATCAACATAGCAATACGATTTCTCTCCATCCCAATCTACATGCTTTCGAATGTGAACTTCATCAAATACAATATTTATCACTAATTTTTCGCTCTTTTTATTTGCTTCATCACAGGCAGTTTTAATGGCATGAAGTGCTTCATTTGTAAAGCCAGGAGAGCAATTCAAAACCCGATACCATTGGGAAATAGTTCTGGGATGTGGAAGACAGTTGTCAAATATTTCTCGTACATACTCATACCCTTTGGCTGACAGGAAGTTGAGATTAAGAGCAAATAATCGAATATTTTCATTATACTCTTTCTCCACCACTCCATGTTTTGATTTGCGTATATAACGATAGAGAAAGTCTTTTGTTGGTCCGGCAATATCAACTAGCACGCTTTCTATTTCATTATCAATAAAATTTTTAGTTTTGAGTTCCTGCAGTACAGTCTCAATTTGCGCGATTTGTTTGCGTTGTCGGGAAACTTTTTGTGTCAAGCGCTTTATTGATTTATCCCTACTCTGGATACACTTGCGCAGTTCTCGTAATTTAGCCTTCTTAATAATCACCTTTTCTGAGATTTCGCTTTCATCGTCACTTGAAGTCTTAAGGCATTCTTTCAGGCTCAGATTTTTTTCTATTTGATTAAATATACTATTTATTTGTATTGAAACCTATCCTTTGCAACGGCACGACTACTAGGTTTGGTTAGTATGAAGTGGATATAATGGCACATATAAGGATCGAAAAACAAAGCATACAATTTTGTGTTTGCGTAAATGAAACCAAAGCAATATATGAGAATAGAGGAAAAACTTACAACAGAAATTTTCACATTACTTTTGAAAAATGGTGGTTCAGGCATAATATGAACATTGTTCTGAAAATGAGTTAAAGAATATAAAAATGATGATACCAGAAAGGAAAGAAATCAACCAACTCAAAAGAGTGAAATCATTAAATTTTATTTTAGATCAAAAGTACGTGGATGAAGGAGTTTAGTATGAGTGACTATAATGATAACTAAATCAATTCCCGCACGCTTAGTTTAAGGCGCAGGCCCGAGTAAAACAGCCATTTTGGGTAAACTAAACAGCCGTCCATCTCAGAAACCTTAAAAATATATGTAAATATTTTTTAAGTAAAAATTAGAATTAACCTTTGGCTATTGAATTAGTTCATTACATATTGCAAAACGTTTGTTGGGAAAATTACTAAATTCAAACAAAATAGCATGTTTTCTTTAAAAAATGCAGTAAATCTCAGAAACTACTTAACGTACCGTGTTGATTTAAGCTATGTTTGTTAGATCTAAATTATTTACATTAAATTAACTCATCAGAAATTTAAAAATGTTTTTGCCAAAAATTTCCTAGAACAAAATGTGGAAATTTGATACAAATTAATGTACATGCATGAAATTTGTTCAGTGTATGCAAATTACACATTTTGTTCTAGGAAATTTTTCTGCAAAATTTTTGTTTAAATTTTTGATGAGTTAATTCAATACAAATAATATAGATCTAATAAACATAGCTTAAAGAGAGAGAGAGTTACTACATTTCCTAAGGAAAACTCGCTATTTTGTTTGAATTTTGTAATTTTCGCAACAAACTGTTTGCAAAACATAATGAACTGATTCAAAAGCCAAAAGTTCATTCTAATTTTTACTTAAACAAATTTTCCAAACATTTCAAAGGTTTTCGAGATGGACGGCTGTAAAGTTTAAAAAAATTTGCAGTTTTACTGGGGGCTGCGCCTTAATAATGTACTTTCATTCTAGAACGAAAATGGGTTAGATAATATTGCATTCATAGGAGCTAATATTTGTAAATATATTATGGAAACCCAAACATCATCCAATATCATTAAAAATAAATTCTATGTTCACAAGCTAAAATGCACCCTAAGAATTGTGGCAGTATAAATGACCGCTATGACCACCTCTTGACTGAACCCGAAAATTCATATTGTTTGCATACGTTTCCAACATTAAACTGTACAACCAATTCCAAAATGAAACTGAATAATTTCAATTTGGCATATACAATTTCATATTGTTGATTAAGATTTACAAATTGGAATTTCATTGCCAATCTATGATTTGAAAGTTATTCATCTATTATGTTTACTTTACTTTAGACTTCTGTTGTATTCTTCTGAATTTACTTATTACGAGGGTTAAGTAACATATTTCTCGGTAAAATCAGTTTCACTGAACAATAAGTCACGTAATCCCCGAAATATACACAAAATGTACAACAAAATTATATAGTTGATTTAAAATCTTTTAATTTCTTTAATTTAAACTTGATTGTTTGAGATAATTTAAAATAGAATAAATATTAGTGCTTACGTGAGCGGTAGAAGTTGATGCAATTACTTTTGATGAACTTGACGATTCCATTAAAGTCTGGAATAGTATACTTTATTAAAATTTATGAATTGTTTTACTCTAACCACCTTTACCTCATCTATGTTCTCCATATGATGCAGTATTCCATAAGGATCAGGCGTGACAACTGCTTCACAATTCTTATCGCTTCCCTAAAACAATATATGTATTTTTTTCGTTATTGAATTAGATGAAATGGTATATGAGATATATGCATATTAAGAATTTCTCAAAAAATTTTAACTGTATAAGGAGTAATATTTTTAACAACAAATTACATTGCCAAATTTTAACCAAAGGTATTAATTCACACTTATAATACATTATAACTTCAATCAAATAAGAGTCACTTTTTCCAATGTGTTATAATTAAGGTAAGTAAAATGATTTTTTTTCCTCTTTTAACATTCATGCATAATATGAACATTTATAGTAGTCGAAAACGCGTTCTATACTAAACAAATATTTATCCAAGGCAAAAAGGGGAAAAAATTTATTTTACTTACCTTAACATTATAACTTATTTAAAAATGTTTAATGCTTACATGAGGCCAACTTTGCTGATAAATATTGCATTGGACACTGTTTGGTTCACAGCATGATTCCATTGTACTCTGAAATAACATACTTTATTTCAATTTATAAATTATTTAACTATAAACACCATTACCTATGTTTTCCATATGATGCATTATTTTATCAGCCTCTGTGGTGAAAGCTACTTCACAAGTATTACTCGTATCTTTTACCTGAAACAATTCATATATTTTTCCCTTTATTAAATTAAATATATATAATGAATAAACGTATTAATGATTAATCTAATGAATATAATAATATAAAGAATTATTTTTAAATACTAATTACATTGCCAAGTTTTTTTTTCGAAGGTACCACTTAATGTTTGTTAATATATTTTAAAATTATAGCATATATAAATAAAATTAACAAAATAATTGACTACATTATAACGTAAATCACATTCCTCCGTCTTGTGGAAATGTAATTTATGTATCAACTTGTCGCTATTCATCGTTTGAATAATAATATTGAAAAATATTTTGCATTTATTCGTCGATATAAAAAAGCAGTAAAAGAAATCATTAACTGTTCGTACTCACCAAAACTTCACCACATAGTTGTCCACTCATGCCGGCTTCATTTTGATCAAGTATTAGGTTTGGCTGAATACAATAAAAAACTTTTAAAAACAGTATTAGTATTTTCGTACGACTTACAACATTAATTTTCGGTATCGCATTCTTGGCCAAGCTTCTCCTTACTCCAATATCAAGGACATCTTCTGACACAAAGTGGTCGGAACACATAACCGATTGCTTCCGTGTGTCAGCTTCAGGACGTCCTATAGCCAACAACCATTGCCTACGCATTTCCACGTCATTGGGGATCCTTTAAAAATATATTTTAATTAGTATCGCACAAACAATAAATCTTATTCTGAAAATATTTCAAAAACTTTCCCAGCCCCCGTCATTATAAATGCTTCATAGTGACACCACTGAACTAAATCCCCTGGGCTTATCACACTTGACAATTCCCATGGCATTTGCTATGAAACATAATCAAAAATTAGCTAACTTTATTTCAACTTAAAACGATTAATCCCGCTGGGTTTAACATTGCACAAATTTCATAGCAAACCAATTAATATATGTTAATTTAATTATAAAACCAAAATAAACACCTGAAAAATGATTTTCCTTTAATATGGGATGAATTGTTTCTACAGTTTTTCACCAAGCACTTCATTTTTCACTTTTAATTCGAGTTAAAACCGCACACGATAAATCAAAAGTACATCCGTATCACACGCGATATCACTTTCGAATGTTTTCCGAAACCGGGATGAAGTAGTTCAACGAAAAATTATGAAAAGAACGTCGCTGATTTTACCGCTTCGTATCGGTTTGTAAATTTGTTATGACAGTTCTCAGTGGAACCGTCAGTGAATGATAATTAAATCCCTTTCATCTCTTTCTTCCTCATAGAGGGTATCTCTTTTCAACTATTTCTCCTGCGGGGGATTTCACTTCACTCATGTACACTGTACGTGTGCCATATCGCTGTTCCTGTAGTACTTCTTCAATGCCTTAGTCAGAGCATATCTACTAAATAGCAGCTGCAATTAGAACAAATTTTATTTCTTACGGTACTTATGGAGTAGAAAGAATTGGACTAAAAGTGTGTATGTATGGTAAACAAAAACTTGAATTTGCCTGCAATTTTACCAACACTAGGTAAACTTTAATCCATCTTTTACACGTTTATTTGCCTCTCTTTTCATTTTGACAGCTCCTCGATTGCAGGTGCTAGTTAGTATATATGCTCTGCCTTAGTATAACTCAATGGTTTTGTACCTCAGGGAGGGAAGATAAGGAGTACATATAGCCCAAAAAATTTCCGAATATCAGCAATGGATTTGCAAGGTTTCTTCGATTGAATTGGTAGTGGCCTAAACCAAGGGTAGTCTCAGTGGGACAGGCGCAAATGAAATCGAATGGCGGGACAATTCAAATTAATAGCACCATGAGAATAATATTTACTCAAAATGATTTTACATATTTTTATAGTTTCCCATTTAAGGTGTCTATGGCAAATTTGATAATTAACTTAACTTTGGATTAAATACAATCAATGAACATGGAATTTCATAGGTCATTGACCAAAATCTTATAATATAATGAAGAGCAACTGTTTAATTTTCCGACGCGTATTGGAGTTAGGAGCTTTAGACACAAACAACGTGAATCAAATAAATCAGACCAAAAAATAGCGTTCTGTGTATTTCATTTCGTTTCCAGGTCTGGAAGACAGTTTAATTCATAGCGATATTTTTTCAATGTAATAAAATTCATGGCAATTTATTATCTATTAAGTATTTTTTCCTTATATATTGAACCATGAAGTGTTTCATTCAGTTTTTGGCGATGGAGCATCTTTCAGACTTATTTTAGACATAAAATAATACCTGTTGTTGAGGAACTTTTTGATTCTCAAACTTAAAGGGGAGCAACAGTGACCACTGTTGTATTGTTTGCAGTCACTGAATAGTTCCTTTTCTAAAATATACGTTTGGACCTCTATTATAATGTTGGAATATTATTTCTTGGCAATATATTTCATCATTTGTCATTACTTTGATATTTCGTTGAAGGATGCTTTCCACCTCCTGGCAAATTTATTTACACTTTCCGAAGGTGATTTCATATAGCCGTTTGTTTTGTAGGCCATAAGTTATCTTTCCAAAAATTCGCCTTCAATGGAAACTAAAAACTCCGTGAATTAAAAGGTTTTTCTATTTTTAAGACGACAAAACCAGCGATGTAATCTACGTCATGGGAAACATATGCAGTTAATTTTGTTGAATAATTAGCAAAGCTATGTTCCATCATGAATGGGAAAGCCATTCATGATGGAACACTACGAAAGTATACATTACGAAAGTATACATTACATTACGAACATTACATTACGAAAGTATACCGATCTTTCTCATATATAAATTTAAATCCTGTGATAGTTTTCTCGCGTTTGTCTAAACTGGAAAGAGACTCTAATAATTATATCAGATAAAATAAATCTTTAATAATTTTGATTCAATTACCCATATTGAATTGCAGATGGCAGCATTAAAGGAATGAAAGTCAAAATCGTACTTCTTACTTCTTTATCTTTGCTTATAATATTCTAATTTAAGTTGATATAATATTTAAAAGGAGGTTTGTAAGAAGATAGATTTGTTCTCAGTGCGATTTGAGAACAAATCTACTGACATCAAAACATTTACCTAAGACTACACATAAATTTTAATACTAACATTAAACTATGCCAGCACTTCGAAATTAAGTCGAAAAAAATAGTTTATCACACCGAAAATTATGAATACGCAGTCAGTTTCAATAGAAATCTAGAATGAAAATGACTAAATTGGTAATCAAGTATATTACACTCGCTAAATTCGTCTTTATGGCCATCATATTGGGGGCAGCACTCAATAAAGCTAGATCCCAAAAATGTAACATGATAAAATTAACGGAGCATGAAATATAATAAAACTGTACGGTCTCAAAACTGTCCGCAAGCAATGGAGCCGTTGTCAATTTTTCATTGGTGTTTTACTGCAAAAAGTCTCAAATACAATCAAATTCAAAATCCAATCGCAAATCTTACATTTTCCACATGGGATTCAGTCATTGCTTCTACTTTTTCAGTCGCTTAGATCGCCCTTCTTTTGTGGTAAGGGGGGTGAATGCTATTTATGCGCAGAATAAGGGAGTCCCATGCTCACAAGAAAGCGACTGGACTACCCACTAAACACCTCCCCTCTCAACCTGAGAGCCTAGCCTGGAACCGTTTGACACATTACTTCGGGCCAGGTCTCGTTTTGTTACGCCGTGAGGCGCCTTCAAGCTGGGTATCCCTTTCCTAGCGGGAGGGGAGAGGGGAAGAGGAAGTGCCGGAAAAGCGATCCCCGGCCCCAGCGCCCCCGGCTGCTGTGAGTCCCTTTTATATTTTAGGACTGCCCGAGCATAATGTGCCACCTGGTTCCATTTGTCAACTGATTCGGGCATCACTGCAACTATATTACCCGGAGTGAGCGTTTCCGTCTCCCTGTACAACCATAAAATGTGTGGCAGGTATTGTCCTCCTCTCCTGGGCAAAACCGACAATGGGGGACCGTGGCTTACCAATATTGTGCAGGTAAGACTGAAAACACCCACGCCCACTCAAAAGCTGGATTAGATAGAAGTCATTCTCACCATGCCTTCGATTTAGCTACGGTCTCGCATCTGGGATGAGGCGCGCAGTCCACCTTCCCTTCGTGCAATTCACCCAAGACTGCTGGCAATCGTTGAGCGAGCGCTGTCTCTCTTCGCGGACAACCGTCTCCATCGCATCCTCGTTTTGACGCAGGTAAATAGCACGGCGTTCTCTAGCAAGGAGGGCGGCATATATCACGCCTGCAATAACTCTTACCGCCGAGTCAGAGACTGTCGGATACGAAGATGCAATTCTCAGTGCTCCTCTCATCTATACCTGTGAAAAACGTTTTCGGTATACGGTACTTCTGCTCCGTACAGTAGCAATGACCCTACAGCACTCATCAAGAGGCGTCTTCTTGACGGGCTGGGTCCCCCAATGTTGGCCATAAGTCGACTCAGAGCCGATATTCCCGAAGCAGTCTTCTCAGACGTTGCCCTGAATTACTCAGAGAAACTCATCTTCGAGTCGATCAGTAGCCCCAGGTACTTCATGGCTGGCTTCGATTTGATTCGCAAGTCTCCAATACTGATCATCCTTACTCTAGGGATTCTATTTTTGTCAAGATGACCACTTCGGTTTTTTCCAGTGCTAAAGCGAGCTCACGAGCAGTCATCCAGCCCCTCGCTCGGCGCATTAGCATACCTAGCCTAAGTTGCACTTGTTCAACGGTGCGTCCAGCGGCCAAGGCCGCAACATCATCCGCATAGCCGACCAATCGCGACTCATCTGGCATCTCAAGTCTCAGTTGCCCGTCGTAAGACGCGTATCACAGCTCCTCTTCTCTGTATCTGTGCCAAACGTTTTCGGTATACCTCCTTGCTGATAGCGTCGCCCCATACCTCTGCTCCGTACAGTAGCACTGACCCTACAGCACTCATCAAGAGGCGTCTTCTTGATGGACTGGGCCCCCCTACGTTGGCCATAAGTCGACTCAGAGCCGATATTCCCGAAGCAGCCTTCTCAGCCGTTGCCCTGATTTGCTCAGAGAAACTCATCTTCGAGTCGATCAGTAGCCCCAGGTACTTCACCGCTGGCTTCGATTCGATCTGTATATCTCCAATACTGATCATCTTTACTCTAGGGATTCTCTTTTTTGTCAAGATGACCACTTCGGTTTTCTCCAGTGCTAAACTGAGCCCACGAGCAGTCATCCAGTCCCTCACTCGGCGCATTAGCATACCTAGCCTAAGTTGCACTTGTTCAACGGTGCGTCCAGCAACCAGAGCTGCAACATCATCCGCATAGCCGATCAAGCGCGACTCAGCTGGCATCTTAAGTCTCAGTAGCCCGTCGTAAGACACGTTCCACAGGTCCGGACCAAGGATAGATCCCTGGGCAACACCCGATGTAATTTCCATCCTTCGTTGCCCCTGTGTCGTGTCGTAGAGCAGGCTTCAGTCCTTCAGGTAGTCCCTCAAAAGTCACATAAGATATTCTGGAACTTGAAAAGAGTTTTCCAGCGTATCCAGAATCCACACATCTAGCGGAGTTGAAGGCGTTCCTGACGTCGAATGTCATCAACAGAATGATCTGTCGCTTGGCGCGACTATATGCCTCTGCCTTTTGAACCGCGTTGACCTCTGCAATCACATTAATGGTGGAGCGACCTGCTCTAAAGCCGTACTGCCGAGGAGATAGGTCCCCAGCAGCACGAATTGCGTCAGTGAGTCTTCCCTTGATGAGTTTCTCTAGCACTTTCCCAGCCATGTCTAGCATGCTTAACGGGCGGTATACAGACGGCGATTCGGGATTTCCCTTCCCCTTGCTGATCAGCACGAGCCTCGCCACCTTCCATCGTACCGGGAAAACCCCGTCCCGTAGGCAAGCGTTGAATGTGCTGAGCAGCAAGTCAGGACAATGGTGATAGACGAGCCCCAACACATCAGCCGGAACACCATCTGGACCTGGAGCCTTCTTCGCTCCCCCAGTTCCAGCTGTGTGAAGAGTGGGCACTCGACTGCTGTTTCACCATGGACACCATGTTTTCGCGTCATGTATACAAGGCTTCCGTAGGGCACCAAGCTTCCGCATGACCAGCTTGTAGCCAAGGCCCCACGGATCCTTGTTCGCATTGTCCACTAGGTCTTGTCAGTAGCGAGCCTTGCTACTGTTGATCAGTTTGCGAAGGCATTTCCTGGCCGATCTATATGCTGCCACCCAGTTGCATGCCTCGTCAGGGTTCCGCGTCCGTTGAGCCTCACGCCGATGCTTGTCACACGCCCTTCAGCGATTTCAGTTGACCACCAGTACACTGGGGGCTTGCCGTGCCGGGGTCTTCAACGGGGCATAGAAGCGCAGCAAGCAGTCGTGATGATGCTCATAGTAGAGTTCACCACGTCTTGAGCTGCCAGTTCTTCCATCCCCTCTGAAGCTCCCTGCAGCGGCTCACCTGCTGTGAGCACCTCCACGAACCTCTCGGCGTTCATCCTTCCGATGTTCCATGCAGTTGTAGATAGCCAAGAGCACGGACGTCGGGAGACAACATCACTTATTTCAAGGAGAATGCACTGATGATCACTGGCTGAGTAGTCCTCTAATACTTTCCAGTTGTGTATCCTCCATACTAAGGACTCCGAGGCGAATGTCACGTCCGGTATGGTTCCCTCACAGTCAATACGGCGGAAAATTGGGGTATTTCCGGAGCATAGTACGACGGGTGGCATCCTGGCCACCATTTCCAGGATTCGTTTTCCCCGCGGATCCGTTTGAGACATGCCCCATTTGATTGCTTTAGTGTTTAAGTCACCCCGAACGAGCACTTTGCCCTCTGCGTTCAAGACAGCACCCTCCAGAGCATGAAACTTGGCTTGGAAAGATGATATCGATTCGTTAGACGTTAGGTACACACTAAAGAAAGTGGTCCCCGATCATTGACCCCACACGAAACCATTCACAACCCTCCGCTTGGAAATCATTGTTCCGAATCCAGATGGCGGCAGTACCAGTTTCGTCAGAATACCATAATGCAGGACTTTTACTATGGTGTTGCTCACTCAGCAGCAAGAAGTCGGCTTTCATGTCCCTCGCAAACTGCTCAAGCAGATTTTGGGCGGTTGAACTGCGCTGTAGGTTTAGCTGCAGGATGCGGGTCATCGGAGCTCTGATTTTGCCTTGGCTAGGGCTTTCTCGAACACTTGGCATTTTCGTGATCCCAAGACGTGTCCCAAACCAGGTCTTGGGTCAGCATCCTTGCAAAGAATACAGTGTGCCTCCTTCGTACACTCTTTTCCTTTATGTCCCATTTCACCACATTTGTAACATAGAGAACTCCTATCGGGTCCTTTGCATACTTGTGTGGTGTGACCATAGCCCCCCCCCCCCTTGTTCAGGAATTATTCCGCCTTCTTTCCGTCAAGTCAATTATGGTCACGCGTTGTCCCCTATTGTTATCTGGTGTGAGTCTCGCTTTGATCCTTCCCACGCTAGGGAACTCCTTTTTGATGGCCTCTTCTACCTCGGCCGAATCCGTCAAGCAGTCAATGTCTCGTATTTCGATCGTTGCCATCGGTTCAAGCGAGGCTACAGTTCCGCTTCTACCAAGGACTTTCTTTACTGTGTCGTAGGATCCTTCCTTATTGCCGACCTCTGCTCCGAATTCGACCAGTATGTGGCCCGACCGCATTGGTCGTACTACTTCAATTGTAGTGTTTGTTCGTTCAGGCCTTACGTTTCCCCCAGATGTCTCGGCCATCTTGGGGCTTAACGAGCAGTGCCTGCTGCCGGGGTCTGTATTGGAGCTTCTGTCTCTATTTTTCTAATTGGGCGTCCGTGCGAACTTTACTTTCTGGCACTTTTCGAAGGAGTTTCTTTGCGGTTTTCTTCGCACCTTGTGTAAGCACTATCTGGAACCCGTGATCTGGTGCTCCACGCCCATCAAGGGCCTCTTCCTTTCTTCTTTTACTTTATCCCTATCCCCTTCGGTTGGGCTAGACGCCATTCTTTTATTGATTTTTAATGGTGGAGATATCTGCATGTGGCCTGTAGACTTCACCCCAGCACCTCTTTAGCCTTCTGTTCATCTTCGGCTCTTAACCAGCTCCTCCGATAATGCCCTATACGATCTGGGAGCTTCTCTAGTTCAAGGAGCCCAACCTTTACTGCTTTGCTGATTTTTGGGGAGTCGCATGCAGATTGTATTCTTTTCAGAACATCTCCCGCTTTTCGGATAGCTTTTCTTCTTCATATTGCTGGGCGGCAATTGTATTTTGCAACCATGGCTTTCCGTTCCCGAATGCAGTACTTCCGCCACATCTTCGACATTGGCGATACTATCACACAACGTCGCTTTATTTGTCTGGTCATTCGTTGCTTTTCGTGTTGTTATCTCCTTGTTGGCTTCAGGATATTTCTTCATTATGTTGGAACTTACGACGCATGCATTGGCCGCCTCTGTAACGATCGCACAGTGACAATCGAATTTTTAATGCTCTTTATATTATCTTCCACCGCTCGAACACCTGGAGCGTCCTGCAGAATTTCCCGCTTTTCCTTAATAGGACGCTCTGGCGTTGGCATCATTTTTTTGCTGCGCCCGAGCTCCACAAGAATCTCAGTCTGAACCAGACTGTCTGCTATTCTCCCTTTTTCGTCTGCCTTCACTGTCATAGTTTTATTCTTCGTTTTTGTCGTGGCTAGTACCACGTTCGATATACTGTTAACATCGTGGCTGTAACCACTGTTTACATCGTCTTTGTTGTTATCTTTTGTTTCTTTGTTTTTTGATGTTTTTGGTTTTTTGATTTTATTTGCTCCACTTTTGTTGGGTCCCCCCTCGGAGTCGCTATCCCCGTTCGTGTGTGTAGTCGCCTTTTTGGTCCCATGGTTATCTTTGCAGAGGAGGGAGGCCGTGCGAGGGTTGGCACAAGCCCTTTGGGGACAAGTGCTCAGAGCCAGACCAGCGCTAATCGGGAGTCTGTCTCAACCAAACCTACACCACCAACCCAATGGTGCGAACTTCGAACGTACTCCGAGGCCTGCCAAGGTTTTACCGGGACGGAGACGGTACGATAGTTGAATTGGAGCCGTTCACACACGAGTTTCACCTCGGCGCTACTGTGCAAAGCAACTAGGGCCAAACCATCACATCCGCCAACCCAAAGCATCAATTCAAGTTCGTTGTCCAAAGCGTAGTCCAGATCCAATCAGGGTCGTTATCTATCATCCCAGGAGGGAGCCTCACGGCACGCCCCATATCCTCGGGTCCATGGGGGCGACGCTCCCCAAAGAATGCTAGCCTCCAAGAATGCTCTTGTCGACCGGCATTCCCTCTGCGGGAATTTCACCGGGTACGTGGGGTGAAGCTCCCCAAAGAATGCTACCCTCCAAGAGTATTCGTGTCGACCAGTATTCCCCCTGCCCATCTTGAGCAAGCCCTGAAAGCCACAATGTTTATAGTTGTCAAAATAATGTACAAAATACACCTACATATCCAGAATCTGGCCTTAAATGCATACAATTTGACAAATCATCAATGGCTGCATGGACGGTATTGACAGTTTTCAAATCGTTAAAATCAAATATTGCTACAAAATATGCGCAAATGTTTTACGTAGCCATTGCATACAACCCCTGATAATGGCATCACATCAACACTGCAAGCTGTATGAATTATCTTTCGCTGATTGGTTCGATTTGAAGCCTGAACAAAAAATGTTATAATTGATGTTTCATGCCATATATTAAAAATTACCCTCTCTGGGCCTCCCATACACATCGCTGTAGCTGAAGGGCTTGAATCAACATTAATCTATGATTGTAGAATTAATAATAACATTACAGAAAAATCATAAGCTACTGCCTCGAAAATAATTTCATCTACCATGGACTTCGGGAAAAACATATTCTAAAATAGAGAGGATTAATATTTAATGTAAAAAATTCATGCATTCTTCAGATTTGATTTAGAGCCCACCAAATCATTCAGATGACTAATGCTCGCAATTTCGGCGTTATTGGTCCAAGAGGCCTGAAATTGACCGAGCCAAATGTTATGTTCGGGTAACATAATGACACACTATTCAGTACAATCGACTTATTTGCCGAAACCTAAGAAACCGTTTCATAATGGCACTAAAACTAGATACTTAGCAACGAAAACGGCAAATACATGTAAACTTACACATTCTGAATTAAATTCGGATTTTGAACAAAACTTTGTCCTATCCGTAGTTGAATTCTTAAAAAATAAATATTTGAAATCAGCATTTTAATCAATTATGAACCATACTTACATGTCCAAAACTAGATGTAAAGGTGTTAATATCTTCAATTCCACATCAAGTCTGAAAATATGAGATTTTAGTGCAAATATTAATTTAAGAAGCTATCTTACACTCTTAGCTTTGATTCAAATAAATGATTCCGTCATCCTTGAAATGATCTTAGCAAACGTGAGAACGTTTTATTTAAGAATTTATCTCGAGAATTCAGCACCACTCCATTTTTGCACTAATATTATTCAGAATTCTAAAATGATAAAAAGTTACAATGAATTATGACCCCCTAAAAAGGCTACAATTTTGTGCCGCTTCTGCTTTAAGCCACTGGATCTGCGGCAAAATATGAAGCAATCAAAACAATAAATTGCAAATATTTTTTAGCAGTTTTCTTGCGATTCACAACTTGAAATAAACTTTCTCATGATTACAACTCAATGAAACTATCAACTTTTACCTAAAGTACGATTTTCCGCCCGAGCAACTATTGAAATTGGGGCAACATGGCATCGAACAGCACATTGTCGTTTTCTAATATTTAAGTCATTTGAATTGATACAATTTCACCATATATCGCGTGAAACTAACCGAAGCAGTATGTATTACGTTCACCACTTAAATATTTTCTACCATTTTCATGAAAATCGCGAGAATATAATACTTTCGCATATTGACAACGATGAATGCACGAAGCCGTGAACAAAATTTTGACGTTTGTAATGATTACCCCTTCCATCGCAAAAGCCGCCACAAAAGCAAAATATCAGAATTCACATACAGGGTTTTACACGGATAGACTTACTCCTCTTCTCTTTCTTTTAGTTTTGTACATACCCATAGATGTCAGGGAGAATGGATAAGAAATGCATCGTGAGAATTGAAGTACTTTATGATGTGGCGAGAAGTTTGCGCGTTATCAGCTTCTGATTCGAATTTCAAAGAAATTTGACGTGACGTCTCTCATCAATTTTCGCATCTTGAACCAAATCAATTTTCCGTGCCGGTATTCTAACTTGAACGATATAACAGATTCAATATGACTGACGCTACGAAGCATGGATCCCTGACATGCTTCCTGTAGCCGATTTTCCAATCCCACGCACATCACTACATTTTTCGTTTCCCGAAACAAAAACACTCGGCAAATTTTTCAGTTTAATTAATTAACACTTTTGCAACGTTTTTGCAGTACATTCAACACGGTTTATATTAAAAAATTGTTTGTCGTACAATTTCAAATTCATGATTAGATGTTTCTCGTTTTTTGTTGATTTTTCTCGAACCATATGTTTTCAATCAATGGTTGATATTTTGTTGACAATTCGGGGGTTAAGGTATAAGAGGAGTGCGATTTTCGTGAGAGCAACTAGAGAGCCACTTGAATGTGTGGATTCTCTGGCGGCGTGATGAGAAAAAGTACTTCACTCACATATGGATGAAAATAAGCTCATTTCGCGTCCATTACTTTATACATACCATTCCAGCCACGCTTCGAAGCTTGTTGAGGGCAATTCAATTGATTGTCACAAGATATTAAACAAACGTTTATGCTATCTTAAATATGATTATATTACCAAAAACATTTCACAAGATCAGAGAGCAGTATTGAATATAAATTCAACTTTATGGTTACAAGGGAAAGAAAGCATGTTCATGTCGATAGCCCAAGGCTACGGTACATTCTAGGAATCGGCACTACGCATCGGGGGCGTAGACTCTATGTGCAGGTCGGTTCGTATTAATTCTCAGTAATTAATTGGCTGCGAAAACACGCAGAAGATACTAAATTTTAAGCTTAAATTTGCTTCATACGAAATTTGAGCATAATTTGTTTCCTTCTTCCTTGTATTACAAGCAGGTTCCTCAGTTTTTCAACTTTGGATGGTTTGGTATGTGTTTTTAGGGATTTAACCTGCGTTTTTCGATCTAGTCCTCTTTTTGGACAACGGAGCAGTTCGTGTGTCTTTTCTTTTTTGCTAATTTAATCATTTGATTATTCGTTAATTGTTTTTGATGTAGTAGTTTCATCGTTTACTCATTCGACTCGCCGGTTTGTTAGTAAAGCCTTACGGCAGCTTCATAAGCCATATACCAGAAAGCCCTACTACCCAAAGACATATAAAGTAATGGACGCAAAATGAGCTTATTTTCATCCATACGTGAGTGAAGTACCTTTACTACATACATGCCTTCCTCTCGCATGCGAATTGAAGTCCCACTGCCTTTCACGCCGCTAGAGAATCCACACATTCAATTGGCTCTCTAGTTGCTCTCACGAAAATTCCACTCCTCTTATACCTTAACCCCCGAATTGTCGACAAAATATCAACCATATGATTGAAAACATATGATTTATGAAAATTCAGCATTGATGGAAAACGTCTAATCAAGTTGAATTTGAAATTGTACACAAAACAATTTTTTTAAGATAAACCGTGTTGAAACTAGTGCAAAAGCGTTGCAAATGCGATAATTAACCAAACTAAAAAGTTTGTTACGGATCGCGAGTGTTTTTGTGTCGAAAAATGAAAAATGTAGTGACGCGTGTTGGACTGTAAATACAGCTCTAGGAAGCATGTCAGGGACGTATCCTTCGTAGGGCAAGTCATGTTCAATCTTTTATATCGTTCAAGTTAGAAAACCCGCACGGAAAATTGATTTAGTTCAAGATGCGAAAATTAGTGGGAGACGTCACGTCAAATTTATTTGAAATTCGAATCAACAGCTAAGTAACGCGCCAACTTCACGCTACATGATGAAGTGCTTCAATTCTCTCGATGCATTTCGTATCCATTCTCTCTGAGATCTATACTACTACCCCATTCATGACCATAAGTAGGCTGACTTTGCTTTCCAGTTTACATGAA
This sequence comes from Odontomyia ornata, assembly GCA_963969285.1. Taxonomy (NCBI): domain Eukaryota; kingdom Metazoa; phylum Arthropoda; class Insecta; order Diptera; family Stratiomyidae; genus Odontomyia; species Odontomyia ornata. The sequence goes on along the minus strand of OZ017742.1, from coordinate 178,851,817 downwards.
GGTATATGGAGTGTAATGTGACGCCTACGCCCGTGAATCGGAGTGATTCCGATCCCGAACCCTGGCACCCGGCCAGATATGTATGACTTCGAAATGCAAGCAGACTTTATCTTCCGTGCAGCCATCATTGCGCCGAAAATATTTTTCTTCAAATATTTATATTTGTGGAGAAATATTTTCTGTCAATGTGAGCCGCTGAAGTAAAACTCTGATACATTTCGAAGCATATCTATCTGGCAATGCCTCCCACAGTTGCCATCCAAATGTCAGACGAGGATCGAAATAGCCGGATGGTATCAACTCGTGGCGTACGGTATAAGTTTACTGAAGGAGAGCGGGTGTTGTGCTTTGAACCGGATCCAACAAAGGCAAAAGTATTGTACGATTCTAAGGTTCTTGGGGTCGTGGAAACAAAAGACAAACGAGGCAAGAAACTAATTCAATATAAAATTCATTTTCAAGGCTGGAATTCATCTTGGGATCGACGAGTTAATTCGGATTTCGTTCTTAAGGATACTGAGGAAAATCGTCAACTACAAAGGGATTTGGCAGAGAAAGCGCAGCTGCCTATCTGTATAGAAGAGAAAAGCGCAAACGAATGCGATGTTCTAATAATGTACGAAATCGTGTATCATCAGAAGATCGTAGTTCATGTAGTACCGTTGATAGGCATGAATCAGACCTTATGAAAGACGAATACGATTCTGAGGCTAGTTCAATAGAAAGTGGCATTGAAGAGGAAAAAGTTTGCCTTCAAGTGGGAGTAAAGTTGATACTGTTGGTTGCGAAGGTGTTCGCGGTTAACTGTCCGTTGAGTGAGAAGTCCCGCGAGGGCAGCGGATTAGCGGTAAGTCCGAAGAAAATTAGCGTGGCGTGAATATATAACGCAAAATAAATTTATTCACAGGAGGAGGTAGTAAATGGCGGACTTGGCGTGCGGCTTGGAGGAACAGATGTCCAATCTACCGCAAGGCCTATGAATACACGGTCATCAGTTTCAAGTGACGGATACAGCAGAGTGAAAGAGGCAGACGACTTAATTCCAGGTTAGAGTAGACATAGTCAAAATAGTGATGCAGCACGTCTTGGAACTCAAGGTTTTGCTTCTTATTCAGAAATTTGCTGGTTCAAACAAAATAATATTTACGTACAAACGGTACACGATGTAGAAACATGTTCGCCTTATGTTTACTCTGGACTTGAGAGGATTTCCTATGAAGACGAACGAAGTTTAGAGTGTAAGACACAATTTATCAAAGACAACGGTTATGGCGGTGCAATGATCTTTTCATTGAATACCGACGATTTTGCAGCCCATTGCGTGATTAAAGACGATATGAAAACCGATGTGAATAGTGTTAACTCAACATTTCCATTGTTACGCAAAATACATTCGATCCTGTTTGAAAACCTGAATGATTAGTGCTGAAACTGTTAGTATTACGATAGACATTCCAAATAATTAACGCCATAACATGCTAATTGATCTTATGATGTGAATAATTCAGATTTAAACAGTCCACGAGCATGCGAATATGGTGCAAATTGCTTGACGCATCGTTTTATACGCTAATATTTTGGATTCCAGAACATTCTTATATCCCCCAAGGTACAGGCCGAGCTTATTCCTAAGATAAGATTTAGCAATATTTCGGTAGCTTTAATTAGCTGATATTAGATAAATATTAGTGACTAAAAATGAGGTATGAACACAATAACGTTAAATAATTAGATTTGATATCAAAAACAAAAACAATTTTATTGTGTTTTAAAGATATGGTTGAAATCTTAAATTTCGTTAAAGTCTAGATTTTTGGACTAATCGATATTTTACCTTCTGAATTGTAAAATTTTATATCTGAAAAACTATTTCAGTTGCATTATGCAGTTAAGTGGAATACATAATATTGGAATGAATCCGGTGATTCCACATTCCAACATTTTATCACCTTTTCTCCAAATTTTTTATTTTCATTTGACGCATATTATTAAAATATGCATTTAGAAGTTAAGTTACGAAAATTTGTCAATCAACAAAAAATTTCCAGACTTAGTTTATAAAATACTTAAAAAAAACTGAATGGGATTAATGGGTATGTATTTCCTGCACTGTACAAATAAATTTATGACTTGCCGCAACGCCACTTCAAACACATATCCTAAGATATGAACTGTAATGAACATGTTAGAAACGCATAAAAATGTATTTTTAAATTTCTAATGCATGCTATATATCAATGAAAGTATGAAATTCCTGTTGAAACGTCGCTTTTGAATGTGATACTGCAAATATTTTATATTTTTGCAAGCAAATATAAAATTGATACAAAATAAAAAAAATATTTACGTTTCATCAGAACTTTATTATTCTGTATTCAGACTTATTCAAATTAATTAACAAAATAATTTTTCGATGAAAGCATGACATACATATGTATTAAAGTATTTTTACTAAATTTACTTCGTTATACTCGTACAATATTATCAAGCATTATTATCTATGCATACATTTTTTTAACACAAAACGTTTATACATTCTGTTTATGCCTTTTTGACTTGACAAATTATCGTAGCAATGAAAAAAAAATACACACACACACATAAAAAATATTTAAGAGTGAGAGAATTCCCAGGGGAAATAACACATTTTAATAATTGTCTTTCCTTTTTTTTTTTTGTTATGCATGAAAACAAAAATAGAAAGAAATGGAATATTCTTGGTATGGTTTATCGGTTTGGCACGATCAATAAGTTGTCATTAGTTACTACTATTACTAATTGTATGTCAGATCACTTTCAACCAATGAGATGCAGTTGTTTCTGTATGCATTCTTTGCATGTTTCAGTATCTATAGCTATTAATACCGCATTGATTTAATAGTTCTACAAAACTTGTAAATCATACTAACCTATCTATGAAAAGTATTTACACTGTCATGTAAATTTTGCATGCAATAATTACTTCAACCTCAGATTCACATAAAACGGTGCCTAATTCTAAGAGTTTCACTTACGATAAATAGTCGTATGTTTATTCAATCGACCTGTTTTCGTTCATATCATTAAGAAGTTCAGCAGAAAAAATGTTTCAAATAGGATAAAGTTAAAAGCATTTCTCAAGCCAGCATATAAATGCACATCAATATAAAGCATTTACTGATTTACAGATAATTTAAAACAGAAAGAAATAATAATTTAGTATAAGAAGTATTCCACTTACGAGTAGATGATGTATTTTAAAGAAATTTCAACTTCTAGTGTTTGAATGTAATGTAGATTACGCATATATTTTAGAGCTGGCTAATTTAGATCATTTGTTTTTTTTCCGTTTATGTTATAGGTTCACTCGAAAAATTAGTAAAATATGTTCAAAAAGTTGTCAATTGTACATGAAATATTTGCAAATTAAAAATGAAGTACTAAAGGAGCCATAAGCCTTTCCGTTCCGCATGCTTTTTCTTTTGCAGCGGAAGTGATGACCGAGGGTAAGTATGTCTTGAAGAGGGTTAGGTTTTTATAATCTGCGGATGATTGATTTCGAGTCGGTTACGGTCCGCGGTACCCTTGTTTGCGCTCGTTTTTTTTATTAAAGTAGGTTATTTAGGACTTGAGGTAGTTTAGCTTGTTTTCTGGTACCGCGTCGGTTATTCGGTAATGCGCCTATGGTTTTAGATTTTGTAGTGTTTTGAATTGAGATTTGTGGAGAGATCACATCCAGAACTAACGTAACGTAGGTTTCCTGTTCTGGATGAGTAGTTGTTGACGCGTTTGTAAATCGGGCATGTGAATCGGTGGCTGAGTTACGTAACTCGGACTTAGTCTGCTCGCGTAAGACCCGCGACCGAAACTCCTCTCCGAACTAGCTAGCCTACAAGCAGCCACCACGGAGTAGACTAAGTGGGACCGGACTTGTTGACCTGAAGGGTACAGTCCGTTGTCACTTCCAAGACTGCACGTCTCGAACCGATGAGAGGTCGGTTCTAATTGCAATCGAACGAGACGGAGGTAGGAAACCGTTACAGGAGAAATGTGGAAGTGCTGACAAAATTTGAGGTTTTGTACAGTTTTGAGATGGATTTTAATTGTGAAATCTAGATGATCCACGGAGGACATCGTAGCGTTCTTTCTGAAGTGTTCATGTTTTATTGATGTTCAAAGTTAAAAGAATAGGAATTTGTTTACTTTCTCAAGCCAGCTGTCAGTGGAAGGAGTGGAATGTGTGTTTCATTTGGTTGTACAGTGGACAGTGCAAGGTGAATTTTTTAAATGCAAGGAATGTGATTTGTACCTTTTTCATGTGACCAAAAGAAGGCTGACTACTACAAATGTAAATTCCTGCTAAAAGGGTTCTAACACTTACCTTGGTGTTGTTTGTTAGATATAAGTAGTTTTGGGTGGCGTTAGTTGATATCTAGTGAGGTCAGTTGTAGAGTGATATAGGGATGTGTGGTTTAGACAGTTGTGCTATATATTTATTTTAGTATCTTCAAGAAATTGGCTAAGAGTTCGAGTCGAGCAGTTGTCGAGGCAGCACGAATCAAGCAGCATAAGATTTTCGAAGGATTTCTATGAAAATTGGAATTCGGAGAAATTAAAGAATTTCGGAGGAATAAGGATTTTTGTTTGAAATTGTGGAAGAAGAAAGGGAGATAAAGTGCCTGGGCAAGACACGTAGAGTGTGGTTGCATAGAAAAACAAGTGGAATCATAGGAGTGAGCAGAAGGAGTTGAATTCGAATCGGAGTATTTGGCAAAAATAAAAAAAATAAAAAATATTATTATGGCTTTTTAAATGTTATTAGTATTTTTCTTTATAATATAATTATTTTGTTTTTTGGTCTTTCAATCACTAGGTAATAAGGGTTGCAGTTTTTTTTTACTTTCTTTCATTTTCATGCCATTGTATTCCAAATTCTGTCTTGTAATCTGTGGATATGGGGGAAAATAATGAGTATGGGGAGCTTTCCGCCGCAAACCGAGCTCCACGTGGAAAACGAGGAAAAACATGCAGTGTTTCTATGAGGTTTGAAGGGACGTAAAGGAGGAATTTATTCTTGACTTACTGGCTAGTTGCAAGATACAGCTGCAAGTGCCGGAAGTTTCCACTGACATTGAGATGGATGAGGATCGAAGCTCCATGGACAGTGTTGACGAGGAGGAGGCTATCATAAAGCCAGAAGGAGGGCAATATGGTCTCCAACGCCTGCTTCAAAGTATCGAAGATCTTTGAATTGAGCGAGCGAAATTTTCCCCCGTTCAAAAAGGTAGTGAAAAAAACTTCCGCCAGTTTCTCGGGGAGCATACCCAGGCTGGGTGGAAGGCCGAGCATTGAGGGAAATAAGGGGAAAGCGAAGCCACAGCAACAAAGCGTGGCTGCCACCAAAAACGAGAGGACGCCTCCTATGGTGTGCTATAGGCTTGACCTGAAGACTTTCAAAGATAGTGTTAAAAGAGCATACACCCGAAACTCTGAAAAGGAGCCAGTGTTCAACATTCAACCTTCACATGAAATTTATCATGCGTACCATGCAATTAAATACACACAGCTCATTATTTCTTAAAATTTAATATTTCAAATTCATACAATATTTTATCTTCATATTGTTTCAAATTATCACATTTTCAAAATTAATTAAAGTCAACATTCATACAAAATTGTTTATCTAAAATCATTCGTGCATATATATAACATTTCAAAATTTCTTGAAGTCAACATTCAAACAAAATTGTTTATCTAAACTCATTCGTGCAAATATATCACATTTTGAAAATTCTTAAATTCAACATTCATACGAAATTGTTTATCTAAACTCATTTATACACTGTATTAAATATATCACATGCGTTCATACATTTCATCACTTTTTCTATCATGGAATTTTTATGTGACATGTATCGTATCACATTGCTTTACTTAAATTTGTTTACGTGGACCACTGCCTCCTTAAACCTGGCCGTCTTGCTCTGCAATTTCTGTGACATGACCTCATGCAAAAGTAAAACCACTGCCTCCTTAAACCTGGCCGTCTTACTCTGCAATTTCTGTGACATGACGTCATACAAAAGTAAAACTGACAACTCCTGACAGTTAATGCAGTTCCAAACAAATAGACGTCAAAATTCCTGTCAAACAGTAGGTCAATTTGCAAACTGAATCGAAATTTGCACGCAGAAATGGTGTAAAACATACGAAGTCGTGCACTACTATACGCAACACAGGAAGAAGAGTTGCTGGGAGCGTTAAGAGTGTGAGTATTGTTCTTTGCGTATATGTTTAATTAGTTAATTAATTGCAAATTTAATTATTTGCAGTCCGAAACATTTCAAGTCGTAACATTTCAATAGCTCGATAAGAATCCGGCCGTGTTCTATCCAGCTCGTACATCTAAGGAGCCCCTTAACCACAATAGTCTCGTTGCTGCCTGATCAGACAGTTAAATCAATTTCTATTGAATTGGTGCAGTCAGTTTATGGGTTAGAGCACTCTTTTATAGAATGATTACCGCTGCGCCGATTGCGTTCAAATTTTGTAGTCCAGAGCACTTTTTAATTCTAAACCCGATAAGGTGAGGAAAAATCCAATCCAAGACCTTTTTCAATATAATTTTATTAATTTTAGCATCGAACTGAACGATGAGAAGCTCTACATTTATTCGTCAATTGACAATCTACACATTTATTCAATTGTGGTCAGATGTTGTCATATAACACAATTGAAGAAAATAACTTCTAAAAACTAGAGAGGTGCCCTTGTCAAGAATAGAAGGGTGCTCTTTCAAAGAATAGAAGGTTGCCTTTCCAAAGAATAGAAGGGTAAACTTCTAAAGAATAGAAGGGCACCCTTCTATTCTCAAGAGGAGCACCTTTCTATTCTATAGAAGAGTACTCTTCAAATGAATAGAAAGGTATCATAAAGGATAGAAGGGTACCCTACTATAGAGCCGAAGGAAGAATACAAGAATGCTTCCCTAGAGAATAGAAGGATGCCCTTCTATAGAATACAGAATAGAAGGGTGCCCTTTTAGAGAATAGAAGGCTGCTCTTCTAGAACCCGTCCTTGCACAATATATTACAGCAGCATCGGGGATCTGTCATTTCAAATATTATAATTTAATGCCTTAAATTCCACCAAAATGTTGTTGAAATACAATTCTCATCCAGTTATTTACTTCAATTGTGTTATATGACAACATCTGATCACAATTGAATAAATGTGTGGGTTGTCAATTGACGAATAAATGTAGTGCTTCTCATCGGTCAGTTCCATACAAAAATTAATAAAATTATATTGGAAAAGGTTTTGAATCGGATTTTTCCTCACCTTATCGGTTTAAGAATTAAAAAGTGCTCCGGAATACAAAATTTGAACGCAATCGGTGCAGCGGCAACCATTCGACAAAAGAGTGCTCCAACCAGTTTATGTTCGTAAAAAAAATAGCGTTAAAACCTATTAAATTTTATAGGAGGCAGTGTTTTGAGAAGCAGGTATCACCCTCAAGCGAAAATGCGCGTCCATAAAGACGGGCAAAGGTAAATCAATTTACATTATGTAATTCGTATGTGAACAACAGATGTTCTTCTGAAAGGAAGGAAAAACAGGAAAACCAAAAGTGGAGTTCGATAGACGGAGGACACCTTCAAAAATTTTGCAAGCTGACGTGAAAGGTAATTGTTTTACATTTTTTGCTAAAAATTGTATATCAAGTGTAAGGTGAAGTTCCTTAATTTGATCCAACAAGTGTAAATCAAGCACCCAGAATTTAAAGTTACGCGGATTGTTTAAATTTGAAACTTGAGTAGTTCCTAAGTCAATCAGCGCCGTTTCCCAAGTTGCGCGTATTGATTATTGACGCGGCTTTCAGTGAAGTGTGTTTTCGGTTTCGTACGGCTTTGAGTTCCCTGGTTCTATTAGAGTTTGATACCATTCGACGGGATTTGGTGTATATAAAACTTGTTCATTATAAGTGCTAACTGAAAGAGTCTTTAGCTTTTGATATAATTAAGCATACATCACTTACCGTATTCACATTGAACTTCTAAAGTGTAAGAACTACAATATTTGAAATTTTCATAACATAAGCGCTATATAAAAAGTGATATGTTTTTGATTTTTTATAGGCACCTGATACATGTTTAAGGTGGTGATCGATTGGTTGAGTAATTTAAAGATAAGTAGAACATTTACCACATTAATTTATAACTTTCCTGCTTTTTTGTTAATTTTGTAGGAATGGTGAAGTTTTGCTCTGTAGAAAGCTGCCGAAGATCAGCAAATGGAGTGCCATCAAAGCACTACTTTCTGCTGCCCCAAGAAGGCCAACTCCGGCAACAATGGCTGGCAGCGGCGGAACATGCCCAGGAGTATCTTCCGGACCACAGCGCTATTTGTGAGCGGCATTTCAACGAAGAAGACATCATAATGTTCGACTTAACCAGCTCAAACAATCGTAAGTTATTTTTAAATTAGATCATATTCTTTATCGGTATTTTTCGTAGTTTGTAAACTAAATTTAAAAAATCGAAATCGCTTCAGTCTTCTTAAGTGATTCGCGGTCGAAAATCAATATCGAAAAATTAAACTAGTGGGTAAAAAAAATGTTACAAAAAAATTAAAAACCAACATCGAAATGTTCTTAAAAGGGAGAAATAAATTTTATGGAATCGGTGCCAAGTCAGTTTTCCCCGTGTATTCATTTCATTAAACATATTACAAATAAGTATGTCCAAACGAGGAAATTGATTTGGCACTGATTCTATGAAATTTATTTCACCCTCCTGAGGGCATTTCGAAGTCGAGTTTTAATTTATTTTTTCACGCTTTTAGAGAGGAATTTACTACTATAAGAAAGTTTTCTAACCCAAGTCATCATTGCTTATCTGCTAAAGATTATTCATCCATATAAGGTGTGAAAATTATGAACCTTCCGAAAAAACTGATAATAGTAATCTAAATCTGAATCTATATACGTCCATTACTGCCACTTCTGAAGAAAAATTTTTATAAAAATACGCTCAGGCGCATTTTTTCGACTGAAGTATCTTCTCTCATGGTATCGCTGCATTACTTTTCCGTTATTACTCATATCTGTCCCATATGGTAGTTCTCATAAGTAACTTCAATAATTGAAACCCAAACCTACATCGTTGTTATGTAATGACATCCCGAAGTAACAAAAAGATCCTTTTTAACCATAACATTCATTTACGTTTATTCGATATTCGTTGCTGTCGTGGAAGCTTTCATGAAAATTATGTGCCATAGTCTAATGAAAACGCAACTATGTACTAAACTTTTTTTATTGATTGCTCGACCCTTTTTTTATATCAATTTAATCTAAATGTATACGTTTATATGCTCTTCATGAGACATAATTGTAACTCACCGGAACGGATCATGTTTCGTATAGCTCTGATGGCGCAAATTTTTTTTATCCATGACTATTTTTTTGATTGAGTTGCATAAATATTTATAACTTGAAAAATTGTTAAAGCGAAAAAATTGTTAGTATATGTTGAAACCACCTACAATTAACATTTTTCTTCTTTAATAATTTTTCAAATAAAAAAATATTAGTCCAACTCAATTAAAAAATATCTATGGACAAAAAATGTTTTCGCTACCGGAGCTACCAGAAATCTGTTGCGTACCCGAGCGTTACAATTAAAGCACGGTGTAGAGGAAATAAACATAGATTAACATTAAGATGACGTAAAAAGTCTTGAACGATCAATAAAAAAAGTAAGAGAAATTGTAACTGAATATAATTCGTAGTTACAAAAACATAGAGTCTGCATAAGAAGAATAAATTGGAATGATTCTTTTACTTTTCAGCGTAGTGGTCGGCATCATCCGTGTGTTCTATAGTCTGATGCCCTGAAGGGAATCGTAGGGAACACCTTCAACTAATTTTTTCTTCTTTAACTATTTTTCGAATAGAAAAATAATAATGCAACTCAATTAAAAATTAGCTTCGGACAAAAAAAAATTCATAAAATCAACTATGTAGTTCGCGGTTCCCGCCAGTCTTTAGTATAGGGATCACTAATTTTAACTTCCCGGGCAGATTATGTATAAAATTATATAGAAAGTAATGACTCAATTTTCAAATGGCGATTTACTTTATAATTCGCAGTCATTCAATCCTTATTATTGCCTTGGGGAAAATTCGCAAAACTTACGTTTAACATCTTCATCTAAGAATTTAAGCAGGATCTTATGTTTATTATCAGCCAGCCGGAGGACGAATGCTAAAGGGAAAAGTAATCATGAAACATATTATTTTTAATTTTTCGTTTCCGATGTTTGCAACCTTTTAAAATAGAAACAAGAAAAAAAATGAATTAGTTCCTTTCTCAGAGTAAATTAATTTTTTTCCTAATTCAGACAGCTGTTTCGGGACATTTAGCCTCTTTCTCAGTAATCTATCTAATGAATCCATCGAATTACTGGAGAAGAGGCTAGACAGGCCCCAAAACAGCTATCTGATATAGGGGAGAAAATATGCTCACCCTGAGAAAGCAATAAGTTGATTTTTTATTTCTTATTCTATAGTATATAATTACTTTAAATCATCTTCAATTATAGCATTTAAGCTACATTTAGAAATAATTTATAGGTTGTTTCCAATAGAAAGGATTGAGTTGGTTAAAAATAAAAGCATATATTTTATATTTCGTCTGAAAGTATCCCAGCGTAAGATCAATTATCGCTCAAATTTTTTTAAACTGATAATTTTTTGTGCGAAAATAAATATTACCAGCAATAAATTTGAACGACTTAGCTGTACTGTAGTATTAATTTTTTTTTTCGAACGAAACATTTGATCAGCAATTTTATGGCCATTCATATAAGAGAAGATAATTCCCAAGTAGAAGAACGATTATTTACGTCAGTAAAACAGTTGGCACTGTAATATAAAGATGGTAGCAAACGGTTATTATTACTATAAATGGTAATTTGGGTGGAACGTGAAATTGTTTACTTTCTACAGAGCCCTAAATTGTTATTCCAATGAATTTATTGAACATTTGGATAGTTTATCTCGAACACTAGAAAATTTAGTAACTGTAGCTTATGAGATATACTAAATAAGAAAACATTGAAGATGGCACGGGCAAAGCTTTGCAATAAAAAAATGTTTTCAGTATTCAATTTAATATAATAATGAGTGGCAGCAGTACCCTCCTGCAAATTCAACATGTATTTATACTCGTATACATATATGTACATATATTTTTTTCTCGTATATAGAAATTGTTGTTTCACTAAAGAGCAGGTGGATACTGAAGGCAAACGCTGTGCCGACGAAGTTTCTAGGATCAAGCCCGGATGTATCAAAATGTATGGATATTGCTCTCAATCAATTTGGAACACCCCAACCACCGCTGGAGATTAGATTTAAGGAAATTCATGAGCTAGTTGAAAACAAAAATCACTTTTTACGCGAAGATTGGCAATTGAAGTGCGTAAATAATACATTGTTTTTATATAATATTAGAGTGAACCCAATTCCATTTGTATATTGCTCCATTAAAATTGAATGCAATTTCCAAACTAAGATTTATTTTGAAAAAACTAAAGTAAAATCTAGTTTCTTTCAAAGTATTCTCGGCCATCGAATAAAATGCCATAGTTTAAGTAAAATTACAAAATTAATAGAGTCGGTAGAAGCAAATAATTTCGATAATGATCTAAAATCAAAAGAACAAATATTGTATTCAGCAATAGAACAGCTATCGCAACTTTCAGACCAAGAGCCAGATAATCGAATAAACTTCATAAAAAATCAACTTAGGCAAATTTCTTTAAAAATTCCGCGATATGATTCAGATACATTCGTTTTTGCTGCAATGCTTTATTACACATATCCGGGTGCATACAAGTATTTGCGCGAATTAGATTTATTAACTTTGCCAAGTTGCCCATATTTACAAACTCTTTTGACTCAAAATTTGAACTCAGGTGTCTCATTAAATTATTTGACTAACAGGTCGAAACAGTTAGAGGCAAAAGAGAAAAAAGTAGTTTTGCTATTAGATGAATTTTATGTAAATCCGAAACTAACGTATAAAGGAAATAAGTTACAGGGAATTGCAGTAAATACTACTAATAATTCTGACAAACCAGTACTTGCTAATTCAGTTCAAGTTTTCATGATTTCATCTTTACTTTCAAAAAATAAGGAGGTAATTGGAATATTTCCAGTTAAAAAAATGAGTGGTGGTGAATTATACAAAATGACGAAAGATATTTTGGATAATTTGCACAACGCTGATTTTGAAGTTGTTGCGATTATCTCCGATAATAATAGAGTTAACGTTAATATGTTTAAATCGTTGTCTCCCCATAATCAGCTACAACCGTACATCATTTCTCCTTATGATTCAACCAAAAAATTTTTTTTCTTATTTGACACAGTTCATTTGCTTAAAAATATTAGAAATAACTGGATTAACTCATTACCTAAAATGTTTTGTTTCCCTAGTTTTGATAATGCTGATTTACATTTAACTGCTAAATTTAGAGACTTAATTCAAATTTATGAAGAGGAGAAAAATTCAACAGTTAAACTGGCTCCTTCATTGTCTTTGAAATGTTTGTATCCAAATACTTTTCAAAGACAATCAGTTTCATTAGCATTAAACATTTTTGATGAAAAAACAATAGAAGCAGTTAATATATTTAAAGATAAACTTGGACCCGAATCTGCAGGAACCTTTGAATTTATGTCAATCATTAGGAAATGGTGGGTAGTTGTTAATGTTAAACATCCGGGAAAAGGATACCGTATTCGAGAGCCATTGGCATTGCCTATTACTTCGATCCATCAAGATAATGTTACATTTTTAAAAAAGTTTTTTGATTGGCTTAGTTCATGGGATGCTTTTGATGGCATAGAAAGTGCTACTAAATTTACAGGTAAACTTTCAAGAGAAACCGAGACTGCTTTGAATTTAACTACCGCGTCATTAATTTTAATAGCTGAATATCTTTTAGTGGATTTGCAGATTCCCTTTGTTCTTTTAGGGAAACTACAAACTGATCCACTAGAGGCGCGATTTTCTCGATATAGGCGAATGAGCGGAACAAATTACAATGTGTCTGTTCAACAAATTTTAGAATCAGAACGGAAAATTAAAGTAACTTCACTTTTGAAATTTTACTCTAGTGATCAAGGTGCAATAAAAATTAGTCAATTAAAAGTAGATTTTACGGAATATGATGAGCTTTCAATAAATACTAATGATGTATATACTAGTCAGGAAATAATCCTAAAAAGCTGTGATGTAGAAATAAGCCCCGAATGTGAAAATAGTTTAATCTATGTAGCGGGATATGTTGGACGAAAGGTATCGGAAAGAACAACTTGTCCAACGTGCTCTGCATTCTTTTGTACAAATGTAAATTTAAATATTGAAGTGGACGAAAACTTTTTCTACCTTGATAAGTTAAATCGCGGAGGTTTGAAATGGCCGTCAAATTTTTGTATAGATTTGTCATTTATGGCATATCAGATATTTCAAACTTTAATATCAGAAAATTTTGAAAATATGTTTTTAGCCCAAAAAGAGCAAAAAAAATTTTTAATGAACTTAATTTTAAGCAACTTGAAAATTTTAGCAACTTGAAAACGTTTTCGTCCACTTGGGCAAATATTTTTTTAAAAAACTATTCCAAAGAAAAAAGCGATTCCTTTAAAAGACTGTCCAGAAGAAAATTAGCTGTATTGAATTAGATTATTATTTATTTTTCATTTATTATACCAATTATTGATTTTATTTTTTCAGTTCATAGCATTTTGAAAGCTATAATTCATTCATCCATCATTCATCATAAATTCATTTATAATTAATTTAAGATTCTATTTTTTAAATACACACCAAAGAAAAAGTGACTGCTTGAAAAGACCGTCCAAACCGAAGCTAGCAATATTGAATTAGTTGTTTTTTCATATGTTCATTTAATATGCAAAATATTGATTTTTTTGCATTTCACAGCATTTTAAAATATATAAATTATTTATTCATCATTGACTAACAATTTAATTAAGATCAGCAATATTTTAAAATATTATTCCAAAGGAAAAAAGACTGTCCAAACAAAATTAACAAGATTGAATTCGATTTTTGTTTGCATTTAAGTTTATGATACAAATTGTTGAGTGTTTTTTAATTCATAGCATTTGGAAGTATTGAATTTATTTAGTCATAACTAACTACAAATTTTTTTATAATTAATTTAATTAAGGCTTAAAGTAATACTTTTTATCCAAGAGAAATTGGCAATATTATAATAATTTATTCTTCATTAAATATTTATTTTTATAAGACATGATTTTCTTTGTTTTTGAGGTAAAAAATTTATGAGTCTACATAAATGTGAAGTTCACTTTTTTCAATTTCTTCGTTGCACTGCAGCCCCGTGCCAGCCTTCACTTCCTGCAAATAGCGCCTCGGTCCATCAATCGCGTCCTCTAATTTTGAAATCCGAGCAGCGATGAACTGCCTTCTTCGATCGAGTCAGACCGGCGTTTCCTCGATTTCCCTACTGGTCTCCGCTCTTCACTTTCCTAACGGATACGTTATTGGGTATCCGTTGTTCATCCATACGATTCATATGGCCAGCCCATTACAGCTTCCGCAGTTTTACAATCGTTGAGACCTCCTGCTCGTCAAACATTTCATACAGCTCATGAATGTGTCGAATTCGCAATTGGTCTCCGTCTAGCTTCGCTCCAATCATCCTCCACAGGACCCGTCCCTCAAAGGCGTTGAATATGTTTTCGGGTGCTTGAGTTAGGGTCCATGTTTTCCAAATCCATAGCATAGCACAGGTTTTATCACAGATTTGTATACTTGGAGCTTTGTTTTCCTGTGTATGCAGCTAGTTTTCAAGATCGTCAAAACTGAATACAATATTTTATTTGCGAACAGTATTCGTCGGCGTATTTCTTCTCTTTCATTAGCGTTCTCGTTATTTTGGTGCCTAGATACATAAGTTCGCCAACATTTTCGGTAGTGTAGTCGCCAAGTCCGATATTTTGCGTATTTGAGGTATTTTTCCTCGACTGCGTAATGAGCTTTGTCTTATTCGCATTGATTTGTAGCCCTACTAGTTTTGCTTCGCAGTCGAGTTTCAGGAAAAGTTCTTTGGTAGTTGTTAGCGACCAAGAAAAATGTTGCTATCATCTGCATAGGCTACCACTTGGCTTAACTTGTATAATAGCGTACTTCTTGTATGGACAGGTAGATTTCTTACCCAGACCCAAATTGAATAGCAATGGGGCCAGCCCATCTCTCTGCTTTAGCCGGCTTTTGGTGTCAAAGACGTTGGTGAGTTGGTTATTCATGCAGACTTGGGAGGTTGTCCACGCCATTTTTATAAGACGGACTAATTTGGCTAGGATGCCAAAGCAAAGCATTATTTGTCGTATGCTTGCTTTTCAATCTAGCTACATACAAAAAGAGAGCAAGTTTAATGGGAGTTTTTAACATGAAGTTAGCCAGAACAGAAATACACGCGATGACAGATTTAGCTTTTATAGATAAAGATAATTATCGCAGACTGTTTATCCACCTAGAAACACTTAAGTAACTTCAATAGTTAAATTAAGATAGAGTTTTCTGTTAACCTACCGAAAACTCAAAATCTAAATGACTTTCGATAAGATATTTCTTATCTGCTTCCCTCACTAGCTCAGATGCATATCCTTTTTCCTCTTAATCCACAGAAATACTCAATCCCTTCTTAAATTAGTTTGAAATAATATTTAACAGTTCATAATACTTGCTATAACTATATACATTTTTTAACATCATTACAGCATCCGTGGTAAAAAAACAGACGTTTTATAATCAGGATACAAGAATATTCGATGAGATTGATTCATTGTCAGCAGCGCGACACACCAAATTGGGATTTAGCATCCACTAGCCATCTCGAATCATCACGGTTCTACGCCCATACTCATTGTTATTGCATTAAAATGTATAAAAAAATTTGTAATTTGATGTCATCAGCCTTCATAATTATAAAATATATTGAAATATAGAGTTTAATGATTTTATTTAAAATTTATTTTATTTTCAATTAAGCTATAATGAAAAGCAAATCAAGTTACAAAGGTATTTTTAAAATAACGGCAAGGAAAACGTGCACTTTCAATTCCTGTTGAGCCACGATTGTATTCAATTTCGTTATCCTCATCCGTACTTGGCGTAGTTGAGGCGGATTTCGTCTTTTGTTATTTCAGGAGTTAACGTTTCCTCGGCAGTTTGTTCCCATTCTGACGACTTTTTTCGCGGTATCAGCTTCCGGTTAGGTTTCTGAAAAAATTGATTGAAAACTTAGAAAATAGGGTAAACTATTTTAATGTCGCAAGTGTGGAACTACTAGACCTTGACAATTGTGCATTGGTTGTGTTGATCTATGAACCGCGCTAGCATTGCCATTGATTCTCGAGATTCGAATAACCAATTCTCGAGAATCGAAAAACCAATGGTAATGCTAGTGCGGTTTATAGATCAACACAACCAATCCGGAATCGTCAAACGCCTAGTAGTTCCAAACTTTGTGGCTCAGTAGCACGATAGCATGCAAATTCAACAACTAGTAAAAATGCTGTAGCATCATTCTCATCTTCAGCAGTTGAAAGTCAAATTGTATACAAATTCGAATTGAACGACGATAATGTCCCAGGTTCAAATCTCGCTGGGAGTAACGTGATTTAGTTCAGGGGATTTTTCGGACAGACTACGAGTGTTCAGCCAGTAGTGGTATGTACTGATTTAATCATATCATATCAAAGCTGAGCAAGCACACGGGAGCATGATACTGACCAAACCAACTTCCGAAAAAATCAATACGGTCATGAAAATGAGATACTCTAACTATCTCTAAGCGAAGGCCCGAGAGGGGAATGACGAAATGATCAAGTATTGATTTATGGAACGATATAGAACGAGGAATGTCACGTTTCTAGACAACCAAACGAGGAATAAACTTGCCGTAGCAAACAAGCGCGCAGTTAATCTTTAAAAAATGTTTTGTTGACAGAACGCAATCATTTTATCTGCCTCCTCTGCAGATATATGAAATGGAAAGACATTTTAATGCTCGCGTCAATCGGCTTGATTGCAATTTATGAAAACAAAATTATGAGCGATGGGTTACATGGTCCATTAAAACACCCGTGATTAAATGCTAGCATTTATGCCTTTTCCCTGCAAAGGTTCACAATACCTATTGATGTTTAGGATTGCATGTTACAAAAGAACGAGATTTGAATTGAAATTAATTAAATTGATTACAGATACAGCCAGTTCTATTGAAAATCAACTTTAAGAAGGAATAAGTAGAAAACAGACCAGTCTGAAATTGTAAATCAGCTTTTAGGATGAATTGAAGAAAATTGCTCGTATTAAACATACATCGATGTGGTAATTATCTACGCCCATAAGCATAACATTTGCTGTAAGATAGCTCTTTCCAAAAATTTTCTGTATAGGCTTAGCAGTTTAAGGATTTCCTGAAACGTTTTATTATAAGGAATGTATGACTAAAACCTTATTGTTGTCCGTTTCATAATTAGAATAAGCAAGGAGATAGGGATTAAGCGAAAATTGTGAAACCAGATCAAAATTAAAAATATCTTTGTGTATCCTTTGATAGGCTCAAAATCGATGACACGAAATTTTTAAGCTTATATTCAATAATTTGCCATTGAAAAGCAATGATAATTATCACAATGTGTAATTGAATTTGGGACTGTTTGAACTTTGAGTTAATACCCATCATAGCCGAATTGAGAATTAGAAGAAACAAACACGATACTTGGCAGAGAAATATGCGTAAAGTATTTACTCCATTTTGGTAATTTATCTATATTTCATTCAATAATTCATAAATAAGTAAATAACTCACCTGTTAAATAGCCTCTAACGTTTGCATCCGCTATGAATAAGTCATGCTTCTGATCTTTAAACTCTGCCCACACTGGATGTTCCAATAAAATTTGCGATACACGATCACCATAATTTAAATTGTGTGTCATCGCCTTGAACGCAGCTACAACTTGTGCCTTCACCGCAGAAGGACTGTCTACATACTGCATACGATTTTCAAGCAAATTTAACAGGAATTGTATTAGAATACTTTCTAAAGAATGAATCCTACAATTAACGCAATAACAGTTAGAGGTAAGCGTTTTTATCGAATCATTACACTCACATGTTGGTATTTAAACAAATGGCTTAACATTTCACACACTTTTTCTATCAGTGGCTTGTTATTTTCCATAGACCATTTTAAAGGCAAGATACATTCAGTTTGCGACACTCTGTCACGCAGTACTAAAATAAAATACATGTTTATCTAAAATCAATTAAATTTTGGCAAATTGATCTTACCTCTGAAAGAGCTAATTGATCTAATACTGACAATGTATGTTTTGAATGTACGTTAAGTAAATTGAAGAGTTTTGGTATGTGACCCCAAACTGGAATCTCATCTGCTAAATTAGGCTGCGCTCTTAATAATTCGACTAATGCAGTAGATGCTAATTCCAATGCATCTTTCTAAAAATATTGAAGAGTACGTTATGAAGATTCCAGAAGACCATTTACCGGTGATTTAAAAAATTAATCCGGCGAATTTTTGTTGATAAACAGCCGCAAATAAACGCCAGATACAATCACCTCATTGGGTATATCTTTTAGAATACCTGGGTCTTTCCACAATATTTTTGGATTTTATTTCTGTGCTTTACAAAAACTGCATTTATACGTAAATATATATTATATTAGCTGTTTAAAAACTTTACGCAATCTCTGTTAGCTTACCCATCGCACATATCAGCAACAACATCACATACTTTTGATCTTGTCTTTACATTCCAAATTAATTCTGTATGCTCGGGAATTGATTCGAATAATTGGACGGAAGTTGTCGGAGACTCGATCAGTGCATCGACGAATAATGGAGGTTGAAATTTGCAAACTGTTATGCGAACCTTCAGAATTTTCTGCAATATTAGCTTTCTATCATTTTGTATATGTTATAATTTCCTACCTTACGTCCACTTAAACGGTCAGCGGTCATTTTAGCGAGAATTACAGCACAAAGTTCTGGCATTTGAAGATTCCTTGAATTACAGAACATGTCCAGTAGATATATCACAGCACCTAGACAGGAAGTAAATATTTTATAATTGTTTGCCAAGAATTCACTTTACCTTTATTTTGAGCTTCTTTTATCATCTCTTGTGAATTCAGAAGCCCTGAAAGTGTTTTCAGTACTTTCATTTGTTGGTCTCTTAAATCAGGATCTTTTAGCGCAACAAAATAGCTTCCCTGTATTTCGCACGCTGCTATCTCGCTTACACATTCCTTATTGCGGCAAACCAATGCGACTACTTCTAGTGCAAGAACAAAGTTCTGGCATTTGAAGATTCCTTGATTTACAGAACATGTCCAGTAGATATATCACAGCACCTAAACAGGAAGTAAATATTTTATAATTGTTTGCCAAGAATTCACTTTACCTTTATTTTGAGCTTCTTTTATCATCTCTTGTGAATTCAGAAGCCCTGAAAGCGTTTTCAGTACTTTCATTTGTTGGTCTCTTAAATCAATCTTCTAGCGCAACAAAATAGCTTCCCTGTATTTCGCACGCTGCTATCTCGCTTACACATTCCTTATTGCGGGAAACCAATGCGACTACTTCTAGTGCAAGCACAAAGTTCTGGCATTTGAAGATTCCTTGAATTACAGAACATGTCCAGTAGATATATCACAGCACCTAAACAGGAAGTGAATATTTTATAATTGTTTGCCAAGAATTCACTTTACCTTTATTTTGAGCTTCTTTTATCATCTCATGTGAATTCAGAAGCCCTGAAAGTGTTTTCAGTACTTTCATTTGTTGGTCTCCTAAATCAATCTTTTAGCGCAACAAAATAGCTTCCTTGTATTTCGCACGCTGCTATCTCGCTTACACATTCCTTATTGCGGGAAACCAATGCGACTACTTCTAGTGCAAGCGATTTAACTGTAGCATTCTGTAATGTGTAAAGTTGATAATTTACTGAAAGGAATCAATACTAATGTTACATGATATTAAATATTATAAAACGCTTTTAAGCCTACCACACTTGTTCCGGATTCTGTCTAGAATTCAGTCTAGGATGAAATATTAAAAATGGTCCTTAACGAGCACTGATAAGGAGATATGACACAATGTTCATAAACGAAGTTTCATCGATCTGAAATTGAATGAAGATCAGGTTATAGTTGATCAAAATATGTATGAAATACTTAATTACCTGCTTTGCAACTTCCTACACGACTATACGACTCACAAAAATAATTCAGGCAATCCTGCTGAACAATTTCTCAGGCAACAAATTCCCGCGATAACTATTACTCCCACAATTTGACAGTAATCTG
Organism: Odontomyia ornata; assembly: GCA_963969285.1. Classification (NCBI taxonomy): domain Eukaryota; kingdom Metazoa; phylum Arthropoda; class Insecta; order Diptera; family Stratiomyidae; genus Odontomyia; species Odontomyia ornata. The sequence continues at coordinate 178,831,373 of OZ017742.1, read as the reverse complement.
ATACTTATTGGAGAAATGTCACGGGAGTTGAAAAAAAAAGCAAAAAAGTAATGACGTCATTAATGAAACAGCTGATTGTCAGTTTACCTTTTCACTGCATTACCAAACCTAGCAAGATGGCCAGGTTTAAGGAGGCAGTGGGAAAACTGACAACTCCTGACAGTTAATGCAGCTCCAAACAATTAGACGTCAAAATTCCTGTCATTGTTATTCGAACGAGCACATGCTGTATCTCTTGTGACACTTCCCATCCAACCTTCAGAGTGTGCAGTGAGTGTAGTGAGTGGTTGCAAAGGAAAGTTTAACCTATAAATTCTAAAAATCACTTTTTCGTGTAAAACAAAATCCTTTCATTTTGCAAGTATAAATAAAGTCTAATAGGGTTGGTTAATCCCCCTAACAATTAAATTTGTTAGCACAGTGAGATATAATTATTCAGTTAAAGTAAAGCCAAGTAAAATCAAAACCAGTTCCTTAGAGTTAGCAAATCACAGGTAAGAGTTTTTCATTTAATGTGATAATGGAAGATCAAGTTAATAAAAAGAAGGTACCTCCCGACGCTGGGGAAAGAAAAGATACCACATTAAGAAAAAGCAATGAGGAAATAGACGCAAAAAGAGTGAAAAGAAACATCAAAGGAGACTCCACGTGCAAGATCAATAGCCTCAACGCAAACGCTAACGGTAATTACAGTGAACCAATGGACACTGCTGAAGCGGAAAAAACTATTGGCTTTGCTGACGGTATAACATCTAGCACGCCTAAAAACAATGAGACAAAGGAATTAACAGAAAAAACACCAACCATGTCAACGCCGATGGAGGACATTGAAAACTTTATGTCGGATTCACTAAGCAAGACGATCAAACACAAAAATACGATAACCCAAGTTCTAAAGGATCACATGACTGAATTAAAGGACAGTGAAAATCAAAACACCGAACCAGCGAGAACTGGGAAGAATATCAACAAGTATGAGAAAAACGACAACAGGAAGAAGTTCTTCGTCCTAATGGACCTTTCAAAGGATAAAACAAATGAGAAGATGAGACTCACCCCAATGTCTTTCTATTCAATAAACAAAAATATGAACATAAAAAACATAAAGGACATTAAACAGGTTGGATACAACAGGATTAAACTTATGTTCAACAAACTTGAGGATGCAAATGAGGTAGTTATGAATGAAAACATCAAAAACTTTGGATTGAGAGCGTTCATACCCAACAATTTTATAATGAGGCACGGAATAATAAAAGGCGTTCTACTAAACATCACAGAAGAAGAGATTGCCAAACATGGAATCCCAAGCAACTCTCATGGAATTCAACAAAAGAACATAAAAATTGTGAACGTATACAGGATAAAAAGAAGAGATCCGGAAAACAGAGAAAACTTCATTCCAACACAAACAGTGAAGATTTCATTTTCAGGAGATGAACTTCCGGACAAAGTCAGATTAGAATATCTGAACATGCCTGTTGAATACTACTACCTCAGGCCAAAACAATGCTTGAAATGCCTCAGACTTGGACACACGCAATACTTCTGCAAGGAATTCCAAGGAGAAAACAAAAGATGTCCAAAATGCGGAGACAAGGAATGTCTTGACAAAGAGTGCAGAAATACGAAATGTTTCTTATGTGGAGACCTAAATCACAGCGCCATGGACAAAACCTGTCCCAAATGGATAAACTATGACATGGAGATGAAAGTTTGTTCCATTAGAAATGTAACGTTAAAAGAAGCCAGAAACATCCTAAATAGTGACAACCAATTCGAACTGCTGAAGGAAAACAAATCAATGGATACAGGATTCCCACTACTGTCAAAAACAAAAGCCACAAATAACAGAAACTCCAATAATACAATAAATAAATTAATGCTAAACTAACCATACACAAAAACTACAAAACCACGAAACACAAGAGCAACCAACTTTACATCAAACTTTCCAATGAGTAGCCATCTGCTGCTACAGTCTAACAATACGCTTATGGAAAAAAATAACCTAGCAGAAAACATCTTCAAAACAGCTAACCAAACAACACCAAAAGAAAAATTAATAAATTCACTAAACAATAATTGTAAAAACCAAACCAACTCCAAATACTTACAAATAGATGCAAACTTAATACAGGAAACAATACAAACTCTTACAAACCACTGTCAGAAAAGACCAAATACAAACAACTTACAATACACAGACTGGCTGACAAACAACAACACTTAATAACATGAAAGATAGCAAAAATATTAAATTTCTACAGTACAACATACAAAGCATTTCCAAAAATAAAGATACGCTAGAGTACATTATGAACAAAAACAAGATAGACATTGCACTTATACAAGAAACACTCCTAACAAAAAATTCACCGATATTAAAAATCAAAAACCGTCAACTAATTAACAAAATAAGAACAGAGAAAGAAGGAGGAGGAGTCTCCATTGTAATTAATAACAAAATAAAATTTAAAGAAATACCGTTAGGTAACAGAGACATTGAAGCAATAGTAATCACCACAACAAATCAAAAACCAAACATAAACATTTGCGCGTGCTATTTTCCCCCTGACCTAAGTAGCTTAACGTTCAAAGAACAAATACATCAAATTGTAAAAGTGGTAAACGACAAAAATCTCTGCATAATTGGAGGAGACTTCAATGCAAGGCACAAAGACTGGGGAGACAAAACAAATCCGCGCTAAACAAATATAAACTGGCACCCCTCAACACAGGCACGTTCACCTTCTTTAGGAAAACGAATCAATAAACCACTCAAATGTCAGCCCCAGACATCACTCTAACTAATAATTTAAACTACTGGAATGAATGGAACACCAAAAAATACAAAATAGGCAAGAGTGAGCACGTTCCCATTGAAATTACACTGCAGGTTGAGAATAGGAACCAAAAGAAAAGACGAACACCAAACGGAAAGAAAATCATGGAGGACATCAACACGATCAACTTCACTAACGATCTTGCAGAAAATATCAAAAAAAAATCAATGAGCTAATCAAAAGCAACCAGATAAACGCGAAGAAATTCAAACACAGTCCAAAACCATGGTGGTCAAAAGAGATAAACACCCTATGGAGGGAAAAAACGAAAGCCTGGACAAACTTCCGAAAAATGAATAGCAACGAAAATGAAGCAAAGTTTCTTGAGATACAAAATAAATGGAGAGAAACTGTAACTAAGGCAAAAAGAGAACTGTGGGATCAAAAAATCAATGAAATAAACCAAAGTGGAGAAATAAAACATTTTTGGAACCTAGTCAATGCAGTCAAAAACAACAACAACAACCCGAGATCGCAATGGGACACAGAAAACAATAATGGCTTTCTTGAAATAATAAAAAATAAACACCAAGCGCTGAATACTAACTGGACTCCCTACATGCCAAACAACATAGAACCAGCTGAACCCTTTAAAATACACGAACTGCTCACAGTACTAGACAAACGCAAGAAAAGATCATCTCCGGGTCTAGATAAAATCGATTACAATATTATAAACTCCCTAAACCATTACAATAAATCAGCACTGCTTAACTCTATTAACGATAGCTTCAAAAATAACATCATACATAATGAGCTAAGAGACATCAAAATCGTACCTATCCCCAAGAAACACAAACCATTGCACAAAATAGAAAGCAATAGACCTATCTCTCTCATAAGCATAATCAACTGCCTAATAAAAAATAGGATTGCTAGTGACATTGAGTACCAAAACATTTTAAGCAATTTCTGTTTCGCTTATAGAAAAGGAAAGTCGGCTATCTCATGCATAAACACTGTAATACACCTCCTCAACAAAGATAAGAAAGCAAAAAACATCATGATTATCAACTGTGATATTTCTAGTGCGTATGAGAGAGTAAATATTCCGAAACTCTTCAAAATCATGTCCAACTTCAACATCAAGAATGATTATATCTCGTGGATCTTAAACTTCCTGATGTACAGGAAATTACATCTAGGCAAGAATTCGACCGAAATTAACAATGGACTTCCGCAAGGGGACGTACTAAGCCCGCTCCTCTTTAACCTCTACACAACTAGCCTCCACAAAATCACTGACAGTCAAACTACACTCATTCAATTTGCGGATGACTTTCTAATCTAAGCAAAGGAAAAAACAGATCCAACAATCTTAATAATCTACAAACAAAATTCAACAAGTTCACAGAACTATGTAACAGGCTAAACCTCCCATTGAACTTGGAAAAATCGCAAGCCATAGAATTCTATACAAACAAAAACCACCCCAACAAAATAAAATATGGAAACAACCAACTAGATTGGGTAAAAAATTTCACATTCCTACACAGAAACTTTAACAACCAGAATCACTTCAATAAATTTTATAACAAGTCCCTAAGTAAAGCAAACAAAACAATCAACATAGCGTTCAAAATCAGCTCCCCCAAGCATGGCCTCACCCCCAAAAAGGCTTTAAACACCTTTAAGTCTCTAATAAGACCGGTAGTAGAAAGCAATCTAACAAACATTGTTCATGCGCCAAATTATTTTCTAAACAAAATAGACAGCCTGAAAGCCAAAGCCATAAAACGGTGTCTCGGGGTACCCGCAACAGCTCCAAATATACTAGCGCTTGCTCTAGCTAAAGAATTACCAGCTAGACTAAGAGCTGAGCAACTCCTTGCTAAAGAAATAGGAAAAAACCTATTTCGCCAAGATTTCAAAAAAATGATATCGGAAAACCTAAAAAACTCGAACTATGCCACAGTTTACAAAAAACATGTCTACATCTACAACAACACCTGTGTGGGCTCTGCACTACCAAAACCACACAACATAAAATTTCAAACCAATAGTTTTATGCACAACATCCCCAGCAACTTCAAGAAAATAAACTACGAAAACTTCAACAAGTCAATTGAAGCAGTACTACAAAATCTCATGAGTAACCAAGTTAAGATATATTTCACGGATGCGGCAAAAAACAAACTAGGCACTGGTTTTGCCATACACTGCTATAACTCCAAAAAGACACTTAAAAACTGCTTGAACACAGACTCTACAGCAGCAAACGCAGAACTAAAAGCAATCCAGGAAGCTATAAACAATGCGGATGTTGAACCCACCAACACCATAGCCATTTTCGCCGACTCAAAAATTACAATAAACGAGATCATAAACAACACAAACCATAAACTCATTACAGAAAAACAATCAACAATAGACCCAACGCACTACTATTATTATACTGGATACCGAAAGTGGAAAAATTCCACAGCTTCGAATTGATTGACAAAGCAGCTAAACTGGCCACAATAGAAGGCGAAGAGGTCGACTCATTTCTGGAATGGGACGACTCTATCAAAAAGATTAACGACTCCATTAACATAGAATGGCATGAAAATTACCGAAAAAACATCAAAAACCTAGCGTACGGCCCTTGGCTACAAACGGACCTTATTTACGGAACCAAACCATGGTTCCATGATTTCACACCAAGCAGCAACACGCAAAAACAAATAAACAGAATCCTACTCAACCGAGCCTACAATCACAAAAGATTAAAAAAAGCAAAAATAGTTCCATCCCAAGGATGTAAATGGTGCGACATAGCAGACGATCTTGAACATAGAATTCTAAACTGTGAACACTTTGAAACTCTAAGGAACAAGTATGAAATCTTTCAAAATAACTATCCAATAGCAAAATTTTTTAATAAAAACAACGAGAAAGCATTGACTCAATTAATCGCCTTTCTTGAAGAAGCAAACTTAGAACTTTAACTTCGCGCGAATAGTCCTCTCAATTCCCAAAAACTAACTTTTAACCTTCCAAGAAAAACACTCAATCCAATAATCTACTAACCATTCCAAACAGATACTAACACACTAACACAGTAAAATCACAAAGCCAATAAAGAAAAACTAGAAAAAAAACTATATTACCATAAGTCCCTAGGGGACATTAATCGATACATTGGTGGCTTGTGCTCTCCTAACGAAGGTTAGGTAGAAGGAAAAAAAAACATATCTCTTGTGAATTGCGAGGAAGGAGTTTCGCTACTAAACAAAATTGTTCGCGAGTAAGAAATAGCCGAGAATGACGAAGAGCTTATTCGTGTCAAGGAACAAGGCATTCCGCAATTAGGTGAATTGTACAAACAAGATGAAAAGGCCACGGAGCTAGCAGATTTGATCAAAGTGACGGGTTCGTTTCTTAGCCTGATTAGCAAAGCAAAGGCCGCCAAGTTGGTGCGGTCGTTAGTGGATTTGTTTTTAGACTTGGAAGCTGGTACTGGTATCGAGGTTCAACTTTGTAAAGAATGTATAGAATGGGCGAAACAAAAGGAACGAACATTCTTAAGACAATCGCTGGAAGCTCGATTAATTGCTTTGTTTTTCGATACTGGATTGTGTTCAGAAGCGCTAGCGCTAGAGTCACAGCTGCTGAAAGAATTAAAAAGTTGGAAGACAAAAATTTGCTCGTAGAAGTTCAACTTCTTGAAAGTATGACCTATCATGCTCTAAGCAATTTGCTAAAAGCGCGTGCTGCCCTGACCTCGGCAAGTACCACGGCAAATGCTATCTACTGTCCGCCTAAGATGCAGGGGGCTTTAGATTTGCAATCGGGTATCCTACATGCGGCAGACGAGCTTTTTCATATTTTTATGAAGCATTCGAAGGTTTTGACAGTGTCGAAAGTAACAGAGCATAAACTGCACTCAAATATATGTTGCTCTGCAAAATAATGCTGAGAAAGGCGGAAGATGTAAATCAAATTCTTAGTGGAAAATGGTAAGGATGTTGATTTAAAGTTGGTTGGATAGAAATTAATATTTTTTATTTATTAGGCTATCACGTATTCAGGACGAGACATCGACGCAATGAAATCCGTCGCGCAAGCATCTCACTAAAGATCTCTAGCTGATTTTCAGGACACGCTCAAGGAATATCGAAAAGAGCTGGAGGAAGATGTAATTGTCAAAGCACATCTATGTACATTGGATGATACAATGCTGGAACAAAATTTATGTAGAATCATTGAGCCGTATTCTCGAGTGCAGGTATGAAGAAAACTTTTCTACATGTTTATTTATAGCCTAGTGTTTGGTTTCTATAGGGTGCCAAATTATTTTCATAGCATAAGGTGAACATCGATTTTCAGGTATGTGCTTACTGAAGTAATATCCACTTTTATATTGACCAGCGTCTGCAGCTTTTGTTTCATTCTGACTGGCTGAAACTGATAAATCGTAAAGAGGAAGTGGTACATACAGATTTTTTTAAGCACCTCTATTTCTTACCACTATCTTCACTCATTCTTCGTTCCACAACACTCGTCCGATTTGTGAAGTGTGCTTCTCAGACAATGTTCAATAAATCGGTATAAAAGAGCACACAAAATAAAATGAATCTTTCCTTTCGTGCATATTTAGTCAAATTCGTGATCAGGTCTCAGAGATAAAAAAATCGCATAGCACGAAACTAAAAGAAAACTCTGAGTAACTGTCTATTCAAGTATCTCGCCGATAGGATCAAAAATGCCCTAAGATACTGTGCTGAAAATCTATGTCCACGCTTCAATCAGTGTTCATCAGATGATCCCTGTCTTTTCTTAAATACCAATAGTGAGTTTGCATCCTTAACCATCTCTGGAAAATTGTTATATGTATTCGTACACGGAGCATCGTTCTTTAGACGATAGTTTCTGAAAAAAGGCATTACGAATTAATTTGCATTCCTCGCACGTCAAAGTCAAACGCGCTTTATTCAATACTAATCGCCATATATTTTCAAAGAATATAAAGCAAATTCCAAACAATAAAAAAAATAAAACTTTTTTTTAGTACCTCCACTCCCTACCACTCGCTCCATCGCTCTTTCTTCGTCGCACAACGCACGTGTGATCTGCATTCACTTTACCTCGCTTCGACCTTTGTGCCACCCAGATAATGTTTAATTCATCGGTATAAGGGGCACACAAAATCATGTGAACTAATCCTTTTCATTAACATCTAGCCCAAAAATCAGGATCAGCTCTCAGAGATAAAAAAAATTAAATATAATACGGCGCATTCAAAAAAAAGCTCTGAGTAACAGGGTTACTCTTCAATCTGTCCTTTGTGTTTTCTTAAATACCAAAAGAGAATTTGCTTTCTAAACCATTTCTGGTAGATTGTTATATATACGCAGAGCATCATTCGTTGCATCGTTCTTTAGACAATCCGTTCCGGCAAAAGGTATTACGAATTGATCTGCATTCCACGCATTATATGGGTTGATCTAAGATACCTTAATTAATGGTGTTCATTCCGATCCATTAGTTTTTAAATTGTTGTAAATAAACATTATAATGACTTGACTAAAGGTTAATGATTTTGCTAATTGGTAAACCAAACGAGTTTCAGTAAGCATTGGCAGTTTCAGAATGTTTTTATATGCTTTGTTCAGCAGCCTGGATATACTATTAAGATGTTGCTTTGCCGATTGACTCCAAATAAGTACTCCATAATGTAATTTCGTCAGCACAAATGCGTTTAGAACAAGTTTCAAAAAGCCTATTATTGGGGCTAATTGCCTCCTTAAGCTATTCATCATACGATGGTCTATAATAAGACCAAGATATTTCATTTCCAGCACTCTTTGCAATTTTTCGCCGTTAATATTTAGGTCGACATCTATGTCGCCTTTGTTAAGATAAGAGTCTTTTCCAATGCACATCAAGAAACTTGTTCTAAATGCGTTTGTCCTGACGAAAATACATTATGGAGTACTTATTTGGAGTCAATGAGCAAAGCAACATTTAAATAGTATATCCAGGCTACTGACCAAATCGAAGTTAGCAATATTGAATTAGTTGTTTTTTTTCATATGTTCATTTAATATGCAAAATATTGATTTTTTTGCATTTCATACTATTTTAAAATACGTAAATTATTTATTCATCATTGACTAAAAATTTAATTAAGATTAGCATTATTTTAAAATATTATTCCAAAGAAAAACAGACTGTCTAAACAAAATTAACATTTTGATTTATGATACAAATTGTTGAGTTTTTTTAATTCATAGCATTTGGAAGTATTGAATTTATTTATTCATAACTAACTACAAAATTTTTTATAATTAATTTAATTAAGGCTTAAAGTAATACTTTTTATCCAAGAGAAATTGGCAATATTGTGATAATTTATTCTTCATTAAATATTTATTTTTGTAAGACATGATTTTCTTTATTTTTGAGATAAAAAATTCATTAGTCTACATAAGTGTGAAATTCACTTTTTTCAATTTCTTTGTAGCACTACAGTCCCTCTCCGGCATTCGCTTCCTGCAAATAGTGCCTCGGTCCATCAATCGCGTCCTCTAATTTTGAAATCCGAGTAGCGATGAACTGCCTTCGTCGATCGAGTCAGACCGGCGTTTCCTCAATTTCCCTTCGAGTCTCCGCCCTTCAGTTCTCCCAACGAATACCTTTTTGGGTATCCGTTGTTCATCTATACGATTCATGTGGCCAACCCATTACAGCTTCCGCAGTTTTACAATCGTTGAGACCTCTATCTCATCAAACATTTTACACAGCTCATGGTTGCGTCGAATTCGCCATTGGTCCCCGTCTAGCTTCACTCCAATCATCCGCCTCAGGACCCGTCCCTCAAAGGCGTTGAATATGTTTGCGGATGCTTGAATTAGGGCCAATATTTTCAAATCCATAGCATAGCACAGGTCTTATCACAGATTTGTATACTTGGAGCTTTGTTTTCCTGTGTATGCAACTGGTTTTCAAGATCGTCAAAACTGAATACAATATTTTATTTGCGAGCTGTATTCTTCGGCGTATTTCTTCTCTTTCATTTGAGTTCTCGTTATTTTGGTGCCTAGATACACAAGTTCGCCCACATTTTCGGTAGTGTAGTCGCCAAGTGAGAGATTTTGTGTACTTGAGGTATTTTTCCTCAACTGCGTAATGAGCTTTGTCTTATTCGCATTGATTTGTAGCCCTACTAGTTTTGCTTCGCAGTCGAGTTTCAGGAAAAGCTCTTTGGCAGTTGTTAGCGACCGTAACAAAATGTTGCTATCATCTGCATAGGCTACCACTTGGCTTAAATTTTATAAAAGCGTACCTCTTGTATGGACAGGTAGCTTTCTTCGCCAGATCCAAATTGATTGCAATGGGTCCAGCCCATCTCCCTGCGTTGGTGAGTTGGTTATTAATGCAGACTTGGGAGGTTGTCCACGTCATTTTGATAAGAGGGACTAATTTGGCTAGGATGCCAAAGCAAAGCATTATTTAGTACAGCACGTTACGATCAATACTGTCGTATGCTTGCTTTTGAATCTAGCTACATACAAAAAGACAGCAAGTTTAATAGGACTTTTTAACATGAAGTTATCCAGAACAGAAATACACGCGATAACAGATTTAGCTTTTATAGATAATTATCGCAGACTGTTTATCCACCTAGAAACTCTTAAGTAACTTCAATAGTTAAATTAAGATAGAGTTGTCTGTTAACCTACCGAAAACTTAAAATCTAAATGACTTTCTATAAGATAATATTTCATATCTGCTTCCCTCACTAGCTTAGATGCATATCTTTTTTCCTCTAAATCCACTGAAATCCTCAATCGCTTCTTAAATTAGTTTGAAATAATATTTAACAGTTCATAATACTTGCTTTATAAATTTTTTAACAACATTACAGCATCCGTGGTAAAAAAACAGACGTTTTATAATCAGGATACAAGAATATTCAATGAGATTGATTCATTGTCAGCAGCGCAACACACCAAATCGGGATTTAGCATCCACTAGCCATCTCGAATCATCACGGTTCTACGTCCATACTCATTGTTATTGCATTAACATCTATAAAAAAATTTGTAAATTGATGTCATCAGTCTTGATAAATTATAAAATATATTGAAACATATAGTTTAATGATTTTATTTAAAATTTATTTTATTTTCAATTAAGCTATAATGAAAAACATATCAAGCTACAAAGGTATTTTTAAAATAACGGCAAAGAAAACATGCACTTCCAGTTCTTGTTGAGCCTCGATCGTATTTATTTTCGTTATCCTCATCCGTACTTGGCGTAGTTGAGGCGGATTCCGTCTGTTGTTATTTCAGGAGTTAACGTTTCCTCGGCAGTTTGTTCCGATTCTGACGATTTTTTTCGTGGCATCAGCTTCCGATTACGTTTCTGAAAAAATTGATTGAAAAGTTAGAAAATAAGGCAAACTATTTTAAAGTCGTAAGTATGGAATGCAAATTCAACAACTAGTAATGATGCTGTAGCATCATCCTTATCTTCAGCAGTTGAAAGTCAAATTGTATACAAATTAGAATTGAATGACGATAATGTCCCAGGTTCAAATCTCGTTGGGAGCAACGTGATTTAGTTCAGGGGATTTTTCGGACAGACTACGAGTGTTCAGTCAGCAGTTGTATGTACTGATTTAATCAGATCATATCAAAGCTGAGCAAGCACACGGGAGCATGATACTGACCAAACCAATCCGAAAAAATCAATACGGTCATGAAAATGAGATACTCTAACTATCTCTAAGCGAAGGCCCGAGAAGGGCTGTAGTGCTAAAAAAAGGAAGAATAGCGAAATGATCAAGTATTGATTTATGGAACGATATAGAGCGAGCAAAGTCACATTTCTAGACAACAAAACGAGGAATAAACGTGCCGTAGAAAACAAGCGCGCAGTTAATCTTTAAAAAATGTTTTGTTGACAGAACGCAATCATTTTATCTGGCTCCTCTGCAGATATATGAAATGGAAAGACATTTTAATGCTCGCGTCAATCGGCTTGATTGCAATTTATGAAAACAAAATTATGAGCGATGGGTTACATGGTCCATTAAAACACCCGTGATTAGATGCTAGCATTTATGCCTTTTCCCTGCAAAGGTTCACAATATCTATTGATGTTTAGGATTGCATATTACAAAAGAACGAGATTTGAATTGAAATTAATTAAATTGATTACAAATATAGCCAGTTCTATTGGAAATCAACTTTAAGAAGGAATAAGTAGAAAACAGACCAGTCTGAAATTGTAAATCAGCTTTTAGGATGAATTGAAGAAAATTGCTCGTATTAAACATACATCGATGTGGTAATTATCTACGCCCATAAGCATAACATTTGCTGTAAGATAGCTCTTTCCAAAAATTTTCTGTATAGGCTTAGCAGTTTAAGGATTTCCTGAAACGTTTTATTATAAAGAATGTATGACTAAAACCTTATTGTTGTCCGTTTTATAATTAGAATAAGCAAGGAGATAGGGATTAAGCGAAAATTGTGAAACCAGATCAAAATTAAAAATATCTTTGTGTATTCTTTGATAGGCTCAAAATCGATGACACGAAATTTTTAAGCTTATATTCAATAATTTGCCATTGAAAAGCAATGATAATTATCACAATGTGTAATTGAATTTGGGACTGTTTGAACTTTGAGTTAATACCCATCATAGCCGAATTGAGAATTAGAAGAAACAAACACGATACTTGGCAAAAAAACATGCGTAAAGTATTTACTCCATTTTGGTAATTTATCGATATTTTATTCAATAATTCATAAATAAGTAAATAACTCACCTGTTAAATAGCCTCTAACGTTTGCATCCGCTATGAATAAGTCATGCTTCTGATCTTTAAACTCTGCCCACACTGGATGTTCCAATAAAATTTGCGATACACGATCACCATAATTTAAATTGTGTGTCATCGCCTTGAACGCAGCTACAACTTGTGCCTTCACCGCAGAAGGACTGTCTACATATTCCATACGATTTTCAAGCAAATTTAACAGGAATTGTATTAGATTACTTTCTAAAGACTGGCTAATCAATGAATCCTACAATTAACGCAATAACAGTTAGAGGTAAGCTTTTTTATCGAATCATTACACTCACATGTTGGTATTTAAACAAACGGCTTAACATTTCACACACTTTTTCTATCAGTGGCTTGTTATTTTCCGTACACGGTTTTAAAGGCAAGTGTAGTGAATAAGGAGTTTTCATAAAGTCCGTGAAGGACTGCAGCGATGTTCTGCTGCCTCGGCAGAGGAAGGTGTTGGTTCCTGCCGAGAATGCCCTCGTCCGGAGACGCGTGAATGCGCTGGCAGGCTAGCATTGCGGTGTCGTTGGGCGGGTTCTTTTCCCCGGCACGAGGACTCACTACAAAACATTTCGCATTCACGAATTGCTTGCAGAGATCAAGAGGACGACCGAAGTCGCAAATCTGTAGATAACCTCCACGAAGGAATTACGACTTGTTGCGAGAACAAGTCAACCTGACAAGAAAGACTAACTTGGGGTTGACCTCGTCTTTACCCAAATACATTCAGGGCCCACAAATGAAAGAGGGGCAACCGGGTGGTGGTGGAGCCCCTTCATGCCCACCCAACCGGAATAAATCCAATGTTAAACTGTTGAAGTGGCCAGGTATTCCTCTTCTGAGTGGAAAACTCATACAACTTGAATTATATGAACTTTCCCATCAGAAGGGGAGTACCCCGGTGACCAATTTATGTCATAGAATTATACAATTGAATTGCATAACTCTATGCCATAAAAAGGCACTTGGCTTGGGCCACTCAACCCATAATGTCACCTGAAACAGAAAAATTATTAAGTACCCGGTGGCTGACTCATATTTTGGGGTGGAAGCCTGCCACCGTACCGGGTCCTATACCCGATTAGAAAAAACCGGAAGGCAAAGACCGATTTTACGTTTAACAATTCATTTTATTTGAATTAAATTTCGATTCAAAAGAAAAGAGCATGACAATATCCATTGACAATTAATTACAGGCAAAAGTAGGCAAATGGAATTTTCCCGGTTTTGAAATGGTTTACTCAGTTTTAATTTGATTTCTCATCAATAATTTTGGACTTGATAATATTTACTAATCCATACAATCTAGTAGCCTTAGCAGCATGTTTCTGTTTCTTTTCCTTCTCTTTTGTTGTTTATATTAATGTGAATCAAAATATGAAAATAATATTATATTAACAAAACGTCGAAAAACTTTTAACATAATTGTTTCATTTTAATGATTTTTATAGTTATGTGTTGAGTAAATTGTATTTTTATGAATAATAAATTACCACTATGCATGTTAGTTCAAATTAACTGAGTATAATTTCTGTATCAAACTCAAAAAAATTCAATGTTGAACCGTCCATAAATTGAAGGTTGTTCAATGAAAACCAACAAAAAACCAAAATTGAATGTTGATGTCAGATATATGGTAGAATTCGAAAAAATGGTTCGAAGCATATTTTAAATAAAATGCCAACTGCGGAACATTTCACAATCGTATCTATTGATTGTTTTACAAGCGCACAAATTTAAAATACCCTTCCGAATCAAGTGGGCAAGCTGCTCTATTAAAGAAATTTTTATTTCCTTGGATTTAATGCTCTGTTGATAATTTCAACAAACATAACCAGTCTGGGTTCAGTATAAAAAAAAATACAACCAAAATCCAATGTTTCAGAATGATGCGCGATTTGATTTGGATTTAATTATGCTAATACGTTCAATCGCGTTGAATTCTAAGCTGAATACATACAAACGATAGTTTGCATACACATGATGAAAGTGTTAATAGCTTATAGGTTGTGAAGTGTTTTTGACAATTGTATTAAGCATGTCAATTACTGTAGATTCAAAAGTGAAACAAAATCAAAAGAAATATGCAGAGATGGTTGAAGCCAAAAAACAGACTTGCTTTGATGGCTTCATAGTTGGGAAAGAATAAAGATCAATCAACCAAAAAAAACTCTTCAATAGATTCAAAATCAAAAGGAATCTGTGTAACATAAAACACTCAAGAAAAGTCTGATGACTTGAAATGTAATTGAGTAAACTTCTATTGTTTCTCTGTATACCAATGCAATAGTGTTTTAATGTATTGTTCGTGACGTGTTGCGATATTCAAAAAATCTGAATATGCCGAATTAAAGCAATTTTCCCATTTGTATTTATACAAGAATTATTTTTTTTTTTTTTTCAAATATAAATATTAATAAATATATAATTTTATAAATAATTAAAAGATATTTAGTTCACAATGAATCGGTGGATAATAAAAATTTAAATTAAAATGGTACTTACAATACCTTTCCCTCGACGACGAGCGCTCGTTGACTATTTGGAGGTACTTGTGTATAAAATCCTATAAAAATTCGGCTATCAAAGTGTAAATACATGCAAACTTCTTTGAATATCACAACCGTATTGTCCTCGAACGTGTTAATGCTCGCTGCTACTTATTCTACTGCTTCCTATTTCATCGATAAATTGCTTTGACGTTTAGGCGCGGAGAAATTCATAAGTAGTTTAGTTCCTCTAGACAAATGCACGAATGGTTTAAAATTACTTTCACACTTCACCGTGTTCCGTATAAGACAACGCACAATTTATGTTTGCTAGCATTAAAATATACTTTAAAAAAAAATATTCGAAATAATTCCACTCGAGTGAAATATTCTAAGCTGACAGATAAACTACAGTATCCGAAAATCTGTAATTCGGCACCTTCTCATCTTTCATAACCTTTCACAACTTGACAATCGGTCGGGTCTCGTCCAATCCAGCTCGCCGCTCTTCACAAATTGAATAGAAGTCGTGGTTCCTTCAATATCGCATAGAATTGCTGTCGCTGCAATTGTTTGCGGCATATCACTAGAAGTGTGTACTTCTCTAATCTTAACTAGCAATCCACCACGAATAATTTTCATTGGCTCTGTGATGTAGGAGTCCAGCTAGATGATCAGGTTTGTCCAGCAGAGGGTTCATTCTCACTCACAACACCCAATGCATCCACACTCCATCATAACCTACTCCAAGGCGAACGACCTTTCCTGTTTTCCGCTGCATTAATTTTTGCCATTATCCACTGTTATTTTTCCATGTACTCTGCGCAGTAAAAGTACAAATCCTATAAAACAAACGAATGCTTTGCGAGACGGAAAAAGAAATGATATCACTGACGCACGAGCGGGTCAA
Organism: Odontomyia ornata; assembly: GCA_963969285.1. Classification (NCBI taxonomy): domain Eukaryota; kingdom Metazoa; phylum Arthropoda; class Insecta; order Diptera; family Stratiomyidae; genus Odontomyia; species Odontomyia ornata. The sequence continues at coordinate 178,815,338 of OZ017742.1, read as the reverse complement.
ATACACTAATCGTTGTAAGATTTTGGTTTACAGAGGTGAAAATTTTCCGGCCGCTAGTTTGAACGCTTTAAACAAAATCTTTTCCGACAGCCATTACTAGCTCCACCCGTAGAGCAATCGATTGCACGTCTTTTTTTTTTATCGGTTTGCCATTTATGCGATTAATTTACTGCAAAACTGAAAGAACTTTCAATTGGCACGAAGAATGAAGATAATACTTTTTCAGTCACAGTTTCTTAAAAATCGACCGTGCGGCTGATGCAAGCAGATTTTGTTCCCGCTTATTTGCGACACTCGGAATAACCTCGCTCGTACTATGATATGGGGATGGTTAATAAGCGGTGCGCGATGTTGACTCGTCGGAGGTTGCGAACGAAGTGCGCGTCTCGTTGACATGAGTTGTGAAATTCACTAATTCACTAACTGCTTGATGCGCTCCTTGCGGTGAGCATGTGGACGCCACAATGTGGAAATAGAATTGCCATCTATGTGTGAACCCGCGGTGGTGATAATGCACACTCGTTTCGGTTGTTTCTTTTTAAAATTCCAAATCATCTTTTTGTAGATTCGATTAAGTTTTCAATTGAAAGCAATTTATGTTTTATTATTAGGCGTAATTAAGGAGGAAATAAATCGAAAGAAAAAAGACAGGCACGCGTTAATTACCGACAAACGAAATAATTTTTAATTACTTTTATGGTTGGAATGGGTGGAATTTGACAAATTTTGTGGGGTTTAAATGATACAATGATTTTATCGGTCATATAATTTAAGGGGTTAACCGTTTCGTTCTAAGCATTTGCATACCGCGTTACACCGCAATTAGTTAAATTATATTCAAAAGATATTGAAATAAAATCACTACACAGTAGAAATATTAAACAGTTTTAGAATTTTGTTTCCCGGGTGTTAAGTACAAAAGAAATTTTTTCACTTATTTTTCATGCGAAAAAAAAACGAGTGTTGCGATGGGGAAGGTGACTGAATCGACTGAATCCTTATTAAATTGCGTTCGTGCTGTGTGCCTGTGTCAGCGCTGCTTTTAGAGCCATAGTTCTTAGATTACTACACAAGAAACATTCAGTTTGCGACACTACTGTCACGCAGTACTAAAATAAAATACATGTTTATCTAAAATCAATTAAATTCTGTCAAATTGATCTTACCTCTGAAAGAGCTAATTGATGTAATACTGACAATGTATGTTTTGGTTGTACGTTAAGTAAATTGGCTGCGCTCTTAATGATTCGACTAATGCAGTAGATGCTAATTCCAATGCATCTTTCTAAAAATATTGAAGAGTACGTTATGAAGATTCCAGAAGACCATTTACCGGTGATTTCAAAAATTAATCCGGCAAATTTTTGTTGATAAGGTCTACAACGAAGTCCAGTAAATCTGATAATAACTTCGGCTTGCGCAGAGTCCAAGCTGGATTTCTAACAAACAGCCGCAAATAAACGCCAGATACAATCACCTCATTGGGTATATCTTTAAGAATATCTGGGTCTTTCCACAAAATTTTTGGATTTTATTTCTGTGTTTTACAAAAACTGCATTTATACGTAAATATATATTATATTAGCTCTTTAAAAAGTTTACGCAATCTCTGTTAGCTTACCCATCGCACATATCGGCAACAACATCACATACTTTTGATTTTGTCTTTACATTCCAAATTAATTCTGGATGCTTGTGAATTGATTCGAATAATTGGAAGTTGCCGGAGATTCGATCATTGCATCGACGAATAATGGAGGTAGAAATCTGCAAACTGTTATGCGAACCTTCAGAATTTTCTGCAATATTAGCTTTCTATCATTTTGTATATGTTATAATTTCCTACCTTAGGTTCGCTTAAACGGTCAGCGGTCATTTTAGCGAGAATTTCAGCACAAAGTTCTCGCATTTAAGGAATCCTTGAATTACAGAACATGTCCAATAGATATATCACAGCACCTAAACAGGAGGTAAATATTTTATAATTGTTTGCCGAGAATTCACTTTACCTTTATTTTGAGCTTCTTTTATCATCTCTTGTGAATTCAGAAGCTCTGAAAGTGTTTTCAGTACTTTCATTTGTTGGTCTCTTAAATCAGGATCTTTTAGCGCAACAAAATAGCTTCCCTGTATTTCGCACGCTGCTATCTCGCTTACACATTCCTAATTGCGGGAAACCAATGCGACTACTTCTAGTGCAAGCGATTTAACTGTAGCATTCTGTAATGTGTAAAGTTGATAATTTACTGAAAGGAATCAATACTAATATTACATGATATTAAATATTATAAAACGCTTTTAAGCCTACCACACTGTTTCCGGATTCTGTAGTGAATAGGAGTTTCCATCAAGTCCGTGAAGGACTGCAGCGATGTTCTGCTGCTTCGGCAGAGGAAGGTGTTGGTTCCTGCCGAGAATGCCCTCGTCCGGAGACGCGTGAATGCGCTGGCAGGCTAGCATTGCGGTGTCGTGGGGCGGGTTCGTTTCCCCGGCACGAGGACTCACTACAAAACATTTCGCATTCACGAATTGCTTGCAGAGATCACAAGAGGACGACCGAAGTCGCAAATTTGTAGACCCACGAAGGAATTATGACTTGTTACGAGAACAAGTGCAACCTGACAAGAAAGGCTAATTTGGGGTGACCTCGTCTTTACCCAAATACATTCAGGGCCCACAAATGAAAGAGGGGCAACCGGGTGGTGGTGGAGCCCCTTCATGCCCACCCAACCGGAATAAATCCAATGTTAAATTGTTGAAGTGGCCAGGTATTCCTCTTCTGAGTGGAAAACTCATACAACTTGAATTATATGAACTTTCCCATCAGAAGGGGAGTACCCCGGTGACCAATTTATGTCATAGAATTATACAATCGAATTGCATAACTCTATGCCATAAAAAGGCACTTGGCTTGGGCCACTCAACCCATAAAGTCTCCTGAAACAAAAGAAGGAATTAATCTGCACCCGGCGGCTGGCTCATATTTTAGGGTGGAAGCCTGCCACCGTACCGGGTCCTATACCCGATTGGAAAAGACCGGAAGGGAAAGACCGATTTTTGCCGTTTAATTCATCATCATTTTTTTTATTCTTGTTCTAGTTTATTGAGTACATCAGATTTCAAATTTTCATTTACTAGTTCCTGGATGAAACACACCTTTTGACTTTCAGATGAAATCTTATAAAAACACCGTAGTAAAAATTTTAAGAATACTGCTTTTAAACTTATCGCAAATATAGGATTAGTAAAGTAAATATCCAAATAAAATTTAAAATAATATCGCCGCACATTTTCATTTGCGAACCGAAATATCATGCACATAACATCACAGCATACAAGACTGCGTAGATACTCGGTCGATAGAATACCTTGCAACATCAAGTTTTCAAAGTAACTCAAAACGTGGGGACGACTTGAAATTGATATGATTAATGCCGCAATTGTCGATACCAGCTTTTCATAAACATTTCTCTTCATTTATATAAGCGAAATAGTTATTACATATTTATAATAATTAATTAAAAACTTTATATAGATAAAATTTATATAAATATTAAATAAATATTATAATATTAAATTTTTTTGTTTCTTTCAAACTTTTTCTCGTGTTTTCAATTTCATGGTTGTCTGAGTTGTTAGATTTATCGTTGAAATCAGACAAATCAATATTTTTAAATGCAAATTAAGTACGTACTCTCTCGCTCATTGCTTAATTTACAATGAAAATAAAAAAATAATGGATGATGTCTCCGTTCTTTTCGTCATAGTTTCTGTACTAGAATATTATGTATATGATGCGATTATTAATCAATCGATTAATTATGCATACCTCTATTGAATAACTATAAAATAACTAGAATTCTTTTTAATTTTATGTCCGTCCTTATATGCATTCAATTTCTTGTCGTACCGTATTTTAGGCGGTATTGGTTTTGTCTCTAAGCTTTAAACGTTAAGATTTTTACGAAATTTAAGTTTGTTTTCTATAAAAAAAATAAAATTTTACAAAGTTTCTAAAACCAGTTTCCTTAAATTGTGATTAGTCTAAGCAACAATTTTATGTGGTTGCATCCATTTCTCCATAAAAAAATTAAATTTTTTTATATATTTAATGTAATTTTAGATATTGAATAAATATTAATTTTTATATATATTTTATATTTTTTAAAAAAAAAAATTTAATAAATATATAATTATAAAATATTAAGAGGGTACTTACATTACCTTTCCCTCGACGACGAGCGCTCGTTGACGAATTGTAGGTAAGCAAGTCCTGTAATTCATTTTTAAGCGTATTATTGTACCGGTTGTAACTTATGAGTCACGACTTCTTTCTTTTGGTAGTGTAGATTCGCATTCGTATAACAACTATTAGTACACGAGTATGAAGGCATAAAATATATCCTAAGTGTGTATACAATCATATAAAAATTCAGCTATCAAAGTGTAAATACATGTAAGCTTCTTTGAATATCACAAAAGTATGGTCTTCGAACGTGGTAATGCTCGCTGCTAATTATTCTACTGCTTTCAATGTTTAATACTTCGTTTTCAGGGGTGTCTTGAGTCTCAATTTGATTCACGAGTTTATCGACCCTCTTTGTTGAACTATGTTTGAACGCACAATGCGCCTCTTTGCATCCAAATGGTGTGTTTTCCCAGAAACAGGGAGTACGGTCCCGCCGTTTCCCAATCAACATGTGCCGCTCCGTACAATGAAGATCTTCACCTCGGCCTTCCAACTACCTGTTGCACATCACTTCGTGACCTAATGCTGATGGCTCATGGCGATATTAGCAGCTGCTATCGTTTTTTTACCGCACTGTAGTTGAAAAAGTAGCAATCTGTGAAGTTCCTCTTTTTTCCTTTTTTTTTTTCTTTTCGCTGTGCATCCACAGGATGGTAGAAGTTATCTCTGCCAACAACCATCCACCAAGATTTTATTTTGGTTTTAAAGGTTTCCTTCGCTGGTGTAAACTATTCTCACTATAAATTCACAACCTTAACTTAAGAGAATTCACGACACTAAAATGGCCACCACGCGTACTTTTCTGCGTTCACTCGCCTTCCTCTCACGAGGATCTTGTGCAACTACCAACTAACATGGCGGGACCGAGCCATCGAGCAACGAAACAACAACGAAAAGTTTCGTTTAATAATGCCATCTATGGGTGAACACGCGAAGGTGATAATGCACACTCGTTTCGGTTGTTTTTAAAATTTTAAGTCGTCTCTTGTAGATTCGCTTAAATTATCAATTGAAAACAATTTATGTTTATAATTATTAGGCGTAATTAAGGGGGAAATAAATCGAAAGAATAAGACAGGCACGCGTTAATTACCGACAAACAAAACAGTTTTTAATTAATATTATGGTTGGAATGGGTGGAATTTGACAAATTTTGTGGGGTTTAAATGACACAATGATTTTATCGTTCATATAATTTAAGGGGTTAACCGTTTCGTTCTAAGCATTTGCATACCGCGTTACACCGCAATTAGTTAAATTATATTCAAAAGATATTGAAATAAAATCACTACACATTAAAAATATTAAACAGTTTTAGAATTTTGTTTCCCGGGTGTTAAGTACAAAAGAAATTTTTTCACTTATTTTTCATGCGAAAAAAAAGAGCGAGTGTTGCGATGGGGAAGGTGACTGAATCGATTGAATCCTTGTTAAATTGCGTTCGTGCTGTGTGCCTGTGTCAGCGCTGCTTTTAGAGCCATAGCTCCTAGATTACTACAATTCTGTCTAGTATTCAGTCTCGGATGAAATATTAAAAATGGTCCTTAACGAGCACTGATAAGGAGATATGACACAATGTTCATAAACGAAGTTTCATCGATCTGAAATTGAATGAAGTTCAGGTTAATGTTGACTAAAATATGTATAAAATACTTAATTAACTGCTTTGCAACTTCCTACATGACTATACGACTCACAAAAATAATTCAGGCTATCCTGCTGAACTATTTCCCAGGCAACAAATTACCGCCAATAACTATTGCTTCCACAATTTGACAATAATCTGACACTTATTGGAGAAATGTCTCGGGAGCTGATAAAAAAAGCAAAAAAGTAATGACGTCATTAATGAAACAGCTGATTGTCAGTTTACCTTTTCACTGCATTATCAAACCTAGCAAGATGGCCAGGTTTAAGGAGGCAGTGCGCGGACACAAATTTCATGGTTGCACATGGGAAAGAAAAAACCCTAACGTGGCATTCTTGCACATGTGCACACGATCATCTAAATATATTATAACCGTTTGAATGAAATGTGATACGATGCATTTGAAAATGAAAATTTCTTTAACTTCTTAGGAAATATGCGAATTAGAATTGTAAGCACTTTTCATGCATAAAAGGCAAACAAGGTAGAAAATAAAGTCAATTGTTACCCGACAACGGACCGTAAGTATCACTTGTCGTAACTTCTGGTGAGACTGCCAGGGGCGTTGTTGACTGGGAGTCAATATTGGACTTTGGGAATAAAACAGATTTGATTTTGTGCGGTGTTAGAAAGAAAGATTTTGTTAATTTGGAGTGCGGGGAGAAGAAAATTGTGATTTGGGAAAAAAGATTTTATCCAAGTGGAGTGCGGGAACAAGAAAAATCTTGATTTGGGTTTTGAGACGAAAGTAGGATCGTGAGTGGACGAACGTTTTTGAATGGAATTTTTAGCGTCGGGAGTTCTGGATTGGAATTCAGTGGAAAAAAACAAAAAATCAGAAGTTAAAGGAGTGAAGTTAGAAGAACATTAATAAATAGCAATTAAAATTTAAATCTACTCTTGTAAGCTCACCACCCACATTGTGGTGTAAGTAAAAAAAATTTTGCCACTAGTAAACGGAGCAGAGGAAACGATTAGTGCTGATGTAAGTGGCCGTTACGTTTTTTTGGTTTTAGTGATTTTAACGTGCAATCTAATTTTCAGCGATCCCACGCTTCTTTTGTTGTATTTCACCGGGCGCTCGGAGTTCTACAAGGAAAGAAGTGAGTACCAATTTGGTTTTTTTTTCTTTAAGGGTTTGTTAAATAATTTTACAAAACCCTACTAAAATCGGACCTGTCTGTCCGTCTGTCCGTCCGTGTGTCACAGCACTTTTTCTCACAAACTACTAAAGCTAGAAACATCAAATTTAGTACGCAGGTGTAAACTAGTGCTCTCTTCAAAGATCAACTACAAAAACATGTTATAAGGTATTTAAGGGGGGTCTCCCCATATAGGGGAGTGGCCCCAGAAAAAAAAATTTCATCAAAGGTAGCCGATATGGGTATCAAAGGAAAGGTCTTGATAAGACCTTATCAAAACAGGTCTTAGTTTGGCACTTTTTGCTTTAAGGGGCGCACAGGAAGGGGGAATACACGAGAAATTGGTGTCTCCCTCGCGATTGGACACATGTGATCCGAAAAATCTGAAAAAAATTATGGAGGTAGGTTTTTATGAGTACAACAACAGCAAATACCTTAGAAGTCTAAATTCACTCAAGTTTGTTAATAATAGTATGATATTCCAATTTCACATTTCCTCAATAAAATCGCATCGGTACACTAAAACTGAACGAAATTTACGTAGTCCTGCCTAAGGTCCTTAAACTTTGTAAGTTTAATGAAAATCGCAGAATAAACACGAAACTTTTAGCCGTTTGAAAATTATCCAATTAAAACAATAATAACACATGATTTTAGTATTTTATCGACCTTCCATCGAATCAGTCACTGCAGTTTTAACTTGATGTTCTTGAAATTTTCCAATAAGGTCAATAACACTAATATTTTTGGGAATTCATGACTTGAGTGATTTCTGTTGATTTGCAACAAAATGGCAACCGTTAAAAGTAGAAAAACATTGACGTTATTCATTGCTGGTGATTGCATTTCTGAGAAGTTGGGTACAAAACACTTCTGACATGAGCGTAGGTCTGTTTACCCAACTTGGTTTTAATATTTTATGAATTATAATATTTTCCAGTGGATTGCTTATCATATTGAATTGGTTTATGTTAGTATATTTTAGCTTATTTTTTCATGTTGTTTCAAATTTCGAAAGGGGTTTTTAGTAGTTTTTTTTATATGGTTGTTCTTCGTATAGTTTGATTTGGAATAATAATTTATGAATTAAATAAAACGGATATGTCGCCTTAAGACAATCATCTTTCATTTCTCAAGATGACCTTCCCTTTCCCGTCCTTTCCCTTTGTGTTTATTAAATATTATATGTAAGGTGTCTCAGCACGAGCAGAGGGTGTCCCGGAAGACCCACGACACGACTGAGCGCTAGCCGGCCTCAGTATGCCATCTCGGGTTTCGCACCCCTGCTAATACTTAATGTCTCCCCGCAGGGGGAATGCCGGTCGCCAAGAGCACTGTTGGAGGTTAGTATTCTTTGGGGAGCGCCACCTCCACGGACCCGAGGATATGGGGCGTGCCGTGAGGTTCCCTCCTGGGATGACAGGTAACGATTCTGATTGGATCTGGACTACGCTTTGGACAACGAACTTGAATTGATGCTTTGGGCTGGCGGATGTGATGGTTTGGACCTAGTTGCTTTGCACAGTAGCGCCGAGGTGAAACTCGTGTGTGAACGGCTCCAATTCAACAATCGTACCGTCTCCGTCCCGGTAAAACCTTGGCAGGCCTCGGAGTACGTTCGAAGTTCACACCATTGGGTTGGTAGTGTACGTTTGGTTGAGACGGACTCCCGATTAGCGCTGGTCTGGCTCTGAGCACTTGTCCCCAGAAGGCAGTGGCGGATTTAACAGGTCGGCAAAAGCGCGCTTGCCGACTGGGCCCCCCCCAACAGGAGGCATTAAGGGCCCCTCTTGCTAAAAGTTACACTTCCTTTCTTTTCAATGTTTCAGTGAGGTTTTTTTAGACAGCACGAGACAAATTTCTCTTCAGGGGCCTCTGTTATCAAAACACTTGCAATGCTTCGTAATAATCATAAATTGAATATAAAATTAAAAAAGTTGTGTAGTTAATCAGTTAATAAAAACGTCTACGATTTAATCACGTTCGGCAAATATTTTTGACTCGTCAAAAACGTTCTGAGGGGTCCCCGGGGGCCCCGGGTATCAAAATTCAGTTGACTGTCAACTGACAGTCAAGTCCGAAAGTTGAAATTGCCGCGCCCAATAATGAGGATTCACCGCGCATGCGCGGAAATCATCACGATACTGAATCAGTTTATGTACCCTTCGTAACAAAACTTCTTCTCCGAGTTTCGAGTCAATCGAGTTCGTACTACTTCGTCAATCATTTCTGCAGTGTTTACGGACAAGTGCCGCAGTTGTTTGCCATGTTCAATGTCTGAGCATATATCCAAGAAAAAAACTCTGGCTCCAGATATTTCAAAGTATGTGCATTGAATATTGCTCCGTGTGAAAAGTTTGTTTACCATAACATAACCTAATAATTTATTCTTTGCTTTGTTATTTTCTGTCACCAGTGTCACAAAAATCAGTGCTTCTATCATTTGATCATACATTTTAGAATAAAAAATTGAAACCATGCGAAATATTGTTTAAAGATTTGAAAATTCGTAAATTAGAGTTTTTGTATTGTAAAAAATTATTATCAAGAAAAATATTAAAGTCACTGTGGGATCATTCTATCTCGTTTTTTTTGCCACGTAGATAGTCGAATCTAAGCACAGCAACTCCAAAATTTATTTTCCAAAAACAAATATATTAGCTTACATCCAATTCGAAATTCATGAATGTTAGTGATCATTCACCGTTCAAAAATCACTACATTTTAATATTTTGTCACTGCAAAAAGTTGTTCTTCCGTATTTTAATTATCTTTTCATGGCTCTAGAAGTCATGGAAAATACGAAAGAAAAAAGCGGATTCGAAAAGCGAAAATTTAGAGAAAAAAGAAAATTGGAAAATGCTGGGATCAACCCTAAACAGACCAAAGTCAGCAAATTCTTTTCAACTCCAATACCAAAGTCAACATCAGTTGAAGTTCAAAACGATGACGATAGGAACTCTACGGACATCGTATTTCGTGCAGCAGAAAAAGAATCCCCATCGAATCAATCTACAGAATTACCGCTGATTCACCCGAAAATCAATAATGACGAAGGTATGGTAAATATATGAATTTACATATATATTATTACTCAATTTCTACAAAAATGATTTCAAGAGAGTCATACAGCCTGTGCGATTCAATATGACTAGGGATTTGGTACTACTTCAGAGAATCGTTTTATAATTTTATATTTGCATTGTTACAGAAAACATGGAAAACAAGAAAATGGAGAGTGGATACAATGAACTGACCAGAACTGAACTTGAGACTAGTGGTGGAAAAGGCAAATCTTCCGTCGACAGAAGTGCTGATAATCAACCGTTTTTCGGTGATGGAGAAAAAGATAATTCCGCATCAGCTGATTCATTTGATGAAGTTTCCGAGCCTGAATCTGAGCTATTCCCAAAAGCGGGAGATGCTCGAAAAAGAATACAATCTGCATGTGACTCCCCAAAAATCAGCAAAGCAGTAAAGGTTGGGCTCCTTGAACTAGAGAAGCTCCCAGATCGTATAGGGCATTATCGGAGGAGCTAGTGAAGAGCCAAAAACGAACAGAAGGCCAAAGAGGTGCTGGGGCGAAATCTACAGGACACATGCAGATAGCTCCACCATTAAAAATCAATAAAAGAATGGCGTCTAGCCGAACCGAAGGAGATAGGGATAAAAGTAAAAGAAGGAAGGATGACGCCCTTGATGGGTGTCGAGCACGGGTTCCAGATAGTGCTTACAATAGGAGCGAAGAAAGCCGCAAAGAAACTCCTTCAAAAAAAGCCAGAAAAAAAAGTTCGCACGGACACCCAATTAGAAAAAGACCTGATGCAAAACAGGAGAAGCAGAAGCCCCGACGAAGACCCCGGCAGCAGGCACTGCTTGTAAAGCCCCAAGATGGCTGATCCTATGCGGTGGTACTGCGTCCAGGGGAAACGTAAGGCCCGAAGACACCAATACTACCATTAAAGTCGTACGATCAACGCGGTCGGGCCACATACTGGTCGAATTCGGAGCAGAGGCCGGCAATAAAGAAGCATTCTGTGACGCAGTAAAGAAAGTCCTCGCCAAAAGCGCAACTATAGCCCCTCTCGAGCTGATGGTAACGATCTAAATATGTGACATTGACTGTGTGACGGATCTGGCCGAGGTAGAAGAGGCCATCAAAAGAGAGTTCCCTAGCGTGGGAAGGATCAAAGCGAGACTGACACCAGAAAACAACAGGGGACAACTTATGGCCATAGTTGACTTGACTGAAAAGGACGCCAAACAATTCCTGAACAAGGGCAAAGTACGAATTGGATGGGTTGTCTGTAGGATACGGCGAAGAGCAACGCCTCTTCAATGTTTCAAATGCCTTGGTTATGGTCACACCACACAAGTATGCAAAGGACCCGATAGGAGTTCCCTATGTTACAAGCGCGGTGAAATGAGACATAAAAGAAAAGAGTGTACGAAGGAGGCACACTGTATTCTTTGCAAGGATGCTGATCCAAAACCTGATTTTGGACACGTCTTGGGATCAGGAATATGCCGGCTGTTCCAGAAAGCCCTGGCTATGGCAAAATCAGAGCTCCGATGATCCGCATCCTGCAGTTAAACCTACACCGCAGTTCAACCGCCCAAAATCTGCGTGAGCAATTTGCGAGGGACATGAAAGCCAACTTCTTGCTGCTGAGTGAGCAACACCATAGTAAAAGTCCTGCATTATGGTATTCTGATGAAACTGGTACTGCCGCCATCTGGGTTCGGAACAGTGACTTTCAAGCGGGTTTCGTGTGGGTTCGGTGCTCAGGAATCGCCTACTTTAGTGTGTACTTAACGCCTAACGAGTCGATATCATCTTTCCAAGCCAAGCTTTATGCTTTGGAGGGCGCTGTCTCGAACGTTGGGGGTAATGTGCTCGTTAGGGGCGACTTCAACGCGAAAGCAATCGAATGGGGCATGCCTCAGACGGATTCGCGGGAAAACGAATCCTGGAAATGGCGGCCAGGATGGCCCTCGTTGTGCCAAACTCCGGAAATACGTTGAATTTCCGCCATATTGGCTGTGAGGGAACCATACCGGACGTGACATTCGCCTTGGAGTCCTTAGTGTGGAGGATGCACAACTGGAAAGTATTAGAGGACTACTCAGCCAGTGATCACCAGTGCATTCTGCTTGAGACAAGTGATGTTATCTCCCAACGTCCGTGCTCTTGGCCTTCTACAACTGGATGGAACATCGGAAAGATGGATGTTGAAACGTTCGTCGAGTGCTCACAGCAGGTGAGCCGCTGCAGGGAGCTTCGGACAGGACGGAAGAACTGGTAGCTCAAGACGTGGTGAACTCTACTATGAGCATCATTCCGACTGCTTGCTGCGCTTCTATGCCCCGTAGAAGCTGGCAAGACATAGTGGACAATGTGAACAAGGATCCATGGGGCCTTGGCTACAAGCTGGTCATGCGGAAGCTTGGTGCCCTACGGAAGCCTTGTATACATGACGTGGAAAAGATGGACGCAATAGTGCGGGGACTCTTCCCCGCCCATCTCATCCGCGTTGACGCTGTTCATGGTGAAACAGAAGTCGAGTGCCCACTCTTCACACAGCTGGAAGTGGAGGAGGCAGTGTACTGGTGGTCAACTAAAATCGCTGAAAGGCGGAGGGAGTGTGACAAGCATCGGCGTGAGGCTCAACGGACGCGAAACCGTGACGAGGCATGCAACTGGGTGGCAGCATATAGATCGACCAGGAAATGCCTTCGCAAACTGATCAACAGTAGCAAGGCTCGCTACTGGCAAGACCTAGTGGACAATGTGAACAAGGATCCGTGGGGCCTTGGCTACAAGCTGGTCATGGGGAAACTTGGTGCCCTACGGAAGCCTTGTATACATGACGCGGAAAAGATGGACGCGATAGTGCGGGGACTCTTCCCCGCCCATCTTGTCCGTGTTGACGCTGTTCATGGTGAAACAGCAGTAGAGTGCCCACTCTTCACACAGCTGGAACTGGAGGAGGCAGTCCTCTCCTTGAAAGCGAGGAAGGCTCCAGGTCCAGATGGTGTTCCAGCTGAGGTGTTGCGGCTCGTCTATCACCATTGTCCTGACTTGCTGCTCAGCACATTCAACGCTTGCCTACGGGACGGGGTTTTCCCGGTACGATGGAAGGTGGCGAGGCTCTTGCTGATCAGCAAGCGGAAAGGAAATCCTGAATCGCCGTCTGCATACCGCCCGTTATGCATGCTAGACACGGCTGGGAAAGTGCTAGAGAAGCTCATCAAGGGAAGACTCACTGACGCGATTCGTGCTGCTGGGGACCTATCTCCTCGGCAGTACGGCTTTAGAGCAGGACATTCTACCATTGATGTGATTGCAGAGGTGGTCAACGCGGTCCAAAAGGCAGAGGCATATAGTCGCACCAAGCGACAGATCGTCCTGTTGGTGACACTCGACGTCAGGAATGCCTTCAACTCTGCTAGATGGGTGGATATTCTGGATAAGCTGGAAAACTCTTTTCAAGTTCCAGAATATCTAATGCGGCTTTTGAGGAACTACCTAAAGGACCGAAGCCTGCTCTACGACACGACACAGGGCCAACGAAGGATGGAAATAACATCGGGTGTTGCCCAGGGATCTATCCTTGATCCGAACCTGTGGAACGTGTCTTACGACGGGCTACTGAGACTTGAGATGCCAGATGAGTCACGCTTGGTCGGCTATGCGGATGATGTTGTGGCTCTAGTCACTGGACGCACCGTTGAACAAGCGCAACTTAGGCTATGTATGCTAATGCGCCGAGTGAGGGACTGGATGACTGCTCGCGGGCTCAGTTTAGCACTGGCGAAAACCGAAGTGGTCATCATGACAAAAATAGAATCCCTAGAGTAAGGATGATCGGTATTGGCGACTTACGAATCAAATCAAAGCCAGCGGTGAAGTACCTGGGGCTACTGATCGACTCGAAGATGAGTTTCTCTGAGCAAATCAGGGCAACGGCTGAGAAGGCTGCTTCGGGAATATATCGGCTCTGAGTCGAATTATGGCCAACACAGATGGACCTAGCCCGTCAAGTAGACGCCTCTTGATGAGTGCTGTAGGGTCAGTGCTACTGTCTGTCTCCTTATGGATAACTATCTCCCTCGCATCCTCGTTTCGGCGCAAGTAAATAGCGCGGCGCTCTCTAGCAAGGAGGGCGACAGGTATCACGCCTGCAATCACTCTCACCGCCGAGTCGGAGACTGTTGGATACGAAGATGCAATTCTCAGTGCCCCTCTTCTCTGTACCTGTGCCAAACGTTTTCGGTTTGCCTCCTCGATCGATTCAGGGCCGATATTCCCGAAGCAGCCTTCTCAGCCGTTGCCCTGATTTGCTCAGAGAAACTCATCTTCGAGTCGATCAGTAGCCCCAGGTACTTCACCGCTGGTTTTGATTCGATTTGTATGTCTCCAATACTGATCATCCTTACTCTAGGGATTTTATTTTTGTCAAGATGACCACTTCGGTTTTCTCCAGTGCCAAACTTAGCCCGCGAGCAGTCATCCAGTCCTTCACTCAGCGCATTAGCATACCTAGCCTAAGTTGCACTTGTTCAACGGTGCGTCCAGCGACCAGAGCCGCAACATCATCCGCATAGCCGACCAAGCGTGACTCATCTGGCATCTCAAGTCTCAGTAGCCCGTCGTAAGACACGTTCCTCAGGTCCAGACCAAGGATAGATCCCTGGGCAACACCCGATGTTATTTCCATCCTTCGTTGGCCCTGTGTCGTGTCGTAGAGCAGGCTTCGGTCCTTTAGGTAGTTCCTCAAAAGCCGCATTAGATATTCTGGAACTTGAAAAGAGTTTTCCAGCTTATCCAGAATATCCACCCATCTAGCAGAGTTGAAGGCATTCCTGACGTCGAGTGTCACCAACAGGACGATCTGTCGCTTGGTGCGACTATATGCCTCTGCCTTTTGGACCGCGTTGACCACCTCTGCAATCACATCAATGGTAGAATGTCCTGCTCTAAAGCCGTACTGCCGAGGAGATAGGTCCCCAGCAGCACGAATCGCGTCAGTGAGTCTTCCCTTGATGAGCTTCTCTAGCACTTTCCCAGCCGTGTCTAGCATGCATAACGGGCGGTATGCAGACGGCGATTCAGGATTTCCTTTCCCCTTGCTGATCAGCAAGAGCCTCGCCACCTTCCATCGTACCGGGAAAACCCCGTCCCGTAGGCAAGCGTTGAATGTGCTGAGCAGCAAGTCAGGACAATGGTGATAGACGAGCCGCAACACCTCAGCTGGAACACCATCTGGACCTGGAGCCTTCCTCGCTTTCAAGGAGAGGACTGCCTCCTCCAGTTCCAGCTGTGTGAAGAGTGGGCACTCTACTGCTGTTTCACCATGACCAGCGTCAACACGGACAAGATGGGCGGGGAAGAGTCCCCGCACTATTGCGTCCATCTTTTCCGCGTCATGTATACAAGGCTTCCGTAGGGCACCAAGTTTCCCCATGACCAGCTTGTAGCCAAGGCCCCACGGATCCTTGTTCACATTGTCCACTAGGTCTTGCCAGTAGCGAGCCTTGCTACTGTTGATCAGTTTGCGAAGGCATTTCCTGGTCGATCTATATGCTGCCACCCAGTTGCATGCCTCGTCACGGTTTCGCGTCCGTTGAGCCTCACGCCGATGCTTGTCACACTCCCTCCGCTTTTCAGCGATTTCAGTTGACCACCAGTACACTGGGGGCTTGCCCTGCCGGGGTCTTCGACGGGGCATAGAAGCGCAGCAAGCAGTCGTGATTATGCTCATAGTAGAGTTCACCACGTCTTGAGCTGCCAGTTCTTCCGTCCCCTCCGAAGCTCCCTGCAGCGGCTCACCTGCTGTGAGAACCTTGACGTACTTCTCGACTTCCATCCAGTTGTAGAAGGCCGAGAGCATGGACGTCGGGAGACAACATCACTTATCTCAAGGAAAATGCACTGATGATCACTGGCTGAGTAGTCCTCTAATACTTTCCAGTTGTGCATCCTCCGTACTAAGGACTCCGAGGCAAATGTCACGTCCGATATGGTTCCCTCACAGCCAATATGGCGGAAAGTCGGCGTGTTTCCGAAGTTTAATACGACGAGGGCCGTCCTGGCCACCATTTCCAGGATTCGTTTTCCCCGCGGATCCATCTGAGGCATGCCCCATTCGATTGCTTTAGCATTGAAGTTGCCCCCAACGAGCACTTTGCCCTTTGCGTTCGAGACAGCGCCCTCCAAAGCATTAAGCTTGGCTTGGAAAGATGGCATCGACTCGTTAGGTGTTAGGAACACACTAAAGAAGGTGATCCCTGAGCACCGAACCCACGCGAAACCATCCCCCCGTCCACAAATCCGCATGAAAGTCACTGTTCCGAACCCAGATAGCGGCAGTGCCAGTTTCATCAGAGTACCATAATGCAGGACTTTTATTATGGTGTTGCTCACTCAGCAGCAAGAAGTCAGCTTTCATGTCCCTCGCAAACTGCTCAAGCAGATTTTGGGCGGTTGAACTGCGGTGTAGGTTTAGCTGCAGGATGCGGGTCATCAAAGCTCTGATTTTGCCTTTGCTAGAGCTTCCTGGAACACCCGGTATTTTCCTGATCTTATTGGGGAATGTAGGTTTAGCTTAGTTATCGATTATTGAGTTTAATTAGGGTTTTTACTTAGATGTGTTTTAGATAATTGGTTTTACGGTTGATAGTTTAGAATAATTTCTTCTAATTTTAATGATTGAGTTTGGTTTAGTTGGTTTTGGGTTGAGTAATTTTAGGTTGAATTTGATTATTGAGTTTAGTTTAGGTTTATCGGTAAGGCTTTGGTTAGGCTTAACTTTAAAGAATTGTATATTGTAGAAAATTTTTATTTTTATTTTAGCTAGTAAATTTTTAAAAGTTTTAAATTTTATATATTTATTTACTTGTGGGTCTGTCTGTCTGCTTTTTCATTTATTTTTATAAAGTCGTTCATTTGTCCGTCTGTGATTTAGTAAATTATTTAATTTATACAAACTGTCAGTGTTGTCCGTCTATTCATCGATTTTAACATTATTAAATAATTAAACTGGTCTGTGGATTTCTTTGTTTTTAATCGCCATCATGTTTCCGCACAAACGATATGAACATGATAATTTCACTCGTTGTACACTACGCTCCTCCCAAGATTTGTCAGATCCTCAGTCGCAGCTCTCGTTCCGGGATGGTGCTCAGACAGTTGAGACTCATCGAAGATTATCCCAATTACCAAATGGCCTTATGGCTAGAGATTATGGTCTCACAGAGCGTGAACTCGTCCAAAACTTTTATGTTCTTCTGCAGGGATATGCCGAAAACTGGTACTGGCAGATACGTGACCTGCATAGAGACTTGAGTTGGATGCAGCTTAAAGTAGAGTTCGTGGAACCATTTGGAGCTGGGCTTGATGACGCTCATATTTGGGAAAATATGTTCACCTGCAGGCAGGAATCCAATGAACGATTCATCGAATTTTATGTATCCCTTGAGGCTATGGCTCTTCAACTCAGGACTCCGATTAGGCACACGGATCTGTGAGACCTAGTTTTCAAAAATATGAGTTTCAGGTTGCAGGATCACTTAGCTGGATATGAGTTCTCGACCACCCGTGAGCTCATCTGGAGGTGTTGTTGGATTGAGGATACTTGACGTGAGCTGGCAATCAAGGATGATTGACCTCCAGTTCAGCCTTATGAGCTTAATTCGATGAGACCACCTGATCGGTCCCGGCTAGTTTGGAATCTTGTCTGCCAATGAACCTACATCCTAGTGGCACGAGAGATTTTTGTCATCATAATAATAAATATCAATTGTTGCCACTCCTGGTGACCATAGACCCTACACAGATAAGTTTCAGAAATTTCCGAATGGCTTCACTCGGACAATGGTGTGCAGTTCGTCTCCAAGGTATTCGCTAAGCTCATGAGCAACTATGGGGTGCAGCACTGCTTCACTCCATATCATTCACCGCAAGCGAATGCCTCGGAGAGGTCAAACCAGTCAACATTGAACGGCATCAGAGCCTACATAGGGTCCGATCATTGCAGGTGGGACGAGAATATTCCGGAATCATGTTTTGCCTTCCGCAAGGTGATTCATGAGTTCACAGAATACAACCTTCGGGCTCACACCCGTGAGCTACTCCAGGGTCAGAAAGTTTTCGTGCAAAATTTCACCTTGATCAATGCAGCCAATTGCTTTGCGGTTAAATTTGCTCCACGATTTGTTCCTGCAGTGGTTCGCCACCGCACTGGGCAAGTTTCTTATGAACTTGAGGATGAGTTCGGTAAGCTGCTAGGTACCTTTTACGCTAAGGACATCCGATCCAACTCATAATTACCCCTGCAGACCTTCCGTGTATGCCCGGCTGAATGAGACACTCAGGATTTGGGTCGTTCCCACGATTGTTGTGAATTCCGGCGTACCGGCATTCTCCCGTTCGCAACTTTAAATTGCCGCCGTAACATCTCCACCTTCCTTTGGGCATTTACACCTTTTACCCTGTTATTTATAGAATTTTATTAAAATTTTATAAATTTCCCTATAACTTTAATTTCCACATCATCACAATTCTACCCTTTTCCCTTATTTCCAATTACAACAAACTAGTAATATAATAATAATTTTAATTTTCCCACGGTACGAAAAGATGCGTGGGTAGCGGAATCGAAGTAAATGAACATGAATTACGTTACCTAGATGCGGCAGTGGTAATGAAAGATGAAAAAAATTGCGGGATCGGATTTGATGGAGGTGAAAAGGTGAGATTGAGTGCTTTGAATTGAGGAGTTGGTATTTGACTGGGAGTCAATATTGGACTTTGGGAATAAAACAGATTTGATTTTGTGCGGTGTTAGAAAAAAAGATTTTGTTAATTTGGAGTGCAGGGAGAAGAAAATTCTGTTAGAAAAAAGATTTTGTTACTTTGCAGTGCGGGGAGAAGAAAATTGTGATTTGAGAAAAAAGATTTTATCCAATTGGAGTGCGGGAACAAGAAAAATCTTGATTTGAGTTGTGAGACGAAAGTAGGGTCGTGAGTGGACGAACGTTTTTGAATGGAATTTTCAGTGTCGGGAGTTTTGGATTGGAATTCAGTGGAAAAAAATAAACAATCAGAAGTTAAAGGAGAGAAGTTAGAAAAACATTAATAAATAGCAATTAAAATTTAAATATACTCTTGTAAGCTCACCACCCACATTGTGGTGTAAGAAAAAAAAATCGCCGCTAGTAAACAGAGCAGAGGCAACGATTAGTGCTGATGAAAGTAGCCGTTGCGTTGTTTTTTGTTTTAGTGATTTTAGCGCACAATCTAATTTTCAGCGACCCCACGCTACTTTTGTTGTATTTCACCGTGTGCTCGGAATCTACAAGGAAAGAAGTGAGTTCCAATTTGGTTTTCTTTCCTTTTTTTAATATTTTATGAATTATAACATTTTCCAGTAGTTTATTTATGATACTCTTTATAATATTGAATTGGTTTATGCTATTATATTTTAGATTATTTTTTATATTGTCTAAAATTTCGAAAGGGGTTTTTAGTGTTTTTTATATGGTTATTCTTCGTATAATTTGATTTGAAACTATAATTTATGAATTAAATAAAACGGCCATGTCGCATTAAGACAATCATTTTTCATTTCTCAAGATGACCTCCCCTTTCCCGTCCTATTACCTTTGTGTTAGTTATTATATGTAAAAAATGTATAAAGAGGATGTCCCGGAAAATCCACGACACGACTGAGCGCAAGCCGGCCTCAGTATGCCACCCAGGGTTATTCACCCTCCTGCTAATACTCAATGTTTGCAACTGCGGTGACTTCCGTGGTTGCAACAATATATATATATATATATATATATATATATATATATATATATATATATATATATATATATATATATATATATATATAGATATATGTATGTATATATATATATATATTTATATATTATATATATATATAATTATGTATATATAAAATATATATGCATACCTAAATATATATATATATATATATATATATATATATATATATACATATATATATATATATATATATATATATATATATACATATATATATATATATATATATATATATATATATATATATATATATATATATAGATAAATATATACAATCTGTTTTATTCCCAAAGTCCAATATTGACTCCCAGTCAAATACCAAATAATTAAATTTTCCAGCAATAACCACGAGAAGGTTTAGAGCTTTCTTGCCAGGAGAGGAAGGCAAGGGAGACTTTGCAAGCCATCAATATATCCGACAGTTTAGGGAGCAACTTACGCACCCAAGTAGTTTGCTGGCAGAAAGACAACAACAAACAGGTAGTTAAAAGGAATGCAGAAAGGATAAAATAAGTTAATACACATGTTAAACTTTTGTTTGACTTTGCATTGTAAAATAAAATAAAAATTTACGTTCAAAAGTATTTATTCAAGGAAAAATGAAAATTGAGTGGTTGCGTCATGAGGAAAGTTTCGATAAAATAATTATATTGAAGTGTAATACTTTTATAAAAATACGTTAAATTTATAAATTAAATATATTCTTCTCTCCTTTCGCACTGCAAAATTGTCAATAATTAGATCGTATGTTTTATCAGCACTGAGGAAGGCTTTGAGTAAGCTTTTCTCGATTGACAAAAGTGACAAATCAATAAGGCGTTCATCTCCAATAGAATTTCTACGGTAATTTTTCATTCTTTTCAACGTTGAAAAGCTACATTCTGCTGAAGCTATTGTTGCTGGTATAGTTGAAACTAACTGAGTGTGTGTGTTGATAGTTGAAGAAATATCGAGAAATTTCCTTAAAGTATATACCCTTCATATCACACTGAGAAAAAGGACTGAAAGCTCTGTCCGTAAGGGTGAAAAGTCAAATCTGTTTGGGTAAGATTGCCGCAAGTTAGGGAAAAGTGCATTCTGAAACTTAGTAGAAAAAATCAGGTAAAAGGAAGTGTTCTGCAATTCTAATATTTTTAATTGATTTAGTGATTCGAATCTTACATTCAACTCTTAGCTTCCTCTTCTTCTGCGCACTACAGCCCCTCTCGGGCCTTTGCTTCCTGCAAATAGCACCTTCAACTGTCTCGATCCGTTGACCGCGTCCTCCAATTTCGAAATCCAAGCAGCGATGCACTGTCTTCGTCGACTGAGTCAGACCGGCGCTTCCTTGGCTTCCTCACTGGGCTCCGGCCTTCAGTTCTCCCAACGAATATCTTTTTGGGTGTCCGTTGTTCGTCCATATGATTCATGTGTCCAGCCCATTGCAGCTTCCGCAGTCGTACAATCCTTGAGACCTCTAGCTCGTCAAAAATTTCATACAGCTCATGGTTGTATCGAATTCGCCATTGGTCCCTGTCTAACTTTGCTCCGATCATTTGCCTCAGGACCCGTCACTTAAAGGCGCTCATTATATTTGCAGATGCTTGAGTTAGGGTCCAAGTTTCACACTCATAGGATACACGAAGCCTTATCACAGATTTGTATACTTGGAGCATTGTTTTCCTGTGTATGTAACTGGTCTTTAGGGTGGTCAAAACTGATTAGAATATTTTATTTGCGAGCTGCATTCTTCGGCGTATTTCGTCTCTTTCATTACCCGTTTTCGTTATTTTAGCGCCTAAACACAAAAATTAGCTGACAATTTCGCTAGTGTATTCGCCAAGTGTGATATTTTGTGTATTTGAGATATTTGTCCTCGATTGCGTAATGAGATTTGTTTTATTTTCATTGATTGGTAGCCCTACTAGTTTTGCTTTGCTGTCAAGTTGCAGGAAGAGTTCTTTGGCAGTGGTTAATGACCGTGATAAAATGTCCGCATAGGCTACTTCTTGGGTCAACTTCTATAGTAATGTACCTCGTGTATCGACAGGTAGCTTCCTTATGACGTACTCCAGAGCCAAATTGAATAGCATTTGGGCGAGCCCATCACCCTGCTTTAGTCCGATATTTGTGTCAAAGGCATCGGTGAGTTGGTTATTGATGTGGACTTGGAAGGTCGTCGACGTCATTGTCACTTGGTAAGATGGACTAATTTGGCTGGTATGCCAAAGCAAAGCATTATTGGTACAGTACATTACAATCAATACTGTCGTATGCTTGCCTGAAGTCAACGAAAATTTGGTGCACGTCTATGTTGAACTCCCAGCGCTTTTCAAGTACCTGGTTGACTTAAACAATTGGTCTATTGTTGATCTACCTGCTCTAAAACCACCTTGATACTCCCCAATAATACTATTGGCGTATGATCCAATTTTATTGTCTAAGATCTTTGAAAATATTTTGTACGTCGTACAAAGTAGTGTAGCTTGTCACCTTTTTGTGGATACGAAATATAATTGATTGGCTCGACTCCTTTGGCATAAATCTATAAGTCCGATGTTCTGGAGCTGTGTGGAGGATTAAGGAGGTTCTCTTGGCTTATGTTGTCCAAAATTTCACAAAAAAGATGCCTATAACTCGATTCTAAGTTTATATTACCCTCTACCGAATTTCGGAATTTTTCCAGCTGGAAGGAAAGACACTTGTTTATTGTATCTTTAGAAAATTAATCGAAATTCGATCAAATGTCTTGGAGACTACTTTTGAAATCATCAATTTTCTTAATACAATACGAAATGTCATTATGTTTTGTTTGGAAAATGTTAAATAAAATGTCACAAAATGAAAAAATTGATGCAAATACAGTCAACAGAAAATGAAATTGAAAATCAGTTACAGATACTGAAAGCTCTTTTACAGCGTTAAAAGTTACACTGTCCCAGCCAACAGTATTTACAATATCTAAGCGATGACTTAGAAAGAGTTAAGTTTAATCGATGGGCAAAATAATGTACAAATGTAGCATCTGGAAACCTCACTCACTCTCACTCTTTTTTGTAAGCCACTATCTTCACCAGACATAACCGCTGCTCCATCATAACTTTATGAAACTAATTTTCCTTCCCATTCAAACTTGCGTAATATTTCAGTAACATGATCATATAGGGTTGAAGCTGTTCTATCGGTATATACATCTCGAAAGCCAAGAAAACGTTCCTGTATAATACTATCTTTAGTAACATACCTTAATATTGTGGAAAGCTGAGACTTTATGGATACACCCGTTGTTTCGTCTAACATTATTGATACGAAGGGAGACTTCTCAATTTCCTTGCAGATAGCATGGAAGAAATTGATCCAATCAAATCATTTTGAATATCTTTTGACAAGCCGGAAAAAAGTTTTGAGTGTTCGAGTTGGCTTTTAAAATAAGGTTTTGTTTTGCTAGCAAAAAATGGTTCCCACATAATTGCCTCTATTAAACGAACCAGAAGATTCATTATGGCTACGAAAATCCAGTTCTAGGGTACCAAAAAAGACACAATATCGATAAGGCATTTTAAAATTTCACGATTTTTTTGACTTGGTCGTTGTGTGCTTTAATGTTCAGTGACCGCTGGCGATTGGCCATTGTCTCAGTACGTGATAAATTACCGAACTTTTTGTAAGCCAATATGTAGCGCAGATGCTCTTGAGATTTTTTAGCATGGTGTTTTAAAGCTTGGTGCAAATTATTGAGGTCTGAAAACCCGGAAGTCCACCAAACGTTAGTTTCTGATGAAAATAGTAGATAAGACCAGCAAAAGAGTTCGTTAATGTGTTTGCACCCACAAAACCATTCAAATTAATTATAAATTTTTGTTGAAAAAAAAGTTACATAATTTCACTTAACAGATTGCTGATTAAGTGAAATTTGCTTCTTGTTTTCGACTTTCTTTAAGAAAAAGAATGCACAAGGAGTTCCATAATCACATAACCACAGTTTTCATAATCACATAACCACAGTTTTCTAGTGGCTTCGTTGTAAAAGATTAATTTAAGTATTGTGTTTTTAATTTAGCGAAAATAACAATACCAATTAAATTCAAAACAAAACCTGTCTTTTATACTTTCCTCCGGATAAAACTTTGACGACAAGAAATTTTTTCCTAGAACGGGAAATCAAAAATCCGATTACTACAAACGTTTATATCGATGGCTCTCATTACACATTAAAATAAAATAATTTAAATCTGCAAAGATCAGGCCCTAGAATGAATCATTTTAATACAATAACATGCCAAGCTATCTTTGCTTTTATTTAACTATGCCTACATTTTTTAGCGATCAAGAATTTAGTTGAACTTGATTTTTGAGTATTTAAGGAAAAGGGGTTTTTGTTGGAACTTTCTTTATCGAAAACTTTCACGTCCATATAAAAAAAATGGAAGATAGAATATCTATCGAATTCGAACACAAGAGTTCAACAATCGTGACGAATGTATTCTGTTGCGAGGTTCGTTGAAATTGATGGAACTGAGATTTATTTATCTCGATATTGGTGGTTGAATGGTGATTTATAAAGACAACCGAAATCTCTTGTTGATTATTTCTTTTTTGTTTATGGTTTTCATTACGCTTTGTTAGGTTGAGTTTTAGTGGATTTATTCAATGTGTATAGTTTTGATTAGAAATAAGTTTTAGACTATAAATTAGCTATATTATTATTCCTTAAACAGTTTAAGATCAATGTTCTTGACAAGTTTATAGATTTAAGTTTAAACACTTTAGATCGTAAGATATTAGCTTATAGATTAAGAATATTGTTGTGTAATTATATTAGTCTAGGGATATACTTATTAATATTTATAGTGTTATAAGATCAGTAATTTCAATTTATAGATTTAATGTACAACATGTATGCATTAGTACAAAAAAAATTTTGTTTTTATATTATTCTTAAATTCGTAATATCATTTTAATGTTTATGGAAATATAGATAATGAGAAATATGATGATGAATAGATATGTTTAAATTCGAAGTGCCCTGGAGGCCACTAAGTTTAAATAATTTTTATTTTTGAGTTTCGTTTGTGTTTGTAAACTGTTAACAATGGTTTGAATAAAGCATATTATTAATTAATTGAATCAAATTGGGCTAAAAGTAAGGTTAGGTATTTAAAAGTTTGTTAAATATTTGCCTTCAAAATTCTTATAGTGAGGCTTGATTCCAACGGTCAAATATATTGTTCAAGCTCTCATCTGATTCAGATAATATACTACAAATGCATTGAATCTGGCATGTGGTTGAGTACTTGAAATATTGATTTGTTTGATCTTTAAATATAACTAACACTGGATCATTTCAGTGTTTGTTTGAATTTCGCTTAGGATTTATTAAAAGTGAAAGTTGTATTAATTTTCTTATAGTTGGATTCATTTATCACACCAAAATTATTACCTTCGTAACATATAAAAACTTGTTAAACAATTTCGATTGATTAGGCGAATTCTTGAAATCGGTCATTACATTTTATATGTTAAGCACATTATTATTTTTTTATGGAATCAACAAGAAAATTTATGTAACTATTGCATTTACTAAACCCTTAGCAAAATCCCAGAAAAAAACGTGAAATGATCAATTAATTCAGAAACTTATAGTTGAAACAATTCCAGATTTCAAATAACTAATTGGAAAGTTTTCAAGCTTCATGCATGTATGCATTGGTGTTAATAGAAATATTACACCAATACATAAATGCATTAAGCTTGATAGCTTTCCTTCTCTCGACTGAAATTTGTAATAAAAACTCACCTTTATCACGATCACTATAACTTTGAAATTGATTGTTTTCACTCGCGACATTTCTCCAATAGATTCTTATAAAATCACTTCATTCGCAACGCTAATAAACTAACTAATTAACTTTGAAATTGATTTTTTTTCACTCGCGACATTTTCAAAATCAATTTTTATGTAATCACTCGACTCGCGACGTCGTTAAACTAACGTCTTCAATCAATTATTGGTGCCAGAATAAATTTTCCCCAGGCTGACGAGATAAAATGGATGAACTACGTTGGAAGAAAACTGACGTTTAAAAAGCGAAAATAGAATCAGGAAATTTACCTTGAATGGAAAATTCGTTAAAACGTAAACATTACCTCAATCCCTCGGCTGATACACTCTCTAGAGCACACACAGAAATCAATCAACAAATCTCTACACCAAAACAAAGTCTTCCAAACCTCTTTCTCACCAATATATTCATCATGTTTCCTACTTTTTATCCATCCTTCATGAATCTCTATAATAAAACGAAATCATCCAAACCTCTTTTTCGCCCACATTTTCATAAAGTTTCATACTTTTCATCCGTCCTTCATATGCTGCCGCTACAAAAAAAATTTTGATATCATTATGCATTCAGGACCATCAAGCTTTTGCACTGATTTACCAGTAACTCTACAAGCATTCCAGCGTAATTTTATAAAATGATATTTTACATTTGCCACTAGCATTTGGTTTCCACATTGAATTCAGAAGCAGCTGTTAATTCACTATTTAAGAATTCAGAGTATTAGAAAATTTCCTGAAGAATTTCGTTTGGTAAATTTTATTTCTTATAGAAAGTGGATTTGATAAGGGAAGCAGTGCTTCGCTGGCATACAACGACGAACCACCTCTGTTTAAAGGTTTGAAATGAAAAAATTTACCACTAAAAAGTGTGAAATAAACAAACTTTTAGAAAAAAAGGAAATGACTACAAAATACCCTAAAAAGCGTCAAATAAATTTTATGGAAGTGGTGCCAAATCAGTTTCCCCATTTCAGAGTAAAAATTTTCAACATGTGCACCATCAAACAACAAACAGTGAAAAAGTGATTTGACACCGCTTCCATAAAATTTATTTCATTCATTTTGGGGCATTTTCAAGACGGTTTTCTTTTTTTTTCTGAAAATATTTTCCCTTTTGATAAGCACATGTTGAGATGTATACGTTTGGTATCTTTTCCCAATCCGAGATTATGTATGGATATTGCCTAGGGAAGATTTTACGATTTATGGCTTCTCAGACATTACTTTTTATGGAGTTTTTGCATCATCGATGTAGGAATTATCATAGTGACCCGTATAGTGGGAATGTGTACGCATTGGTAAGTTTTTATTACGTACTGCAAGGATGAAACTAAAACAGAAAAAAATCCTTGTGGTAGATCATTGACATAAGCATTTGTTGATTTTATGCTGTTTTTTCTTGCTTTTGCCTTGAATCGTTACCTTCTTATTCAGGCCCATAAGGAACGCAATTAACGTACCTGACGTCACTTCCCGTACCGCTAACAGCTGCTCAGTAGCCCTACATTTCCGAAAACAGCTGTCCAGAAGGCTTGAAAACAGTGTCTCAGTAGGCCGAAAGTAGGCTTTCGAGTTTGTCAAGCATGACATTTTCCAGGTGACATTTCTCTAATGACAGCCGAAATGATGAAGAGGAAAAATATTTACGCACTAATGGTAAGAAATTAGTTCCTTTGAGAATGGAGCACTGGAGTAGAACATCAACCCAAATTTTGTCATCATTTCCCGATGCGGCACGAAGGTTGCTCTTTAGATTTAATTTTCGAAGGGTGTAGTTTAAAAAGGGAGCTACAATTTAGAAATATTTGAATATGTAAAAGTTAACTGCCATTGCACAATTGATTGATAGTGTTCCTATTTCAGACTTGAATAGTTTGCAAAACTTTATTTAGATAAAAAGGAACTCACAGCGACATTTAATAAGCAAAAACTAAATCTGCTCCTTAGGTAATTACAAATTCAACTACTACTAAAATTATAAACGTTCATTCTTTTATAATTTTTCACCTCCCTTTTCCTTTCATAACCAGGCTTTGGATCGTCTTCGCTGGAATTAATGTATTTTGCTGCTATAAGTTTAACTAACAAGCTGAAGTGTCGTTTGTTGTTGATTTGCTCACCATATGCAACAAACAGTTGCTTTTCGATGCATGCCACTTGGACATTTTTAAGTATACTATTTAGAGTAAATAAAAGTTTCTCGTAGCTGGCAGTAAATTGCCTTACAGTTAGTATATTGCTATAGCCGAAACTTGATCGAATGGATAAAAAATGGCTTAATGTTATCTTGGTTTAGTTTATACGAGGGAACAAATTTGAGCATATATTGGCTATGAATATGTCGTCTATTGCTGTTGAATTTCGCAAACCAGTGATTAGTTCTAAAAATCCAACGTTTCTCTTTCAATGAATAACCATGCGCTCCAATAATAAATTTATCTCTTTGATATAAGCTATAAAATTGATCAAAAGTTTTAATACAAAACTCGAATTATTTGTACAAAGCATCTTTTTCAAGAGTTCATGTTTGCTTGTTAATATAAAAACTAATTATTTCGAAATTATTTTTATTCATTTGAAAATTCAATAATATAATAAATCAAATTCATTCAATATATATCTATAGTTAAAAGAATAATACTAAAAACACCGGGATTCTGCTTTCCGCTTCGAGGATGAAATAGCTTCCACATCCAGAGAGGCACTTGGAATCAATAATGTCACTAAGCTCGTTGCATTTGCTTGCAAAAATAAAAATATGTCTGAGGTCCAGATGAGATTTATAAAAGTAAACAGTTTACCGATTGTTGTCCATTAATTATTTTTTCATCTCCATATATCCGTATATCCAGTATCATTAAACAGACTCCTGGAAAAAGAAATAAAATTAATTTCATCAATAAAATTATTCAAGCCATATGCTAGCAAAACTCGCCCCCCAAATGCAGGCGCTACTACGCGAAATCTAATCGAATAAAATGGTCGCCCCCGAAATGTAAACATAACCATGCATGAATTGGAAGCAGTGATTTTGAGTGAAAAAACACTTCTGAATATTGTATTTGCTTTTCTATGTTTTATGTTGATACTAACCTAGGAAATGTTACTCCTGTGGGCTGACGGTGCGTTCTATTATTATGTATTTTAACAATGCACCTTATTTTAGAAACTTCTTTGCATTTTCCTACTTTTCCGTCGAAATATAAAGTTTTCTCACTTGCAATCTAACCGATAGATTGCCCATTATTGTCTTGTTAATGAGCAGCGAACAAATCACAAATTTTCACCGATTTTAACATAAAAATCACACAGCAAACGAGTTTGTTTACGCGTTTTCACAACCGAATTTGACAGCGAATGCAAAAAAATCATATGATTATTTGAAAATTTCTCCTTATCGACAGCGAGAAATGATGACAAGAAAAATCAGTTAGCATCGGGCCATTCCTGTTAGCTACCTGTTCCAAGATTAATTCCGTAAAAACAAATTGAGTAGTAATAATATTTTTCATTGCAGGAAAAGAAAATGGGTTGAGCGAATACATCGACGGGAAAATTGAGGAATGCAAAACTAGGTAAGTATAGAAATGACCAGCAAATTGTGCCTCAGCCCGCTCAGCCACGAGACGTGAAAAGATTGCTTCAAGTATCTTATCCAGTTGCTACCGCTAGACCAATTAGGCAAAATTTAATATTCCAGAGCACTTATATTGTTTTCAAGCAAAAGAAGACAGATCACTTAAATATTAAGGGCAAAAAATTGCAGAGCGTTTGAAATGAAATCGCGGTCTTGTAATCGATCATTGTTTGACCTAGTTGTCATCGATAAATAGCTTCAGAAGACAATTATTTCCAATAATAGACTTGTTAAAAAGATATGAGGATTTTCCAATCCACATCAAGAAACTTATACTAAATACATTTCAGCTAATAAAATTAGATTATGGAATACTTACTCATATTTGGAGTCAATTGACTAAGCAATATCTTAATGTTACACCCAGGCTGTTGACCAAAGCATATAAAAATTTTCCAAATCTCCCAAGCTCACTCAAATTAGCCTGGCTTACCAAACAATGATAGGATTAACTTGTAGTCAAATCATTATAATGAAGAAAGCTAAATTTATCTGCATATACTCGTATTTAAAAACTAATGGATTGAACCAAACACTATTAATTGAAGTATCACAAATCAATCCATTCAATGCGAGGAATGTAAATCAATTCATCATACCTTTCGCCAGAAGAAATCATCTGAAGAACGATGCCACAAATTTTTCCTGTATACATATAATAATTTTCCACTTTCGGTATTTAAGAAACGATTTAGGAATCATTTAATGGACCTGAAGATTCATCAAGTAGAACAGGTATTTTACTTTTTAGCTGCACTTTTAGATATATTTCAGTTTCTACGTCTAGCACTCGTTGCGTGTAGACGTGTTTTTAATCGCTCCTGTCATTAATTTTAAAAATTAATTAATTTTTCACAAAAGTCAGTTTCAAAATATTGAATTAATTTTGTACGAGTCAGTCAAAAGCAAGTTTTGATTTTATTGGGGAAGAATTAACCGTCGAAGGCATCGACCAACCATACCAATAAATCAAGAAAAGGCAACAAACCAAAGACAACTCGGGACTGCTGTATGGAGGAGCCCGACGGCTTCCCTCCGTTGGGGGGCCCCGGGGAGAGTGACGGTGTGAAATTGGCAAGTGTCAACAAGCGGAGACACACGAGCACCCAGGATACCGCAGATGCCGGTCGTAAAACGCAAGTGCTCGAGGATAGACAGGAGGTGTGTCGCCTTCGAAGTGAAATCGAAGAGCTAAAGGCAAGAATTCAAACGTACGAAGAAATGTTCAAGACGGCAAAAAAAGTTCAAGAGAGTGGTCCGATACGAAAAATCGAAAAACAGAAGAAAGCTGCAACTCCAATAATAACTGAAGAGGTATTAAGTGCTGGTGGCACCAACGAAAGCCAGAACTACTTTGCGGCGCTGGATGGACTCCAACAGGACATGGAGGTAGACGAAGGTAATAAAGACAATTTTATCTTATATTTAAAAAATAAAAATAATGAAAGTAGAAATAGGGAGAAGAAACCAGCCCGTAGTTCTGCTGGTCCTCCTCAAAAAGTAGCGAAGAATACCGAGAAAGTTCCGCCAATTAATGTCTTCGGTCAAAGCGGAAAAGACATGGTTCGGCTGTTGGCAGCCGAAAACAAATTGACAAATTTCGAAATCAAACGAATAAATTCTGAGAAGCTGTCAATTAGAACGAAATCACTGGTTGATTTCAAATCAGCGAAAGATGCTTTGAATTCTGGGGAGGTTCCGCACTTCACCTATACCCTCAAAAGCGAGAAGAACCAGACGTTCTTGCTGAAGGGCTTGGACTGCGGAGAAGATACCGTCGATCTTCTTCAGGTTCTCAAGGAAACAGCACCACAAATCGAGTTTATCTCAGTGAAAACATTCGCGACAAGAAGGTCGACGGTAGAAAAAAAAAACTTACCACTTTATTTGGTACAAATAACAAATAAGAGCAGTCCAAGCGCTCTTCAGCAAATCAGGTATTTAAATTTTCGAGTGGTGAGGTGGGAACGCCTCCAGAAGCGAGAAATCAACCAGTGCTATCGCTGCCAACGATTTGGGCATTCGGCTGCCAACTGCGCCATGCATTACCGATGCGTTAAATGCAAAGACGTGCATGCTCCCGGTGAGTGCAAATTGGCTCAGACGGAGCCAAAAGAGAAGTTATATTGTGTGAACTGCGGTGTTTTTGGTCACCCAGCATCATATCGAGGATGCTCCCGATATCAGGATGCAAGATTGAAATCTGCCCCAAAGCAAACACAAATACACCGCAGTGTCTTAGCTCCGAACTTCGTCAAGCCCGGAGTATCATTTGCACTCGCCGCTAGAGGACCAGCAGAAAATGCGGAAAATAGTGTAAATAATGTAAGTGGCAATAATGAGCTGCTGCTTAAAATTTATCAGCAACTAAATTCCTTATCAGAGCGAATCGATAGACAAGATTCGAAAATCAACATTGTTTTTCAGCGTTTAGGACTTTCAAATGCCTCAAAATAAGTTGTCATCCAGCCACATTCCCACGGATAGGATTCGTCTCATCTCGATCAATGTCAACTCTATTGTTACTTTACATCGGCGTGATTATCTCCTTGAATTCATTGCCAGACAAAAGCCTGACATCCTGCTTCTCACCGAAACCCACCTCAGTTCATGGCACTCCATGGGATTCAAGGATTTTGAGTTCGTAAGAAACGATAGGGTAACAGGTGATGGGGGAGGTGGCACCGGGATATTGGTTCGAAGACCCTATCGTTTCCAAAATATTGAAAAAGTCGAATTCAAAAGCTTTGAATCTCTTGAAGTGTCCGTTATCAAAATCTCACTGCCAGGTGGGGATAACCTCTTCGTTATCTCTGCCTATGCAACTGGTGGAACTGTTCTCAAGCTCAAGGAGGAGCTCAATTCCTTGTTCAAAATACTCGAATTGAACAGGCTGCATAACTATTATATTCCTGCTGGTAACCTGAACGCCAAGCATACATCATGGCTGAACGCCACCAATAATCCAAGAGGTGTATTCCTGAAATCGTGGATAACAGAGAACCAAATTGAATACAGGTGCACTCTATATGGGTCGGAGTTCCCAACATACCCTAGGACAAATTCATATTTGGACCTTTGCATTGCTGACGCAAGACTCGAATTTAGCTTTAATAGTCCTCAACGGAAACTGCAGGTGCTTCCTTATGATAGTGACCATAACGCAATCGTAATGGAAATCAATCATCACAGGGATGATTTCTTCCTAATTCCAGTTCAACATGAAAATCATCGGTTGAATTTCAAAAAAACAGACTGGGGAAAGTTTCAAAAGAAGTTTAATCGTCAGTACCAGAAGCAATGTCCCCCTTCTGATAGTGGCAACTCTTGCTCAATGGTTCCGAATGACAGGAATCTAACTAACGATGAAATAGATGCCTATTTGTCGAAGTTAGAGAAGCTGACGTTGGAAACGATTGAGAAAGTTGTTCCCAAGATTAAACTTCGAAACAATATGGAAGGATATGAAACACCAACCATCGCAAGGTTGAAAAGATTGAAAAGCCTTCTTCTCACACGCGTCAACAATATTTATCGACGATTTTTGGACTACAACCATCCCTCGTTGTCTTTGTTGAAATTACATCTGAAGAATGTCCGGAACTTAATCCGGTCATACTTCAGGAGTGAGGTCAGCAATCAATGGGCGGAAAAATTGAGGGGTATTAGCCCACAGGACCCAGACGGCGTGTTCGCGAAAGTGAATAGCATATTCCGCAAGAAGTCTCGAGTGAAGGTATCGAATCTTGAAGTCACTAGTGATGAGATAAATCTTCTCGATAGGGCTGGTATCGAAATTGATAGTACGACTCCGGATAGAAATGGAAACAGGATTATTTGTGAAGGATTGGATTAACTTACCCTGATTGGAACACATTTTGAATTGGTTCATCTACCAAACCCTGAGAGAGGGAACGAAATTTTTTCAGAGGTCGTTGAAGCAAAAGTTTCCGACTTCAAATCAAGCCTGAACGGCCAATCAATTCTTCATTTCAATGAAACATTAACATCTGACCTCATACCGAGCTTGAATCTTATTGATTATTTTGTCAGCTATGAAGACTTGTGCTTCATATTTCGCAAGATAAACAACAAGAAATCATGTGGTACTGATGGTATTCCAAATGTAGTTCTCCGACATTTGCCTGAGGTTGCTATTAGGAACTATTGCATATTGTTCAACAACATGTTGAGCAATTCATATTTCCCAAATGAGTGGAAAAAGGCTAAGGTATTTCCGATCTTGAAGAAAGGAAAAGAATCTTCATGCCCCAAAAGCTATCGCCCAATTAGCTTGCTGCCTAACATCAGCAAGGTGTTTGAAGTGATACTCAACAGAGCATTAAACGCCCACATTGAGGAAAATGAGTTGATGCCGAATTGCCAATTTGGTTTTTGTGCCAGGCATTCGACCACACATGCAATAACGAAAGTAACCTCAGACATCTGTTGGAAACTAAATGATAGACAATGTGTTGGAGCATGTCTCATTGATATGGAGAAAGCCTTTGATACGGTATGGTTAAATGGACTTATTTTTAAACTCCTTCAGGACAAGTTCCCCAGACACCTTGTCGCCATGATGTGTAATATGTTATACGGGAAATCGTTTGTTGTAACTGATGGAAATCTGACAACAATGCGCGAGTTCAAGGTCTTGAATGGTCTACAGCAGGGAACAGTTACTGCGCCTCTGCTCTTCTCAATCTTCATTCGCAAGCTATTGAACGGCTTTGATTTTAACGTCTCGCCAACGCGATCATTGGTAGCGTTTGCTGATGATCTGATCATCTATACGGCAGACCGAAAAGCTACAATAGTTCAGAGCAATCTCCAAAAAATGTTCAATGATGTACAGCTGTACACTGACAATTGGCGAATGAAAATCAATGCGCAAAAGTGTGAAACAATCTTGTTTCGGACAACGCTGCAGGGGGTCAGTCAAGACCTGAAACGTAATTGGAAAGATTTCCACATCGTGGCTGGTGAGGGTAGTCTTGAACGGGTTCCACATAAATCCTGTGTTCGATACCTCGGTGTTTATCTCGATCAGTATCTGTACTATACTGAACATGTGAAAATCATGCTCAGTAAGGCACGCAAAGTAGTCATGGCCCTTCGAAAGCTCTTTCATTCCAGATACATTGATCAAAAGGTCAAAATTATCTGTTACAAGACACTGGTTAGACCAGTTTTGACATATGGATGTCAGATCTGGTACAACCAGAGTGCTAGTACTATGGAAAAATTAAGAGTTTTCGAAAGGAAATGTCTTCGTGCATGTACTGGTTTGTACAGAAAGCCTGAGACGGATTGGAAACATTATATATCGAATAGAAGAATTTATCAAACTGCTGAAGTGACGAGGGTCGATATCTTCATATTGAAACTTCTTCGGAATCATATCGCAAGATCTGTGACTGTGAGTGAAAACCCTTGGATTTCACAGCGGTTCCACCCTACAGACGGGTATATTGCGACTTGCCTCGCTACTGGCTTCATTCCTCCAGAAGCATTCGTGTATTTGGACATGAATCGATATGTTTTTGATTCTGACGGCGTCCCAGTCATATATCACATATATCGACGGGCCACCGATAAGAAGATAAAATATCCTCCTAATTTGAGTTCACGAGACCAACGATTTCAATGGAGATACTCATTTGCTAGATTCGTTGAAGCTGATCGAGTTGAGACGGGGCAATCTAGGTATTGGTGGCTGAATGACAATGTCTAAATTATTCGTGTTTATTTTCAGTTTTGGTGTTCTTCGTTATTTAGTTTTTGAGTTTCAGCTCATTATTGCTACATTTAGTGTTGTTGTCTATTTTTGTTAAAAATTAGGTATAGGTTAGGTATATGTAATGTTTACTATATTCCGTTAGAGATAAGATTAAACACTTAGGTAAGGAACATGGTTATTGATTTTTTTAAATATAAGTTAAAGTTTTTGATTGTATTTTATTAGAAATAAGTTACAACATATTAGGTGTAGGATTAAAGTTTCACTGTTGTGTTTTGATTATAAATAATTTTAGGATAGTGTTGGTTGGTTTTTTCTCCTTTTTCCAATTGAATTTTAAAATATGTAATAATCGTAATTAATTGAATTTGCTATAGTTTTTTTTTTGATAATATGAGTTAACGATAACGTACAAATTTAGAGAGCCATTTGGGCCATTAAGTTTTTTGATTGTTATTGTTTGGAATTTGCTTTATATTCTTTTAAAATTTATAACGATTAGTATTAAATAAAGCACTTTTGATTGATTGATTGATTGATTGATTGATTTAGATATATTTCACATGAGCAAAGTATGATGCGTGGAAGGTTGCGCCAGGAGATGGTAGAAGGTCAAAACTGACGATAGATACTAGCCATATGGCATCAGCGCTTACTACCGCACACATGACCATTAGTAGGCCGACTTTGCTGGCTAACTTACATGGCGTTATATGAAGAATTGTGGAGGTGCCAACGAAAATTCGAGGTTTTGTACGGTTTCGAGACGGATTTTTATAGTGAAACCCAGATGATCCGCGGAGAACACAATAGCGCTCCTAGTGAAGTGAAAATTATTTCAGTTCTTATACCCGTTTAGTTTTTATCGCCTTCCAAAGTGAATTTATAGGAGTTTGTTTACATCTCAACACTGAGCTATCAGTCGAAGATGCAAAACGTGTGCTTCATTTGCTCGTCTTGGAAAGTTTAGGAGCACAATGGGCTATACAAGGTGAATTTATAGCATGCACGGAATGCGTTCGGCACGTTTTTTATTCGGAAAACAGTATATATGACGAAATATAAGCATTTGCTTATGCCGCAGTTGGGTGACAGCTACCGGAAGCTTGTCCATAGTAGGCCGACTAATACATATGCAAATTGCTACCATATGGCTTCCTACCTAACGTCAGTTTTGTAGAAGGTGCCTTCGAAGCATTATTTTGCTTTTCCGAAGGCACATCATCTTGAGCGCTGGATTGAGGCGGTAGGAATAGCTGGGTAGCACCTTTCCGAAAAGCACTTCTCCGAAGAGAACGTAGATGCGTTCGATGTCGTTGAGGATAATGAAAATGAGTAATAGACAACTTTCATTAGCAATAAATTTAGAAAAATATATATAAACCATCTCTCGCACATTTCAAAGTTATATATATACATATATATATCTATATCTATATATATATATATATATATATATATATATATATATATATGTATATATATATATATGTATAAATATATATATATATATATATATATATATATATATATATGTATATATATGTACATATGAATATGTATATATATACATGTATATATGTATATATATATATATATATATATATATATATATATATATATATATATATATATATATATATATATATATATATGTGTATATATATTTAAATGCAGATGGAGCCTAGTCCAGTTCAATTTATACTGGAACACCAATCAATGGAATCATTGTCCAAATCATGATAGTGAAGAAAGCTGAATTTATTTTTAAATGTCAAAAAACCAGACCAGACCCTAGAGCATTTAAAATTATTCAAAAAATTGCGAGGATTGCAATTTACTTTATAATAGCTTTTGCCAAACAGATCGGTTAAAAACCGATGCTAAAACTGATGTTCTGCGTATATATAACAATCTTCCAGAAACGATGAAAGAAGCAAACTCACTTTTGGTTTTTAAGAATAGACAGGGGTTATCTAATGCATACTGTTTGAAGAATAGTCCTGAAGATTTCAACACGGTATCTTACAGTATTTTCGACCATATTGTCGAAAAGAGACAGCTATTTATATAACTCACTGTATTTTTGCGCCGTATCACATGAACGTTTTTAAATTCCGAGAGCTGATCACGAATTGGACTACATAAGCATGAAACGATTAATTCACATTATTTTGTGTGCCTACACCGATGTTCAGAACATTTTCTGGGAGGCACACCTACCGTAGTAAGGAAATATGAAATGCATATCGCACAAGCTTTGTACGACAAAGAAAGTATGATGGAGAAGACGGTAGGAGACGGTTCGTTTGGGAGTTCCGCCCCCCCCGTACCCGAGAAAATTCCCGCAGGGGAATACCGGTCGACAAGGGCACTCTTGAAGGCTTGCGTTATTTGAAGGGCACCACCCCACGGACCCGATGATATGGGGGGCGCCGTGAGGTTCCCTCCTGGGATGACAGGTAACGACTCTGATTGGATCTGGACTACGATTTGGACAACGAACTGGAATTGATGTTTTGGGCTGGCGGATGTGATGGTTTGGACCTAGTTGCTTTGCACAGTAGCGCCGAGGTGAAACTCGTGTGTGAACGGCTCCAATTCAACTATCATGCCGTCTCCGTCCCGGTAAAATCTTGGCAGGCCTCGGAGTACGTTCGAAGTTCGCACCATTGGGTTGTTGGTGTAGGTTTGGTTGAGACAGACTCCCGATTAGCACTGGTCTGGCTCTGAGCAATTGTTCCCATAAGGGCTTGTGCCAACCCTCGCATGGCCTCCCTGCTCTGCAAAGATAACCATGGGACCAAAAAGGTGACTACACACACGAACGGGGATAGTGGCTCCGAGGGGGGGACCTTACAAAACTGGAGCAAACAAAATCAAAAGACCAAAAACATCCAAAAAAAGAAACAAAAAATAATAACAACGACGACGCAATCAGCGATTGCAGCCACGATGTTAACAGTACATCGAAAGCGGTACTAACGATGACAAAAACGAAGAATAGCACAATGAATAGCAGATAGTCTGGTTCAGACTGAGATTCCTGTGGCGTTCGGGCGCAGCAAAAAAATGATGCAAACGCCAGAGCGTCTTATTAAGGAGAAGAAAGAAACTCTGCAGGACGCTTCAGGTCCTGTCACTGCTGCGATCGTTACCGAAACGACCGATGCAAGGGTCGCAAATCCCGACATTGCAATGAAAAATCCAGAAGCCAACGAGGAGATTACGGCACGAAAAGCAACGAGTGACCAGACACCGCGTGATTGCACTGCCAACGTCGAAAATGTGGCGGAAGTACTGCACTCGGAAATGGAACGCGATACCTTTTCCCAAGGATTGTTGCAAGGTACAATTGCGGCCCAGCGATACGAAGAAGAAAGACTACTCCGAAGAGCGGGAGATGTTCTGAAAAGAATTCAATCTGCATACGACTCCCCAAAAATCAGCAAAGCAGCAAAGGAAGGGCTCCTTGAACTAGAGGAGCTCCCAGATTGCATAGGGCACTATTGGAGGAGCTGGTTAAGGGCCGAAGACGAACAGAAGGCTAAAGAGGCCCTTGGGGTGAAATCTAAAGGTGACATGCAGATAGCTCCATCATTAAAAGTCAATAAAAGAATGGTGTCTAGCCCAATCGAAGGAGCTCGGGATAGAAGAAGGAAGGAAGAGGCACTTGATGGGCGTGGAGCACCAGCGAAAAAAGCCGCAAAGAAACTCCTTCAAAAAAAGCCAGAAAGTAAAGTTCGTACGGACGCCCAATTAGAAAAAAGACCTGATGCAAAACAGGAGAGGCGGAAGCCCCGACGAAAACCCCGGCAGCAGGCACACTTGTAAAGCCCCAAGATGGCCGATCCTACGCGGAGGTACTGCGAGACATCAGGGGAAACATAAGGCCCGAAGACACCAATACTACCATTAAAGTAGTACGACCAACGTCGGGCCACATACTGGTCGAATTCGGAGCAGAGGCCGGCAATAAAGAAGCATTTTGCTACGCAGTAAAGAAAGTCCTCCGCAAAAGCGCAACTATAGCCCCACTTGAGCCGATGGCAACGATCGAAATATGTGACATTGACTGCGTGACGGATCTGGCCGAGGTAGAAGAGGCCATCAAAAGAGAGTTCCCTAGCGTGGGAAGGATCAAAGCGAGACTGACACCAAAAAACAACAGAGGACAACGCATGGCCATAGTTGACTTGACTGAAAAGGACACCGAACAATTCCTGAACAAGGGCAAAGGACGCTGATCCAAAACCTGATTTTGGACACGTCTTGGGATCAGGAAAATGCCGGGTGTTCCAGGAAGCCCTAGCCAAGGCCAAATCAGAACTCCAAAGACCCGCATCCTGCAGCTAAACCTACAGCGCAGTTCAACCGCCCAAAATCTGCTTGAGCAGTTTGCGAGGGACATGAAAGCCGACTTTTTGCTGCTGAGTGAGCAACATCATAATAAAAATCCTGCATTATGGTATTCTGATGAAACTGGTACTGCCGCCATCTGGGTTCGGAACAGTGACTTTCAAGCGGAGAGTTGTGGATGGGTGGATAGTTTCGTGTGGGTGACAGATCCGCGGGGAAAACGAGTCCTGGAAATGGCGGCCAGGACGACGCTCGTCATAATAAACTCCGGAAACACGCCAACTTTCCGCCGTATTGGCTGTGAGGGAACCATACCGGATGTGACATTCACCTCGGAGTCCTTAGTACGGGGGATACACAACTGGAAAGTATTAGAGGACTACTCAGCCAGTGATCATCAGTGCATTCTGCTTGAGATAAGTGACGCTGTCTTCCGACGTCCGTGTTCTTGGCCTTCTACAACTGGATGGAACATCGGAAGGATGGATGTCGAGAGGTTTGTCGGGGTGCTCACAGCAGGTGAGCCGCTGCAGGGAGCTTCGGAGGGGACGGAAGAACTGGCAGCTCAAGACGTGGTGAACTCTACTATGAGCATAATCACGACTGCTTGCTGCGCTTCTATGCCCCGTCGAAGACCCCG
The DNA here is from genome assembly GCA_963969285.1 of Odontomyia ornata. Classification (NCBI taxonomy): domain Eukaryota; kingdom Metazoa; phylum Arthropoda; class Insecta; order Diptera; family Stratiomyidae; genus Odontomyia; species Odontomyia ornata. The sequence goes on along the minus strand of OZ017742.1, from coordinate 178,775,243 downwards.
GCAGGGCAAGCCCCCAGTGTACTGGTGGTCAACTGAAATCGCTGAAAAGCGAAGAGAGTGTCAGAAGCTTCGATGTGAAGCTCAGCGGGCGCGGAACCGTGACGTATGCTGCTACCTGGTTGCATGGTGGCAGCATATAAGTCGAAATGCCTTCACAAACTGATCAACAGTAGCAAGGCTCGCTGCTGGCAAGACCTAGTGGACAATGTGAAGAAGGATCCGTGGGGACTTAGCTACAAGCTGGTCATGCGGAAGCTTGGTGCTCAGGCAGTCCTAAAATGTAAAAGGGACTCACAGCAGCTGAGGGTGCTTGGGCTGGGGGATCGCTTTTCTGGCACTTCCTGTTCCCCTCTCCCCTCCCACTAGGAAAGGGATACCCAGCTCACGGCGTAACAAAACGAGACCTGGCCTGAAGTAATGTGTCAAACGGTTCCAGGCTGGGCTCTCAGGTTGACAGGGGAGATGTTTAGTGGGTACTCCAGTCGCGCATGGGAGTCCCACACTCTGTGCATAAATAGCATTCACCTCCCTACCACAAAAAAAGCATTTCTTTCACATATGTATGAAGATACGATATACTAGAAACAATGCGATTTGTTTGATCGAAGATCATCAAAACATTCGGTATTTCAAAATTTGTTTTTTAAATGATACTTTTCAACTGTCAGTACAGTGATAAGCTTAAAAAAATTGTGTCTAAGAAGAGTGAATTAAAAAGAAATTTCGCAAACATATATTCGATACATTTCGCTATATTGATTGGACAACGGGAAAAGACAATTATCGTTAGGAAAATTGTATTTTCACGACTTTAGCTTTGATTTTCCCCCATCACTATTCAATATATGGGTGGGCTACAATTATTAAGGCTGCGTACACTAGGTAACATCTGGTTTTTAATAATGTGAACAATTTATATTTATCCAATCTAGGGTATGACCAAAATTAACAGTATGATATAGATTTTCGTGCATAAAATTTGTATGTTAGTATGCTGCATATGAAATTTTTCTTTTCTCAATATTAGTAGTTGGTATATGGAATGATTATTTTCATTCTTTCAAACAATGGGTACACTTTAAATTATGGTTTTTTAAAATCAATTCTGTGATATTTTTACGAAAAATATGTAACAATCTTATATGAAACGATAATTATCTTTAATATTTGGTTTTTGGCCCATTAATATGATTAAAGCTTTGGATTCATTTCAAAACGTTTTCTGAGAAAATTTACACAAGCATTTCATCATAATAGTTTTCATGTTTTTAGAAAAATTTAAGCTGTTGAAGAAAATGAAAAATATAAGGTTTTCAGACCAATTTGGACTTACTTATATAATTCGTTTACGCACACTAAATTGACGCAGCACCAAATACCTCTCATTTTAATGGTTTTGGAAAACTGGTATGGTTGCTACCAAGCGAACAGAATAAATTGATCACAATAAACACGATTAGCAATTATTGATCAACAAAAGAATAGTAAAAATTTTAAAAATCTTGAAGAACACAGACCAGATCTTCAGTAAAATTTTCCTCAAGAATGAAGGCAGCAGTTCACAGCTTGCACTATTCTTACGAATCAAAGTTGAGTCAAGTTTCAAGATTAAAATTTTCCGTTCATTTGGCATTAATTAAGCAGCATTGTTTTCAGCAATTGGTGGGAAGCCACGTCGATAATTTCTTTAAAAAATCATTATTTTGTCATCATGAATCCAGCTCTATATTCTCTTGAATGTAATTCTACCACTAAAAATCATCAAATAAAAAACTTTGGAGAAAAAAAGGAAACCAACTTTCAAACGCCCTAAAAATGATAACAATTTTCGGATCGGTGCCAAATGAGTTTTTCCGTTATGAAAAAATGGTTGGCAATCATTTATCAATCAATTGGAATTAAATCAAAAAAAAAAATCATTTGGCACCAAATTCAAAAACTTAATTTCATTCTTAGGGGGTTTTAAAGTCGGTTTTTGATTAAGTTATGGATATTGTTCGTGATACTAAAGGAAGTTATAATTTTACTGTATTGAAATTCTCACTGAAAAGTGAAGACGATCGTTTTGAAATGCTTATCAGGAATTAACTCCTGGACCGATTGATAAAGCAAGTATTTCGATAGTATTTTACCACCGTCTTAGTGACAACATCAATCGATACGTCTATGTCGCGAATCACTAAACCATTGTCTCCACTTTTCAATGAGAATATGTGCGAATCTCTAAACCACCATCTCCAGTTTTCAATGATAATTTCAATACAGTTGAATTATAATTTCAAGTAATATCATAGGCATTAACCACTCAAGTGATACCTACTTGTATGATTTGCGATTATACGAGTTTCACGATGTTTACCATAGTAAACTAATAAATATGATGCTTTAAACGTGCTAAAAAGTTAATCTTTGCTATCAGAGTTTTGTTAAGCTAAAAGTGGTTTTATACTCCTCCAGTTTTATTCAAAAGCTTGACAAAAGCATATGATGATAATTCAAAACTTTTATCATTTAAACATTAGGTACAACAATAACTGAAAGAAGAAGTTGGAGATCATGTCCTACAGCTGTACCCAGTAACATTCCTGGGGTATTTACAAAATTTGTTTACGGGAGACCCTTTATGTTAGCTGCAGTATTCAAATTAATTTTGATTTGAGTACAGAAGTTTATGTAGAAACAATAAAACTAAATAATTCTTTTTTGAAACCAATTCTTGGACGAAAACACAGCAATAGTTTAACAAAGTTGTTAAATTTGTTGAAATACTTAGGTGAGAGCGATTTACATAAAATTTCATCTAAGAGTGAGCACAAACTTAACGCAATAATAGGGAAACTATCGTTATTCATACAAAATGAAAAAAGTCAAGATAAAGACTGCGAAAAAATCGAATTTTTACCAGATAAATTTGTTTTAGCTCCGAAAACATCTCCAGGGTATTCCCTAGAATCAATCGTTTTTGCTTCAATTTTTCATTTACATTTCCAGGTGCTTATGTTTATCTTAGAAACATGAGATTTCTCACCCTTCCAGTCGCGTAATGATTAGTAACTATTATAATCCTAATTTTCTATCTGACAGCGACCTTGCGAATTGTTTTAAGGACTTACAATTGCGCGAAAAATACGTCGCTTTATTGCTAGATACGTCAAGCCTATGCTAACATTCAAGGGAAACAAAATTGAAGGCAAAGCTATAAATAACACGTGCCTAGCAAACACGCTGCAAGTTTTTATAATATCCTCTCTTTTATCGACGTATAAAGAAGTTATTGGTTTGTTTCCTGTTAGTAAAATGAACGGTACTTAGCTCTTTGACCTTATAAAACAAGTCCTAAAATCATTATATAAAATCGGGTTTGAAGTTGTGGCTTTAGTCGCAGACAACAATAAAATCAATGTTAGTTTATTTAAATCACTTCCACCGAATAATCAACTCCAATCATTCATTATTTTTCCATATGACAAGCAGAAAAAGATACTTTTTATATATGATTCGATCCATTCATTAAAAAATTTAAGAAACAATTGGATAATTCCACTGCTAAAATGCTTTGCTTTCCAAGTTTTTACGATGATTGTCTTCAGTCAACTGCTAATTGTAATGACTTTGTTTACATTTATAATAAAGAGAAAGGCTCCACAGTTAAATTAGTGCCAGACTTATCTGTAAAATCTTTATTTCCGTCGTCTTGATGTGAAGACTATCGCAGCAATAAATTTCTTTAAATCTGTTTTAGGGCCTGAACCTATTGGCTCCGCAGAATTTATTAGCGTCATACGGAAATGGCGGATGGTTGTAAATACAAAGCACCCTGGGAGAGGATATCGAAATCGCGAAAATTTATCGTTGCCCGTTAAAAGTATGAACGACGAAGGAATATTATTTTTGAAACAATTTTTATCTTGGCTCGATTCATGAGACAGTTATTGTGCAGTTGAAAGTATTACAAAATTCACTGAAAAGTTACCAAAACAGACCGCAACTGCTTGGCATTTATCAACAGCGTCACTTACTAATTTAACAGATTACCTTTTGAACGAGTTCCACTTTCCTTTCGTTTTGTTAGGGAAAATACTGGTGGATCCTCTTGAAGCTTGATTTTCAAAGTACCGAAGAATGAGTAGAACTAATTATAATGTATCAGTGCAGCAAATTCTAGAATCCAAAAAAGGATTAAAATCATCTCTTTACTAAATTTTATGTCTATTGAAATGGGCACAAATGGGCACTGTATCATCATTTCAATTTTGATAATTGTGATATTAGTTGTAAGGATTTTGAATTAAATGAAGAAATTTTAGATGAAAGTGATTGTATCACTATTAGCGAAGAATATAGAAATAGCTTAATTTACGTTGCCGGGTATGTAGCTCGAAAAGTAAATGATAGGGTAGCATGTTTATCTTACCACTCCATATTTTGCACTAATATTGATTTGAATGTTCATTTGGATGAAAATCTTTTCTATTTAGAGAAATTGAATCGAGGAGGTTTGAAATGCCCGACTGACATTTGTATGGATATGTTTTTCGAGGTGTATCAAGCTTTCTAGGTTTTAATTTCTACCAATTTTAAACGCAAGTTTTGCTAATGAATATTCAAAAATTTCTAAATACGAGTATGTTTACTTTTGATCAAAATAAGTGAATATTTACATGAATCTTATGAAACTCCCGGCGCAATGTGGTTAACTCATTAGAAAAAATTATTATTCGAATGATTTATTTACATGAAATTAGCTTTATTGTTAAATTAGATTTTATTATGGTTATATACATTGTTGTTTTCAATTTCTCGAAATATATGTGTATTTATTTTCAATTATAAGCTACAGTTGCTTTAACTACTGGTATATTTGAATAAAAATAATAAGAAACAATTTTATATTCATATATATTATATATACATATATATATATATATATATATATATATATATATATATATATATATATATATATATATACATACCTATGTATTTATATATCTATGTATATATATACATATATATATATATATATATATATATATATATATATATATATATATATATATATATATATATATATATACCTATGTATGTATTTATATATAAATATATATATATATATATATATATATATATATATATATATATATATATATATATATGTACATATATGTATATATATACATATATATGTATATACATATATATATATATATATATATATATATATATATATATATATATATATATATATTATATGAAATTAAATTAGTTACAAATACATGTTACTGAGGATTTTTGTTATTTAATTTAATATATATATACATATATATATATATATATATATATATATATATATATATATATATATATATATATATATATATATATATATATATACGAGTATATGTATATATATATATATATATATATATATATATATATATATATATATATATATATATATATACGAGTATATGTATATATATATATATATATATATATATATATATATATATATATATACGAGTATATGTATATATATATATATATATATATATATATATATATATATATATATATATATGCATATATATATACATATATATATATATATATATATATATATATATATATATATATACATATTATATATATATGTATATATATATATATATATATATATATATATATATATATATATATTATATTGTATGAATTAAATTAGTTACAAATACATGTTATTGAGGATTTTTGTAATTTTCAATTTTCTTCTCAAAAAAGATGCGCATTTATGTTAAAATAAAAACAAAATTTGCGTTTATATAGTACTGGCGAAAAACATACATTTAAATGACATGTAAAAATAAACATTTATTTTTTCATTTATATACAAAACAATTAATGTTATCAATTAAATAAGTCACAAATACATAATTTATTGAAGAAGCATTATTCATTTTGTTGTGTTATTTAATATTTATATAAAATAAATGATTTATTTACATAAAATTAGCTTCATTGATAATCATGAAATCAAAAAACAAAATTAAAAAGAAGAAATTTTGCTAACGGGTTTTTGGGCTATTCCTATATGGTAAATGTTGCAGCTTAATTTGTATTTTGCTTTTAACATGATACTTCAAATACAAACAATAATATAATACTTCAAATACACACTGTGAAACACACAATAAACTACAGATATATTTGAGGAAACTACAAATGTATTTAAGATAAATATAGATAAATATTTCCAAATTTCATATAATTTGGTTAATAAATTGTCACCCGTCCACTGCATTCATGAGTTAAGAACAATGGTAAGGCAATTTAAACACAATATTTTAATGGCTTCTTGTTTTGTTGCTTTTTGTAATGATTTATGTGTTCAAATTTATTTTCCTCATGATGTATTTATAATTGCATGCTTTCAATTAAGTTATTAGCATTTTAAAGCTATCAGAATGACGAACAAGTTGAAACAAAATGAAAAATTTAAAGTAAAGATAGATATTTTATTGATTAATAAAATATCAGAAAATGGCAAATCAACATTTAAACGAAGTTTGCTGTGAGATAATTGTAGTTTAATAATACAAAATAATCCACACCGGATTATTCAAATAAGGATGCATCCATATTTCTTTTTTCCCCACATTTAAACAGTTTAGATACTGAAGTTTTTTTGTGGCTAACCAAAGAAGTTAATATGATAATTTATTCTTTCAATTATAAGAAAAGATAGGAAAATTTGAATTTTAAATCACAAAAGTAATTCTAAGCTAAAATGGTCCTTATTGATGACTAAATAAGTATGTACGTAATGTTACGAAAGACGAATAATTATATTTTTAGACTTATGAAACAAGAAGAATAATTTCAAAAATATTTCTCAGGATTCCTCTTAAAAAAATAATTCAAAGAAAAAATCAAGTCATGAATTGCTCTCTTTCCTCTCAGTAGTTAGATTTTCTAGTGGAAGAAGGAGCGTAAGGAAAAGTATGTTGGCGGAGTTTGACCTTATCTGTGACTAATAGATTAAGTACTTTCGGTTTGGTTACGCAGTGCCCTAAAACATTTTTGGAATCATAGTTTCTTTGTTTGTGATTAGCGATTTGATAACGGGGGTTCAGAGAGACGGGTTTATCGGATTTTCTTTTTCTCCCCTTCCTTTTGGTGGCGGTTTAGTTTCCGTATTTTGAGGTTCTGGATTCGCTAAAGATATATCTTCGGATTTCATTTCTTTCAATAGTAGTCACTGTTGCTGATTGCCCATTTTCATCAATTTAATTAGTTTTTCGCCATCATCAGGCATCATAATATGAACAATGATATTAATTAGTTAGTTCACTTAAAATCAAGTATTTGATTTAGTTGATCTTGAAAAAAGAATATTTATAATAGAAAAGCCGTGCTATTTTTTTTTTTTCATTTGTCGTTGATTGTGGTTTTGGCGTCCTATCCATGAGCTGTAATACTTTTCGTTTAGAATTGTTCGAACGAAATCGGAACCGACCTCTCATCGGTTCTAGACGTGAAGTCTTTGGACGTGACAACGGACTGTACCCTACAGGCTGACAAGTCCAGACAAAACTTAGTCTACTCCGTGGTGGCTGCTGGCTAGCTGGCTAGTTCGGAGAAGAGTTGAGTCTCCTCCCGAAGTTGTTCTCGTAGAATTCGGAGTTGCTCGTTCGGCTCCAGAACCACTATTGGGTCTTCCAAACTTTTTAACTGCCGCAATAGCCGATACGAGTTTCCGTAGCAGATCATGGCCGAACACGGCAAAGTATGGGAAGAAACCTGTGGTGGTGTGGTATGACGAGCGCAGGGCACAGGTGATGGCGGAAATCCTGCGGTCCCAATCCTTCTGATCCGGCTGGACTTAGGCACGAATGGCAGCTGTGAGGGTACGGTTCAGCCGCTTGGACGAATTGGCTTGAGGGGAATAGACAGCGGTCCGCTGGTGAGTAATACCATACTTGTCCATTAGGTCCCGAAATCTAGCCGAGCTGAACTGAACTCCGTTGTCGGAAACCACTTTTTCCGGTACCCCAAATATATGGAAAACACGATTCTTTATGAAGCTGACTATCGGGCCGGTGTGCATGTTTTGAATTGGCTCAATAATTAGGAATTTGGACAATTGGTCCAGGACCACGACAGCTCCCGGGTGACCAGAAGTCGAGCGAGGGTACGGACCAATGAGATCTATATACAGCCGCTAGAAAACACGGTCAGGTAGCTCAAGTTTACCGAATGGAGGCCGAACAACAGAATCTGGAGCTTTAATGCACTTGCACAGCTCACAGGCGGCTACGTACGCTTTTACTTGCTGCGCCATCTTAGGCCAAAAGAAGTAGGTTTTCAGCCGCTGATGCGTGCGATCGTATCCGCCGTATGCACTCAATGGGTGGTCATGAGCCCGTTTAATAAGGTCGATGGTCAGTGTAACGTATTCTACATTACTTGTAAATTAAATTCCACATTTTCATAAAATCCGCACAAAAAGAAATAGTAGGCGTAGATGAATTGTCAAGTAAGAAAAAATAAAACATTTTTTAGTTCATTAAACTATGTCAAATGGAATGTTCATAATTACTAATAAAATTTTATCAATTATTAGTTAAACCGAAAAGTTAATGATTTTCATCGTATAGTCATTTTTCGATATAGAAGTTTTATCTGTGTAGTGGAAACAAATTTCCATCTACATTCTGGTGACCCCGAATCAAAGTGAACTTTCATAATCTCGTGGAAAGTGTAGATTTGAAAACATTTCTATGAAAGTGCGGATAAGTTCGCGATATTGTTTAAAAAAAAACTTTTACTAACCGCGAACGATAGTTAAAGAAAGTGAGAAAAACGTTAAACTGTTATGAACTTTATATCCCTGACACAGTGCTCAAAATATTCGTTAAAATACAATAGTAAAAGCAAATGTGTTGCCACTCACCGTGAACTCTGTAGTGAGGAAATACCAATAAGAAAAAATTAAATAATTAAAACCCAAGCAGGCATTGATTCAAGAGTTGGGCCCAAATCAGCGCGCATAGGATTAAACCTTAGCTAAGGTACTTGGCGTGCTTCAGTCCATTGACAAGAGTTGGCAGTCAGCGAAACAGACGAAAATAAGGTAAAATATCGAGTTTTATGCTATCTGCGACTAGAAAAATTTAGCGAATGCAAAAGATCCAAAATGTGTCAAAGCCTTTTATCGACGAATGCAGGCATACGAATCGTTGGGTGAAGTGAATGAATCCTTGGCTGATTGCAATAAAGTTTTAATATTAGATCCAGGAAATTTGGATGTTAAAAGTAGTCAGGATCGCATTAAGAATATTCGTGACGGATCTAAAATTTTAGAGCCGACTTGGACACAAATCGATGGGTACATGAAAGAAATACCAGTTACAACTAAAACCCAACATTTAAGATCAAAGAAACCCATTAAAAGGATCCCTGTTTAAGAAGTCCTTACAGAGGATACACACTTAAATGATATCCCAAATGAAGTAATTAATAAACCATTCAATAGTAACGACTGTGGAAGTTATCAGCAAGTAGGAACCAAGCAAAAAAGCCGAAACCAAGCCAAGAAAGTTAGCAATGAAAAAGAACAACTAATAGAAAAAGACACTCCAACGGTGCAATAAAAAGAAAAAAAAAACAACTAAGCGATAACACCACAATCAACAATTATATAGTAAGTAATTATTGAAAATATTAAATTGTTCTTCCTTTTGTGTGGTTTCCCATAAAAAAAATTATCATTTATTTTTATTTTAAATATATATAATTAAAAATAACATTCCTTTCTAGCAAAAAACAAAACAAAAAAATATTGAAAATTTGAATCCATGATATCTGGTTCAAATAAATTAATTCAATTTTTAATATTATATTTGCTATTTAAAACCTTCACACACAAGTCTTTTCCTCTTTGGGAATTATTAATAGTGTTAACTTTGTTTAAAATGGTGAATGGACCAGCTTCTGTAAATAACTCTGAACTTGGTAATGGTGAGTTCTCCCTTTCAAATCATCTAATACCTAATTCTATTAGTGCAGTTTCCTTAAAATTACCACCATTTTGGAGTCAATTGCCGGCCCAATGGTTTACATATGTTGAATCACATTTTTCAATCAGGAATATAACCCAGGAGATGACTTAATTTGAATATGTAATTTCATCTCTTCCTCCAGAAATGATAGACATGTATATCAAAATGCGTCTACTAGTTCTACTTCTCTGTGTACCGTAATTAAAAAAGCGTTGATTGATAGGCATTCTCTTTCAGAAAAAGAACGACTTGAAAAACTTATTTCTGGAGCTGAGATTGGGGATTTAAAGCCATCAGAACTTTATAGGAAATTGAAACAATTAGCAGGAGAATCCGCAATCGTGTCTGATGAATAAATTTTAAAACCTTTGTTGAGAAAATTGCCTCCGTTTATTCAGGCGATTCTTAAATCACAACCAAACACAAACCCAGAAGTTTTAACAAAATTGGCAGAAATCCATCCTTTTCAAAATTCTTCAATTAATTCAGTCTCTCCTAGTACACCTAGCCCAACCGATTTCACAATGGCTAGCATAATAACAGAAAATCAGTAAATGAAAAACGAAATTGCTGAATTAAAAAATATGATCAAAGATTTGAGTTTAAATTTACAGAAATCTTACAATTATAAAAATAGTAATCGGTTTAACTTTAGAAGCAGAAGTAGAAGTAGAAATCGTAGCTACAATAACAATAAAAGTAATAAAATCAAACATGAATTTTGTTGGTATCATTATAAATTTGGTGACAAAGCTAGCAAATGCATATCACCATGTAAATATGGGTCAAATCAGTTAAACTAAAACCATCCGTTATCCAAGCGGCAGATAAGGGATTAACAAAAATTAAATCTAGCCGCTTATTTATAAAAGATTCTTTAACTTAGTTAACATTTTTAATTTATTCTGGATCTGATGTTTCCGTTTTAGCCATTTCAACAATATTTTCAAAATTCAAAAGCCTAACTCAAATTCTTTTAGCTGCAAATGGATCAAACATTAACGTTTATGGTTATAAAGTATTAGAACTCAGTTTAGGTCTTCGGAAATCCTTTCATCATGATTTAATGATAGCATCTGTCTCCAAACCAATCATTGGAGCTGATTTTCTTGAGAAATTCAACTTAATAATAGATATAAAAAGAAAGAAAATTATTGATCCAAAGACTAATATCGCTTTTCAAGGAAATATTTCAATAGGAAATGTTTCTTCATTAAAATTTTATGCGATTGAATCTGAGTTTGGAGGTATTGTTAAATAATTCCCAGAATTGCTTAAGGAACCAGATTTTAATCAACCAGTTAAACATTTTGTGGTACAAAAAATAACGACAAAAGGACAATTACCTATTTCTAAAGCAGGATGACTTAACGCTTCTAAGTTAAAAATAGCTCAAACTGAATTTGAATATATGATGAAAATCGGTATATGTCGCCCTTTTCATCTTCTTGTATTGACTCAAGATGCCTTCAATCAACGGTAGAGGGTATGCATCCTTGACAATGACGGCGTTCAAATGTCTGGCATCTAAGCATAGCCATTCGTCTTGACAACTAAGGTGACCGGGGACGCCCACGCGCTCTGCGATCCTTCGATAGTGCCTTATGCTACCATTTGATCAACTTCCGCATGTAATGACTTTTCCTTCACCAGAGATTTGGCAAAATGCTTTATTGGTTTGGCATCCCCCACATCTATTGTGTGAAACACCAGGGCCGTCCTGCCGAGACCTTCCGTCTCATGCGATGGAAAAGCCGATATAGCCGAGTCAAGTTGCAGTTGATGATTCACATCCAGTGCATGCCATAGTAAGTGGGAAGTTGGGACCGCGTCATGGACAGTGGCGACGGAATCCAGTATCATACTGGAAAATAATGCCGTGGCTAAATTAAATTTTTGAACGAATTCCACCCCTAGGTAAAGATTCTGTGTCAATTGGGGAATAATATAGAATTCCAGAGATTTAGACACCCCTTTAAAGGTGACATCCATCGTGATTTTCCCCACTATGGAGGGACGAGTTCCGTCCACCGTGCTTAGCCAGATGGTAAAATGCTGGATTTGGTCCGCGTGAGGCATCAGAACCTCTCCTGCAAAATTGGCTGATATGCAATTTACACTGGCTCCAGTATCGACCAAGCCTACCAGTCACTTCTGCAGGAAGTGAACTGACGCATATGGTCGAACGTCATCCTTCAATAATTCGTTAAAGTGTATTGCCCGTAACGCCTTCCTAGACTGCCTGACCCTTCTCTAGAAGCTCTGCATCCGACGTGTGGCTCGCTTCCTTCGCGGAGGAGTAGTTTTAACCATTTCCTCATTGAAGATGCGCTGGCGAGTAGCTAGATAATCCCGCAGTCCCGGTTGTCGGCAGCTCCGACAGACCATCAGACTTGTAACTAATTCAATGGAAGGCCAGTCAATCATTTGTTTGAACTCGTGCTCCAGGGGTATTCCACTCCTCGGGACGTGTATCGGGTCGCCAATTATGTGATCCGCTGTCACCAGCTCCGCAGTATTGTTACTTCATGGATTAGGCCCCGTCATGCGTGGTTGTGGACGAAAGGTGCCTCACCATTCATCTAGCCGTTCTTGCCTACGGACATGGAGGCGTAATTTCTGTACGGTGTAAATTGGCACATGAATGAGAAAGTTTTGAAGCTTAGTGGGCGCCTTGCTTGTGTTTCCTCAGTTGTTCCTGAAATTTTCTTTCAGTGAGGCCATCGTCAAAGTGGTTGCAAAAATCTGCACAGAAGGAATTCTAATCGGGGCGTTGGACTGATTCCTTGAAGCTCCAGTACCATTCGGCAGCATCTCCGCTGAACAAGAGGTGTGCGTGTCTAAGAAAAGCCGAGAAGTCGCCTTCCAGCTTACTGGTGACAAGAGCCTGAATCCGAAACAGGAACCTGTACACCGTGGTCGTCAAGTTAAAGCCAGTGAAGCTGAGCCACCAACTGTTCATGATGCGGGGCGTCGGGTCTCGGATTGGTGTCGATACATTCGCAGGGTGATTCGCATCATTGATGGGCCTGCTATAAGGAACCAATTCGTGCAGAGCAGGTATTTGTGGCGGTGCAGTGCTGTAACGCCGTCGATACTCGGGGGCTCTGGGATCCATTCCTGAGCTCTTTTGCGAGAGGTTCCAATCATCAACCGGCCTAGAGTTGGGCATAGCCGCACTGGGATTTGGCTCCCAGCCAGATGGAGTTCTTAGGTGGCTGGGGTTGGCTGATCCGGATGTCCTGGAAACCTCTCTCCAAGTGTCCGATCCTCTCGGACAACCCTTGTAACAAGGACAAAATCGTGTCATTGACGGTGCTGTTTGATTGCGCTATTGGGGTATCGGCTAACAATTCTGCAACTGGAGCTTCTCCGCCTACGGCTCTTTGGATGTCCAACAGCGTTTGAGGTGGTTCAGAAATCCGAGGGTCTTTTGCTCTGCTCTGCGCATAAGGGCATGCGCTCCGAGGAGGCGTCTGTGGCAGTTCAGTTGATCGGGCGTCTGCATAATGGACAGAGATCGAACGCTAGTAAGAGCTGCTGGACACAGGCGCGATGGGACAAATGTTCGCACTCCAATCGCACACTTGATGCGCCCTCGACCACATCCTCAAAGCAAATCCCGCAGTTACAGGTCGACAAGTCTGGACACAACTTAGTCTACTCCGAGGTCGCTGCTGGCTAGCTACCTAGTTCGGAGAAGAGTTCGGTCGCAGGTCTTACGCGAGCAGGCTAAGTCCGAAATACAACAACTCAGCTACCGGTTCACAAGCTCGTTTGACATTCCCAGACAAAACTGACGTAGAATGGGAAGTCGTCAAAACTGACGTTAGATAGGAAGCCATATGGTAGCAATGTGCATATGTATTAGTCAGCAGTGGCGTAGGGCCGATTCATTACAATCTCGTTTCGTATTGGGGTATGATGTAGCAGAATACATATTTGGCTTGAATCAATAAATGTGTTGCTTCTTCTTGATTGAGGAGGAAATTGAATAAAATGATTCCACTGTCCATTGTAACCCAGTTCTTTGAAATGCTCAACATGAGTATTGCAACACCAGAATGTTTAAAACTACGAATAGAATTGGGCATTCTTAGGGAGAAAGTTACTAAAGGTGATTTAGAGAAAATTGATGTAAATGTATACATTCTTTTAATGAGTATATATTATAACTCTAAGCAATAAACAGAGTTCTTAAAAATGTACCCATCCATTCTTTTGTTTTTTATAGACACATTATTGAAAATAATATTTCAACAAATATTCTAGACGTACTTAACGCAAATGATATAATGGCGCCTGGTGAAATTTATCCTGAAATTGGATTACGACTTCTAAACATAGAAGATGCAAAACTGGAATGATTTCAAAAGAATTGCGCTGTAGAACTCATGCTTTACCGACATCTGAATCGCAGGACTTTTTCTTAATTGGCTTCGAAACAACAGGTCGATCGAAATATACGTATTTACCGGAGTTGCAAGCAAGAGCCCGACTGATGTATAGTCTTATATTCAATTAAAGAAGCGTGTAAAATTGAATTATAATTGCAGATCCGTGAAAGAGGCTAAGAAATTATTTTTACACTCACCCATTCTGAAAATATTGTCGCATGTTATGGTTCGCGGCCGATAATTTTAATTTTCCGGGAAAGTGAAAACGCACTGTCTTATAAATCAAGTTAAAAGAGTTTATTTACAAATAATGCACAATCATGAATTTCACTATTTTAAAATCTTACTTTTTGATCTAACTTTCACTTGTCTATGAATTTCTATTACAACTGTCTTCACTAACAATCAATATCGCTTTTATTTCACACTCCACACTATCGCAGTTTTACTATCGTGGTTTTTACTATCGTGGTTTTTACTATCGTGGTTTTTACTATCGCGGTTGTAATTATCCCCCCATCAGCTCACCTTTATATAGGGTCTCTAGCCACTCAATCCATTTCTCGTACATTGGTGAATGTTCTGACGAGAGCTACCTGGAATATTCGAGCAATCCTGATTGGCCGCAGTGACATCACTTGGTGGGTTTTTGTGCTTTCCAGTACATTCGTTTATTGATCATGATGTTCTTAATGGTTGTGAAAACAATTGCGACAGTAGCTCGCAGAATTATTGGTACATGTAACAAATTATTCAAAACTGGACAACATAAGGTGGAAGTTAAATTATTGAAATTACGAAATGAAATTCTCAATAGTGATATAGACTATTTAGTTAAGCATAAACTTAATTACTCTGGTAAAAAGCTTAAATGATGCATCCAAAACAATTCTGAAGTAATATTTAGTTCAATATCAAATTGACATAGATTTTATATTTAACTGAATATTTTTCAGAAAATCTGTTGAAATAGAAATGCGATCTGTTCTTCAACACAAACCAATTGAAAAAGTTTCCTTAGCTCGACTAAGATAGCAGATATTTCATTGCAAAGAGCTACTCCATTATGCCCTGACTGACTGATTCTAATTGCCTTATTAACCGATGGAAAGGTTAAAGCAAAGTGTGTCCGCAGGGAGAATGCCAGTCGACAGCACGCAGGGGGAATGCCGGTCGACAAGAGTACTCTTGGAGGCTAGCATTCTTTGGGGAGTTCCACCCCCACGTACCCGAGGAAATTCCCGCAGGGAGAATGCCGGTCGACAAGAGCACTGTTGGAGGCTAGCGTTCTTTGGGGAGCGCCATCCCCACGGACCCGATGATATGGGGGGGAGATATTCTGAAAAGAATACAAGCTGCATGCGACTCCCCAAAAATCAGCAAAGCAGCAAAGGAAGGGCTCCTTGAACTAGAGGAGCTCCTAGATCGCATAGGGCACTATTGGAGGAGCTGGTTAAGGGCCAAAGACGAAGAGAAGGCTAAAGAGGCGCTTGGGGTGAAATCTAAAGGTGACATGTAGCCCAATCGAGATCGGGATAAAAGAAGCAAGGAAGAGGCACTTGATGGGCGTGGAGCACCAGATCAGGGGTTTCACACAGTGCTTACAAAAGGAGCGAAGAAAGCCGCAAAGAAACTCCTTCAAAAAAAGCCAGAAAGTAAAGTTCGAACGGATGCCCAATTAGAAAAAGGACCTGATGCAAAACAGGAGAGGCAGAAGCCCCGACAAAGACCCCGGCAGCAGGCACTACTTGTAAAGCCCCAAGATGGCCAATCCTACGCGGAGGTGCTGCGGGACATCAGGGGAAACATAAGGTCTGAAGACACCAATACTACCATTAAAGTAGTACGACCAACGTCGGGCCACATACTGGTCAAATTCGGAGCAGAGGCCGGCAATAAAGAAGCATTCTGTGACGCAGTAAAGAAAGTCCTCGGCAAAAGCGCAACTATAGCCCCACTTGAGCCGATGGCAACGATCGAAATACGAGATATTGACTGCGTGACGGATCTGGCCGAGGTAGAAGAGGCCATCAAAAAGGAGTTCCCTAGCGTGGGAAGGATCAAAGCGAGACTGACACCAGAAAACAACAGAGGACAACGCATGGCCATAGTTGACTTGACTGAAAAGGACGCCGAACAATTCCTGAACAAGGGCAAAGTACGAATTGGGTGGGTTGTCTGTAGGATACGGCGAAGAGCAACGCCTCTTCAATGTTTCAAATGCCTTGGCTATGGTCACACCACACAAGTATGCAAAGGACCCGATAGGAGTTCCCTATGTTACAAATGTGGTGAAATGGGATATAAAAGAAAAGAGTGTAAGAAGGAGGCACACTGTATTCTTTGCAAGGATGCTGATCCAAAACCTGATTTTGGACACGTCTTGGGATCAGGAAAACACCGGGTGTTCCAGGAAGCCCTAGCCAAGGCAAAATCAGAGCTTCGATGACCCGCATCCTGCAGCTAAACCTACACCGCAGTTTAACCGCCCAAAATCTGCTTGAGCAGTTTGCGAGGGACATGAAAGCCAACTTCTTGCTGCTGAGTGAACAACACCATAATAAAAGTCCTGCATTATGGTATTCTGATGAAACTGGTACTGCCGCCATCTGGGCTCAGAACAGTGACTTTCAAGCGGAGAGTTGTGGACGGGGGGATGGTTTCGTGTGGGTTCGGTGCTCAGGGATCACCTTCTTTAGTGTGTACCTAACGCCTAATGAATCGATATCATCTTTCCAAGCCAAGCTTAATGCTTTGGAGGGCGCTGTCTCGAACGCAGAGGGCAAATTGCTCGTTGGGCCGAGTTCAACGCAAAAGCAATCGAATGGGGCATGCCTCAGACGGATCCGCGGGGAAAACGAGTCCTGGAAATGGCAGCCAGGACGGCCTTCGTCGTACTAAACTCCGGAAACACGCCGACTTTCCGCGGTATTGGCTGTGAGGGAACCATACCAGACGTGACATTCGCCTCGGAGTCCTTAGTACGGGGGATACACAACTGGAAAGTATTAGAGGACTACTCAGCCAGTGATCATCAGTGCATTCTGCTTGAGATAAGTGATGCTGTCTCCCGAAGTCCGTGCTCTCGGCTTTCTACAACTGGATGGAACATCGGAAGAATGGACGTCGAGAGGTTCGTCAAGTTTCTCACAGCAGATGAGCCGCTGCAGGGAGCTTCGGAGAGGACGGAAGAACTGGCAGCTCAAGACGTGGTGAACTCTACTATGACCATAATCACGACTGCTTGCTGCGCTTCTATGCCCCGTCGAAGACCCCGGCACGGCAAGCCCCCAGTGTACTGGTGGTCAACTGAAATCGCTGAAAAGCTTCGGCGTGACGCTCAACGGGCGCGGAAGCGTGACGAGGCATGCAACCAGGTGGCAGCATATAAGTCGGCCAGGAAATGCCTTCGCAAACTGATCAACAGTAGCAAGGCTCGCTGCTGGCAAGACCTAGTGGACAATGTGAACAAGGATCCGTGGGGCCTTGGCTACAAGCTGGTCCATGGTGAAACAGCAGTCGAGTGTCCACTCTTCACACAGCTGGAACTGGAGGAGGCAGTCCTCTCATTGAAAGCGAGGCAGGCTCCAGGTCCAGTTGGTGTTCCAGCTGAGGTGTTGCGGCTCGTCTATCACCATTGTCCTGACTTGCTGCTCAGCACATTCAACGCTTGCTTACGGGACGGGGTTTCTCCGGTACGATGGAAGGTGGCGAGGCTCGTGCTGATCAGCAAGGGGAAGGGAAATCCCGGATCGCCGTCTGCATACTGCCCGTTATGCATGCTAGACACGGCTGGGGAAGTGCTAGAGAAACTCATCAAGGGAAGACTCACTGACGCGATTCGTGCTGCTGGGGACCTATCTCCTCGGCAGTACGGCTTTAGAGCAGGACGTTCTACCATCGATGCGATTGCAGAGGTGGTGAACGCGGTCCAAAAGGCAGAGGCATATAGTCGCACCAAGCGACGGATCGTCCTGTTGGTGACACTCGACGTCAGGAATGCCTTCAACTCCGCTAGATGGGTGGATATTCTGGATACGCTGGAAAACTCTTTTCAAGTTCCAGAATATCTAATGCGGCTTTTGAGGAACTACCTAAAGGACCGAAGCCTGCTCTACGACACGACACAGGGCCAACGAAGGATGGAAATTACATCGGGTGTTGCCCAGGGATCTATCCTTGGTCCGGACCTGTGGAACGTGTCTTACGACGGGCTACTGAGACTTGAGATGCCAGATGTGTCGCGCTTGGTCGGCTATGCGGATGATGTTGCGGCTCTGGTCGCTGGACGCGTTGAACAAGTGCAACTTAGGCTAGGTATGCTAATGCGCCGAGTGAGGGACTGGATGACTGCTCGCGGGCTCAGTTTGGCACTGGAGAAAACCGAAGTGGTCATCTTGACAAAAAAGAGAATCCCTAGAGTAAGGATGGTCAGTATTGGAGACATACAAATCCAATCAAAACCAGCGGTGAAGTACCTGGGGCTACTGATCGACTCGAAGATGAGTTTCTCTGAGCAAATCAGGGCAACGGCTGAGAAGGCTGCTTCGGGAATATCGGCTCTGAGTCGACTTATGGCCAACGTAGGGGGACCTAGCCCATCAAGTAGATGCCTCTTAATGAGTACTGTAGGGTCAGTGCTGCTGTACGGAGCAGAGGTATGGGGCAACGCTCTCAGCAAGGAGGTATACCGAAAACGTTTGGCATAGGTACAGAGAAGAGGAGCACTGAGAATCGCATCTTCTGCGCGCCTCATCCCGGATGTGAGACCGTGGCTAAATCGTAGGCATGGTGAGACTGACTTCTATCTGACCCAGCTTTTGAGCGGGCATGGGTGTTTTCAGTCTTACCTGCACAAGATTGATAAGTCACGGTCTCCCGATTGTTGGTTTTGCCCAGGAGAGGAGGACAATGCCTGCCACACATTTTTCGCGTGTACAAAATGGGTCAGCAAAGGAAACTCTACAGGGAGACAGGAGAGCTCATCCCGGACAATATAGTCGCGGTGACGCTCGGATCGGTTGAAAAATGGTACCAGGTGGCACATTATGCTCGGGCAGTCCTAAAATATAAAAGGAACTCACAGCAGCCGGAGGCACTGGGGCTGGGGGATCTCTGTTCTGGCATTTACTCTTCCCCTCTCCCCTCCCGCTTGAAACGGGACTCCTCAGCTTGAAGGCGTAACAAAACGACACCTGGCCCGAAGTAATGTGTCAAACGGTTCCAGGCTGGGTTCTCAGGTTGACAGGGGAGGTGTTTAGTGGGTAGTCCAGTCGCGCATGGGAGTTCCACACTCTGTGCATAAATAGCATTTACCTCCCTACCACAAAAAAAAGCAAAGTGTGTGCCGAAGGTAAATATCTATTTCCTATATTTTAGTCGATTAGTCTAAATGCGATCAATTTCTAGAATGAAGCACATTCTCTGCTGATGAATGATACAAAAATGTCTACAAAGGAAAAACATCACCACTAAAAGGAGAAATTCCAAAGAGAGTCTATAATAAGAGGGCAAAGGGAATATATTTGTCTAATTTTTATGAAAAAACTTAAACAGCCATTAATGAGGCGAAGAATTTCGCTTCGAGCCTTCTGTGATCAAATAGTATTAATTTATTATATTTATTGTACAAGCTGCTTAGAATGTTTTCAATTAAATTCTTAGGTATCAAAATTAAGGATAAAACGTTGGTTTTAATAATGAGACTCATCTATTTGGGAGTGGCTCCAAACTATATCTATTGTATATCCGTTGAAGCTTATATAAATGAATTTATTCCTCTGTAAAATTTTCAGTCATAGAGAGTACCTAACAGTTTGATTTTGATCTTATAGTCGGATATGCACACAAGCTTCAATGAGAAATGCTCTACCTTGACAATAGTTGTAAAAGCTATGCACTCATTCCAATACGTTCGACTGGATACCTTGGTGGTAATCTAATTTTGTAATTTTATTTATATTTCTTAGAACGAACAAATGTTTTTGCCAAAATTTCACTATTCATATAAAATCCTTTCATTGAACCTAAACTTCTGGATGAATAGCTTTACGTTACTCAATAATTTTTCCTTCATTCGACTCAAAAGTGCAAAAACTTTCTGCCAAATTATTGTGAGAGCAGAGTTCACCCTTCTTCCGAGTTCTTTAATATGGAGAAACAACTTAACACATAAGTAGATATTCCCGATACGTTATCAATCGTTATATGTACTTCCGTACTGATAAAGTGTCAGACATACTGTCATATGTCTTTAAAAATGCTGTTTCATTTGAGCAGCGCCAAATGACGTTAATAAGCCTACTTGAAGAGGCTAGTCCCCGACGTGACGTGGTGTTTCTGTTTTCGGGCCTGAGTAAGAAGGCAACGTTTTAACACAACAGGAACTTTTATCCTACACCTAATATGTTATAACCTAATTCTAATAAAATTCAATCAAAAATTCTATCACAACATTCCTAACCTAAGCGTTTAACCTTATCTCTAAACCTAATACAATAAACAGAACATATACCTAACCTATTAGATAATTTTTAATACAAATAAACAATAGCACTGCATGTAGCCAGAATGAGCCGAAACTCAAAAATTAAGTTACGAAAAACACAAAAACTGAAAATAAACACGAATAATTTAGATATTGTAATTCAGTCACCAATACCTTGATTGCTCCTTCTCAGCTCGATCAGCTTCAACGAATCTAGCTGCCATATGCAATACAATATGAGTAATTGAATCAAAACTATGAATGATTAATTTTATCTGATATAATTATTAGGATTCGTATTCCAGTTGAGGCATACGCGAGAAAACTTTCACAGGGTTTAAATTTATAAATGTTATTCTTTTGGGGTAAAGCAATTCATGATGGAACATAGCTATACTAACTATCCAACAAAATTAACTGAATATGTTTCCTATGACGTATATTACATCGCTAGTTTTGTCGTCTTCAAAACAGAAAAAATTGTAAAATTTTAGGCGAATTTTTGGAAAGATCACTTATGGCCTACAAAACAAAAGGCTACATGAAATCACCTTCGGAAAGTGTAAAACAAATTTGTCAAGAGACAGAAAGCATCCTTCAGCGAAATATGAAACTAAGACAAATGATGAAAATGTATTGGCAAGAAAATAATATTTTAAAATTATAATAGAGGTCCAAAAGTATTTTTTTAGAAAAGGAGTTATGCAGTGACTACAAACAATATATGATCGGAAGTGGTCACTATTGCTCCCTTTTAAGTTTGATAATCAAAAAGTTCCTCAACACCAGGTATTATTTTATATCTAAAATAGTCTGAAATATGTTCTATTCGCCAAAAACTGAATAAAATAATTCACAGTTCAATATGTAAAAAAAATATATTAATAGAAAAAATATTGCCATTAATAATATTACATCGAAAAAATATCGCTATAAATTTAACTGTCTTGCAGACCTGGACACAAAATGAGATACACACAACGTTATTTTTTTATCTAGTTTGTTTCAATATTTGATTCACGTTGTTTGCGTCTAAATCTCCTAACCTCAATATTCGTCAGAAAATTAAACAGTTGCTCTTAATTATCCAATTAGATATTTATCAATAACCTCTAAATACACATGTTCATTGATTGCATTTAATCAACGCCTGCTTACTCAGGCCTAGAGAAAAAGTAATTAACGAGCACGGCGTCACAACAGCAACTGTCAAAAGCTGTTCAAATTGTCTAAAAGAACAGGTCAATAGATCTAAAAACCTGGTGCGCATTGTAACGTCATGCTTCCGCGTTTGGGCCTGTGTGAAGAGGCACTGATTTAATCCAAAGTTAAGTTAATTATCAAATTTGGTTTAGACACAAAACTGACGTTCGATAGGAAGCCACATGGCAGCAGCGCTTACTACCGCACACATGACCATTAGTAGGCCAACTTTGCTGGCTAACTTACATGGCGGTATATGAAGAATTATGGAGGTGCCAACGCACACCCGAGGTTTTGTACGGCCTGCTATGGACAAACTTCCGTGAGCTGTCAGCAACTGGGCCATTAGCAAATCCTTATTATAAAACATACGAAACGCATTCCGTGCATGCTATAAATTCACCTTGTATAGCCCACTGAACTCCTAAACTTTTCAAAACGAGCATATGAAGCACATGTTTTGCACCTTCGACTGATATCTCAGCGTTGAGAAGTAAACAAACTCCTATAAATTCAATTTGGAAGGCGATAAAAATTAAACGGGTATAAGAACTGAAATAATTTTCACTTCACTGGGAGCGCTATTGTGTTCTCCGCGGGCCATCTGGATTTCACTGTAGAAATCCGTCTCGAAACCGTACAAAACCTCGGGTTTTCCTTGGCACCTCCATAATACTTCATATACCGCCATGTAAGTTAGCCAGCAAAGTCGGCCTACTAATGATCATGTGTGCGGTAGTAAGCGCTGCTGGCATATGACTTCCTATCCAACCTCAGTTTTGGAAACAAGTATTCATATCTTGATATAATTCTCAAAAGGTGTAGTTGTCTGTTGGGCAAAGTTTTGAGTCAAATTTGAATTGAATAATAAAATACGGCAAAAAATTTTAAATTTGGGCTTAATTGAGTTTTCCAAAGTTAGTCAAATAGAAGACTAGAAAATTTTTATGTGAATAACAGTGTGATTTAATGACTGAGAATTGAGTAAGAATTTCTTCAGAATTTGGTTAATAATCATTTATATATCTTATGTACTGACTTCTGCCTCCCACTTCTTTTAAATGGACTTGGGACGGGCTTCGGAGGAATTAAGGCGAAATATTGAGGGAAATTGCTGTTTGATTTTTTTAATGAATTAAGTTAAATTAATATGACCTGTGTGCAAATTGAACTGGCAGTCACTACATACATAATGTGTTTTTTTATCAGATGTACAGGTATTTCACTTAAAACACTCAAGCTTCTTTAGTGAGATCTCACTTGAATGACTCAAGCTTCTTCAGTGAGATATCACTTAAATCACTCAAGCTTCTTCAGTGAGATCTCACTCAGGGAGCTTGCGTGTTTCAAGCGAATTACCTGTATATCAGATAAAATAATACATTGACGATGGGAAAATAAATACATATCAACGATGGAAATACCTTTTTATATTTTTGTATATTAAATTTTCGTTACAAACCAGAAGAACAACCTTTACCTGAAGCATTAAAATATTGTTATATCAGTATTATCCATGAATTATAAAAATTTTTAGTTTAGAATTTACACAAGATCAAATTTTCTTGTAACGAAACGAGGATGCTAATTATACGTTCAAAGTGTCCCATATTTAGGGCGATACTGTGTGAGACTTAACCTTATAAAATAGCCACCACCATAACTTAAACACAATTTGGTGGAAGCAAATTTCATTGAAAAACAATGCTGTTTTTCATTCTAAATACTGTTGTTATTCTTCTTCTTTATATCAATTTTTACCTCTGAAACGACACTCCTGCTGGCTTTTATTTTAGCAATTTTTTAACTATGCACTTCATTTGCTCCACTATTCACAAAACTTGAAACTTCTAATTTTTTACAATTTCTCCCTGTCTAATCACTCATTTGAATTGATCACAAGAAAAAGCCGTATTCCATTTGCATTGGGCCGATCCTGTAAGCAACCTGTTCCATGTATAGTCCTTGAGACTTTGAGGAACAAGATAAAACCGGAGTGGACATCCATGTGTACACGTTGTCGCAACTACCCCTGCGACCGCCTGCCTAACTACGTGTCTTTTTCACCTACCCCTGCGACCGTGATTCTAAAACTAGTTAAGGGGATCTCAATGGGTTGTCACAAGAAAGTAAACAAACGCTTATGCACTCGTAAATATGGTTTTATTGCAAATAACACTTCACAGAACAAGAAAATAGCATTGAATACAAATAAAGCATTATGGCCACTTAGGATAGAAAACACTGTCGTATCGATAACCCATCGTTTTCTATCAATAACGCACATTACACTTTTAATTGAGTTCCTCGCTCCGATTTGCAATGTCACTCCTTAAAATGTTGTTATCCCTAAACCAGGTGTAATATTACTTTCACTACAGTCAATATGTACCTCCGAACACGTTCTCGAACCGAAAAAACGACTAAATTCCGAATCGTATCTCACGCGCCAGGTAAATTTCGCGTCCATGTTTAGTCGTCAAATTGACAATCTGGCTCTCGAGAGGAGAAATTGTAGAAATTATTGGAAATGAAATGACAATCATGCTCAGAAGGTGGTCGCATCATTTTCTATGGGGCTTATATGAGCATAGCCTCTCCATTTGTTCCGTTCCTCAAAGCCTTGAGAACGCAACCAATGAAGAGGCTATGCTTTGAGAATGGAACACTGGAGTGGAAGTTGCGCCACGAACGTTGCTCTTTCGATTGAATTTTCAAAGAGTGTAGCCTAAAAAGGGAGCTACAATTTAGAAATATTTGAATATGTAAAAGTTAACTGCCATTGCTTAATTGACTGATAATGTTCCTATTTCAGACTTGGATAGTTTGCAAAAAATCATTTAGATAAAAAGAAACCTCACAGCGACATTTAATAAGCAAAAACTAAATCTGTTTCTTAGGTAATTACAAATTCAACTACTACTAAAATTATAATCGCTCGTTCTTTTATACCTTTTCACCTCCTTTTTGCTTTCATAACCAGGCTTGGATCGTCTTTGGTGGAATTAAGGTGAAATGTATAATCGTTGAGCTTGGCCGTCGCTATGTGTGAAAGAACTACATGCCTTTAAGGTGTACTAATTTGTTGAGATATCGCTTAGCAGAAATTTATTCTGATTTTTATATCGCAATGAAATAGATTTTTGTGTTAATATTGTGTCCCGCTATAAGCTGGATCAACAAGCTGAAGTGTTGTTTGTTGTTCATGTGCTCACCATATGCAACAAAGAGTTGCTTTTCGATGCATGCCACTTAGACATTTTTAAGTATACTATTTAGAGTATTTAAGATAGTATCGTTCCGTCAGTACAATGATGAAATGAAGCTGGCATCGAAATAAAAGTTTCTCGTAACTGGCAGTAAATTGCCTTACAGCTAGTATATTGCTATAGTCAAGACTTGATCCAATGGATAACAAACAGCTTGATGTGATCTAGATTTATTTCATACGAGGGAACAAATTTGAGCATATATTGGTTATAAATGTCGTCTATTACTGTTGAATTTCCCAAACCAGCGATTAGTCCTGAAAATTCAACGCTTCTCTCTGAATGAATTATACTGTGCCCTGATAATAAATTTAGCTCGTTGATATAGGCTATGAAATAGATCGAAATTTTTACTACAAAATTTAAATTATTTGTATTTGAGTTCATTATCCTTCTGCTTATTAATATAAAGACTAATCATTTCGAAATTATTTTTATTCATTTGAAAATTCAATAACAATATAATAAATGGCATTTATGAAATATATGCCTGATGTACTATTAACTCCATGATTCTGCATTCCGCTTTCAAGGATGCAATAGCTTCCCCATCCAGAGAAGCGCTTGAAATCAATATTGTCGCTAAGCTGGTTGCATTTGCCTACAAAAATAAGAATATATCTGACATCCACAAGAGATTCATAAAAGTAAACAGTGTACCGATTGTTGCCCATTAATTATTTTTTCATATTCATATATTCGTGTGTCCAATATCATTTAACGGACTCCTGAAAAAAGAAATAAAATTAATTTCATCAATAAAATTATTCAAGCCATATGCTAGCAAAAACTTACCCCGAAATTCAGGCGGTACACCGCGAAAACTAATCGAATAAATGGTCGCCTCCGAAATGTAAACATAACCATGCATGAATTGGAAACAGTGATTTTGAGTGAAAAAACACTTCAAAATATTGTACTTTGTTTTACACGGTTTATTTTGTTACTAACCTATGTAGTGATACTTCTGTAGGCTGACGGTGAGTTCTATTATTGCATATTTTTGCAATGCACATGATTTTATAAACTTCTTTGCGTTTTCCTACTTTGCCGTCGAAATATAAAGTTTTCTCACTTGCAATCTAATCGACAGTTTGTCCCTTACTGTCTTGTTAATGAACAGCGCACAAATCACAAATTTTCACTGATTTTAACATAAAAATCACACAGCAAACGAGTTTGTTTACGCGTTTTCACATCCGAATTTGACAGCGAATGCAAAAAAATCATATGATAATATGAAGATTTCTTCTTATAGACGGCGAGAAATGATGACAAGAAAAATCGGTGTTCCATTAGCATCGGGCCGTTCCTGTTAGCTACCTGTTCCAAGCTGTTAGATACCTGTTCCAAGCTTTGAGAATGGAACACTGGAGTGGAAAATCAACTCAAATTTTGTCTTCGTTTCCAGATGCGCCATGAACGTTGCTCTGTTGATTTAATTTTGAAGGTTTGTAATTTAAAAAGGGAGCTACGATTTATAATATTTAATTGATTGATAATGTTCTTATTGCAGATTTGAGTTTATTTAGATAAAAAGAAACCTCACAGCGACATTCAATGAACAAAAACTTAATCTGTTTCTTAGGTAATCACAAATTCATCTATTACTAAGGTTATAAACGTTCATTCTTTTATACTTTTTCGCCTCCCTCTTCCTTTCATAACCAGGCTTGGGATCGTCTTCAGTGGAATTAAGGCGAAATGTATATGGGGATTAGTTATAAGCTATACGCGATCCCCATTAGAAGAAAGAATATTTCTTTACTAAACGCAAATATAACTTTATTGGTAAAACTAAGGACAAAATTATATATAGAATTGAATGTAGTTGTAATGAATCATGTGACGCCGCTGGCGACCACTACTAACACACCTTGCTGCTAGGTGGCTTGTCATTTCACGTTGGTTGTGACGAGCACACATCCTACGTCAATTTTGTCGTGGGATGTCAAGGTGAAGTGACAGCCACATGACAGTAGAGAGTGTAGGACTTTGAGGAACAAGATAAAACCGGAGTGGACATCCATGTGTACACGTTGTCGCAACTACCCCTGCGACCGCCTGCCTAACTACGTGTCTTTTTCACCTTCCCCTGCGACCGTGATTCTAAAGCTAGTTAAGGGGATCTCAATGGGTTGTCACAAGAAAGTAAACAAACGCTTATGCACTCGCAAATATCATTTTATTGCAAATAACACTTCACAGAACAAGAAAATAGCATTGAATACAAATAAAGCATTATGGCCACTTAGTATAGAAAACACTTTCGTATCGATAACCCATCGTTTTCTAGCAATAACGCACATTACACTTTTAATTGAGTTCCTCGCTCCAATTTACAATGTCACTTCTTTAAATGTTGTTATCCCTAAACCAGGTGTAATATTACTTTCACTACAGTCAATATGTACCTCCGGACGCGTTCTCGAACCGAAAAAACGACTAAATTCCGAATCGTATCTCACGCGCCAGGTAAATTTCGCGTCCATGTTTAGTCGTCAAATTGACAATCTGGCTCTCGAGAGGAGAAATTGTGGAAATTATTGGAAACGATATGACAATCATGCTCAGAAGGTGGTCGTATCATTTTCTATGGAGCTTATATGAGCATAGCCTCTCCATTTGTTCCGTTCCTCAAAGGTGTAGGAGTAGCGGTCGTAGATGGCACGAACCGGAAAGGACCGGTCGTTGTAGCGTGAAGTTCCTTTCCCTTAAATCGTTCAGGATTATACCACTGCCTCCTTAAGCCTGGCCGTCTTGCTCTGCAATTTCTGTGACATGACGTCATACAAAAGTAAAACTGACAACTCCTGACAGTTAATGCAGTTCCAAACAAATAGACGTCAAAATTCCTGTCAAACAGTAGGTCAATTTGCAAACTGAGTCGAAATTTGCACGCAGAAATGATGTAAAACATACGAAGTCGTGCACTACTATACGCAACACAGGAAGAAGAGTTGCTGGGAGCGTTAAGAGTGTGAGTATTGTACTTTGCGTATATGTTTAATTAGTTAATTAATTGCAAATTTAATTATTTGCAGTCCGAAACATTTCAAGTCGTAACATTTCAATAGCTCGATAAGAATCCGGCCGTGTTCTATCCAGCTCGTACATCTAAGGAGCACCTTAACCACAATAGTCTCGTTGCTGC
Organism: Odontomyia ornata; assembly: GCA_963969285.1. Taxonomy (NCBI): domain Eukaryota; kingdom Metazoa; phylum Arthropoda; class Insecta; order Diptera; family Stratiomyidae; genus Odontomyia; species Odontomyia ornata. The sequence goes on along the minus strand of OZ017742.1, from coordinate 178,746,675 downwards.
CTGATCAGACAGTTAAATCAATTTCTATTGAATTGGTGCAGTCAGTTTATGGGTTAGAGCACTCTTTTATAGAATGGTTACCGCTGCGCCGATTGCGTTCAAATTTTGTATTCCAGAGCACTATTTAATTCTAAACCCGATAAGGTGAGGAAAAATCCGAGCCAAGACCTTTTTCAATATAATTTTATTAATTTAAGCATCGAACTGAACGATGAGAAGCTCTACCTTTATTCGTCAATTGACAACCTACACATTTATTCAATTGTGGTCAGATGTTGTCATATAACACAATTGAAGAAAATAACTTCTAAAAACTAGAGAGGTGCCCTTGTCAAGAATAGAAGGGTGCTCTTTCAAAGAATAGAAGGCTGCCTTTCCAAAGAATAGAAGGGTAAACTTCTAAAGAATAGAAGGGCACCCTTCTATTCTCAAGAGGAGCACCTTTCTATTCTATAGAAGAGTACTCTTCAAATGAATAGAAAGGTATCATAAAGGATAGAAGGGTACCCTACTATAGAGTCGAAGGAAGAATACAAGAATGCTTCCCTAGAGAATAGAAGGATGCCCTTCTATAGAATACAGAATAGAAGGGTGCCCTTTTAGAGAATAGAAGGCTGCTCTTCTAGAACCCGTCCTTGCACAATATTTTATAGCAGCATCCAGTTATTTACTTCAATTGTGTTATATGACAACATCTGATCACAATTGAATAAATGTGTGGGTTGTCAATTGACGAATAAATGTAGTGCTTCTCATCGGTCAGTTCCATACAAAAATTAATAAAATTATATTGGAAAAGGTTTTGAATCGGATTTTTCCTCACCTTATTGGTTTAAGAATTAAAAAGTGCTCCGGAATACAAAATTTGAACGCAATCGGTGCAGCGGCAACCATTCGACAAAAGAGTGCTCCAACCAGTTTATGTTCGTAAAAAAAATTAGCGTTAAAACCTATTAAATTTTATAGGAGGCAGTGTTTTGAGGAGAAGGTATCACCCTCAAGCGAAAATGCGCGTCCATAAAGACGGGCAAAGGTAAATCAATTTACATTATGTAATTCGTATGTGAACAACAGATGTTCTTCTGATTTAGGAAAAACAGGAAAAGCAAAAGTGGAGTTCGATAGACGGAGGACACCTACAAAAATTTTGCAAGCTGACGTGAAAGGTAATTGTTTTACATTTTTTGCTAAAAATTGTATATCAAGTGTAAGGTGAAGTTCCTTAATTTGATCCAACAAGTGTAAATCAAGCACCCAGAATTTAAAGTTACGCGGATTGTTTAAATTTGAAACTTGAGTAGTTCCTAAGTCAATCAGCGCCGTTTCCCAAGTTGCGCGTATTGATTATTGACGCGGCTTTCAGTGAAGTGTGTTTTCGGTTTCGTACGGCTTTGAGTTCCCTGGTTCTATTAGAGTTTGATACCATTCGACGGGATTTGGTGTATATAAAACTTGTTCATTATAAGTGCTAACTGAAAGAGTCTTTAGCTTTCGATATAATTAAGCATACGTCACTTACCGTATTCACATTGAACTTCTAAAGTGTACAAAACCACAATATTTGAAATTTTCCTAACATAAGCGCTATATAAAAAATGATATGTTTTTGATTTTTTATAGGCACCTGATACACGTTTAAGGTGGTGATCGATTGGTTGAGTAATTTAAAGATAAGTAGAACATTAACCACATTAATTTATAACTTTCCTGCTTTTTTGTTAATTTTGTAGGAATGGTGAAGTTTTGCTCTGTAGAGAGCTGCCGAAGATCAGCAAATGGAGTGCCATTAAAGCACTACTTTCTGCTGCCCCAAGAAGGTCAACTCCGGCAACAATGGCTGGCGGCAGCGGAACATGCCCAGAAGTATCTTCCGGACCACATCGCTATTTGTGAGCGGCATTTCAACGAAGAAGACATCATAATGTTCGACTTAACCAGCTCAAACAATCGTAAGTTATTGTTAAATTAGATCATTTTCTTTATCGTTATTTTTCGTAGTTTGTAAACTAAATTTAAAAAATCGAAATCGGTTCAGTCTTCTTAAGTGATTCGCGGTCGAAAATCAATATCGAAAAATTAAACTAGTGGGTAAAAAAATATTACAAAAAAATTAAAAACCAACATCGAAATGTTCTTAAAAGGGAGAAATAAATTTTATGGAATCGGTGGCAAGTCAGTTTTTCCCCGTGTATTCATTTCATTAAACATATTACAAATAAGTAGGTCCAAACAAGGAAATTGATTTGGCACTAATACTATGAAATTTATTTCACCCTCCTGAGGGCATTTCGAAGTCGAGTTTTAATTTATTTTTTTCACGCTTTTAGAGAAGAATTTACTACTATAAGAAAGTTTTCTAACCCAAGTCATCATTGCTTATCTGCTAAAGATTATTCATCCATATAAGGTGTGAAAATTATGAACCTTCCGAAAAAACTGATAATAGTAATCTAAATCTGAATCTATATACGTCCATTATTGCCACTTCTGAAGAACAATTTTTATAAAAATACGTTCAGGCTCATTTTTTCGACTGAAGTATCTTCTCTCATGGTATCGCTGCATTACTTTTCCGTTATTACTCATATCTGTCCCATATGGTAGTTCTCATAAGTAACTTCAATAATTGAAACCCAAACCTACATCGTTGTTATGTAATGACATCGCGAAGTAACAAAAAGATCCTTTTTAACCATAACATTCATTTACGTTTATTCGATATTCGTTGCTGTCGTGGAAGCTTTCATGAAAATTATGTGCCATAGTTTAATGAAAACGCAACTATGTACTAAACTTTTTTTATTGATTGCTCGACCCTTTTTTTATATCAATTTAATCTAAATGTATACGTTTATATGCTCTTCCTGAGACATAATTGTAACTCACCGGAACGGATCATGTTTCGTATAGCTCTGATGGCGCAAATTTTTTTTATCCATGACTATTTTTTTGATTGAGTTGCATAAATATTTATAACTTGAAAAATTGTTAAAGCGGAAAAATTGTTAGTACATGTTGAAACCACCTACAATTAACATTTTTCTTCTTTAATAATTTTTCAAATAAAAAAATATTAGTCCAACTCAATTAAAAAATATCTATGGACAAAAAATGTTTTCGCTATCGGATCTACCAGAAATCTGATGCGTACCCGTGCGTTACAATTAAAGCACAGTGTAGAGGAAATAAACATAGATTAACATTAAGATGACGTAAAAAGTCTTGAGCGATCAATGAAAAAAGTAAGAGAAATTGTAACTGAATATAATTCGTAGTTACAAAAACATAGAGTCTGCATAAGAAGAATAAATTGGAATGATTCTTTTACTTTTCAGCGTAGTGGTCGGCATCATCCGTGTGTTCTATAGTCTGATGCCCTGAAGGGAATCGTAGGGAACACCTTCAACTAATTTTTTCTTCTTTAACTATTTTTCGAATAGAAAAATAATAATGCAACTCAATTAAAAATTAGCTACGGACAAAAAAAATTCATAAAATCAACTATGTAGTTCGCGGTTCCCGCCAGTCTTTAGTATAGGGATCACTAATTTTAACTTCCCGGGCAGATTATGTATAAAATTATATAGAAAGTAATGACTCAATTTTCAAATGGTGATTTACTTTATAATTCGCAGTCATTCAATCCTTATTATTGCCTTGGGGAAATTTCGCAAAACTTATGTTTAACATCTTCATCTAAGAATTTAAGCAGGATCTTATGTTTATTATCAGCCAGCCGGAGGACGAATGCTAAAGGGAAAAGTAATCATGAAACATAATATTATTTTTAATTTTTCGTTTCCGATGTTTGCAACGTTTTAAAATAGAAACAAGAAAAAAAATGAATTAGTTCGTTTCTCAGAGTAAATTGATTTTTTTCCTAAATCAGACAGCTGTTTCGGGACATTTAGCCTCTTTCTCAGTAATCTATCTAATGAATCCATCGAATTACTGGGGAAGAGGCTAGACAGGCCCCAAAACAGCTATCTGATATAGGGGAGAAAATATGCTCATCCTGAGAAAGCAATAAGTTGATTTTTTATTTCTTATTCTATAGTATATAATTACTGTAAATCATCTTCAATTATAGCATTTAAGCTACATTTAGAAATAATTTATAGGTTGTTTCCAATAGAAAGGATTGAGTCGGTTAAAAATAAAAGCATATATTTTATATTTCGTCTGAAAGTATCCCAGCGTAAGATCAATTATCGCTCAAATTTTTTTAAACTGATAATTTTTTGTGCGAAAATAAATATTACCAGCAATAAATTTGAACGACTTAGCTGTACTGTAGTATTAATTTTTTTTTTTGAACGAAACATTTGATCAGCAATTTTATGGCCATTCATATAAGGGAAGATAATTTCCAAGTAGAAGAACGATTATTTACGTCAGTAAAACAGTTGGCACTGTAATATAAAGATGGTAGCAAACGGTTATTATTACTATAAATGGTAATTTGGGTGGAACGTGAAATTATTCACTTTCTACAGAGCCCTAAATTGTTATTCCAATGAATTTATTGAACATTTGAATAGTTTATCTCGAACACTAGAAAATTTGGTAACTGTAGCTTACTATACTAAATAAGAATAGATTGAACATGGCACGGGCAAAGCTTTGCAATAATGTTTTCAGTATTCAATTAAATATAATAATGAGTGGCAGCAGTACCCTCCTGCAAATTCAACATGTATTTATATACATATATGTACATATATTTTTTTCTCGTATATAGAAATTGTTGTTTCACTAAAGAGCAGGTGGATACTGAAGGCAAACGCTGTGCCGACGAAGTTTCCAGGATCAAGCCCGGATGTATCAAAATGTATGGATATTGCCCTCAATCAATTTGGAACACCCCAACCACCGATGGAGATTAGATTTAAGGAAATTCATGAGCTAGTTGAAAACAAAAATCACTTTTTACGCGAAGATTGGCAATTGAAGTGCGTAAATAATACATTGTTTTTATATAATATTAGAGTGAACCCAATTCCATTTGTATATTGCTCCATTAAAATTGAATGCAATTTCCAAACTAAGATTTATTTTGAAAAAACTAAAGTAAAATCTAGTTTCTTTCAAAGTATTCTCGGCCATCGAATGAAATGCGATAGTTTAAGTAAAATTACAAAATTAATAGAGTCGGTAGAAGCAAATAATTTCGATAATGATCTAAAATCAAAAGAGCAAATATTGTATTCAGCAATAGAACAGCTATCGCAACTTTCAGACCAAGAGCCAGATAATCGAATAAACTTCATAAAAAATCAACTTAGGCAAATTTCTTTAAAAAGTCCGCGATATGATTCAGATACATTCGTTTTTGCTGCAATGCTTTATTACACATATCCGGGTGCATACAAGTATTTGCGCGAATTAGATTTATTAACTTTGCCAAGTTGCCCATATTTACAAACTCTTTTGACTCAAAATTTGAACTCAGGTGTCTCATTAAATTATTTGACTAACAGGTCGAAACAGTTAGAGGCAAAAGAGAAAAAAGTAGTTTTGCTATTAGATGAATTTTATGTAAATCCGAAACTAACGTATAAAGGAAATAAGTTACAGGGAATTGCAGTAAATACTACTAATAATTCTGACAAACCAGTACTTGCTAATTCAGTTCAAGTTTTCATGATTTCATCTTTACTTTCAAAAAATAAGGAGGTAATTGGAATATTTCCGGTTAAAAATATGAGTGGTGGTGAATTATACAAAATGACGAAAGATATTTTGGATAATTTGCACAACGCTGATTTTGAAGTTGTTGCGATTATCTCCGATAATAATAGAGTTAACGTTAATATGTTTAAATCGTTCTCTCCCCATAATCAGCTACAACCGTACATCATTTCTCCTTATGATTCAACCAAAAAAATTTTTTTCTTATTTGACACAGTTCATTTGCTTAAAAATATTAGAAATAACTGGATTAACTCATTACCTAAAATGTTTTGTTTCCCTAGTTTTGATAATGCTGATTTACATTTAACTGCTAAATTTAGAGACTTAATTCAAATTTATGAAGAGGAGAAAAATTCAACAGTTAAACTGGCTCCTTCATTGTCTTTGAAATGTTTGTATCCAAATACTTTTCAAAGACAATCAGTTTCATTAGCATTAAACATTTTTGATGAAAAAACAATAGAAGCAGTTAATATATTTAAAGATAAACTTGGACCCGAATCTGCAGGAACCTTTGAATTTATGTCAATCATTAGGAAATGGTGGATAGTTGATAATGTTAAACATCCGGGAAAAGGATACCGTATTCGAGAGCCGTTGGCATTGCCTATTACTTCGATCCATCAAGATAATGTTACATTTTTAAAAAAGTTTTTAGATTGGCTTAGTTCTTGGGATGCTTTTGATGGCATAGAAAGTGTTACTAAATTTACAGGTAAACTTTCAAGAGAAACCGAGACTGCTTTGAATTTAACTACCGCGTCATTAATTTTAATAGCTGAATATCTTTTAGTGGATTTGCAGATTCCCTTTGTTCTTTTAGGGAAACTACAAACTGATCCACTAGAGGCGCGATTTTCTCGATATAGGCGAATGAGCGGAACAAATTACAATGTGTCTGTTCAACAAATTTTAGAATCAGAACGGAAAATCAAAGTAACTTCACTTTTGAAATTTTGCTCTAGTCGTCAAGGTGCAATAAAAATTAGTCAATTAAAAGCAGATTTTACGGAATATGATGAGCTTTCAATAAATACTAATGATGTATATACTAGTCAGGAAATAATCCTAAAAAGCTGTGATGTAGAAATAAGCCCCGAATGTGAAAATAGTTTAATCTATGTAGCGGGATATGTTGGACGAAAGGTGTCGGAAAGAACAACTTGTCCAACATGCTCCGCATTCTTTTGTACAAATGTAAATTTAAATATTGAAGTGGACGAAAACTTTTTCTACCTTGGTAATTTAAATCACGGAGGTTTGAAATGGCCGTCAAGTTTTTGTATAGATATGTCATTTATGGCATATCAGATATTTCAAACTTTAATATCAGAAAATTTTGAAAATATGTTTTTAGCCCAAAAAGGGGAAAAAAAATTTTTTAATGAACTTAATTTTAAGCAAATTAGCTGCATACACAGAAGAAAACTGTGAACTTTTCGGAACACCAATCACTAGCAACTTGAAAACGTTTTCGTCCACTTGGGCAAATATTTTTTTAAAAAATTATTCCAAAGAAAAAAGCGATTCCTTTAAAAGACTGTCCAGAAGAAAATTAGCTGTATTGAATTAGATTATTATTTATTTTTCATTTATTATACCAATTATTGATTTTATTTTTTTCAGTTCATAGCATTTTGAAAGCTATAATTAATTCATCCATCATTCATCATAAATTCATTTATAATTAATTTAAGATTCTATTTTTAAATACACACCAAAGAAAAAGTGATTCCTTGAAAAGACCGTCCAAACCGAAGCTAGCAATATTGAATTAGTTGTTTTTTCATATGTTCATTTAATATGTAAAATATTGATTTTTTTGCATTTCACAGCATTTTAAAATATATAAATTATTTATTCATCATTGACTAACAATTTAATTAAGATCAGCAATATTTTAAAATATTATTCCAAAGGAAAAAAGACTGTCCAAACAAAATTAACAAGATTGAATTCGATTTTTGTTTGCATTTAAGTTTATGATACAAATTGTTGAGTGTTTTTTAATTCATAGCATTTGGAAGTATTGAATTTATTTAGTCATAACTAACTACAAATTTTTTTATAATTAATTTAGTTAAGGCTTAAAGTAATACTTTTTATCCAAGAGAAATTGGCAATATAATAATTTATTCTTCATTAAATATTTATTTTTATAAGACATGATTTTCTTTGTTTTTGAGGTAAAAAATTTATTAGTCTACATAAATGTGAAGTTCACTTTTTTCAATTTCTTCGTTGCACTACAGCCCCGCGCGGGCCTTCGCTTCCTGCAAATAGCGCCTCGGTCCATCAATCGCGTCCTCTAATTTTGAAATCCGAGCAGCGATGAACTGCCTTCTTCGATCGAGTCAGACCGGCGTTTTTTCGATTTCCCCACTGGTCTCCGCTCTTCACTTTCCCAACGAATACGTTATTGGGTATCCGTTGTTCATCCATACGATTCATGTGGCCAGCCCATTACAGCTTCCGCAGTCTTACAATCGTTGAGACCTCCTGCTCGTCAAACATTTCATACAGCTCATGGTTGTGTCGAATTCGCAATTGGTCTCCGTCTAGCTTCGCTCCAATCATCCTCCACAGGACCCGTCCCTCAAAGGCGTTGAATATGTTTGCGGATGCTTGAGTTGGGGTCCATGTTTTCCAAATCCATAGCATAGCACAGGTCTTATCACAGATTTGTATACTTGGAGCTTTGTTTTCCTGTGTATGCAGCTAGTTTTCAAGATCGTCAAAACTGAATACAATATTTTATTTGCGAACAGTATTCGTCCGCGTATTTCTTCACTTTCATTAGCGTTCTCGTTATTTTGGTGCCTAGATACACAAGTTCGCCCACATTTTCGGTAGTGTATTCGCCAAGTCCGATATTTTGCGTATTTGAGGTATTTTTCCTCGACTGCGTAATGATCTTTGTTTTATTCGCATTGATTTGTAGCCCTACTAGTTTTGCTTCGCTGTCGAGTTTCAGGAAAAGTTCTTTGGCAGTTGTTAGCGACCATGACAAAATGTTGCTATCATCTGCATAGGCTACCACTTGGCTTAACTTGTATAATAGCGTACCTCTTGTATGGACAGGTAGGTTTCTTACCCAGACCCAAATTGAATAGCAATGGGGCCAGCCCATCTCTCTGCTTTAGTCGGCTTTTGGTGTCAAAGACGTCGGTGAGTTGGTTATTAATGCAGACTTGGGAGGTTGTCCACGCCATTTTTATAAGACGGACTAATTTGGCTAGGATGCCAAAGCAAAGCATTATTTGTCGTATGCTTGCTTTTCAATCTAGCTACATACAAAAAGAGAGCAAGTTTAATGAGAGTTTTTAACATGAAGTTAGCCAGAACAGAAATACACGCGATGACAGATTTAGCTTTTATGGATAAAGATAATTACCGCAGACTGTTTATCCACCTAGAAACTCTTAAGTAACTTCAATAGTTAAATTAAGATAGAGTTTTCTGTTAACCTACCGAAAACTCAAAATCTAAATGACTTTCGATAAGATATTTCTTATCTGCTTCCCTCACTAGCTCAGATGCATATCCTTTTTCCTCTTAATCCACAGATATACTCAATCCCTTCTTAAATTAGTTTGAAATAATATTTAACAGTTCATAATACTTGCTATAACTATATAAATTTTTTAACATCATTACAGTATCCGTGGTAAAAAAAACAGACGTTTTATAATCAGGATACAAGAATATTCGATGAGATTGATTCATTGTCACCAGTGCGACACACCAAATCGGGATTTAGCATCCACTAGCCATCTCGAATCATCACGGTTCTACGTCCATACTCATTGATATTGCATTAAAATGTATAAAAAAATTTGTAATTTGATGTCGTCAGCCTTCATAATTATAAAATATATTGAAATATAGAGTTTAATGATTTCATTTAAAATTTATTTTATTTTCAATTAAGCTATAATGAAAAGCAAATCAAGTTACAAAGGTATTTTTAAAATAACGGCAAGGAAAACGTGCACTTTCAATTCCTGTTGAGCCACGATTGTATTCAATTTCGTTATCCTCATCCGTACTTGGTGTAGTTGAGGCGGATTTCGTCTTTTGTTATTTCAGGAGTTAACGTTTCCTCGGCAGTTTGTTCCCATTCTGACGACTTTTTTCGCGGTATCAGCTTCCGGTTAGGTTTCTGAAACAATTGATTGAAAACTTAGAAAATAAGGCAAACTATTTTAATGTCGCAAGTGTGGAACTACTAGACCTTGACGATTGTGCATTGGTTGTGTTGATCTATGAACCGCGCTAGCATTGCCATTGATTCTCGAGAATCGAATAACCAATTCTCGAGAATCGAAAAACCAATGGTAATGCTAGTGCGGTTTATAGATCAACACAACCAATGCGGAATCGTCAAACGCCTAGTAGTTCCACACTTTGTGGCTCAGTAACACGATAGCATGCAAATTCAACAACTAGTAAAAATGCTGTAGCATCATTCTCATCTTCAGCAGTTGAAAGTCAAATTGTATACAAATTAGAATTGAACGACGATAATGTCCCAGGTTCAAATCTCGTTGGGAGTAACGTGATTTAGTTCAGGGGATTTTTCGGACAGACTACGAGTGTTCAGCCAGTAGTGGTATGTACTGATTTAATCAGATCATATCAAAGCTGAGCAAGCACACGGGAGCATGATACTGACCAAACCAACTTCCGAAAAAATCAATACGGTCATGAAAATGAGATACTCTATCTCTAAGCGAAGGCCCGAGAGGGGCTGTAGTGCTAAAAAGAAGAAGAATGGCGAAATGATCAAGTATTGATTTATGGAACGATATAGAACGAGGAAAGTCACATTTCTAGACAACCAAACGAGGAATAAACTTGCCGTAGCAAACAAGCGCGCAGTTAATCTTTAAAAAATGTATTGTTGACAGAACGCAATCATTTTATCTGCCTCCTCTGCAGATATATGAAATGGAAAGACATTTTAATGCTCGCGTCAATCGGCTTGATTCCAATTTATGAAAACAAAATTTAATTAAAACACCCGTGATTAAATGCTAGCATTTATGCCTTTTCCCTGCAAAGGTTCACAATATCTATTGATGTTTAGCATAGCATGTTACAAAAGAACGAGATTTGAATTAAAATAAATTAAATTGATTACAGATACAGCCAGTTCTATTGGAAATCAACTTTAAGAAGGAATAAGTAGAAAACAGACAGTCTGAAATTGTAAATCAGCTTTTAGGATGAATTGAAGAAAATTGCTCGTATTAAACATACATCGATGTGGTAATTATCTACGCCCATAAGCATAACATTTGCTGTAAGATAGCTCTTTCCAAAAATTTTCTGTATAGGCTTAGCAGTTTAGGGATTTCCTGAAACGTTTTATTATAAGGAATGTATGACTAAAACCTTATTGTTGTCCGTTTCATAATTAGAATAAGCAAGGAGGTAGGGATTAAGCGAAAATTGTGAAACCAGATCAAAATTAAAAATATCTTTGTGTATTCTTTGATAGGCTCAAAATCGATGACACGAAATTTTTAAGCTTATATTCAATAATTTGCCATTGAAAAGCAATGATAATTATCACAATGTGTAATTGAATTTGGGACTGTTTGAACTTTGAGTTAATACCCATCATAGCCGAATTGAGAATTAGAAGAAACAAACACGATACTTGGCAGAAAAATATGCGTAAAGTTTTTAATCCATTTTGGTAATTTATCTATATTTCATTCAATAATTCATAAACAAGTAAATAACTCACCTGTTAAATAGCCTCTAACGTTTGTATCCGTTATGAATAAGTCATACTTCTGATCTTCAAACTCTGCCCACACTGGATGTTCCAATAAAATTTGCGATACACGATCACCATAATTTAAATTGTGTGTCATCGCCTTGAACGCAACTACAACTTGTGCCTTCACCGCAGAAGGACTGTCTACATACTGCATACGACTTTCAAGCAAATTTAACAGGAATGGTATTAGATTACTTTCTAAAGAATGAATCCTACAATTAACGCAATAACAGTTAGAGGTAAGCGTTTTTATCGAATCATTACACTCACATGTTGGTATTTAAACAAACGGCTTAACATTTCACACACTTTTTCTATCAGTGGCTTGTTATTTTCCATACACCGTTTTAAAGGCAAGATACATTCAGTTTGCGACACTCTGTCACGCAGTACTAGAATAAAATACATGTTTATCGAAAATCAATTAAATTCTGGCAAATTGATCTTACCTCTGAAAGAGCTAATTGATCTAATACTGACAATGTATGTTTTGGTTGTACGTTAAGTAAATTGAAGAGTTTTGGTATGTGACCCCAAACTGGAATGTCATCTGCTAAATTAGGCTGCGCTCTTAATAATTCGACTAATGCAGTAGATGCTAATTCCAATGAATCTTTCTAAAAATATTGAAGAGTACGTTATGAAGATTCCAGAAGGCCATTTACCGGTGATTTAAAAAATTAATTAACTTACATCCGGCGAATTTTTGTTGACGTCTACAACGAAGTCCAGTAAATCCGATAACTTCGGCTTGCGCAGAGTCCAAGCTGGATTACTAACAAACAGCCGCAAATAAACGCCAGATACAATCACCTCATTGGGTATATCTTTAAGAATATCTGGGCCTTTCCACAAAATTTTTGGATTTTATTTGTGTTTTACAAAAACTGCATTCATACGTAAATATATATTATATTAGCTGTTTAAAAAGTTTACGCAATCTCTGTTAGCTTACCCATCGCACATATCAGCAACATCACATACTTTTGATCTTGTCTTTACATTCCAAATGAATTCTGTATGCTCGTGAATTGATTCGAATAATTGGACGGAAGTTGTCGGAGACTCGATCATTGCATCGACGAATAATGGAGGTAGAAATTTGCAAACTGTTATGCGAACCTTCAGAATTTTATGCAATATTAGCTTTGTATCATTTTGTATATGTTATAATTTTCCTACCTTAGGTTCGCTTAAACGGTCAGCGGTCATTTTAGCGAGAATTTCAGCACAAAGTTCTCGCATTTGAAGATTTCTTGAATTACGGAACATGTCCAGTAGATATATCACAGCACCTAAACAGGAAGTAAATATTTTATAATTGTTTGACAAGGATTCGCTTTACCTTTATTTTGAGCTTCTTTTGATCTTGTCTTTACATTCCAAATTAATTCTGTATGCTCGTGAATTGATTCGAATAATTGGACGGAAGTTGCCGGAGATTTGATCATTGCATCGACGAATAATGGAGGTAGAAATTTGCAAACTGTTATGCGAACCTTCAGAATTTTATGTAATATTAGCTTTCTATCATTTTGTATATGTTATAATTTTCCTACCTTAGGTCCGCTAAAACGGTCAGCAGTCATTTTAGCGAGAATTACAGCACAAAGTTCTGGCATTTGAAGATTCCTTGAATTACAGAACATGTCCAGTAGATATATCACAGCACCTAAACAGGAAGTAAATATTTTATAATTGTTTGCCAAGAATTCACTTTACCTTTATTTTGAGCTTCTTTTATCATCTCTTGTGGATTCAGAAGCCCTGAAAGTCTTTTCAGTACTTTCATTTGTTGGTCTCTTAAATCAATCTTTTAGCGCAACAAAATAGCTTCCCTGTATTTCGCACGCTGCTATCTCGCTTACACATTCCTTATTGCGGGAAACCAATGCGACTACTTCTAGTGCAAGCACAAAGTTCTGGCATTTGAAGATTCCTTGAATTACAGAACATGTCCAGTAGATATATCACAGCACCTAAACAGGAAGTAAATATTTTATAATTGTTTGCCAAGAATTCACTTTACCTTTATTTTGAGATTCTTTTATCATCTCTTGTGAATTCAGAAGCCCTGAAAGTGTTTTCAGTACTTTCATTTGTTGGTCTCTTAAATCAATCTTTTAGCGCAACAAAATAGCTTCCCTGTATTTCGCACGCTGCTATCTCGCTTACACATTCCTTATTGCGGCAAACCAATGCGACTACTTCTAGTGCAAGCACAAAGTTCTGGCATTTGAAGATTCCTTGAATTACAGAACATGTCCAGTAGATATATCACAGCACCTAAACAGGAAGTGAATATTTTATAATTGTTTGCCAAGAATTCACTTTACCTTTATTTTGAGCTTCTTTTATCATCTCTTGTGAATTCAGAAGCCCTGAAAGTGTTTTCAGTACTTTCATTTGTTGGTCTCTTAAATCAATCTTTTAGCGCAACAAAATAGCTTCCCTGTATTTCGCACGCTGCTATCTCGCTTACACATTCCTTATTGCGGGAAACCAATGCGACTACTTCTAGTGCAAGCACAAAGTTCTGGCATTTGAAGATTCCTTGAATTACAGAGCATGTCCAGTAGATATATCACAGCACCTAAACAGGAAGTAAATATTTTATAATTGTTTGCCAAGAAATCACTTTACCTTTATTTTGAGCTTCTTTTATCATCTCTTGTGAATTCAGAAGCCCTGAAAGTGCTTTCAGTACTTTCATTTGTTGGTCTCTTAAATCAATCTTTAAGCGCAACAAAATAGCTTCCCTGTATTTCGCACGCTGCTATCTCGCTTACACATTTCTTATTGCGGGAAACCAATGCGACTACTTCTAGTGCAAGCGATTTAACTGAAAAAGTTGATAATTTACTGAAAGGAATCAATACTAATATTACATGATATTGAATATTATAAAACGCTTTTAAGCCTACCACACTTGTTCCGGATTCTGTCTAGAATTCAGTCTAGGATGAAATATTAAAAATGGTCCTTAACGAGCACTGATAAGGAGATATGACACAATGTTCATAAACGAAGTTTCATCGATCTGAAATTGAATGAAGATCAGGTTATGGTTGATCAAAATATGTATGAAATACTTAATTACCTGCTTTGCAACTTCCTACACGACTATACGACTCACAAAAATAATTCAGGCTATCCTGCTGAACTATTTCTCAGGCAAAACAAATTCCCGCGATAACTATTACTCCCACAATTTGACAGTAATCTGACACTTATTGGAGAAATGTCACGGGAGTTGATAAAAAAAGCAAAAAAGTAATGACGTCATTGATGAAACAGCTGATTGTCAGTTTACCTTTTCACTGCATTATCAAACCTAGCAAGATGGCCAGGTTTAAGGAGGCAGTGATTATACGGCCGTGAATAAGGGTAGATTGTGGAAGACAATCGCAGAAATTGAGACTTGGTGCAGCAAGTAAGTTGATAATGTATTTGGAATACTAGCGGATTTAGGTTATTAAATTCATGTCTTTATAAGAGCATCACGAGACGTCCAGAAGGTCAGCTGAGTGAAGCAACATCTAGAAGATCATAGTTGTGTACCGAACACGAAATATCCAACGACGTGTATGCACTGTGACTTCTCCGTTCCCGATGAGGGCATCCTTAAGGAGCATATCGCGTTGCATTCCCAATCGATTGGGAGTAATGACGTCCCATTGCACATGTCCTACGAAAATTTGGAGCTTAAAGTGGTCGACAGCGAAGACAAGGATCAGAAGACAACTGGTACACCTAACATGTTGGCACAAAGGAACACATAGTTTTCAAAGGCAGTGAGTATTTGACTTGACAATACTTGCTGTGCTAACTTCTTCACCAGTTTATGCATGTAACATTTTGTTTATATATTAACTTGCCTGAAATTGTTGAATTAAATCATTCACGCGTTGAAGGCTTGAGATTACTTAACGTAGTATTATGATGACAGGCAAAAACCCAACTGTTCACATGATGATGAAGCTTTTTTTTTCATTCATTACTTCCTATGGTACGTAAATTAGATGAGCAACAGAAGATACAATTATGAATGGAAGTTTTAAATTCCTTGCGTTATATTCGAACTACTAGTAACGTTCCCCAACAACCTGCATTGAATATAGGAACATTACCGCATAGTGTATCGTATTATCCGCTAACGCAACATCAGTTACAAATTTATTCACTTCCATCAGCACAAACTGATATATCCCCAGCAAATAATAATGACCACTCTCAACAATATCCGAATGTTGTTAATGTGTCGAACTCTTCGCCAATGGACCACGATTCAGTTGACGATGGACTGAATCCTACAAAGAATCAGGATGTACAAGTATTTTCCAATGTTTCATGAATAAAAATTAAGGATGAGCCATTATTTAACTAGAAAATAATAGGTAATAATCAAAAAACTAGTATTTAAATTTCAAATATTTTACAATGACGTTGTAAGTAAAATTTATGCAAACCTATGTATGATGGTCGCATTGAGCATGCTAGTATAGTATAGCAAACAGTATAATTCTTTATAAATAATTCGAAGATAACAATAATCATAAATCAGTGAATAAGTGAAATCGCTTGTGTTGAAAATGATTTGAAATGTACATCTAATACGTAATATATGTACCAAAAGTCACTACTTTATGAATAAGATTTAACAAATTGAAGAAGCATATTACATGTAACTGTGATCTGTTCAGAAATTTATATTGAAGCAGACTCGTCACGTCGTTCATATGAAATCTTCAACAATCTCAAAATTATCAAATGGTTCTGGTACTCTAAGTTTCTAGATCTTTGAAAATAATTCCAAGACTTATACTCTTACTAACGGTACATCGATCAAAGACCAATTGTAAAATAATAATTGATAAAGTATAGGAGAAGAGAAGAAAATTATAAAACATAACTTTTATAACTATTATATATTTCACAAAGTCATAAGCGGAAAGTAGTTGGAAACGAAGAGAATATACCGAAAGTCACTCTTTAAGTTATTTCATTATTTATTAATTAAATTTACCTCTAATTCGACTTAGTTGAGTAAAATAATCAAGAAACGGAAATCGGCATCAGATCCTTGTTTCGTTAAATGACACTTGCCGCTCAAGTAAAACTGCATCTTCACATTCTTACACTCTCTAAAGAACGTTGGAAGACATGTTAAGAAAAAAAGAAACCCGAAACTAAATTTAAGCCCGGGAATATACTATCAAGGAAAACTGTAATGATATAAGATCTTAAAAATAACCATGTTAATAAATAACCCGTAACCCCAAATAATAATATAAAATAATACGAGTAATAATATAAAATAATACAAATAATAATATAAAATAATACAAATACTAATATAAAAAAATACAAATAATAAAATTAAATAATACAAATAATAAAATAAAATAATACAAATAATAATATAAAATAATACAAATAATAATATAAGATAATACAAATAATAAAATAAAATAATATAAATAATTAAATAATACAAATAATAAAATAAAATAATACAAATAATAACATAAAATAATACAAATAATAATACAAAATAATACAAACAATAAAATAAAATAATACAAATAATAATGAGAAATAATTTCCTAAATCGAGTGTCTGGAATCAAAGCGATAAATGTAAACATTTTTGCACCTATTGTAGAACCGGTATATCAGAAAAAATTTTCACTTGGTGCTTTATCTATTGTTACATACTGTTATAAGGTTAAAATTGCATGCATGCATATACAGTATAAAAACCCCAAAATCGGCTAGCGTGCGGATAATTCGTTTCTACCTACTTGCATAGGTACTCGGCTTTTATATGTGCCAAAATATACTATAAGCTTGGAATACAGAAATAGTCTATAGAATAATCTGTAATGTACTCGTTTATTTAAGAATATACTGATATTTATGGAGTACGAGAAAATAAATTATTAGCTTTCTCGTAATAGTGACGAGGCAAAAACTTGTTGATCGTTAATACACCCAAAGTTGGCCTTAATGCATTAAATGTTTAAATTACGATTAATTTCTGATGAACAAATTTGCATCTACTTTACCTTGATCTAAGCAAGCAAAAATATTGTTAAGTCATATAAATTAAATTGAGATACCTTTATACGTTCTTTACAGATCTATTCATTTGTAGAAGCCTGTATCGTAAAGTACATTTCTTGGAGTAAATAACATGAATTGCTAAACAGTATTGTCGCGTGTTCTTGGTTCGCGGCCTATAATTTTAATGTTCCGGGAAAGTGAAAACGCAATGTCTTTTAATTTAAGTTAAAAGAGTTTATTTAATTAAATAAAATGCACAATAATCAGTTAACACTTTCACTAATTTTAATTTTCACTATTAAAATTAAAATCTAACACTTGTCCATAAATTTTTTATCGCAATTGTCTTCTAAATTACTTCACTATTACGAAACACACTTTGCACTCAAACAATCAATTGTCTTTACTTCGCGTTCCACTATATCGCAGTTTTCTTATCGCGGTCGAATGAATGATGATCCCCCATTCATTCAGCTCGCCTTTATATAGGGTCTCTACCTATTCACCCATTTCTCGTTTATTGGCGAATGTTCTACCGAGAAAATTAATGAATGGAGTGACGTCACTTGCAGATGTTGATCATGCTTGTTGGGTTCTCGGGGTTTCGAGTGAATTCGTGTTCTTCATTGTTGTGAAAACAATTGCGACAGTAGCTCGCAGAATTATTTGTACATGTAACACTGCCCCCACCTCAGTTCTTTTCGCCCCGAAAAGATGTGTCGCCAGTTGTAGTCAATTCTCCCTGGGTGTAATATGGGGCAAGACGGTCCAGATGCACGATTTTCATTTTAGCTCTCGGCTTACGATGTTCCTGTATTCGGTATACGACGTCGTTGATTCGCTTTCTAACTCGGTATGGTCCCTCCCAATTATGTTGCAACTTTGGAGACCTACCCTTTCGCCGTTGCCGGTTATAAAGCCACACCAAGTCATCTTGCTGGAAGCCAGTAGAATTAGCCTTTAGATCATACCTGGTCTTCATGCGGTCAGTAGCCGATTCGAGGTGTTTTCGCACTGTCCGATGTATCTGGTTCAACCGTTGTCTTAGATCACTTGCGTACTCCGAGACTGTTTGGGGTTTCTCAGGGGGTGTTCCGAACTTTATATCGGCTGGCAAACGAATAGACTTTCCAAAAATGACTTTGGCTGGGGCTTGGCCCGTCGACGCATGTTCAGCGGCTCTATACGCCATCAAAAATAGTGGGATATGTCGGTCCCAGTCCCTTTGGTTCTCGTCAACCATTTTGGCAAGGTGTTTATTGAGCGTGCCGTTGAAACGTTCGACCATTCCATCGGATTGGGGATGCAGCGGTGTTGTCCTCGTTTTCCGTATTCCGAGCAGCTCGCACATTTCGCCAAAAACTAGTGACTCAAAGTTTCGGCCTTGATCCGAATGTAGTTCGCCAGGTACGCCGTACCTACTGACCCAATTTAACACTAGCTGTTCAGCTACAGTAGTTGCTTCCTGGTTGGGAATGGGGTAGACCTCGGGCCACTTGCTGAAATAATCGGCTACAACCAGCGTGTATCGATTCCCCCATTCAGATTCAGGAAAGGGTCCAGCGATGTCAACAGCAATCCTTTCAAACGGTACCCCTACGTTATAGGTTTGCATTTGTCCTCTCAGTCGTCGCTTTGGGCCGTTGACGGAAGCGCAAATTGTGCATCTGCGACACCAGTCCTCTACGTCTTCTCGAGCGTGGAGCCAGTAGAACCGTTCCCGCAATTTCGCTAAGGTCTTGTTAACACCAAGGTGGCCTCCCGAGGATCCTTCATGCATTTCCTTAACCACATCGTGGATTCGGCTTTTGGGTAGTATAGTTTGCATCCTATAGGAGCTGCCATCCGCCGTTTCCCATTTCCGCTTGAGTACGCTACCCTCCACCTGAAGGGAGTTCCATTGTACCCAATAGCTTTTCAGGGTTGCGCCATGCGTTGAAACGTCCTTCCACTCAGGTCGCCCAGTCGTCTCCTTCCATACGAGCAATGGTCCGATGTCTTCATCGGCTAGCTGGGCATTTCGAATCTCCTCCGATGACCAACCTTCATCGAATTCAGCCGTTATCAGTCGCAGATCAACGGGCGGCTCCTTTTCCTCAATCCGTCGGCAATGCTTGCAGTTAGCTGGACATGGGCGACGAGATAGGGCGTCAGCATTTCCATGAACTCCGCCCTTTCGATGAACGATTTCGTAGTCGTACGACTGCAATCTTTCGATCCATCTCGCAACTTGTCCCTCGGGGTTTTTGAAGTTAAGTAGCCATCTCAGCGATGCATGGTCCGTTCGAAGAACAAATTTCTGGCCATATAGGTACTTGTGGAACTGCTTGGTGGCCTCTATTATAGCCAATAGCTCCTTCCTGGTCACACAGTAGTTCCTCTCACTTTTTGAAAGAACTCGACTGTAATACGAGAGGACTCTTTCTTCGCCATTGATCTGCTGGGAGAGTACAGCTCCAATACCGCCGTTGCTTGCATCAGTGTCAACTACAAACATTTTTCCGGGTTTCGGATACGCCAGCACGGGTGATTCACACAGCTTTTCCTTCAGGGTCTCAAAGGCTGTCTGGCATTGTTCGTTCCAGACATACGGACGATTTTTTTCGGTTAGCTGATGGAGACACTTAGCTATTTTGGCAAAGTCTTTGACGAATCTTCGATAGTAGGTTGCCAGACCCAGGAAACTTCGTAGTTGGCGCTTGTTGTTTGGTGATGGCCAGCTTTTCACGGCTTCAATCTTCTCAGGGTCTGTTTTGACCCCTTCTGCTGATACGACATGTCCCAGGTATTTTACTTCAGCTGCGAAAAGAGTACACTTGTCGGGACTAAGTTTCAAATTTGCCAGTCGCAGTCTGGAGAAAACCTCTTCTAAGTTCCGCACATGCTCTTCGAACGTTCTCCCGATGACGATGATGTCATCTAGGTACACTAAGCAGGTTTTCCAGGTTAGACCACGTAGCACGTATTCCATCAAGCGTTCGAAAGTGGCTGGAGCATTGCAAAGCCCAAACGGCATCACCACAAATTGCCACAATCCGGTCCCAACTGAAAATGCGGTCTTCTCACGGTCCTTCTTGTCAATTTCTACCTGCCAGTAGCCACTCTTGAGATCGAGTGTAGAAAACCATTTTGCGTCGGCTAAAGTGTCCATGATGTCATCGATGCGTGGGAGTGGGTAACTATCTTTCTTAGTGACGTCGTTGAGCTGCCTATAGTCGACACAAAAACGAGTACTACCATCCTTTTTCTTTACTAGAACTACAGGCGCGGCCCATGGACTGACAGAAGGTTCAATAACGCCTTGTTTTTCCATGTCCGAGATCAGCGCGCTCACTTCTCCTTGTTTGGCTATAGGGAGGCGTCTGGGTGCTTGTCGAATCGGCTTGGCTCCCTGTGTATCTATGACGTGAGTTACCAGACTCGTTCGGCCTTGGTCATCCGGGCTTGTTGAGAAGATGTCACTGTACTTGGTGACCAGATCAGAGGCTCGTTTGAATAGCTGCACCGGCAATTTGACTTGCTTCAATATTGCAGACGTGGATTCCCGGGCTTTGTCTGTGTCTTGCCTCCTTTTCCAATGATGGTTGTGAGAAGCTTCCAAAGAGGTGATGGTGGAAACAGGCTGGCAGCTGCCGATGACTTCTCCCGCTTTGATGCTCGTGGTTGAGTCTGCGGTGTTAAGGACTCTAACCGGCACATATCCGTTCCTTAAAGATCTTACAAGGCTTCGTCCTACAATCAAGCTGCGCAATGCGGATGTCTTCGTTGGCTCTATCAGATAAGATCGGTGGTCTCCAGAATCACCATCAAGCTTGGCCCATACAATGCTTTCGGAGGAATTCGGTACATCAGTGTCAGTACATACCACTACATTCATCTTGGGGATTTGGACGCTAGGATCCTCCATCAGTACTTCGACATTCTGCCATTTCAACACACGTTTGCCCAAGTCTAACGTGATTCCATGTGGTCGGAGAAAATCCATTCCGAGAATGCAGTCATCCATAATGTTCGCGACCAGAAAATTATGTCGGAACACAAGGTCTCCCAACTGTATCTGGAGGTTGACCTCTCCATGAACAGGTGCAGTTTCTCCCGTAGCTGTCCGTAGTGAGAAAATTCTGCCCTTGTGAAGTTGTTGCTGTCTAACTAGGTCTGGTCGGATAATCGATCGGGTAGCACCAGTGTCGATTGTTATGGTGCGGTGTTCTCCGTCAATTTGACCCGGAAGGCATAAGTCCGCTTCTCCACGATGTAGTCTTGACACGGTGATGGTGGTGCTGGGGACGTCGATCCTCCTAGCCAACCTCTGCCCCACGAAGTTGGCTCTTACATGTTTCCCGACCCCTCTGTTTGAAGGGCTTCCATTCTGGGCTCCTGACTCGGTCTGGATCTCCTCCTAGCTGCACACCCTGGACAATAGCTCGGTTTTCTTCGCTTCTTGCAGTCTCTTTGCAAGTGCCCCTTCTCTCCGCAATTCCAGCATCTAGGCGCACCATTTACATGCGGGTCTCGCTCGATTTCCACGCGTTCACACCTGCACTCGTCTGTCACTACTTCACGAACCCGGGCAGTGGTACGAGTCACATTTTTCGCTGCCTCAAAGTTCAGACTGTAAACCAATGCGTCCTTAACCGTTTGCTTTTGAGCTAAACGCACGGCTTGTTGCAATTCCGGGTCCTTTAGTGCGCTGATGAATGCTTCTGTCGCTGCATCATCTCGATGTTCTGGGTCATAGGCTGGGTAAGCCAAAAGTGCTAGTCGCTCAATGTCTTGGGCTAGCTGCTGTAGGGTTTCACCAGGCTTCTGCACCCGATGCCTTAGCTGTGACCGATAAATCTGCTTTAGATGATCATCTCCATAACGCATGTCGAGCGCATTCATTATAGCATTCGAGTTTGAGTGCAATTCAACGGGGATCGTCTGCAACAGCTCGGCAGCTGGGCCTCTTAGAGCAAGAATCAATGCAGTTGCTCGTTCCTGCTCATTCCAGTGATTCATGCGAGCGGCTGCTTCAAACTGGGTTTTGTAAATAGTCCAGACCGTTTGCCCATCGAATATTGGTGCTTGTACATTTCTAGATGAGCTTTGCGCTGCCGTTATAATTGGGGCTGGTGGGGCGGTTACTACTGCCTTTGCTGCTTCCAATTCCTTTAATGTTTTCCATCTCATTGTTGATTCTCTCCTCGACCTGGCTGACCTTTTCCTCGACCTGGTAAACCTTTTCCTCGACCTGGTCAACCTTTTCCTCGACGCCTTTAATTTGCTTGTTGAGACTACCGAGCTCCGCTTTTATTTCGGTTGACTGTTTCTCCAGCTTCTGTGTGATGTCTGCCTTGATGTCTGCTTTGATTTCGATTGCTTGTTGGTCCAGCTTCGCTGATTGTTCGTTTAGCTTCGCAGCTAAACTGGATGTCTGTTCATTTAGCTGCGCTGATTGTTCGCTTAGCTTCGTTGATTGTTCATTTAACTTCGCAGCTAAACTGGATGTCTGTTCATTTAGCTGCGCTGATTGTTCATCTAGCTTCGCAGTCAGACTGGATGACTGTTCATTTAGCTTCGCTGATTGTTCATCTAGCTTCGCAGTCAGACTCGATGACATCAGCATTAATATTTGCATTAGCGCATTTTCTGGCTCCTTCGATTTTGGTGTTTCTACTTCTCCACCTTCTGCGCCTTTTTCTGCATCTGAGAACTCACCCCAATCCAGATTCACGCCTTCCGACTCGATCGCGTCGCGCAAGCGTGCAATCAGTGTGGCCTTTGTACCTTGCGTAGCCAGATTTCGCTGTTCTAACTCTTCCTTGAGCTCCGACATGGTCAACTCCT
Organism: Odontomyia ornata; assembly: GCA_963969285.1. Lineage (NCBI taxonomy): Eukaryota > Metazoa > Arthropoda > Insecta > Diptera > Stratiomyidae > Odontomyia > Odontomyia ornata. The sequence goes on along the minus strand of OZ017742.1, from coordinate 178,723,296 downwards.
TGATTCTTAGATGCAAGTTTCGTGGCATTTTTATTGTATTGGCTTTTTGTTTTTTTTTTCTTTTTTTTCAACAGTTTTTACGTTAGATTTCACAACTGTGCAGTTTAAAAATGTTTAAATGTTTTCACTTTCGAAATTTTCTATCTCACTTCTCGACACCACTGTCGCGTGTTCTTGGTTCGCGGCCTATAATTTTAATGTTCCGGGAAAGTGAAAACGCAATGTCTTTTAATTTAAGTTAAAAGAGTTTATTTAATTAAATAAAATGCACAATAATCAGTTAACACTTTCACTAATTTTAATTTTCACTATTAAAATTAAAATCTAACACTTGTCCATAAATTTTTTATCGCAATTGTCTTCTAAATTACTTCACTATTACGAAACACACTTTGCACTCAAACAATCAATTGTCTTTACTTCGCGTTCCACTATATCGCAGTTTTCTTATCGCGGTCGAATGAATGATGATCCCCCATTCATTCAGCTCGCCTTTATATAGGGTCTCTACCTATTCACCCATTTCTCGTTTATTGGCGAATGTTCTACCGAGAAAATTAATGAATGGAGTGACGTCACTTGCAGATGTTGATCATGCTTGTTGGGTTCTCGGGGTTTCGAGTGAATTCGTGTTCTTCATTGTTGTGAAAACAATTGCGACAGTAGCTCGCAGAATTATTTGTACATGCAACAGTATCAACGACTTTCCTTTCCAGTGGTTCCTTCCTTTCAGCGGGAAAAAGAGTGCATGGTAAGTATGCCGTCGCGAGGGTAGGGTTTGAGAAAATCCGCTGAGGTCGGTTTCGCGTCGCGCACGGTACGCGGTACCTTAGTTGGTTTTGGTTTTTCTTTAGCGTAGTTTTTTTTTCGGATGTACGTTAACGTAGTATATTTTTCGGTACCGCGTCGGTAAAATTCGGGAACGCGAAGTAAAGATTAGATTTCTGTTCTTTGACTGGTTGAATGAAGAAATACGGAGTAACGTAAAGTACGTTTCCTCTCCGTATGGATTTGTTTTGTGACGCGTTTGAAAACGGGCATGTATTGGTGGCTGAAGATTGTAGATGAGCGTAATCCTTTTGGAGACCCGCGACCGAAATCCTCTCCGATCTAGCTGGCCGACAAGCAGCCACCGCGAAAATGGATTACGGTGCACGGATTGGTTGACCGGTACGTACCATCCGTTGGCACTACTCAGACTTAACGTCTAGAACCGATGAGAGGTCGGTTCATCGTTCGACATCGTTCGACATTAAAATCATTACATAGTGAAGGACTATATGTTGGCGCACGCGATGTTGACTCGTCGGAGGTTGCGAACGAAGTGCCGTCTCGTTGAAATGAGTTGCGAAATTCATGGCATCCACTAACTGCTCGATACGCTCCTTGCGATGAGCATGTGGACGCCACAGTACTCCCCCTTTAGTGATATCGTCGCGGAAAACGATATCACGAATAAACTCACCCGATGGTATGGCCGCACGTGTTGACGTTTGTCGATATGGTGGTATGCGCTTGCGGGTTGATGCTTCGGTGGTGGCTGTTGATCGGATGCGGGTTGGGAACGAAGTGCCGTCTCGTTGAAATGAGTTGCGAAATTCATGGCATCCACTAACTGCTTGATGCGCTCCTTGCGGTGAGCATGCGGACGCCACATGTATACTCGTTGAGCTTGATCGTCGCTATGCGTGAAAGAACTACATGCATTTAAGGTGTACTAATTTGTTGAGGTATCGCCTTACAGAAATCTATTTTGATTTTTCTTCGCAATGAAATAGTATCCTGTGTTAACATGTTTTTCTGCTATAAGCTTAACCAACAAGCTGAAGTGTTGTTTGTTGTTCATGTGCTCACCATATTCAACAAAGAGTTGCTTTCCGATGCATGCCACTTGAATATTTTTAAGTATACTATTCAGAGTTATTTTAGGGGGTATTGTTCCGTCGGTACTATGATGAAATCATCTAACATCTTTTTCAGTAGTTTTTCATATGAAAACTACACTTTTGGAGGGTATTTCCAACAATCCCTTTGTTTTGTGTGATGTTAGAGACTTTGAGTAATTTTCTCCTTGTATGGCTGACAAGCATTGTTGACAATTCAATGCCTTGTACAATTTGAACACAATAAACCCGGCGATATAGATAATAACGTGGCTTGCGAATTCAAATATATAAGTTGGATCAGTGGCGTAATTATATTCATAGAGAAACAGTTCATCAAAGACAAGTTGTTCGCTACTTTCATGTTCGAGCATTACTGGACGATCAATAGATTCACTGATTGCGTGGTGGCCAAGAAACTTGTGCATTAAGGACGATTATTTCCCCCGGAGGTAAACAGTCGCCCAATTCCCCCTCTTGAAGCTGGCATGGAAATAAAAGTTTCTCGTAACTGGCAGTAAATTGCCTTATAGCTAGTATATTGCTATAGTGGAGACTTGATCGAATGGATAAATAATAGCTTGATGTGATCTTGATTTAGTTTATACGAGGGAACAAATTTGAGCATACTATTGGTTGTAAATATGTCGCCTATTACAGTTAAATTTCTCAAACCAGTGGTTGGTCCTAAAAATCCAACGCTTCTATTTGAATAAATTATGCTACACCCCGATAGTAAATTTATCTCGTTGTCATAGGCTATAGAGTTTATCGAAAGTTTTAATACAAAATTTAAATTATTTGTACAACGCATCTAATCATTCCGAAATTATTTTTATTCATTTGAAAATTCAATAACAATATAATAAATGGCATTTATGAAATATATGCCTACCGTTAAAAGAATAATACTTAAAAACTCCAGAATTCTGCCTTCCGCTGTCGAGGACTAAATAACTTCCCCATCCAGAGAAGCGCTTGAAATCAATACTGTTGATAAGCTGGTTGCATTTGCCTGCAAAAATAAGAATCCACAAGAGATTCATAAAAGTAAACAGTTCACCGATTGTTGCCCATTAATTATTTTTTCATCTGCATATATTCGTATTTCCAATATCATTTAACAGACTCCTCAAAAAAGAAAGAAAATTAATTTCATCAATAAAATTATTCAAACAATATGCTAGCAAAAACTTACCCCGAAATTGAGCCAGTACTGCGTAAAAACTAACCGAATAAAATGGTCACCTCCGGAAACGTAAACATAATCATGCATGAATCGGAAGCTGTGATTTTATGTGAAAAAACACTTCTAAATATTGTATTTTCGTTTCTACCTTTTATGCTGATACTATCCTACGAAATGATGCTCCTGTGGGCTGACGGTGGGTTCTATTATTGCATTTTTTCACAATGCACATGATTTTATAAACTTCTTACCACTTTCCTACTTTTCCGTCGAAATATAAAGTTTTCTCACTTGCAATCTAACCGCTAAATTGTCTCTTAATGTCTTGTCAATGAACAACGCACCAATCACAAATTTTCACTGATTTTAACATAAAGACGAGTTTGTTGACGAGTTTTCACATCCAATTTTAACAGCGAATGCAAAAAAATTGTATGATAATATGAAGATTTCTCCTTATCCACAGCGAGAATTGATGACAAGAAAAATCGGTGTTCCATTAGCATCGGGCCGTTCCTGTTAGCTACCTGTTCCAAGCTTCCAAGGCTCGTATAAAACCTAAGATTAATAAGAACTGGATGGGCTAAGCTCATATAAAATGCATGAGAGAGCATGCGACCGGTTTCTGCTCTCTTCCAAGTGAACAGTCTGTCATTTTCTCCCCGTCTGCCTCTTGCTGATCACTTTCTTGTTCCAAAAGCTGACTAGGTGTGAACTGACTGTCAAGTTGACTGATGCAAATTGAACGCCAAATTGGCCAATTTGCAAGTTTCGTCGCGAATTTTATCCGATATTAAAACTGTGGAAAGTGTTCGCGATCTAAATTCGTTCCAAGTGTTTAAACATTCGATTGGAGTTTGTGATTCAAGTAACTTTAACGTGTGACACTGTGTAATTAACAGAATTTCAAAATGAAATGTGTAGTGGCTTCGTGAAAAAATCATAGTGGAAAAGGATCTGTACGTGTTTCCTTTCACAAGTGAGTAGTTATTATATTAATGTTTTGCATGTTTTTCATACAATGCTGAAGGTTTTTCAAATAGAAAGCAAATTTTTGGTATTGTATGAAAATTTGTTTACATTGAGCAGCAGCCATGTTTGCTTGTGCAATTTGGCTCTCTCTAAGGTTGTAAACAAGAGCGTAGCAGTAGGAAAAGTGGTCGCAGGGGTTGTTGCAACCATATTGTCACTTGGTTGTCCATTCCAGTATTATTTAATTGCTCAATGTATAAAACCTTGAGGAACAGGCTTTGAGAATGGAACACTGGAGTGGAACATCAACTCAAATTTTGTTATCATTTTCAGATGCGCCACGAACGTTGGCCTTTTGATATCATTTTCGAAGGGTGTAGTTCGAAAACGGAGCCAAAATTTAGAAAATTTTGAATTTGTAAAAGTTAACTACCATTGCATAATTGAATGATAATGTTTCTATTTCAGAGCTGACTAGTTTGCAAAACGTTAGTTAGATAAATAGAAACCTAGCAGTATAATTCTTTATAAATAATTCGAAGATAACAATAATCATAAATCAGTGAATAAGTGAAATCGCTTGTGTTGAAAATGATTTGAAATGTACATCTAATACGTAATATATGTACCAAAAGTCACTACTTTATGAATAAGATTTAACAAATTGAAGAAGCATATTACATGTAACTGTGATCTGTTCAGAAATTTATATTGAAGCAGACTCGTCACGTCGTTCATATGAAATCTTCAACAATCTCAAAATTATCAAATGGTTCTGGTACTCTAAGTTTCTAGATCTTTGAAAATAATTCCAAGACTTATACTCTTACTAACGGTACATCGATCAAAGACCAATTGTAAAATAATAATTGATAAAGTATAGGAGAAGAGAAGAAAATTATAAAACATAACTTTTATAACTATTATATATTTCACAAAGTCATAAGCGGAAAGTAGTTGGAAACGAAGAGAATATACCGAAAGTCACTCTTTAAGTTATTTCATTATTTATTAATTAGAATTAATAGCACGATTCACTGCAACCTGAAAGGTCAATAACATCTGTTAAATTTACCTCTAATTCGACTTAGTTAATCAAGAAACGGAAATCGGCATCAGATCCTTGTTTCGTTAAATGACACTTGCCGCTCAAGTAAAACTGCATCTTCACATTCTTACACTCTCTAAAGAACGTTGGAAGACATGTTAAGAAAAAAAGAAACCCGAAACTAAAATTAAGCCCGGGAATATACTATCAAGAAAAACGGTAATGATATAAGATCTTAAAAATAACCATGTTAATAAATAACCCGTAACCCCAAATAATAATATAAAATAATACGAGTAATAATATAAAATAATACAAATAATAATATAAAATAATACAAATACTAATATAAAAAAATACAAATAATAAAATTAAATAATACAAATAATAAAATAAAATAATACAAATAATAATATAAAATAATACAAATAATAATATAAGATAATACAAATAATAAAATAAAATAATATAAATAATTAAATAATACAAATAATAAAATAAAATAATACAAATAATAACATAAAATAATACAAATAATAATACAAAATAATACAAACAATAAAATAAAATAATACAAATAATAATGAGAAATAATTTCCTAAATCGAGTGTCGGGAATCAAAGCGATAAATGTAAACATTTTTGCACCTATTGTAGAACCGGTGTATCAGAAAACATTTTCACTTGGTGCTTTATCTATTGTTACATACTGTTATAAGGTTAAAATTGCATGCATGCATATACAGTATAAAAACCCCAAAATCGGCTAGCGTGCGGATAATTCGTTTCTACCTACTTGCAGAGGTACTCGGCTTTTATATGTGCCAAAATATACTATAAGCTTGGAATACAGAAATAGTCTATAGAATAATCTGTAATGTACTCGTTTATTTAAGAATATACTGATATTTATGGAGTACGAGAAAATAAATTATTAGCTTTCTCGTAATAGTGACGAGAGCAAAAACTTGTTGATCGTTAATACACCCAAAGTTGGCCTTAATGCATTAAATGTTTAAATTACGATTAATTTCTGATGAACAAATTTGCATCTACTTTACCTTGATCTAAGCAAGCAAAAATATTGTTAAGTCATATAAATTAAATTGAGATACCTTTATACGTTCTTTACAGATCTATTCATTTGTAGAAGCCTGTATCGTAAAGTACATTTCTTGGAGTAAATAACATGAATTGCTAAACAGTATCAACGACTTTCCTTTCCAGTGGTTCCTTCCTTTCAGCGGGAAAAAGAGTGCATGGTAAGTATGCCGTCACGAGGGTAGGGTTTGAGGAAATCCGCTGAGGTCGGTTTCGCGTCGCGCACGGTACGCGGTACCTTAGTTGGTTTTGGTTTTTCTTTAGCGTAGTTTTTTTTTTCGGATGTACGTTAACGTAGTATATTTTTCGGTACCGCGTCGGTAAAATTCGGGAACGCGAAGTAAAGATTAGATTTCTGTTCTTTGACTGGTTGAATGAAGAAATACGGAGTAACGTAAAGTACGTTTCCTCTCCGTATGGATTTGTTTTGTGACGCGTTTGAAAACGGGCATGTATTGGTGGCTGAAGATTGTAGATGAGCGTAATCCTTTTGGAGACCCGCGACCGAAATCCTCTCCGATCTAGCTGGCCGACAAGCAGCCACCGCGAAAATGGATTACGGTGCACGGATTGGTTGACCGGTACGTACCATCCGTTGGCACTACTCAGACTTAACGTCTAGAACCGATGAGAGGTCGGTTCATCGTTCGACATTAAAATCATTACATAGTGAAGGACTATATGTTGGCGCACGCGATGTTGACTCGTCGGAGGTTGTGAACGAAGTGCCGTCTCGTTGAAATGAGTTGCGAAATTCATGGCATCCACTAACTGCTCGATACGCTCCTTGCGATGAGCATGTGGACGCCACAGTACTCCCCCTTTAGTGATATCGTCGCGGAAAACGATATCACGAATAAACTCACCCGATGGTATGGCCGCACGTGTTGACGTTTGTCGATATGGTGGTATGCGGTTGCAGGTTGATGCTTCGGTGGTGGCTGTTGATCGGATGCGGGTTGGGAACGAAGTGCCGTCTCGTTGAAATGAGTTGCGAAATTCATGGCATCCACTAACTGCTTGATGCGCTCCTTGCGGTGAGCATGCGGACGCCACATGTATAATCGTTGAGCTTGATCGTCGCTATGCGTGAAAGAACTACATGCATTTAAGGTGTACTAATTTGTTGAGGTATCGCCTTACAGAAATCTATTTTGATTTTTCTTCGCAATGAAATAGTATCCTGTGTTAACATGTTTTTCTGCTATAAGCTTAATCAACAAGCTGAAGTGTTGTTTGTTGTTCATGTGCTCACCATATTCAACAAAGAGTTGCTTTCCGATGCATGCCACTTGAATATTTTTAAGTATACTATTCAGAGTTATTTTAGGGGGTATTGTTCCGTCGGTACTATGATGAAATCATCTAACATCTTTTTCAGTAGTTTTTCATATGAAAACTACACTTTTGGAGGGTATTTCCAACAATCCCTTTGTTTTGTGTGATGTTAGAGACTTTGAGTAATTTTCTCCTTGTATGGCTGACAAGCATTGTTGACAATTCAATGCCTTGTACAATTTGAACACAATAAACCCGGCGATATAGATAATAACGTGGCTTGCGAATTCAAATATATAAGTTGGATCAGTGGCGTAATTATATTCATAGAGAAACAGTTCATCAAAGACAAGTTGTTCGCTACTTTCATGTTCGAGCATTACTGGACGATCAATAGATTCACTGATTGCGTGGTGGCCAAGAAACTTGTGCATTAAGGACGATTATTTCCCCCGGAGGTAAACAGTCGCCCAATTCCCCCTCTTGAAGCTGGCATGGAAATAAAAGTTTCTCGTAACTGGCAGTAAATTGCCTTATAGCTAGTATATTGCTATAGTGGAGACTTGATCGAATGGATAAATAATAGCTTGATGTGATCTTGATTTAGTTTATACGAGGGAACAAATTTGAGCATACTATTGGTTGTAAATATGTCGCCTATTACAGTTAAATTTCTCAAACCAGTGGTTGGTCCTAAAAATCCAACGCTTCTATTTGAATAAATTATGCTACACCCCGATAGTAAATTTATCTCGTTTTCATAGGCTATAGAGTTTATCGAAAGTTTTAATACAAAATTTAAATTATTTGTACAACGCATCTAATCATTCCGAAATTATTTTTATTCATTTGAAAATTCAATAACAATATAATAAATGGCATTTATGAAATATATGCCTACCGTTAAAAGAATAATACTTAAAAACTCCAGAATTCTGCCTTCCGCTGTCGAGGACTAAATAACTTCCCCATCCAGAGAAGCGCTTGAAATCAATACTGTTGATAAGCTGGTTGCATTTGCCTGCAAAAATAAGAATCCACAAGAGATTCATAAAAGTAAACAGTTCACCGATTGTTGTCCATTAATTATTTTTTCATCTGCATATATTCGTATTTCCAATATCATTTAACAGACTCCTCAAAAAAGAAAGAAAATTAATTTCATCAATAAAATTATTCAAGCAATATGCTAGCAAAAACTTACCCTGAAATTGAGCCAGTACTGCGTAAAAACTAGCCGAATAAAATGGTCACCTCCGGAAACGTAAACATAATCATGCATGAATCGGAAGCTGTGATTTTATGTGAAAAAACACTTCTAAATATTGTATTTTCGTTTCTACCTTTTATGCTGATACTAACCTACGAAATGATGCTCCTGTGGGCTGACGGTGGGTTCTATTATTGCATTTTTTCACAATGCACATGATTTTATAAACTTCTTACCACTTTCCTACTTTTCCGTCGAAATATAAAGTTTTCTCACTTGCAATCTAACCGCTAAATTGTCTCTTAATGTCTTGTCAATGAACAACGCACCAATCACAAATTTTCACTGATTTTAACATAAATACGAGTTTGTTGACGAGTTTTCACATCCGATTTTAACAGCGAATGCAAAAAAATTGTATGATAATATGAAGATTTCTCCTTATCCACAGCGAGAATTGATGACAAGAAAAATCGGTGTTCCATTAGCATCGGGCCGTTCCTGTTAGCTACCTGTTCCAAGCTTCCAAGGCTCGTATTAAACCTAAGATTAATAAGAACTGGATGGGCTAAGCTCATATAAAATGCATGAGAGAGCATGCGACCGGTTTCTGCTCTCTTCCAAGTGAACAGTCTGTCATTTTCTCCCCGTCTGCCTCTTGCTGATCACTTTCTTGTTCCAAAAGCTGACTAGGTGTGAACTGACTGTCAAGTTGACTGATGCAAATTGAACGCCAAATTGGCCAATTTGCAAGTTTCGTCGCGAATTTTATCCGATATTAAAACTGTGGAAAGTGTTCGCGATCTAAATTCGTTCCAAGTGTTTAAACATTCGATTGGAGTTTGTGATTCAAGTAACTTTAACGTGTGACACTGTGTAATTAACAGAATTTCAAAATGAAATGTGTAGTGGCTTCGTGAAAAAATCATAGTGGAAAAGGATCTGTACGTGTTTCCTTTCACAAGTGAGTAGTTATTATATTAATGTTTTGCATGTTTTTCATACAATGCTGAAGGTTTTTCAAATAGAAAGCAAATTTTTGGTATTGTATGAAAATTTGTTTACATTGAGCAGCAGTCATGTTTGCTTGTGCAATTTGGCTCTCTCTAAGGTTGTAAACAAGAGCGTAGCAGTAGGAAAAGTGGTCGCAGGGGTTGTTGCAACCATAATGTCACTTGGTTGTCCATTCCAGTATTATTTAATTGCTCAATGTATAAAACCTTGAGGAACATGCTTTGAGAATGGAACACTGGAGTGGAAAATCAACTCAAATTTTGTCATCATTTTCAGATGCGCCACGAACGTTGGCCTTTTGATATCATTTTCGAAGGGTGTAGTTCGAAAACGGAGCCAAAATTTAGAAAATTTTGAACTTGTAAAAGTTAACTACCATTGCATAATTGAATGATAATGTTTCTATTTCAGAGTTGACTAGTTTGCAAAACGTTAGTTAGATAAATAGAAACCTAGCAGTATAATTCTTTATAAATAATTCGAAGATAACAATAATCATAAATCAGTGAATAAGTGAAATCGCTTGTGTTGAAAATGATTTGAAATGTACATCTAATACGTAATATATGTACCAAAAGTCACTACTTTATGAATAAGATTTAACAAATTGAAGAAGCATATTACATGTAACTGTGATCTGTTCAGAAATTTATATTGAAGCAGACTCGTCACGTCGTTCATATGAAATCTTCAACAATCTCAAAATTATCAAATGGTTCTGGTACTCTAAGTTTCTAGATCTTTGAAAATAATTCCAAGACTTATACTCTTACTAACGGTACATCGATCAAAGACCAATTGTAAAATAATAATTGATAAAGTATAGGAGAAGAGAAGAAAATTATAAAACATAACTTTTATAACTATTATATATTTCACAAAGTCATAAGCGGAAAGTAGTTGGAAACGAAGAGAATATACCGAAAGTCACTCTTTAAGTTATTTCATTATTTATTAATTAGAATTAATAGCACGATTCACTGCAACCTGAAAGGTCAATAACATCTGTTAAATTTACCTCTGATTCGACTTAGTTAATCAAGAAACGGAAATCGGCATCAGATCCTTGTTTCGTTAAATGATACTTGCCGCTCAAGTAAATCTGCATCTTCACATTCTTACACTCTCTAAAGAACGTTGGAAGACATGTTAAGAAAAAAAGAAACCCGAAACTAAAATTAAGCCCGGGAATATACTATCAAGAAAAACGGTAATGATATAAGATCTTAAAAATAACCATGTTAATAAATAACCCGTAACCCCAAATAATAATATAAAATAATACGAGTAATAATATAAAATAATACAAATAATAATATAAAATAATACAAATACTAATATAAAAAAATACAAATAATAAAATAAAATAATACAAATAATAAAATAAAATAATACAAATAATAATATAAAATAATACAAATAATAATATAAGATAATACAAATAATAAAATAAAATAATATAAATAATTAAATAATACAAATAATAAAATAAAATAATACAAATACTAACATAAAATAATACAAATAATAATACAAAATAATACAAATAATAAAATAAAATAATACAAATAATAATGAGAAATAATTTCCTAAATCGAGTGTCTGGAATCAAAGCGATAAATGTAAACATTTTTGCACCTATTGTAGAACCGGTGTATCAGAAAACATTTTCACTTGGTGCTTTATCTATTGTTACATACTGTTATAAGGTTAAAATTGCATGCATGCATATACAGTATAAAAACCCCAAAATCGGCTAGCGTGCGGATAATTCGTTTCTACCTACTTGCATAGGTACTCGGCTTTTATATGTGCCAAAATATACTATAAGCTTGGAATACAGAAATAGTCTATAGAATAATCTGTAATGTACTCATTTATTTAAGAATATACTGATATTTATGGAGTACGAGAAAATAAATTTTTAGCTTTCTCGTAATAGTGACGAGAGCAAAAACTTGTTGATCGTTAATACACCCAAAGTTGGCCTTAATGCATTAAATGTTTAAATTACGATTAATTTCTGATGAACAAATTTGCATCTACTTTACCTTGATCTAAGCAAGCAAAAATATTGTTAAGTCATATAAATTAAATTGAGATACCTTTATACGTTCTTTACAGATCTATTCATTTGTAGAAGCCTGTATCGTAAAGTACATTTCTTGGAGTAAATAACATGAATTGCTAAACAGTATCAACGACTTTCCTTTCCAGTGGTTCCTTCCTTTCAGCGGGAAAAAGAGTGCATGGTAAGTATGCCGTCGCGAGGGTAGGGTTTGAGAAAATCCGCTGAGGTCGGTTTCGCGTCGCGCACGGTACGCGGTACCTTAGTTGGTTTTGGTTTTTCTTTAGCGTAGTTTTTTTTTCGGATGTACGTTAACGTAGTATATTTTTCGGTACCGCGTCGGTAAAATTCGGGAACGCGATTTAAAGATTAGATTTATGTTCTTTGACTGGTTGAATGAAGAAATACGGAGTAACGTAAAGTACGTTTCCTCTCCGTATGGATTTGTTTTGTGACGCGTTTGAAAACGGGCATGTATTGGTGGCTGAAGATTGTAGATGAGCGTAATCCTTTTGGAGACCCGCGACCGAAATCCTCTCCGATCTAGCTGGCCGACAAGCAGCCACCGCGAAAATGGATTACGGTGCACGGATTGGTTGACCGGTACGTACCATCCGTTGGCACTACTCAGACTTAACGTCTAGAACCGATGAGAGGTCGGTTCATCGTTCGACATTAAAATCATTACATAGTGAAGGACTATATGTTGGCGCACGCGATGTTGACTCGTCGGAGGTTGCGAACGAAGTGCCGTCTCGTTGAAATGAGTTGCGAAATTCATGGCATCCACTAACTGCTCGATACGCTCCTTGCGATGAGCATGTGGACGCCACAGTACTCCCCCTTTAGTGATATCGTCGCGGAAAACGATATCACGAATAAACTCACCCGATGGTATGGCCGCACGTGTTGACGTTTGTCGATATGGTGGTATGCGGTTGCAGGTTGATGCTTCGGTGGTGGCTGTTGATCGGATGCGGGTTGGGAACGAAGTGCCGTCTCGTTGAAATGAGTTGCGAAATTCATGGCATCCACTAACTGCTTGATGCGCTCCTTGCGGTGAGCATGCGGACGCCACATGTATAATCGTTGAGCTTGATCGTCGCTATGCGTGAAAGAACTACATGCATTTAAGGTGTACTAATTTGTTGAGGTATCGCCTTACAGAAATCTATTTTGATTTTTCTTCGCAATGAAATAGTATCCTGTGTTAACATGTTTTTCTGCTATAAGCTTAATCAACAAGCTGAAGTGTTGTTTGTTGTTCATGTGCTCACCATATTCAACAAAGAGTTGCTTTCCGATGCATGCCACTTGAATATTTTTAAGTATACTATTCAGAGTTATTTTAGGGGGTATTGTTCCGTCGGTACTATGATGAAATCATCTAACATCTTTTTCAGTAGTTTTTCATATGAAAACTACACTTTTGGAGGGTATTTCCAACAATCCCTTTGTTTTGTGTGATGTTAGAGACTTTGAGTAATTTTCTCCTTGTATGGCTGACAAGCATTGTTGACAATTCAATGCCTTGTACAATTTGAACACAATAAACCCGGCGATATAGATAATAACGTGGCTTGCGAATTCAAATATATAAGTTGGATCAGTGGCGTAATTATATTCATAGAGAAACAGTTCATCAAAGACAAGTTGTTCGCTACTTTCATGTTCGAGCATTACTGGACGATCAATAGATTCATTGATTGCGTGGTGGCCAAGAAACTTGTGCATTAAGGACGATTATTTCCGCCGGAGGTAAACAGTCGCCCAATTCCCCCTCTTGAAGCTGGCATGGAAATAAAAGTTTCTCGTAACTGGCAGTAAATTGCCTTATAGCTAGTATATTGCTATAGTGGAGACTTGATCGAATGGATAAATAATAGCTTGATGTGATCTTGATTTAGTTTATACGAGGGAACAAATTTGAGCATACTATTGGTTGTAAATATGTCGCCTATTACAGTTAAATTTCTCAAACCAGTGGTTGGTCCTAAAAATCCAACGCTTCTATTTGAATAAATTATGCTACACCTCGATAGTAAATTTATCTCGTTGTCATAGGCTATAGAGTTTATCGAAAGTTTTAATACAAAATTTAAATTATTTGTACAACGCATCTAATCATTCCGAAATTATTTTTATTCATTTGAAAATTCAATAACAATATGATAAATGGCATTTATGAAATATATGCCTACAGTTAAAAGAATAATACTTAAAAACTCCAGAATTCTGCCTTCCGCTGTCGAGGACTAAATAACTTCCCCATCCAGAGAAGCGCTTGAAATCAATACTGTTGCTAAGCTGGTTGCATTTGCCTGCAAAAATAAGAATCCACAAGAGATTCATAAAAGTAAACAGTTCACCGATTGTTGTCCATTAATTATTTTTTCATCTGCATATATTCGTATTTCCAATATAATTTAACAGACTCCTCAAAAAAGAAAGAAAATTAATTTCATCAATAAAATTATTCAAGCAATATGCTAGCAAAAACTTACCCTGAAATTGAGCCAGTACTGCGTAAAAACTAGCCGAATAAAATGGTCACCTCCGGAAACGTAAACATAATCATGCATGAATCGGAAGCTGTGATTTTATGTGAAAAAACACTTCTAAATATTGTATTTTCGTTTCTACCTTTTATGCTGATACTAACCTACGAAATGATGCTCCTGTGGGCTGACGGTGGGTTCTATTATTGCATTTTTTCACAATGCACATGATTTTATAAACTTCTTACCACTTTCCTACTTTTCCGTCGAAATATAAAGTTTTCTCACTTGCAATCTAACCGCTAAATTGTCTCTTAATGTCTTGTCAATGAACAACGCACCAATCACAAATTTTCACTGGTTTTAACATAAATACGAGTTTGTTGACGAGTTTTCACATCCGATTTTAACAGCGAATGCAAAAAAATTGTATGATAATATGAAGATTTCTCCTTATCCACAGCGAGAATTGATGACAAGAAAAATCGGTGTTCCATTAGCATCGGGCCGTTCCTGTTAGCTACCTGTTCCAAGCTTCCAAGGCTCATATAAAACCTAAGATTAATAAGAACTGGATGGGCTAAGCTCATATAAAATGCATGAGAGAGCATGCGACCGGTTTCTGCTCTCTTCCAAGTGAACAGTCTGTCATTTTCTCCCCGTCTGCCTCTTGCTGATCACTTTCTTGTTCCAAAAGCTGACTAGGTGTGAACTGACTGTCAAGTTGACTGATGCAAATTGAACGCCAAATTGGCCAATTTGCAAGTTTCGTCGCGAATTTTATCCGATATTAAAACTGTGGAAAGTGTTCGCGATCTAAATTCGTTTCAAGTGTTAAAACATTCGATTGGAGTTTGTGATTCAAGTAACTTTAACGTGTGACACTGTGTAATTAATAGAATTTCAAAATGAAATGTGTAGTGGCTTCGTGAAAAAATCATAGTGGAAAAGGATCTGTACGTGTTTCCTTTCACAAGTGAGTAGTTATTATATTAATGTTTTGCATGTTAGAAAGCAAATTTTTGGTATTGTATGAAAATTTGTTTACATTGAGCAGCAATCATGTTTGCTTGTGCAATTTGGCTCTCTCTAAGGTTGTAAACAAGAGCGTAGCAGTAGGAAAAGTGGTCGCAGGGGTTGTTGCAACCATATTGTCACTTGGTTGTCCATTCCAGTATTATTTAATTGCTCAATGTATAAAACCTTGAGGAACATGCTTTGAGAATGGAACACTGGAGTGGAAAATCAACTCAAATTTTGTCATCATTTTCAGATGCGCCACGAACGTTGGCCTTTTGATATCATTTTCGAAGGGTGTAGTTCGAAAACGGAGCCAAAATTTAGAAAATTTTGAATTTGTAAAAGTTAACTACCATTGCATAATTGAATGATAATGTTTCTATTTCAGAGTTGACTAGTTTGCAAAACGTTAGTTAGATAAATAGAAACCTAGCAGTATAATTCTTTATAAATAATTCGAAGATAACAATAATCATAAATCAGTGAATAAGTGAAATCGCTTGTGTTGAAAATGATTTGAAATGTACATCTAATACGTAATATATGTACCAAAAGTCACTACTTTATGAATAAGATTTAACAAATTGAAGAAGCATATTACATGTAACTGTGATCTGTTCAGAAATTTATATTGAAGCAGACTCGTCACGTCGTTCATATGAAATCTTCAATAATCTCAAAATTATCAAATGGTTCTGGTACTCTAAGTTTCTAGATCTTTGAAAATAATTCCAAGACTTATACTCTTACTAACGGTACATCGATCAAAGACCAATTGTAAAATAATAATTGATAAAGTATAGGAGAAGAGAAGAAAATTATAAAACATAACTTTTATAACTATTATATATTTCACAAAGTCATAAGCGGAAAGTAGTTGGAAACGAAGAGAATATACCGAAAGTCACTCTTTAAGTTATTTCATTATTTATTAATTAGAATTAATAGCACGATTCACTGCAACCTGAAAGGTCAATAACATCTGTTAAATTTACCTCTAATTCGACTTAGTTAATCAAGAAACGGAAATCGGCATCAGATCCTTGTTTCGTTAAATGACACTTGCCGCTCAAGTAAATCTGCATCTTCACATTCTTACACTCTCTAAAGAACGTTGGAAGACATGTTAAGAATAAAAGAAACCCGAAACTAAATTTAAGCCCGGGAATATACTATCAAGAAAAACGGTAATGATATAAGATCTTAAAAATAACCATGTTAATAAATAACCCGTAACCCCAAATAATAATATAAAATAATACGAGTAATAATATAAAATAATACAAATAATAATATAAAATAATACAAATACTAATATAAAAAAATACAAATAATAAAATTAAATAATACAAATAATAAAATAAAATAATACAAATAATAATATAAAATAATACAAATAATAATATAAGATAATACAAATAATAAAATAAAATAATATAAATAATTAAATAATACAAATAATAAAATAAAATAATACGAATAATAACATAAAATAATACAAATAATAATACAAAATAATACAAATAATAAAATAAAATAATACAAATAATAATGAGAAATAATTTCCTAAATCGAGTGTCTGGAATCAAAGCGATAAATGTAAACATTTTTGCACCTATTGTAGAACCGGTGTATCAGAAAACATTTTCACTTGGTGCTTTATCTATTGTTACATACTGTTATAAGGTTAAAATTGCATGCATGCATATACAGTATAAAAACCCCAAAATCGGCTAGCGTGCGGATAATTCGTTTCTACCTACTTGCATAGGTACTCGGCTTTTATATGTGCCAAAATATACTATAAGCTTGGAATACAGAAATAGTCTATAGAATAATCTGTAATGTACTCATTTATTTAAGAATATACTGATATTTATGGAGTACGAGAAAATAAATTTTTAGCTTTCTCGTAATAGTGACGAGAGCAAAAACTTGTTGATCGTTAATACACCCAAAGTTGGCCTTAATGCATTAAATGTTTAAATTACGATTAATTTCTGATGAACAAATTTGCATCTACTTTACCTTGATCTAAGCAAGCAAAAATATTGTTAAGTCATATAAATTAAATTGAGATACCTTTATACGTTCTTTACAGATCTATTCATTTGTAGAAGCCTGTATCGTAAAGTACATTTCTTGGAGTAAATAACATGAATTGCTAAACAGTATCAACGACTTTCCTTTCCAGTGGTTCCTTCCTTTCAGCGGGAAAAAGAGTGCATGGTAAGTATGCCGTCGCGAGGGTAGGGTTTGAGAAAATCCGCTGAGGTCGGTTTCGCGTCGCGCACGGTACGCGGTACCTTAGTTGGTTTTGGTTTTTCTTTAGCGTAGTTTTTTTTTCGGATGTACGTTAACGTAGTATATTTTTCGGTACCGCGTCGGTAAAATTCGGGAACGCGAAGTAAAGATTAGATTTCTGTTCTTTGACTGGTTGAATGAAGAAATACGGAGTAACGTAAAGTACATTTCCTCTCCGTATGGATTTGTTTTGTGACGCATTTGAAAACGGGCATGTATTGGTGGCTGAAGATTGTAGATGAGCGTAATCCTTTTGGAGACCCGCGACCGAAATCCTCTCCGATCTAGCTGGCCGACAAGCAGCCACCGCGAAAATGGATTACGGTGCACGGATTGGTTGACCGGTTCGTACCATCCGTTGGCACTACTCAGACTTAACGTCTAGAACCGATGAGAGGTCGGTTCATCGTTCGACATCGTTCGAAATTAAAATCATTACAAAGTGAAGGACTATATGTTGGCGCACGCGATGTTGACTCGTCGGAGGTTGCGAACGAAGTGCCGTCTCGTTGAAATGAGTTGCGAAATTCATGGCATCCACTAACTGCTCGATACGCTCCTTGCGATGAGCATGTGGACGCCACAGTACTCCCCCTTTAGTGATATCGTCGCGGAAAACGATATCACGAATAAACTCACCCGATGGTATGGCCGCACGTGTTGACGTTTGTCGACATGGTGGTATGCGGTTGCAGGTTGATGCTGCGGTGGTGGCTGTTGATCGGATGCGGGTTGGGAACGAAGTACCGTCTCGTTGAAATGAGTTGCGAAATTCATGGCATCCACTAACTGCTTGATGCGCTCCTTGCGGTGAGCATGCGGACGCCACATGTATAATCGTTGAGCTTGATCGTCGCTATGCGTGAAAGAACTACATGCATTTAAGGTGTACTAATTTGTTGAGGTATTGCCTTACAGAAATCTATTTTGATTTTTCTTCGCAATGAAATAGTATCCTGTGTTAACATGTTTTTCTGCTATAAGCTTAATCAACAAGCTGAAGTGTTGTTTGTTGTTCATGTGCTCACCATATTCAACAAAGAGTTGCTTTCCGATGCATGCCACTTGAATATTTTTAAGTATACTATTCAGAGTTATTTTAGGGGGTATTGTTCCGTCGGTACTATGATGAAATCATCTAACATCTTTTTCAGTAGTTTTTCATATGAAAACTACACTTTTGGAGGGTATTTCCAACAATCCCTTTGTTTTGTGTGATGTTAGAGACTTTGAGTAATTTTCTCCTTGTATGGCTGACAAGCATTGTTGACAATTCAATGCCTTGTACAATTTGAACACAATAAACCCGGCGATATAGATAATAACGTGGCTTGCGAA
Organism: Odontomyia ornata; assembly: GCA_963969285.1. Lineage (NCBI taxonomy): Eukaryota > Metazoa > Arthropoda > Insecta > Diptera > Stratiomyidae > Odontomyia > Odontomyia ornata. Next base: position 178,704,374 of record OZ017742.1, on the reverse strand, counting down.
TTCAAATATATAAGTTGGATCAGTGGCGTAATTATATTCATAGAGAAACAGTTCATCAAAGACAAGTTGTTCGCTACTTTCATGTTCGAGCATTACTGGACGATCAATAGATTCATTGATTGCGTGGTGGCCAAGAAACTTGTGCATTAAGGACGATTATTTCCGCCGGAGGTAAACAGTCGCCCAATTCCCCCTCTTGAAGCTGGCATGGAAATAAAAGTTTCTCGTAACTGGCAGTAAATTGCCTTATAGCTAGTATATTGCTATAGTGGAGACTTGATCGAATGGATAAATAATAGCTTGATGTGATCTTGATTTAGTTTATACGAGGGAACAAATTTGAGCATACTATTGGTTGTAAATATGTCGCCTATTACAGTTAAATTTCTCAAACCAGTGGTTGGTCCTAAAAATCCAACGCTTCTATTTGAATAAATTATGCTACACCCCGATAGTAAATTTATCTCGTTGACATAGGCTATAGAGTTTATCGAAAGTTTTAATACAAAATTTAATTTATTTGTACAACGCATCTAATCATTCCGAAATTATTTTTATTCATTTGAAAATTCAATAACAATATAATAAATGGCATTTATGAAATATATGCCTACAGTTAAAAGAATAATACTTAAAAACTCCAGAATTCTGCCTTCCGCTGTCGAGGACTAAATAACTTCCCCCATCCAGAGAAGCGCTTGAAATCAATACTGTTGCTAAGCTGGTTGCATTTGCCTGCAAAAATAAGAATCCACAAGAGATTCATAAAAGTAAACAGTTCACCGATTGTTGCCCATTAATTATTTTTTCATCTGCATATATTCGTATTTCCAATATCATTTAACAGACTCCTCAAAAAAGAAAGAAAATTAATTTCATCAATAAAATTATTCAAGCAATATGCTAGCAAAAACTTACCCCGAAATTGAGCCAGTACTGCGTAAAAACTAACCGAATGATATGGTCACCTCCGGAAACGTAAACATAATCATGCATAAATCGGAAGCTGTGATTTTATGTGAAAAAACACTTCTAAATATTGTATTTTCGTTTCTACCTTTTATGCTGATACTAACCTACGAAATGATGCTCCTGTGGGCTGACGGTGGGTTCTATTATTGCATTTTTTCACAATGCACATGATTTTATAAACTTCTTACCACTTTCCTACTTTTCAGTCGAAATATAAAGTTTTCTCACTTGCAATCTAACCGCTAAATTGTCTCTTAATGTCTTGTCAATGAACAACGCACCAATCACAAATTTTCACTGATTTTAACATAAAGACGAGTTTGTTGACGAGTTTTCACATCCGATTTTAACAGCGAATGCAAAAAAATTGTATGATAATATGAAGATTTCTCCTTATCCACAGCGAGAATTGATGACAAGAAAAATCGGTGTTCCATTAGCATCGGGCCGTTCCTGTTAGCTACCTGTTCCAAGCTTCCAAGGCTCGTATAAAACCTAAGATTAATAAGAACTGGATGGGCTAAGCTCATATAAAATGCATGAGAGAGCATGCGACCGGTTTCTGCTCTCTTCCAAGTGAACAGTCTGTCATTTTCTCCCCGTCTGCCTCTTGCTGATCACTTTCTTGTTCAAAAAGCTGACTAGGTGTGAACTGACTGTCAAGTTGACTGATGCAAATTGAACGCTATATTGGCTAATTTGCAAGTTTCGTCGCGAATTTTATCCGATATTAAAACTGTGGAAAGTGTTCGCGATCTAAATTCGTTCCAAGTGTTTAAACATTCGATTGAATTAGCTAAACTTTTTAATTGGATCATTTCACCCTTTTCACATCAATTTAATGTAAATCTATACGACAAATTTGCTCTACATTTGAAGCTTTATCTAACGTCACGCGGATATCGATCACTCTTTCGGATGGCTCCGATAGCTTTTTAAATTACTTTTTATGGAATTGTTTGCAGCTACATATAAATGAGTTGCATATTTTGAATAATAATTTTTCTGAAAAATTATTAGAGAAGAAAAATGTTAGAAGAAGGTGGTTTCGACGTGTGCACTAATTCTCCTCAGACCATCACACTTAGATACACACCGCTGATGGCGACCACCATGCTCAGAGTTGAGGGAGTTAATTTTTAATTTTTCTACTTATGCAAACTCAATATGTTTTTGTATCTGCAAGTTATATTCAAGGTAAATTTCTCTTGTAAGTATTTGTATTAGCTAAATTTTTTAATTGGATCATTTCACCCTTTTCACATCAATTTAATGTAAATCTATACGACAAATTTGCTCTACATTTGAAGCTTTATCTAACGTCGCGCGGATATCGATCACTCTTTCGGATGGCTCCGATAGCTTTTTAAATTACTTTTTATGGAATTGTTTGCAGCTACATATAAATGAGTTGCATATTTTGAATAATAATTTTTCTGAAAAATTATTAGAGAAGAAAAATGTTAGAAGAAGGTGGTTTCGACGTGTGCACTAATTCTCCTCAGGCCATCACACTTAGATACACACCGGTGATGGCGACCACCATGCTCAGAGGTGAGGGAGTTAATTTTTAATTTTTCTACTTATGCAAACTCAATATGTTTTTGTATCTGCAAGTTATATTCAAGGTAAATTTCTCTTGTAAGTATTTGTATTAGCTAAACTTTTTAATTGGATCATTTCACCCTTTTCACATCAATTTAATGTAAATCTATACGACGAATTTGCTCTACATTTGAAGCTTTATCTAACGTCGCGCGGATATCGATCACTCTTTCGGATGGCTCCGATAGCTTTTTAAATTACTTTTTATGGAATTGTTTGCAGCTACATATAAATGAGTTGCATATTTTGAATAATAATTTTTCTGAAAAATTATTAGAGAAGAAAAATGTTAGAAGAAGGTGGTTTCGACGTGTGCACTAATTCTCCTCAGGCCATCACACTTAGATACACACCGGTGATGGCGACCACCATGCTCAGAGGTGAGGGAGTTAATTTTTAATTTTTCTACTTATGCAAACTCAATATGTTTTTGTATCTGCAAGTTATATTCAAGGTAAATTTCTCTTGTCACCGGTGATGGCGACCACCATGCTCAGAGGTGAGGGAGTTAATTTTTAATTTTTCTACTTATGCAAACTCAATATGTTTTTGTATCTGCAAGTTATATTCAAGGTAAATTTCTCTTGTAAGTATTTGTATTAGCTAAACTTTTTAATTGGATCATTTCACCCTTTTCACATCAATTTAATGTAAATCTATACGACAAATTTGCTCTACATTTGAAGCTTTATCTAACGTCGCGTGGATATCGATCACTCTTTCGGATGGCTCCGATAGCTTTTTAAATTACTTTTTATGGAATTGTTTGCAGCTACATATAAATGAGTTGCATATTTTGAATAATAATTTTTCTGAAAAATTATTAGAGAAGAAAAATGTTAGAAGAAGGTGGTTTCGACGTGTGCACTAATTCTCCTCAGGCCATCACACTTAGATACACACCGGTGATGGCGACCACCATGCTCAGAGGTGAGGGAGTTAATTTTTAATTTTTCTACTTATGCAAACTCAATATGTTTTTGTATCTGCAAGTTATATTCAAGGTAAATTTCTCTTGTAAGTATTTGTATTAGCTAAACTTTTTAATTGGATCATTTCACCCTTTTCACATCAATTTAATGTAAATCTATACGACAAATTTGCTCTACATTTGAAGCTTTATCTAACGTCGCGCGGATATCGATCACTCTTTCGGATGGCTCCGATAGCTTTTTAAATTACTTTTTATGGAATTGTTTGCAGCTACATATAAATGAGTTGCATATTTTGAATAATAATTTTTCTGAAAAATTATTAGAGAAGAAAAATGTTAGAAGAAGGTGGTTTCGACGTGTGCACTAATTCTCCTCAGGCCATCACACTTAGATACACACCGGTGATGGCGACCACCATGCTCAGAGGTGAGGGAGTTAATTTTTAATTTTTCTACTTATGCAAACTCAATATGTTTTTGTATCTGCAAGTTATATTCAAGGTAAATTTCTCTTGTCACCGGTGATGGCGACCACCATGCTCAGAGGTGAGGGAGTTAATTTTTAATTTTTCTACTTATGCAAACTCAATATGTTTTTGTATCTGCAAGTTATATTCAAGGTAAATTTCTCTTGTAAGTATTTGTATTAGCTAAACTTTTTAATTGGATCATTTCACCCTTTTCACATCAATTTAATGTAAATCTATACGACAAATTTGCTCTACATTTGAAGCTTTATCTAACGTCGCGTGGATATCGATCACTCTTTCGGATGGCTCCGATAGCTTTTTAAATTACTTTTTATGGAATTGTTTGCAGCTACATATAAATGAGTTGCATATTTTGAATAATAATTTTTCTGAAAAATTATTAGAGAAGAAAAATGTTAGAAGAAGGTGGTTTCGACGTGTGCACAAATTCTCCTCAGGCCATCACACTTAGATACACACCGGTGATGGCGACCACCATGCTCAGAGGTGAGGGAGTTAATTTTTAATGTTTCTACTTATGCAAACTCAATATGTTTTTTGTATCTGCAAGTTATATTCAAGGTAAATTTCTCTTGTAAGTATTTGTATTAGCTAAACTTTTTAATTGGATCATTTCACCCTTTTCACATCAATTTAATGTAAATCTATACGACAAATTTGCTCTACATTTGAAGCTTAATCTAACGTCGCGCGGATATCGATCACTCTTTCGGATGGCTCCGATAGCTTTTTAAATTACTTTTTATGGAATTGTTTGCAGCTACATATAAATGAGTTGCATATTTTGAATAATAATTTTTCTGAAAAATTATTGGAGAAGAAAAATGTTAGAAGAAGGTGGTTTCGACGTGTGCACTAATTCTCCTCAGGCCATCACACTTAGATACACACCGGTGATGGCGACCACCATGCTCAGAGGTGAGGGAGTTAATTTTTAATTTTTCTACTTATGCAAACTCAATATGTTTTTGTATCTGCAAGTTATATTCAAGGTAAATTTCTCTTGTAAGTATTTGTATTAGCTAAACTTTTTAATTGGATCATTTCACCCTTTTCACATCAATTTAATGTAAATCTATACGACAAATTTGCTCTACATTTGAAGCTTTATCTAACGTCGCGCGGATATCGATCACTCTTTCGGATGGCTCCGATAGCTTTTTAAATTACTTTTTATGGAATTGTTTGCAGCTACATATAAATGAGTTGCATATTTTGAATAATAATTTTTCTGAAAAATTATTAGAGAAGAAAAATGTTAGAAGAAGGTGGTTTCGACGTGTGCACTAATTCTCCTCAGGCCATCACACTTAGATACACACCGGTGATGGCGACCACCATGCTCAGAGGTGAGGGAGTTAATTTTTAATTTTTCTACTTATGCAAACTCAATATGTTTTTGTATCTGCAAGTTATATTCAAAGTAAATTTCTCTTGTAAGTATTTGTATTAGCTAAACTTTTTAATTGGATCATTTCACCCTTTTCACATCAATTTAATGTAAATCTTTACGACGAATTTGCTCTACATTTGAAGCTTTATCTAACGTCGCGCGGATATCGATCACTCTTTCGGATGGCTCCGATAGCTTTTTAAATTACTTTTTATGGAATTGTTTGCAGCTACATATAAATGAGTTGCATATTTTGAATAATAATTTTTCTGAAAAATTATTAGAGAAGAAAAATGTTAGAAGAAGGTGGTTTCGACGTGTGCACTAATTCTCCTCAGGCCATCACACTTAGATACACACCGGTGATGGCGACCACCATTGTTGCAACCACGGAAGTTACCGCAGTTGCAGACATTAAGAATTAGCAGAGGGGTGTGTAGCCCGGGGTGGCATACTGAGGCCGGCTAGCGCTCAGTCGTGTCGTGGGTCTTCCGGGACACCCTCTGCTCGTGCTGAGCCACCTTACATAAAAACTAGCACAAAGGGAAAAGGATGGGAAAGGGAGAGGTCATTTTGAGAAATGAAAATAAGGCTTTTAATGTACCATGGCCGTTTATTTACAAAAAAAATTCAACAATTATATTTACAACCAAAAAAAAAACCTTACGAGTAAAAGGCCCTTTTGAGAGTTAAGCAAAATAATATATACTAAAATACAACAAACCAAATCAATTCAAATCTAAAAATTATTTATAAAAAAATTATTTGTATAATTTTTAAACAAAATATGATTGTTACTTACTTCTTTCCTTGCAAAATCCCGAGCGCCCGGTGATGTACAAACAAAGAAGCGTGGGGCCACTGAAAATCAGATTTCAATATTAAAACAACGAAAAACTAAAAACACAACGGCCACTTTCAACTGTCTGATCCGTACTCGCAAAAAAAACTGCACTCAAGGCACCTGATCCTCTTCACCAACCAACAAAATTTAGATTTTTTTTTTTTTTTTAAACTTTCAACTTTCGTCTCCCCGCACTTCAAATTAATAAAATCTTTTCTTCTTCTGTTCTGTTTCTTTTTCACACCGCACAAATTCAACTCCTTTCTCTTCCAAAATCCAATATTCCTCACTTTCTCAATACTTTCACTCTCCTACTTCTTCAATAAAACTTCAAAGGAAAAATCTATTTGATTCACCATCACATTTTTCAATCCAAAAACTTTTTTTTTTCTCCAATTTTAAAATACACAAAAATCACTCATATCCCGCAATGCAAAAGTCTTTTATATTTTTTTTTCCAAATACCAACTCCCTTTTTTCCCAATTTTAAAATCCTCCAAAAATCAATTCCACTGAGCACACAAAACACCCTTATCTCTTTCAAATCCGAAAACTGACTCCCCAATCCCAACCACTTAATTTCCACATTTCCTCTTCATCCAATTCGTACTCCGCAATCCTCTTCATTTTTAAATTACCGCTGCCACATCTGGGTAACGTGATCGAAGTTCATTACACTTCGATTCCACTACCCACACATTTTTTTGTTCCCGTATCGACAATCACAATAGTTTCCATTGACTTGCAGATATGGCAATTTATATCCCCAAGAATCGCTTGATTGAATGTAAAGTGTCACACATACGAGTACATTACGAAAACTATTGATTTTGCCGATACCCCAAAAAAAGAGTGCTTCCGTGCGCCCGGGAGAACTTGAACTCAGGGTTCCAGCAGACCCACGATCGAGGACTCACGACGCAGCCAATGGTGCCGTGGATGGTCGATCTCCCATTCATCTCATAAGCAACTTCGACAATGCAATTGGGCATGAGATTGTTAGTAATCAGTGAATTCATTTTTGTTAGTATACAAAAAATAAAATTTGTTAGTGGGAATGGAATTAGTTAGTGTTAAGGAAGGAATTAGGTTTTGTTAGGGAAAATGAATAGAATGAAATTTTGTTAGTGGGAATTAATGTAGGGAGTGTTGTTAGTGGGAAAATTGAAATTATTAGTATATGTTATATGATTTTAGTTGGAAATAAGAGTAGGATGGTGATGATGAAAAAATAAAAATTGAAGGGAAATTGGAAAAATGTTAAAAAAATTAAATGAATACACAGAGGAAAAGGTAGGAGTGCCCAAAGGAAGGGTGAAATGTTACGGCGGCAATTAGAAGTTGCGAATGGGAGAAGGTCGGTACGCCGGAATTCGCAACACCATGCTCAGAGGTGAGGGAGTTAATTTTTAATTTTTCTACTTATGCAAACTCAATATGTTTTTGTATCTGCAAGTTATATTCAAGGTAAATTTCTCTTGTAAGTATTTGTATTAGCTAAACTTTTTAATTGGATCATTTCACCCTTTTCACATCAATTTAATGTAAATCTATACGACAAATTTGCTCTACATTTGAAGCTTTATCTAACGTCGCGCGGATATCGATCACTCTTTCGGATGGCTCCGATAGCTTTTTAAATTACATTTTATGGAATTGTTTGCAGCTACATATAAATGAGTTGCATATTTTGAATAATAATTTTTCTGAAAAATTATTAGAGAAGAAAAATGTTAGAAGAAGGTGGTTTCGACGTGTGCACTAATTCTCCTCAGGCCATCACACTTAGATACACACCGGTGATGGCGACCACCATGCTCAGAGGTGAGGGAGTTAATTTTTAATTTTTCTACTTATGCAAACTCAATATGTTTTTGTATCTGCAAGTTATATTCAAGGTAAATTTCTCTTGTAAGTATTTGTATTAGCTAAACTTTTTAATTGGATCATTTCACCCTTTTCACATCAATTTAATGTAAATCTATACGACGAATTTGCTCTACATTTGAAGCTTTATCTAACGTCGCGCGGATATCGATCACTCTTTCGGATGGCTCCGATAGCTTTTTAAATTACTTTTTATGGAATTGTTTGCAGCTACATATAAATGAGTTGCATATTTTGAATAATAATTTTTCTGAAAAATTATTAGAGAAGAAAAATGTTAGAAGAAGGTGGTTTCGACGTGTGCACTAATTCTCCTCAGGCCATCACACTTAGATACACACCGGTGATGGCGACCACCATGCTCAGAGGTGAGGGAGTTAATTTTTAATTTTAGATACAAAAACATATTGAGTTTGCATAAGTAGAAAAATTAAAAATTAACTCCTTCACCTCTGAGCATGGTGGTCGCCATCACCTGTGTGTATCTAAGTGTGATGGCCTGAGGAGAATTAGTGCACACGTCGAAACCACCTTCTTCTAACATTTTTCAGAAAAATTATTATTCAAAATATGCAACTCATTTATATGTAGCTGCAAACAATTCCATAAAATGTAATTTAAAAAGCTATCGGAGCCATCCGAAAGAGTGATCGATATCCGCGCGACGTTAGATAAAGCTTCAAATGTAGAGCAAATTTGTCGTATAGATTTACATTAAATTGATGTGAAAAGGGTGAAATGATCCAATTAAAAAGTTTAGCTAATACAAATACTTACAAGAGAAATTTACCTTGAATATAACTTGCAGATACAAAAACATATTGAGTTTGCATAAGTAGAAAAATTAACTCCCTCACCTCTGAGCATGGTGGTCGCCATCACCGGTGTGTATCTAAGTGTGATGGCCTGAGGAGAATTAGTGCACACGTCGAAACCACCTTCTTCTAACATTTTTCTTCTCTAATAATTTTTCAGAAAAATTATTATTCAAAATATGCAACTCATTTATATGTAGCTGCAAACAATTCCATAAAAAGTAATTCGATTGGAGTTTGTGATTCAAGTAACTTTAACGTGTGACACTGTGTAATTAACAGAATTTCAAAATGAAATGTGTAGTGGCTTCGTGAAAAAATCATAGTGGAAAAGGATCTGTACGTGTTTCCTTTCACAAGTGAGTAGTTATTATATTAATGTTTTGCATGTTTTTCATACAATGCTGAAGGTTTTCCAAATAGAAAGCAAATATTTGGTATTGTATGAAAATTTGTTTACATTGAGCAGCAGCCATGTTTGCTTGTGCAATTTGACTCTCTCTAAGGTTGTAAACAAGAGCGTAGCAGTAGGAAAAGTGGTCGCAGGGGTTGTTGCAACCATATTGTCACTTGGTTGTCCACTCCAGTATTATTTAATTGCTCAATGTATAAAACCTTGAGGAACAGACTTTGAGAATGGAACACTGGAATGGAACATCAACTCAAATTTTGTCATCATTTTCAGATGCGCCACGAACGTTGGCCTTTTGATATCATTTTCGAAGGGTGTAGTTCGAAAACGGAGCCAAAATTTAGAAAATTTTGAATTTGTAAAAGTTAACTACCATTGCATAATTGAATGATAATGTTTCTATTTCAGAGTTGACTAGTTTGCAAAACGTTAGTTAGATAAATAGAAACCTAGCAGTGAATTTAATAACTGAAAAATGAATCTGTTTCTCAGGTAATTACAAATTCAACTACTACTACTACAATGATAATCCCTCTTCCTTTCATAACCGGGCTTCGGACCGTCTTCGGCTGAGCTCCAGGAGAGATTCATAAAAGTAAATATTTTACCTATTGTTGTCCATTAATCTCTATCAAAAGTCGAATTTCCACATTGCATCCGTTGACAATAATTAAACTGCACCTAGTTGCCCGTGCATTTTCATAAGCAGGAAATCTGAAAAACATTCATTCATTAATAATGTGGTTTTTGTACATGCTGAACACAATAAAAGATATATTTTTTCATCTTCATACATGTGCAATATTATTTTAAAATTTGCTTCAAAAAATCAGTAAAATCGACTTTATCAATAAAATTTTTCAAGCATGCCAGCAAACACTGGCCCCCAAAGTTCAGGCGGTACTGCGCGAAAACTAACCAAATAAAATGGTCAACCGCCCCCCCCCCCCCCCCCCCCCAAATGTATACATGATCATGCATGAATTGGAGGCAATAATTTTCAGTGAAAAAACACTTCAAAATATTGTCTGTTCTTTTCTGTTTTATTTTGATACTAACCTATGAAATAATACTCCTGTGGGCTGACGGTGGCTTAAATTACTGCTTGCTTTCAGAATGATCACTTGATTTTAGAAACTTCCTTACACTTCTTTTTTTTTCGTCGAAATATAAAGTTTTTCTCACTTACAATTTACGCGATAAATAATCTCTTATAGTCTTGTTGATGAACAATACACAAATCGCTAATTTTCACTGATTTTAACATGAAAATTACACACCGAACGAGTTTGTTTACGGTTTTTCAGAGCCGAATTTGGCAGCGAATGCAAAAAAATTATTTGATGATATGGGGATTTCTTCTTATCGACATAAAGAAATGATGACAAGAAAAAGCAGTGCTCCATTAGCATCGGGCCGTTCCTGTTAGCTACCTATTCCAAGGGAACAGAACAAATGGAGAGGCTTGGAACAGGTAGCCGACAGGAACGGCTCGAGTGGTGAAAAAGAGATTTTATTAGCTCGTAACATACGTTTGGAAAATTTAGTAGTTTTTTTCGGTTCGAGAATGTGTCCAAAGTAACTTTCTGACTAGCGAAAGTAATATCACACCTGGTTTATAGATATCAATATTTTAAGCAGTGACCTTGTAAATCGGAGCGAGGAGCTCAATGTAAAGTGTAATGTGCGCTATTGCTGGAAAACGATGGGTACTCGATGTGAAAGTGTTTTTTATATTCAATGCTATTTTCTAATCTTGTTAAATCTTTGCAATAAAATCATATTTACGAATGCAAATGCGTTTGTTTACTTTCTTGTGACAACTCATTGGGCTTTTTCAAACGCAGCATTAAAAGTGAGCGTTAAACAGGTTATATGGGCAAGAAGAATGAGAGGCATTGAGGGCACCTGATGGTAAAAACAAGCCAACACTTTTTAGGGCGAACGAGCGTAACGCACGTACACAAGCGCATTTTGTTGATCATTTGGTGGGGGAAATTTTATGCAAACGCCGGTAATCATTCCGAATTGAACATTCGGTGAAGAAGGTAGTCGTCATAAAACGATTGCCTTTCCTTAATTTGCGTGCAAAAATGGATGCGTGGACGCGAGAAGCTACGCGTTATTTAATAAATTTATAAAAGCGGAGGCCATGTTCAGTTTCAGGAAACAACACGACGAATATCACGATTTCAACAAAGTTAAATTGCCTATTGTGAATCCATAGACAACAGTACGCATAATCTTCATAGAATCACATTATGATAAGTAAGTTATGCGACTAAAAAAGGAATTCAAATTTGGAATATATTTTCAGAAAGCGGAAAAACACGGAGGATCCAAATAAATCCAAGAGATAAATTTGAATCGACAAACTTTAACAATCATAAAATACATTTTTCATTCCAGTTTTTATTACCTCGTGCACAATTCAAGGCTAAAACAAATTCTCAATCGCTTATCTCTCTGTCTTCGCTCTCATGTTGTCCACGCGATGTTTAACGATCAAATGACCCTTTCGACACATACACTCGCAAGACGTGTATCGTATACAAAAATAGGTTGGCTGAACTATGCAACGTGTAAACATAAGGGCGTAAGCGCGAAACCTGTTTGGATATAGGTTTTTACCATTTCCGTGTGAAAGAGCCCATTGGATTCCCTTAACCTGGTATTGAATCGCGGTCGCAGGGGTAGATGCAAAAAGACACGAACACGAAGTCTTGCTGGCGGTCCATATGCTTTGAGGAACGGAACAAATGGAGAGACAAGGATACACTTTTAGTCTAATTCTCTCTAGTCCGTAAGTACCGTAGGAAATAAAATTTGTTGTAATTGCAGCTGCTATTTAGTAGATATGCTCTGACCACGTTCTGAGCCTGATTGTCATTTCATTTCCAATAAGTTCCACTTTCTCCTCTCGGGAGTCCGATTATCAATTTGACGACTAAACATGGACGCGAAATTTACCTGTCGCGTGAGATACGATTCGGAATTTAGTCATTTTTTCGGTTCGAGAACGTGCCCGAAGGCTTTGAGGAACGGAACAAATGGAGAGGCTATGCTCATATAAGCTCCATAGAAAATGATGCGACCACCTTCTGAGCATGATTGTCATTTCATTTCCAATAATTTCTACAATTTCTCCTCTCGAGAGCCAGATTGTCAATTTGACGACTAAACATGGACGCGAAATTTACCTGGCGCGTGAGATACGATTCGGAAGTTAGTCGTTTTTTCGGTTCGAGAACGTGTCCGGAGGTACATATTGACTGTAGTGAAAGTAATATTACACCTGGTTTAGGGATAACAACATTTTAAGGAGTGACATTGTAAATCGGAGCGAGGAACTCAATAAAAAGTGTAATGTGCGTTATTGCTAGAAAACGATGGGTTTTCGATACGAAAGTGTTTTCTATCCTAAGTGGCCATAATGCTTTATTTGTATTCAATGCTATTTTCTTGTTCTGTGAAGTGTTATTTGCAATAAAACCATATTTACGAGTGCATAAGCGTTTGTTTACTTTCTTGTGACAACCCATTGGGTTCCCCTTAACTAGCTTTAGAATCACGGTCGAAGGGGTAGGTGCAAAAAGACACGTAGTTAGGCAGGCGGTCGCAGGGGTAGTTGCGACAACGTGTACACATGGATGTCCACTCCGGTTTTATCTTGTTCCTCAAAGCCCGAAGGTACATTTACTATAGTGATACACCTGGCTTAGGGATAACAACATTTTAAGGTGTGACGTTGTATTCGGAGCGAGGAACTCAATTAAAAGTGTAATGTGCGTTATTGCTAGGAAACGATGGGTTATCGATACGAAAGTGTTTTCTATCCTAAGTAGCCATAATGTTTTATTTTTATTCAATGCTATTTTCTGGTTTTGTGAAGTGTTTTTTGCAATAAAATCATATTTACAAGTGCATAAGCGTTTGTTTACTTTCTTGTGACAACCCATTGGGTTCCCCTTAACCAGCTTTTTAATCACGGTCGCAGGGGTAGGTGCAAAAAGACACGTCGTTAAGCAGGCGGTCGCAAAGGTTGTTGCGATAACGTGTACATATGGATGTCCACTCCGGTTTTATTATGTTCCTCAAAGGGTATTGTCGTATCTTTGTTCCGTTCCTCAAAGAGTCGCATAGTATCTTTTAAGGATAGTTATGGTTTTTAATTGTGGTTAGTTTAGAAAAGGTAAAGAGCATTCAGGGTGTAGCGATTGTTCTCAGCGTGGTGTTTTTACTTGCTGCAAATCCCGCAACTGCTAGACGAGAAAAGATTGGATTTTATAACATTTACCAAAGTTACTGCTATGACGGAGCCGAATAGTAGGCAACGAAAACTCGAACAACAGGTAAAGTTAATCAATTTCTTTCATCGTTTAGTTTTTTTATTGCTTTAGGTCTTAGATATTAACTTTCTCTAATCAATATCAATCGATATCCACAACTGGAAGAGTTATATTTGACACTCTCCTTGCCGCATCTATTATTCATAAGTAGGTTTTGAGTTTGCATGCTCTTCGTTAAACCCATTTGAGCAATCAAACTCACGAGGCGAAGAATTGCAAGCAAGACGTTTTTCTTTAGTAACTGTTGTATGAATTTATTGCGGAAGGTAGGTAAAGTTTAGTGGTGTTATTTTACCTAGCTTAGTTGAAAGTACGACCAGGTGAGTTCGCTGCGACCCTGGCTGTTTTAGGACAATAATTGAGATATTTAGGCATAAGCAATACATGGGTTTGCATTAAATATTTCGATTGATCATATCTAACACATCAATAATATTAAACAATGACAGTATTTTGAACCTGCTCGAGCGTCTCATAGCTGATTCGTCGATCCTCAGCATTTTGAAACCTTGAAATACGAGCTCGATTTCTTCTGTAGCCTCAGGGAAGAGTGAATGTGTATTTTCCCTCTAGATTATAGAAAATAGTCCATGCAGGAGGAAAGTTAATTTATGGCTTGTGGAATGGCGCCATAGCCAATATACACATAACTGTTGCGAGATCCAAGGAAAATCCTCAGGATTGTACGTCTAGCATTCTTTGCGAACACATGTGCTTTTAAAAATTCTACGTTTAGCCTTCGTTGCGAATAGACGTGTTTTTAATTCTCTCCTGTCAAGTGATCAAAAAATTAAATTAATTTTTTAAAAGTCAGTCCAAAGCTAATTTTGGTTTTTATTGGAAAATGTTTTTATTGTCGAACGAATCAACCCACGGAATCATATCGAATATTATTTTGCTTGGATAAATCAACAAAAGCAAGTAATCCAAAAGCTACCTTGGGACTACTGGTATGGAGGAGCCCGACGGCTTCCCTCCGTTGGGGACATCGGGGAGAGTAGCAATTTGAAATTGGCGGCAATCGTCAATAAAAGGAGACACATGAGTAATCAGGAAAGCTCCGCAGATGGCGGGCATAGAACTAAAATAGTTGAAAACAAGAAGTGATTCGACTTCGAGTTGAAAATCAAGAATTGAGACTACCACTAAAATCCCTCGAAGATATGTTCAAGAGAGGGATGAAATCTCAAGATGCAGAACCAGTAAAGCAAATTGATAGGAAAACTGTCAAACAAGCCATCCCGGAAGAAATACTAAGTACTGGAGGACTTCCCATCCAACCACCAGCGAGTTTAGTGAGTGATTGTGAAGGAAATTTAACCTATAAAATCTAACTAAGAACCACAATTTGAGTAAAATAAAATCTTTTCACTTTTGCGATTATAAATTGATTCTAATAGGGTTGGTAAATCCCCCAAACAATTAAGATTTGAGTACAGTGAGATATAATTAATCATTTAAAGTAGAGACAAGTAAAATCAAAACCAGTTCCTTCGAGTTCACACGTTACAGGTAACAGTTTTCACTTATTAATGATATAATGGAAAAACAAATAAAAAGAAGGTACCCCCCGACCCTGGGTAGAGGAAGGATACTACATTTAGAAAAATCAATGAGGAAATAGACGCCAAAAGAGTGAAAAGAAACATCAAAGGAGACTCCACGTGTAAGGTCAATAGCCTCAATACAAACGCTAACGGTAATTACAACGAACCAATGGACACTGCTGAAGCGGAAAAAACTAGTGGTTTTGCTAACGGTAAAACGTCTAGCAAGCCTAAAAACAATGAGACAAAGGAATTAACGAAAACAACACCAACTATGTCAACGCCGATGGAGGACATAGAAAACTTAATGTCTGATACACTAAACAAGACGATCAAACACAATAATACGATAACCCACATTCTAAAGGATCACATGGCTGAATTAAAGGACAATGAAAATCAAAACACCGAACCAGCGAGAACTGGGAAGAACAACAACAAGTATGATAAAAACGACAACAGGAATAAATTCTTCGTCCTAATGGACCTTTCAAAAGATAAAACAAATGAGAAGATGAGACTCACTCCAATGTCCTTCTATTCAATGAACAAAAATATGAACATAAAGGACATTAAGCAGGTAGGACACAACATGATTAAACTAATGTTCAACAAACCTGAGGATGGCAATGAGGTAGTTATGAACGAAAACATCAAAAACTTTGGAGTGAGAGCGTTCATACCTAACAATTTTATAATGAGACACGGTATAATAAAAGGTGTTCTATAAACATTACAGAAGAAGAGATTGCAAAAAATGGAATTCCAAGCAATTCACATGGCATAAAACAAAAGAATATAAAAATTTTGAACGTGTACAGGATCAAAAGAAGAGATCCGGAAAACAGAGAAAGGTTCATACCAATACAAACAGTGAAGGTATCATTCTCGGGAGATAAACTGCCGGACGAAATCAGATTAGAATAACTGAACATGCCAGCAACAATGCGTAAAATGCCTCAGACTTGGAGAAAATAAAAGATGGCCAAAATGCGGAGACAAGGGGTGTAAAAATACGAAATGTTTCTTATGTGGAGACCTAAGTCACATCGCTATGGACAAAACCTGCCCCAAATGGATAAACTACGATATGGAGATGAAAGTATGTTCCATTAGAAACGTAACGCTCAAAGAAGCAAGAAACATCCAGAAAAACGAGAACCAATTTGAACTGCTGAAGGACAACGAATCCATGGATTCAGCGTTCCCACTATTATCAAAATCAAAAGCAACAAACAATAGAAACTCGAACAACGCAATAAATAAATTAATGCTAAATAGACCATACACAAAAACAACAAGAACACGAAACACAAGAACAACCAATTACACAACAAACTTTCCAATGAGTAGTCGTCTACTACTACAGTCTAACAACACGCTTATGAAGAAAAACACCCTAGTAGAAAACATCTTCAAAACAGCATATCAAGTCACACCAATAGAAAATCTAATCAATCTACTAAACAATAATTGTAAAAACCAACGAAACACGAAATACTTACAAATAGAATCAAATCTAAATAAGGAAACAATACAAACACTAATAAACCACTGTCAGAAAAGACTTAATACAAACAACTTACAATACACAGACTGGCTGACAAATAACAACACTTAAAAACATGAAAGATATCAAAAATATTAAATTTCTCCAATATAACATCCAAAGCATTTCCAAAAATAAAGATACACTAGAGTAAATTATGTACAAAAACAATATAGACATTGCACTTCTACAGGAAACACTTCTAATAAAAAAATCGCCTATCGTAAAAACAACAACAGAAAAAGAATGAGGGGGAGTTTCCATAGTTATTAATAACAAAATAAAATTCAAAGAAATACCTCTAAACAACAATGACATTGAAGCAATAGTAATCACCACAACAAATCTAAAACCAAACGTAAACATTTGTGCGTGCTATTTTCCCCTGACCTAAGCAGCACTACTTTCAAAGAACAAATCCATCAAATTATAAAAGTGGTTAACGACAAAAATCTCTGCATAATTGGAGGAGACTTCAATGCAAGTAAGAAAGACTGGGGAGACAAAACAAACAATGCAAAAGGAAACATCCTTAAATCCGTGTTAAACAAATACAAAAATTAACACCCCTCAACACAGGCACGTTCACCTTCTTTAGGAAAACCAATCAATAGACCACACTAATGTCAGTCCCAGATATCATACTAACAAACATTTCAAACTACTGGAATGAATGGAACACTAAAAAAATACAAAATAGGCAAGAGTGAACATGTCCCTATTGAATTCACACTGCAAGTCGAAAATTGGAACAAAAAGAAAAGACGAATACCAAACGGAAATAAAATCATGGAGGACATCAACACGATCAACTTCACAAACAATCTTGCAGAAAACATGAAGAAAATCAATGAACTAATCAAAAGCAACCAGATAAGCGCGAAGAAATTCAAACACAGTCCAAAACCATGGTGGTCAAAAGAGATAAACATCCTATGGAGGGAAAAAACAAACGCTTGGACAAATTTCCAAAAAATGAAAAGCAACGAAAACGAATCAAAGTTTCTAGAGATACAAAAAGAGAACTGTGGGATCAAAAAATCAATGACATAAACCAAAGGGGAGATATAAAACAGTTTTGGAATTTGGTCAATGTGTAATGCATTCATTAAAATCGCCTAAAATAGAAAGCAAATCGTAAACAATGTACATCTTTTAAACGTACATTGCCATTAACCCCATATGAAACCACGTTCGTACGTATAGACATTTCCGTATACACATGGTTTCATATGTACAACAGTACTAACGTACAACGAGCAAAGACAATTCTGTGTACACATGGTTTCATATGTACAACAGCACAAACGTATAATGAGCGAAGACTATCGCGTGTTAAATTACATGAAAGTGTTAAAGGCACGCGCTACAAACAAAAACAAATTGCCTTGAACGCTTTCGCTTCCCTTGATGCACTTGACATCGCTCATATGCGGGGTCTAAGAACTTCTCATATGAATGCAATGTCTTTTTTCTATTTTTTTTCTTATAAGAAAATATACACGCGAAGATAAATGCATTTACCTCACGTTGAGTTAAAGTTTTTTATCAATATGAGAAATGCAATACATTTGGTATTGCTATTAAGAATGTAGATTTTTTTTGAATAATGCTTTCAACATGGGAAATGCATCGTGTAGAATTGCTAGTATGAATATGGATTTTTTTTGCATAGTTTTTCGGGAAAGAATATTAGAGATAGGAAATTGTATGTAAAATGTTTTTGCTAGAGTAGACAAAATATGATTAGAATATGTTAAGAAATCGAATATGTAATTTGTATTGAAGACGAAGTGAAAAATTGTATAAATAGGATAAGTCGATGTGGAAATAAATCACTTCTTGGTCTAACTTTAAACCGGCGAGTTCGCCTCTGTTTTTATTCAACAAGATAATCAATCCGGCGTTGATCGCCTCAACTATATGCGTGCCTAGACGCTTTAGAATTACTAGGTAAATATACAAATTATTATTTTTCCCTGAAAGGAAATTAACAATCGACCTGGGACACAACATGGCGATCCTGCCAGTTTCTTTCAGCTCAACAACCATATCGTACAATGGATTTCGATGGATTCGAAGCAATGTGGGAAGCTTTTAGCCCAAACCGAATGAAAGAAGAAGAGCACATCCCTGGACCAATCCAAAAAAATATACCGGCATATCATCCCAGTAAGGCGAAAAATCAAAACACTTGCGATTCAGCGGCAACCACACCAGAATCCAAGCAAACCGTAAACACAGATAGCCCAACAAAAGAAGCAAGCAAACCAGGACCGCAACCAATATCTATTGAAAAATATTGGCAACGGCAAGGGAAACTTACACGAGAACCAACGCAACAAACACCAGAAAACCAGAAGAAGAAACGCGGCGGAAAATCCTTCAAGCGACGTAAAGCGATCGCCGAACTTTATGTACAGTACCACACCACAGGCAACAAGCTGGAAAAGACCGAAATCAGGAGGCAGATAAAAATACTTAGAAAAACTTAGATATTAAGAATCAAAAACTTTTAATTATACTCCATCAAACTTATAAAGCCCAAAATAGTTACTTAATTAAACTCACACAAGGTATACATAACAAATAAACATTTTTCTTTTACCCACTTGACATGTAAATTAAATCTAATGGGTATCGCAGATTCCAACATAAAAGAGACTATAGTCCTTGCAAATCAAGCTTCAAATGCAGCAAATCAGTACTCTGCAAACCAACTTGCTACGTACATTATTATTGTCGTAATTGTCATGTTTTTGCTTTTTGGACTATATCTGTTGGCCAAACGGTTCATTAAGAAAACCATAGTAAAAGAAGTTAACAAAACAAACAATGTTTAAGAATACCCAGTTATCCACATTAATAAGAATTTTCGAAAATTTCAAAAAGAACCCTAACCGATCATACAGCGAAACTTATCTGCTGAATACTCTTCTAAAATTAGATACATTAAAAACTCTTTTTGAGATTGAAATTAAACATTTAAGTGGACAAGACAAACATGAACCTAAGAAGAAATTCAAGACTTATTATCGAAATATTATTAAACTCATATCGGACAAACGAGAGAACATAGAGACAACACAAACGATGGCAACTACGGACATATTCAGTGGCTTAAAGTCAATAACCGAGTTTTTAGACAAACCTAGTGATTTACACAGGTTTCTAACCGTAGTGAAAATCATCGAAAAATCAATTCCAGATGACCAGAAATCTGACTTTCTACAGCTTGTATTAAACACGAAACTATCATCAACAGCCAGAAACAAACTAAACTCCATAGAACCACCAAAAACTGTAACCGATCTTGAAGCTAAACTTACTTCCATTTATAAATCTAAACAGACCTCTAGCAACATAGTACAAAAATTATCTAGTTGCACCCAGAACCAACACTCCATATCCCAATTCGCAGAAACAATAGAAAACCTTATTGCAGAATTAACCTTGGTACAAATTGAACAAGTAGGCGAACAACACAGAAATATACTGAAACAAACAAATGACACCCTCGCATTCAATGCTTTCAAAAATGGGATTACTAATAGAAACATTGTGCAAACAATTGAAGCAAGCAGAGTTAGCACATTCAGAGAGGCAACAGAAATTGCTGAACAAGCTGAAACTACAGCAAAGGACAACAAAATTCTTCACTACAACAGAACAAATTACAATAGGAATAATCATAATATGAACCACGGGGATAATTATAACGAGTTTAGAAATAGAAATAACTATCAATATAACAATAGACAATTCAACTATAGACATAACAATAACCAACGTAATAACAGATATAACAGCAATGATAAACAACATAACAACAATAGGCCAACGAACAACAGGGACAACCGAAACTTCGGACAAGCAAGAGAATACAATCAAAGACAAAGAAATAACGCTAGAATATACTTGGCAGATTCCCAGGGAAACGAAAACTCCCCAGACACCAACCAGTAAATAAAACCGGTCAATCGGGGAATGAGAATACTAACAGAATATACAAAATAAAGCTAACCAATTACAATGAAGACATATCAAATCACATAATCTTACAAATTCATAATCAAAAACTCACATTCTTGGTGGACACAGGTGCAGACATATCTATTTGCAAAAATTTGTTCGACCATATAAGCATCAATAATCATGAATCCTGTCGGTTGTCAGGAATAACCGAACAAAGCATTCAAACAGTTGGTATCGCAAACCTACAAATAAACCTACCCGAAACCAACATTGTTCACAAATTCCAAATAGTAGAAAAAAGCTTTCCCCTCCGAACAAGTGGTATAATAGGCAGAGATTTCCTACATAAATATTATGCGAATATAGACTACGAAACTTTGCTATTTTCTTTCAAATATGATAACAACCTAATTACACTACCACTCGAAACAAAGATATACAATATAAGAATACCACCCCGATCGGAGATAATCCACCCAATAAACATTGATAACAAGGAAGACAGCCTTATTTGTGGAAAACACATTTCTGAAAACATTTTTCTAAGTAATACCCTTATCCCGGCACAAGGCATCAAACACATTAGAATTCTCAACACTTCCGACAATGAAGAAATTATACAAAGTCTGCAACTAGAAATCAAACCACTAACAAAGTACCACGAATTACACTGCAACAAAAAGAAAGCAAATCATCGTTGGCCCAAATTAAAAGAATTGCTACACATAAACTCCAAAGACGAGGTGGCCAAAACAACTATAGAAAACATATGCAGAGAATACCATGATATATTCCATTTAGAAGGTGAAAAATTAACCTGCAATAATTTCTACACACAACATCTGCATACAATTGACGATACTCCAGTGTACATAAAAAATTATCGAATGCCTCATGCACATACTGTCGAAATTAACAACCAACTCAAAGACCTGATTGACAAAGATGTGATAGAACCATCTACAAGTCCGTACAATTCACCAATGTTAGTAGTCCCCAAACATTCCAATGATGATACCAAAAAATGGCGATTAGTAGTCGATTATCGTCAACTAAATAAAAAATTAGTCAACGACAAATTCCCCCTCAGTCGTCTTGACGATATACTAGATCGCATAGGAAGAGCCAAATACTTCTCTACGCTCGACATGACGAGCTCATTCCATCAAATAGAACTCGGCCACGAATCACGGCCCATGACAGCATTTTCGTCCAGCAACGGACATTACCAATTCAAAAGATTGCCTTTTGGATTAAAAATATCCTCAAATAGTTTTCAGCGCATGTTAACCATAGCTTTATCCGGATTAGATGCAAACGCGTTCCTATATGTCGACGACATCATAGTCTTTGGTTGTTCCTTAAAACATCACAACCAAAACCTCATGAGAACTTTCGAACGACTCCGTATGTACAATCTTAAACTAAACCCTTCAAAATGTAATTTCGTACAAACCGAAGTCGTTTACTTAGGACACCTAATCACCAGCAAAGGCGTAACGGCCGATCCCACGAAATGCGCAGCTGTCAACAACTACCCAATTCCACAAAACGCAGATGATGTAACACGTTTTGTCGCCTTCTGTAATTACTACAGACGATTCGTCCGAAATTTCGCAGCCATTGCAAAACCTCTCAATGAGCTGCTCAAGAAGAACAAAAAGTTGGACTGGAACGAATAATGCCAACTAGCTTTCCAGTCCCTAAAAAACTCCATAACCTCCCCACCAATTCTACAATACCCCGACCTTGAAAAAGAATTTATACTAACAACGGACGCATCTGATTATGCCCTAGGAGCCGTTCTATCACAAGGCACCATTGGAGAAGATCTACCGATATCCTACGCCAGCAGATCCCTAACAAAACATGAACTCAACAAATCAGTTGTAGAAAAAGAACTCCTTGCAATCTATTGGGGAATAAACCATTTTCGCCCCTACCTGTATGGAAAGAAATTTACAGTCGTCACAGACCACCGACCCTTAGTATCCCTATTTGTAAATCGTAACCCCTCCCCTAAATTAACCAGAATTCGCTTAGACCTAATGGACTATGATTTCGATATCGTGTATAAACAAGGCAAAATAAATACAAACGCAGACGCCCTATCACGGATAAAAATAAATTCTAATGATTTAAAAGAAATGATACCTACAACAATAAACGTTATAACTCGTAGCAAAACTAAAAAACCAACAGACCCTGTGACCACACACACGGCAACAACTACCTCCAACATCGAGCCTGATCAACTCAATATGTGGGAAGGTACTTCAATTTCTGACATAAGAAACTTGCCAACACTAAAATTTGAGCTCAATAAAAAAGAAAATAATAAAAGTTTGCCAACTACAATGATAATAAAAAATAAAAATATAATAATCGTGAAGTACAGTGATAATCCATCCTTAGACTTAGGTCAGGTTTTGGAGAAACTAATACAAGAACTATCAATAAATAGTATCACGAAGATAGCGCTATCTAAAAACGATGAAATATTCAAATATATAAATAAAAATGAACTAATCAATGTGTATAATGAAAAGCATGCAAAAATAAATAAAAATAGGCAAACTAAAATACAAATAATATTATATAATCCCCCGAGACTCGTTGAACAAAAAGCCGATCAAATAAGATTGATCAACGAATATCACGAGTCAAGGTGCGGAGGTCACACGGGCATAAAAAGAACAATTGCAAAACTAAAACAAAAGTACATCTGGAAGAATATGAACAAAATGGTTAAAACTATAATACAACAATGTAACACTTGCAATAAAAACAAAATAACACTACATACCAAAGAAAACTAACAATTAGCGATACACCATCTACACCATTCGAAATCATAGCCATTGACACAGTCGGACCATTAAGAATTTCTAACGGGTTCAGATATATACTTACAGCACAATGCGAACTAAACAAATTTGTAGAAGCCATACCTATCCCTACCAAAGAAGCCAACGTAGTAGCAAAAACAATAGTCGAGAATATAATCCTGAGATACGGTCACTTTAAAACGGTTAAAACAGACAGAGGGACTGAATACGTAAACGAGCTCTTCAAAAGCATTTGCGAAACCTTGAACATAGAACATAAAACATCTACCCCATACCACCATGAAACATTAGGTTCACTAGAACGAAATCATAGAGTATTAAACGAATACCTACTAACATTCTGTGAAGACAACGAATGGCACAACCATATTCCTTTTTACACCTTCGCATACAACACTACACCCCATAGCGAAACAAATTATTCACCTTTTGAATTAGTCTTCGGAAGATTAGCTAGTTTAACAAGTGACTACGACAGTTCAAAGCCCATTTACGATTATGACAACTACCTAACAGAACTTAAAGCACGACTATATCACGCACAACAAACTGCACATAAAACCTTAATTGAATCAAAATCAAAAAGAGCCAAATCAAATAGCATTAAAATAAACCCATTAAATATAGTAGCTGGTGACTGGGTATATCTCAAAACACAGAAAACAAACAAATTAGACAATCCATACGAAGGACCATTTCAAGTAATTGAAAACCAAGGAGTAAATACCCTCATAAACAAAAATAACAAAAACATATTAGTCCATAATAATAGATTAAAAAAGAAGCCACAAACAACAGATATAAAGCCATGAACAAAGAAAAAAAAATATATATATATATATATTTTAGCCAAATAAGACAAACTAAAATAGGAAATGTAAATATCTTAACGTACACACCCTAAGAATAACGTCTATAAATATTTTGAAACATAACAACAAAAAAATTTTTTTAACAAAAAAATTTTTTTAACAAAAAAATTTTTTTTTCTATAGGACCAAGGTGTAATGCATTCATTAAAATCGCCTAAAATAGAAAGCAAGTCGTAAACAATGTACATCTTTTAAACGTACATTGCCATTAACCCCATATGAAACCACGTTCGTACGTATAGACATTTCCGTACATACATGGTTTCATATGTACAACAGTACTAACGTACAACGAGCAAAGACAATTCTGTGTACACATGGTTTCATATGTACAACAGCACAAACGTATAATGAGCGAAGGCTATCGCGTGTTAAATTACATGGAAGTGTTAAAGGCACGCGCTACAAACTGCCTTGAACACTTTCGCTTCCCTTGATGCACTTGACATCGCTCATATGCGGGGTCTAAGAACTTCTCATATGAATGCAATGTCTTGTTTCTATTTTTTTTCTTATAAGAAAATAAACACGCGAAGATGAATGCATTTACCTCACGTTGAGTTAAAGTTTTTTATCAATATGAGAAATGCAATATATTTGGTATTGCTATTAAGAATGTAGATTTTTTTTGAATAATGCTTTCAACATGGGAAATGCATCGTGTAGAATTGCTAGTATGAATATGGATTTTTTTTTTGCATAGTTTTTCGGGAAAGAATATTAGAGATAGGAAATTGTATGTAAAATGTTTTGCTAGAGTAGACAAAATATGATTAGAATATGTTAAGAAATCGAATATGTAATTTGTATTGAAGACGAAGTGAAAAATTGTATAAATAGGATAAGTCGATGTGGAAATAAATCACTTCTTGGTCTAACTTTAAACCGGCGAGTTCGCCTCTGTTTTTATTCAACAAGATAATCAATCCGGCGTTGATCACCTCAACTATATGCGTGCCTAGACGCTTTAGAATTACTAGGTAAATATACAAATTATTATTTTTCCCTGAAAGGAAATTAACAATCGACCTGGGACACAACAAATGCAATCAAGAACAACGACAACAACAACCCGAGATCGCAATGGGACACCGAAAACAATAAAGACTTCCTCCAAATAATTAAAAATAAATATCAAGCGCTAAATACCAACTGGACTCCTTATATACCCGACCACATAGAACCAGCTGAACCCTTTGAAATACACGAACTGCTCATAGTACTAAATAAACGTAAAAAAAAGATCATCTCCGGGACTGGATGCCATTGATTACAATATTATAAACTCCCTAAATCATTACAATAAATCAGCATTACTTAATTCTATAAACGACAGCTTCAAAAATAACAACATACATAATGAACTAAGAGACATCAAAATCGTACCTATCCTCACGAAAAACAAACCATTGCACAAAATAGAAAGTTATAGACCTATCTCTCTCATAAGCATTCCGCTGAAAATCAGTAACTGCCTAATAAAAAATAGGATTGCTAGTGACATTGAATCCTCCAAATAATTAAAAATAAACATCAAGCGCTAAATACCAACTGGACTCCTTATATACCCAACAACATAGAACCAGCTGAACCCTTTGAAATACACGAACTGCTCAGAGTACTAAATAAACGTAAAAAAAAAAGATCATCTCCGGGACTGGATGCCATTGATTACAATATTATAAACTCCCTAAATCATTACAATAAATCAGCATTACTTAATTCTATAAACGACAGCTTCAAAAACAACAACATACATAATGAACTAAGAGACATCAAAATCGTACCTATCCCCACGAAAAACAAACCATTGCACAAAATAGAAAGTTATAGACCTATCTCTCTCATAAGCATTCCACTGAAAATAAGTAACTGCCTAATAAAAAATAGGATTGCTAGTGACATTGAATACCAAAACATCCTGAGCAATTTCTTTTTTGCTTATAGAAAAGGAAAGTCGGCAATCTCATGCATAAACACTGTAATACACCTCCTCAACAAAGGCAAGAAAGCAAAAAAAAAGATCATGATTATCAACTGTGATATTTCTAGTGCGTATGAAAGAGTAAATATTCCGGAACTCTTCAAAATCATGTCCAACTTCAACATCAAGAATGATTATATCTCGTGGATCTTAAACTTCCTGATGTACAGGAAATTACATCTAGGCAAGAATTCGACCGAAATTAACAATGGACTTCCGCAAGGGGACGTACTAAGTCCGCACCTCTTTAATATCTACACATCTAGCCTCCATAAAATCACTGACAGTCAAACTACACTCATTCAATTTGCGGATGACTTTCTAATCATAAGCAAAGGAAAAAACAGACCCAACAATCTCAATAACCTACAAACCTCCCATTGAACTTGGAAAAGTCATAAGCCATAGAATTCTACACAAACAATCCACCCCAACAAACTAAAATATGGAACCAACCAACTAGATTGGTAAAAAATTTCACATTCCTAGGCAGAGACTTTAATAATCAAAATCAATTCAATGAATTCTACAACAAGTCTCTAAGTAAAGCAAACAAAACAATCAACATAGCTTTCAAGATCAGCTCCCCCAAACATGGCCTTACCCCCAAAAAGGCATTAAACACCTTTAAGTCTCTAATAAGACCGGTAATAGAAAGCAATCTAACAAACATTGTTCATGCTCCAAATTATTTTCTAAACAAAATAGACAGTCTGAAAGCCAAAGCCATAAAACGATGTCTCGGGGTACCTACAACCGCGCCAAATATACTAGCGCTTGCTCTAGCTAAAGAATTACCAGCCAGACTTATAGCTGAGCAACTCCTCCCCAAAGAAATAGGAAAAAACCTATACCGCCAAAACTTCAAACAAATGATATCGGAGAACCAAAAAAACTCGAACTATGCCACAGTTTACAAAAAACATGTCGACATCTTCAACAACACCTGTTTGGGTTCTGCACTACCAAACCCACACAACATAAAATTTCAAACTAATAGTTTCATGCACAACATCCCCAACAACTAGAACACAATAAACTACGAAAACTTCAACAAGTCGATTGAAGCAGTGTTACAAAACCTCACTGGTAACAAAGCTAAGATATATTTGACGGATTCGGCAAAAAACAGACTAGGTACTGGTTTTGCCATACACTGCTATAACTCCAAAAAGACACTAAAATACTGCTTGAACACAGACTCTACAGCAGCAAATGCAGAACTAAAAGCAGTTCAGGAAGCTATAAACAACGCGGATGCTGAAACCATCAACACCATAGCCATTTTCACCGATTCCAAAAACACAATAAACGAGATCATAAACAACACAAACCACAACCTCATCACAGAAAAAATCAGAAAAACAATCAACAATAGACCTAACTTACTACTACTATTATACTGGATACCGAAAGTGGAAAAATTTCACAGCTTCGAATTGGTTGACAAAGCAGCTAAAATGGCCACAATCGAAGGCGAAGAGGTTGACTCATTTCTGGAATGGGACGACTTTATCAAAAAGATTAATGACTCCATTAACATAGAATGGCATGAATACTACCGAAAAAACATCAAAAACCTAGCGTACAGCCCTTGGCTACAAACTGACCTTATTTTCAGAACCAAACCATGGTTCCCCGATTTCACACCAAGCAGCAACACGCAAAAACAAATAAACAGAATTCTCCTCAACCGAGCCTACAATTACAAAAGATTAAAAAAAGCAAAAATAGTTCCATCCCAAGGATGTAAGTGGTGCGATATAACAGACGATCTTGAACATAGAATTCTAAACTGTGAACACTTTGAAACTCTAAGGAACAAGTATGAAATGTTTCAAAATAACTATCCCAAAGCAAAATTGTTTAATAAAAACAATGAAAAAGCACTAACTCAATTAATTGCCTTTCTTGAAGAAGCCAACTTAGAACTTTAACTTCATGCGAATAGTCCTCTCAATTTCCAAAACTAACTTTCAACTTTCCAAAAAAAAAGCACTCGATCTAATAATCTACTAAAAAAAAAGGTACTGGAGGCGCTAACGACAGCTAAAACTGATGCAGCGCTAGATGGACTACAACAAGAAATGGACGTTGAAAGATGTATTGAAGGTAATTCTAATCAAGATAACAATGAAAATTTTATTCAGTACTTAAAAAATAAAATTAAGGAGAAGAAACCAGCTCGCAGTTCTGCTGATCCTTTTCAAAAAGTTTCCAAAAATACAGAGAAAGTTCCGCCAATTAACGAGTTCGGTCAAAGTGGAAAGGATATGGTTCGGCTATTGGCAGCCAAAGATAAATTAACCAATTTCGAGACTAAAAGAGTTAATGCCGAAATATTAACAATTGGAATGAAATCACTGGTTGATTTCAAAACAGCTAAAAATGCACTGAATTCTGGCGAGGCACCGCACTTAACCTATACCCCAAAAAGAACAACCAGATCTTTTTGTTGAAGGGCTTGGTCTGCGGAGAAAATACTGTCGACCTTTTCCAGGTACTCAATGAAGCTGCACCTAAAATTGAATTTGCTTCCGTTAAAGTTTCGCGACAAGAAGATCAACGGTAGAAAAAAAAAATGTATCACTTTACTTGGTGCAGATTTCAAATAAGAGCAGCCCAAGTGGTCTGCAACAAATAAGATACTTGAGCTTCCGAGTGGTGAGGTGGGAACGCCTCCAGAAAAGAGAAGTGAATCAGTGTTATCGGTGTGAAAGATTTGGACAGTCGGCTGCCAACTGCGCCATGCATTATCGATGCGTCAAATGCAAGGACCGTGAGTGCAAATTGGTTCAGACGAAGCCAGTGTTTTTGATCACCCGGCATCATATTGAGGATGCTCCCGATATCTAGATTCGAGAATAAAATTTGTCCCAAAGCAAACACAATACATCGCAGTGTCTTAGCTCCGAAGTTCGTCAAGCTCGGAGTTTCATTTACACTGGCCGCTAGAGGACCAACAGAAAATGTTGACAATAATGTAAGTGGCAATAATGAGCTGCTTCTCAAAATTTACCAGCAACTAAATTATTTATCGGAGAGAATCGATAAACAAGATACAAAAATTAATTTTGTTTTTCAGCGTTTAGAGCTTTCAAATGCCTTAAAATAACTTGTCATCCATTCACATTCCCATGGATAGGCTTCGTTTCATCTCGATCAACGTCAAGTCCATTGTAACTATACATCGACTTGATCATCTCCGCGAATTCATTGTTAAGCGAAAGCCTGACATCGTGCTTCTCACTGAAACCCACCTCAATCATGGCACTCCATGACATTCAAGGATTTTGAATTCGTGAGAAACGATAGAGTAATAGGTGATGGGGGAGGTGGCACCGGGATATTGATTAGAAGACCCTGTTGTTTCCCAAATATTGAAAAAGTCGAATTCAAAAGCTTTGAACCTCTTTAAGTGTCCGTTATCAAAACCTCACTGCCAAGTGGGGATAACCTCGTCGTTATCTCTGCCTATACAACGGGTCGAGTTCAAGGAGGAACTCAATTCCTTGTTTCAAATCCTCGAATTGAACAGGCTGCATAATTATTATATTCTTGCTGGTGAATGCCAAGCATACATCATGGCTGAACGCCACCAATAATCCAAGAGGTGTATTCCTGAAATCATGGATAACAGAGAACTAAATTGAATACAAGTGCAATCTATATGGGTCGGAGTGTCCAACATACCCTAGCGCAAATTCATATCTGGATCTCTGCATTGCTGACGAAAGACTTGAATTCAGGTTCAATAGTTCTCAACGGAAACTGCAGGTGCTTCCTTATGATAGCGATTATAACGAAATCGTAATGGAAATCAATCATCAAAGGGATGATATTTTCCTCATTCCAGTTCAACATGAAAATTATCTGTTGAATTTCAAAAAAGCAAACTGGGAAAAATATCAAAAGAAGTTTGATCGAGAATAGCAGAAGCAATGTCCTCCTTCTGATGGCGACGCTTCCTCAATGGTTCCTAATGACAGGAATCCAACTAACTATGAAATAGATCTCTATTTGTCGAAGTTAGAGAAGCTGACGTTGGAAACGGTTGAGAAAGAAGTTCCCAAGATTAAACATCGAAACTATATGGAAGGATATGGAACACCAACCATTGCAAGGTTGAAAAAATTGAAAAGTCTTCTTCTCACACGCGCCAACAATATTTATCGGCGATTTTTGGAGTACAACCATCCCTCGTTGGCTTTGTTGAAATTACACCTGAAGAATGTCCGGAACTTAATCCGTTCATACTTCAGGAGTGAGGTCAGCAATCAATGGGCGGAAAAATTGAGGGGTATTAGTCCGCAGGACCCAGATGGCGTTTTTGCGAAAGTGAATAGCATATTCCGTAAGAAGTCTCGAGTGAAGGGATCGAATCTTGAAGTCACTACTGATGAGATAAGTCTTCTCGATAGGGCTGGTATCGAAATTGATAGTACGACTCCAGAAGAAATAGAAACAGGATTTTATGTGAGGGATTGCATAAACTTGCCCTGAGTGGAAAACATTTTGAAACTAAACCTTCGATACGGTGTGGTTAAATGGACTAGTTTTTAAACACCTTCAGGACAGGCTCCCCAGGCACCTTATCGCCATGATGTGCAATATGTTGTACGGGAAATCTTTTGTTGTAACTGATGGAAATCTGGCATAATGCGCGAATTCAAGGTCTTGAATGGTCTACAACAGGGAACAGTTACTGTGTCTCTGCTCTTCTCAATATTCATTCGCAAGCTATAGAATGGCTTTAACTTTAACGTCTCGCCAACGCGATTATTGGTAGCGTTTGCTGATGGTCTGATCATCTATACGGCAGACCGAACAGCTACAATAGTTCAGAGCAATCTTCAAAAAATGTTCAATGATGTGTAGCTGTACACTGACAATTGGCGAATGAAAATCAATACGCAGAAGTGTGAAACATTGTTTCGGACAAAGCTGCAGCAGGGGGTCAGTCAAGACCTGAAACATAATTGGAAGGATTTCCACATAAATCCTGTGTTTGATACCTCGGTGTTCATCTCGATCAGTATCTGTACTATACTGAACATGTCAGAATCATGCTCAGTAAGGCACAAATAGTAGTCATGGCCCTACGAAGACTCTTTCATTCCAGATACGTTGAACAAAAGGTCAAAATTATCTGTTACAAGACCCTGGTTAGACCAGTTTTGACATATGGATGTCAGATCTGGTACAACCAGAGCGCTAGTACTATGGAAAAATTAAGAGTTTTCGAAAGGAAATGTCTTTGTGCATGTACATGTTTGTACAGAAAGTCTGAGAGAGATGGGAGCATTATATATCGAATAGAAGAATTTATCAAACTGCTAAACAATAGTCGATTTCTTCATATTGAAACTTCTTCGGGATCATATCGCAAGATATGTAACTGTGAGTGAAAACCCTTCGATTTCACAGCCGTTCCACCCTTCAGGCGGGTATATTGCGACTTGCCTCGCTACTGGCTTCGTTCCTCCAGAAGCATTCGTGTATTTGGACATGAATCGATATGTTTTTGATTCTCACGGTGTCTCAATCATATATCACATAATAGACGGGCCACCGATAAGAAGATAAAATATCCTCCGAGTTTGAGTTCATGAGACCAACAATTCCAATGGAGATACTCATTTG
This sequence comes from Odontomyia ornata, assembly GCA_963969285.1. NCBI lineage: Eukaryota > Metazoa > Arthropoda > Insecta > Diptera > Stratiomyidae > Odontomyia > Odontomyia ornata. The sequence continues at coordinate 178,672,253 of OZ017742.1, read as the reverse complement.
CTAGATTCGTTGAAGCTGGTCGAGCTGAGACGGAGCAATCAAGGTATTGGTGGCTGAATGACAATGTCTAAATTACTCGTGTTTATTTTCAGTTTTTGTGTTTTTCGTTACTTAGTTTTTGAGTTTCGGCTCATTATTGCTACATTTAGTGTTGTTTGTTTGCGTTAAAAATTATGGAAGGTTAGTTATATGTTATGTTTATTTTACTACGTTTAGAGCTAAGGTTAAACACTTAGGTTAGGGATATTGGGATTGAATTTTTTAGTATAAGATAAAGTTTTTGATTGAATTTTATTAGAATTAGGTTATAACATATTAGGTGTAGGATAAAAGTTCATTGTTGTGTTTAAATCATAAATAATTTTGCAATAGTGTTGGTTGGTTTTTTTTTTACTTTTTCCAGTCAAATCATAAAATATGTAATTATCTTAATTAATTTGAATTTGCTATAGTTTTTTGGATCAAAAGTGTTTGACTGATACCGTATAAATTTAGAGAGCCATTTGGGCCCTTAATTTTTTGTATTGTTATTGTTTGGAATTTGCTTTATATTCTTTTAAAGTTTACAACGATTATTATTGAATAAAGCGCTTTTGACTTTGACGTCCTTTTAATAGCTGTCAATAATTTAAAAAAATTAAAATAAACCAATGTCGTCAATAATGTCAGAAATATTCTTACAATCGTTGGACGAAATCTTTATGCCCAAAATATGTGTATGACTATTCAATCGTTATTGACACAAGAAAATAAACAAGAAGAACTACTTACCTACATGTATGAATGAAATACATCCGAATATAAATTTCACTATAGAAAAAGAAGCAAACGGACAACTCAACTATATGGACCTAACCAAGACACGCGAACAAACTCGATTAGACTAAAAAATATACAGAAAACCAACCATAACTGATCATGCCATACAACTAACATCTAACCACCCCGTACAACATAAGCTAGCAGCGTACAGATCAATGGTGTAGGACTCCACTTCATCCCCATGACTCCTACTAACTACTCCAACGAACTAAACATTTGCAGAATAGCTAGTAATAACGGATGCAAACAACGTAACATTGACAAACTTGTTACATAGTACAAACAAAAACAGGAACGCCAACTAACTGAAACTCATAAGAACGACCAACAGTGAACTCCATTCACATACGTTGGCAAAGAGACACAAAAACTATCAAACTTCCTTAGGAAATACAAACTTCAAACTGCATTCAAAACTAACAACAACAGCATATATATATATACATATATATATATATATATATATATATATATATATATATATATATATATATATATATATATATATATATATATATATATATATATATATATATATATATATACATATACATATATATATATATATATATATATATATGTATATATATGATATATATATATGTATATATATGATATATATATATATATATATATATATATATATATATATATATATATATATATATATATATATATATATGTATATATATGATATATATGTATATATATGTATATATATGATATATATATATATATATATATATATATATATATATATATATATATATATATATATGTATGTATATATGTATGATATATATATATATATATATGATATACATAAATATATGTATATATATATATATATATATATATATATATATATATATATATATATATATATATATATATTATATATATATATATATATATATATATATATATATATACATATATTTATGTATATACATATATTTATGTATATCATATATATATATATATATATGTATGTATATAGTGAAAATCGTTTAACACGAAACTGAGGGTACTGAAATATTTTCGTGTTAAAAGAATTTCTTCTTTAAGGAAAAAAACATATGTATATGTATTCATCAAAATATAGTTTATTATAGTAAATTGTATTTACATGGACATGTATATACATATGCTGTATTTATTCAAAATCAAAACAAAAGTACATATTTACAAGAAATTAATGAAATCAATTAGAAAATTTTCAAGGTTTTTGAAAAACAAAATATTTATTGAGTTTTTGGAAAATAATCTGATATTTTTCTTTCCATTGTCTTTTTTAGCATCAAATTGTTCGACGTCGTCATTTGCTTATTCATTGCACCATTGCGCATACTTTTGACTATGATCCTCATTTCGGATGACGTGGGAACAGGAGTTGCATTATTCGCTTCGTTTTCGTCATCAGAATCTGCCACAATGATATTTTTTGAGCTTTGAACAATCTCCAAAATATCTTTGTCAGTCATAATTGGAACTGTGCACCCACTATCACCATCCAATGCAACGAATTCTTCTAATGATACAGTAGGACAGTCTACTAATACAGAAACTTTCTCAAAGATTTCATTAAGCATCGGATCAGTTTCAATATCCTCCTTCCCCATTTCTTTTGGCGCTGAAGAAGCTGATACTTTCGAAAATCCGGCATGACGAAAACAATTTTGAATCATCCTTGGAGTCACTGAGTGCCATGCCAATACAACATATGAAAAGCATCTAATAAATTAATCGAAAAATCTTCCTTTGCTTCAATTGCGAGTAAATATTTTCGAAACATTTGCTTCCGATAGAAAAATTTCATGTTTTGTATAATCCCCTGATCACAAGGCTGCAATGCACTTGTAGTATTCGAAGGTAAAAAGATAAGCCTTATACCTTTCAATACAACGTTGGGGTGAGCTAGTTAATTGTCAATTATCATTGCAACCTTACGCTTTTCTCGTAAAAATCGCTCATCTAACTTTACAATCCAATTGGTGAACATCGTAGCTACCATCCATGCTTTTTTGTTTGCTGCATATTCCCCCGGTAATGTTCTTACATTCTTAAAACACCGCGGTTTCAAACTTTTGCCAATAACGCTAGTTTTTCAGAACCATCCGAATTGCATCCTATCAATACCGTAATCCGTTCTTTGGAGAGTTTCCCACCTGAAAACGATTGTCCCTGAAACGATAAAGTTTTATTGGGTAAGCAGCGGTAAAATAACGCTGTTTCGTCTGCGTTGAAGATATTTTTCGCTTCATATTCTTCAAGTATGGAAGGCAAGGTAGACTAGAACCAATTTGCTGTCATGGTCGGTAAAACTTTATTTGCTTCACCACAGACATTTTTTACTGCTATGCCATTTCTTTTCTTGAAACGTTCCAGTAACTCGTACCGGTTTTGCGGCAGTCAAAATGTTTGGAAGAACCAATAGTGGTTCTGGAACCGCACGATAAACTCCGAATTCTGCGAGAACAACTTCGGGAGAAGATTGAATATAGTAGACAGACGGGGGAGGAGCATTACAACCTGCAATCTCATCCTTCTGGCTTCAAGGCAAGCGACGAAATCTACCGATGGAATTTCAGGTAGAGTGAAGCGATCCGGCACTACAATGCTAAAGTAGACAAGAAGTTCCTGAAGTGTCTGGTCCTACAAGTTTTAAGCCCCACGCGATATCTCATGTCCGGGAAAGAACTGGGAGTCTACCATGCCAAGGACCTACAACGGTGATGAGTGCCGACAAAAAAGTCCTCGTTTTCTTCCTTCTTTCCGTTGTCCCCCGGTGTTATTTTATGATTAGCATCGCTCACCTCCACCTGGGCTCGAAATCTCACAGCGACCTTTTCTTGCTAGAACGTGCCTCGGGAAGGTTAGCCATCCACCCGTCACACGAAATCTTCCTTCCTCCATATAGGTAAACCCAGCTTATGGCTGAACATCGTGTCCTTCAGTCTCCCAATGCCTGGTTGGCATCGTGGACACTGCCCTGTAATGAATCGGCCCTACGCCACTGCCGATTATTAGGCAGTCGTTCTTGACGTCGACGAAATTGGAACGCACCCTCTAACCTCTCGCTGTTCCTGAACCGCTTTTGGTCAGCTGAGAGGAAGGTGATCATGTGTGCGAAAACTGACGTTGGATGAGAAACCACATGGCAGCAGACTTCACCACCACACACATGACCATAAGTAGGCCGCCTAATACATTTGCAATTTGCTATCGTATGACTTCCCATCCTATGTCAGTTTTCTCTGGGAGTGAACGTCCGATAGTAGAAGGTACGGGCCAGATGGCAAGAAGGCGTGATGGTTTTGTGATAAAGTTGTTAATTTATTGATATTTTAGTATTTTAAATCAAACAATAAAAATATTTTTGAATATTTTTCATTCATATTTCGTGAATGAAACTCCGCATTGTTCAGCGGGACTTTGTGCGGAACACAAAGGGAGCACCTAACCACAAATCTTTTTTGTCAGTGTAGATCGACTGACGTTGGTCATGGGCAGTCGGACGAATGCAGCGACAATTGTGCGGAGGCCAAGGTTAGACTACTCAGTGCTTTTGTTAGTGCTGAGGTTACGTTTTTTAAAACCGCCATCTTGGGAAAAACCCAAATTCGAAGTTACGAAAGAATTTTATTGCTGAAACGGAAAATGATAGACAAACTGACATTTGTATTGTTGTTCTGAACGATTGTTTTATTTTCTAATGAAATATTGATACCTATTAATTAATAAAGGGATATATATTTATCACTTTGCTCTCAACCCGATTTATTCAAATCGTACTTCATCTATCAAAGTATTGTCGCGTGTTTTGGTTCGCGGCCAATAATTTTAATGTTCCGGGAAGGTGAAAACGCAATGTCTTTTAATTTAAGTTAAAAGAGTTTATTCAATTACTTAAAAATGCACAATCACTTTACTAACTATTTCACAATTTTAATTTTCACTATTAAAATTCTACCTTCCACTTGTCCATAAATTTCTATCGCAATTGTCTTCTAAAATCATTTCACTATTACTTGATCGCTTTTCAATTCGCTTTCCACACACTATCGCAGTTTTTATCGCGGTCGAATGAATGATCTCCCCATTCATTCAGCTCGCCTTTATATAGGGTCTCCATCCGTTCAATGCATTTCTCGTACATTGGCGAATGTTTTTGCAAATGTTGATCATGCTTAGTGGGTTCTCGTGGTTTCGAGTAAGTTAATTTTGTTGATGTTCTTAATGGTTGTGAAAACAATTGCAACAGTAGCTCGCAGAATTCTTTGTACATGTAACAGTATTAAATTGAAGTTTTAACAAGGATTAGAAGATGAAACAAAAATTCAATGAGTCTTATGATTAGAATCGTAGCATGGAAGAAAGTTAAATTTAATATCAATATCTCATTTGACCATGAAAATAAAAAACAAAAGAAAAATTTATAAATATAAATAGTTCAGCAATTAACAACTAGAATTTGGCAGCTACTTCTTTCTTTAGATTATATATATGAGTATATAAACTGAATATTGGAAAACAATGTACTGTAACTTGTTAGAGAATGTTTGGAGCCAAGATTCACTTATCTTCCATTTCCGATGTCCTCTTCATATACTCTTCATTTGTCTTTTATTAAAATTTCAACATATTTATTTTTAATTCGTTATTCGCTTTCTCTGTTTGTTTTTTTATATTTATTATTTCATCTGATGCTAATAATTTTTCAAATCTTTAATATACGCTTAAAGCCATTATACTGATATACAGTCACTTCCACCACATATCATAGATACGGGTATTATACACAATAATATCTTTATATCTTATTCAACATTGAAGTTTTTTTCGATGCTTAGTATTATATTTACTTCGGGTTTTGAAGAAATAAAAAGTTAAAAGGAATAAAATTTAACAAGTTGACTAAAGATTAAAGATATATATATATATATATATATATATATATATATATATATATATATATATATATATATATATATATATATATATATATATATATAGATACATATATATACATATATATACATATATATATATATACATATATATATACATATATATATATATATATACATATATATATATATATATATATATATATATATATATATATATATATATATATATATATATATATATATATATAAATATATATAGATATATATTTTTTATATATACATATATATATATATATATATATATATATATATATAAATATATATAGATATATATTTTTTATATATACATATATATATATATATATACATATATATACATATATATATATATATATTTATATATACATATATATATATATATATATATATATATATATATATATATATATATATATATATATATATTTCACTTCAGTTCTTATTCGGAAACAGAAAAAAGAGTTGTAATAAGTGTAAAGCAAAAGCATGAAACAAAAGCTTGTGTTTGTTTCTTTGATGACTTTAAGTTGTTGCTAGTTACTTTTATTTTAGCTGATTTCATTTTAATGTAAACGAATATTCTATTATTAGTTTTAGTCGTTCGATTAAACTCAACAAATTTTTAAAAGATAATTGCGTAAAAGAATACGAAAGGTATTTTTCATGGAAAAAAAACCCGTTGCTACCTTTGCTAAATTATTGCCATTCTGTTTTTCGGATAAAATTTGCCTTTTGTTTAAAATGAAAACGTCACATTGAATAGTTCGTATGTAGATACACAAAATAAATTTGTTATTCAAATTGGAAATAAGGTTTCAAAATATCACCCTTATCATACGGTTATATCTCAACTGTCACTCGGTAAGTTTCTTCAAACATGCAAAGAAAAAAAAACCAGAGACTTAAATATACGCTACAAATTTATAAGGCGAAGTGTTGGAAATGCATATCTACTTAAAATACTAACACTGAGACTAAATATTACTATTTCAACAAGGTGAACAATTTACAGGACATTCTTACTTCTCAAATATTTTGTATTTTCATTCTTAATCTTGTTCTTAGTTATTTTTTTAACGGGTATTTTATTTTATTTTGCTACTAATTCCTTATTTCTTTAATTTTTAAGTAAAGGTAGCAAGATAGAAATAAACACAAACGACCAAAACCAAATAAAATTCAAACCATAAAGTACAAATCTATTGAATTTGAACAAATTTATTCGCAAAAGAGATTTGAATCTAAATGGAAATTGTTCCTTTTTAAAGAAAGGGTTTGATTGACTTATTATATTACTGCGTTTCGAAAAATTTATACATTGTGTACTATGCAATATGAATGAAAAAAAAAAGAGTTGCTAAGGTTAGAAGGAAACAATTTTTAGTTAATATATTGTAACTTACTTAGTTTGAACATCCCTAATTTAAGGAAATGATCATTTATAGGTTTTAGTATGAAATCTAAGGCAAGGGAAGAATATTATACATCAGATATTAAATATAATACTGCTAGATGCAAGATTATGTTAAAATAAAATAACATGAACTGCTAGACAACCCAGTCTTTCCTTTCCTTTCCTTCTTTTTTCCGGCAGGACTGATAGCGAACGGTAAGTATGCCGTTACAAGGGTAGGGTTCTAGGACTCCGCGGTTGGCCGGTTTTGCGTCGCGTTCGGTACCATAGTTTGTTTTGAGTTTTTTTCTTAGAGTCGCTTATTTCGCAGTCGAATTAGAGTGATCTTTCGGTACCGCGTCGGGAAAAAGTAACAGATAATTCGGGAACGCGAAATTAAATCTAGTTTTTTTTTCCGTATGTCAATGTTTTGACGCGTTTGAAATGGGCACTTGATGGTGGCTGAAACAACGTAATTGAGCGTAATCCATTTGAAAGACCTGCGACCGAAATCCTCTCCGAACTAGCTGGCCGACAAGCAGCCACCGCGAAATGGATTACGGGTGCACGGACTGGTTGACCAGTTGGTACCATTCGTTGGCACGACACAGACTTCGTCTTCAACCGATGAGAGGTCCGTTCAGATTTCCTTCAGGAAAACTCTTCGTTCGAGCGATTTGAAACGGAAAATCATTACAACAACTTTAGAAACACTACACTCGGTTTCAATTGCTCAAAGCATTAGTATTTTATAGAACATTCTTCGTAGATTGCGTTGGCGACTTTCTGATGTTCTCCTTATTAGTGGTGCTGGTGTTGTCGTTCTAAACATGAACAATGTATAATATATGTATGTATATATATATATATATATATATATATATATATATATATATATATATATATATATAGTTATATATATATATATATATAGTTATATATATATATATATATATATATATATATATATTTATAGTTATATATATATATATATATATATATATATATATATATATATATATATATATATAAGTATATATACATTGTATGTATATACATATTTATATTGTATATATATATATATATATATATATATATATATATATATATATATATATATATATATATATTTATTATATATATAATTATGTAACGTGTGGCTCGACCCTCGACCCTGAAAACAGAATCTCAAAACAAAAAAATTATTTTATAATAAATATTCCTGACCAAGGAAGTAATAACCTCGTAATTAAGTTCCTGGTCTGATATCCTTCGCATGAAAATTACCAATTGATCTGCCGTTTTCATCAGCCAAAGTATAAACTGAACTTCCTAACCTGGCAAGTACTACAGATTTCAGAAATTTAGGACATTTTTGAGTAAAATTCTTAGAAGCGTCACTAGAGGCAAAATTCCGACGCCAAACAGTTTGACCAACTCGTAAATTATATGAATGGGCAGCTTTTTCTTGGGCCTTACATAAGTGTTTATTTACTAGTGATCGACTTACTTCTATATATATATATATATATATATATATATATATATATATATATATATATATATATATATATATATATATATATATATATATATATGTGTATATAATATATATATATATATATATATATATATATATATATATATATATATATATATGTATATATAATCTATATATATATATATATATATATATATATATATATATATATACGAGATTATATACATATGTATATATAATATATATATATATATATATATATATATATATATATATATATATATACATATATATATATATATATATATATATATATATATATATATATATATATATATATATATATATATATATATATATATATATATATATATATATATATATATATATATATATATTGTTACATGTACAAAATAATTCCCGAGGTCTACCCCATTCCCAACCAGAAAGCAACTACTGTAGCCGAACAGCTAGTGTTAAATTGGGTCAGTAGGTACGGCGTACCTTGTGATCTACATTCAGATCAAGGTCGAAACTTCGAATCACTAGTTTTTAGCGAAATGTGCGAGCTGCTGGGAGTACGGAAAACGAGGACAACACCGCTGCATCCCCAATCCGATGGAATGGTCGAACGTTTCTACGGCACTCCCAAAACACCTGGCCAAGATGGTTGACGAGAACCAAAGGGACTGGGACCGACACATACCACTATTTTTGATGGCGTACATAGCTGCCGAACATGCATCGACGGGCCAAGCCCCAGCCAAAGTCATTTTTGGAAAGACTATTCGTCTGCCAGCTGATATAAAGTTCGGAACACCCTCCGAGAAACCCCAAACCATCTCGGAGTACGCAAGTGAGCTAAGACAACGGTTGAACCAGATACATCGGACGGTGCGAAAACACCTCGAATCGGCTACTGACCGCATGAAGACCAGGTAAGATCTAAAGGCAAATTCTACTGGCTTCCAGCAAGATGACTTGGTGTGGCTTTATAACCCGCAACGGCGAAAGGGTAGGTCTCCAAAGTTGCAACATAATTGGGAGGGACCATACCGAGTTACAAAGCGAATCAACGACGTCGTACACCGAATACAGGAACACCGTAAGCCAAGAGCCAAAATGAAAATCGTGCACCTGGACCGTCTTGCCCCATATTACATCCAAGGAGAATTGACTACAACTGGCGACACATCTTTTCGGGGCGAAAAGAAGTGAGGTGGGGGCAGTGTTACATGTACAAATAATTCTGCGAGCTACTGTCGCAATTGTTTTCACAGCCATTAAGAACATCAACAAAACGAATTTACTCGAATCCACGAGAACCCAACAAGCATGATCAACATCTGAAAGTGAGTCACTGCTCCATTCATTACGCTGCTGGAATGTTCCCGCTAATTCACCAATGTACGAGAACTGAGTTGAATGATTAGCGATCCTATATAAAGGCGAGCTGAATGAATGGGGGGAATCATTCATTACAACCGCGATAGAAAACTGCGATACGCGAAGTACAGGCGATATTGATTGTTTGAGTGTGAAGTGATTTTAGTAGACAATTGCGATAGAAATTTATGGACAAGTGGAAGTTAGATTTTAATAGTGAAAATTAAAATTGTGAAATAGACCAAATAAGTGATTGTGCATATTTAAGTAATTTAATAAACTCTTTTAACTTAAATTAAAAGACATTGCGTTTTCACTTTCCCGGAACATTAAAATTATTGGCCGCGAACCAAAAACACGCGACAGTGGTGTCGAGAAGTGAGAAAGAAAATTTTGAAAGTGAAAAACGTTTAAACATAAAAAAAAGAAAAATGCACAATAGTAAAAACTGGTGGAAAAATAAATAAAAGCCGAACTAATAAAAATAAATAATAACCACGAAGCTAACATTTCAAATTAAATGAATTTACCATGGCGGAGCTTAAGGGAGACGCAGAAACGCCAAAATGAAAGGAACCAGAAGATGCACTGATGCAAATGTTAAAGCTGATCTCATCCAGTCTGACTGCGAAGCTAGATGAACAGTCATCTAATTTAACTGCGAAGCTAAATGAACAATCAGCGAATGGATCAACAAGCGATCGGAATCAAGGCAGATTTTCAAAAACAGTCCACCGAAATAAAAGCGGAGCTCGGCAGTCTGAACAAACAAATTAAAGGCGTCGAGGAAAAGGTTGACCAGGTCGAGGAAAAGGTCAGCCAGGTCGAAGAGAGAATGAACCATGAGATGGAAAAAGTGAAAAAGGAATTAGAAGCAGCAAAGGCAGTAGTAACCACCTCACCAGCCCCGCTTGTAACCGCAGCGCAAAGCACATCCAGAAATGTGCAAGCACCAATATTCGATGGGCAAACGGACTGGAGTATTTACAAAATCCAGTTTGAAGCCGCCGCTAGGATAAATCAGTGGAATGAGCAGGAACGAGCAACTGCATTAATTCTTGCACTAAGAAGCCCAGCTGCCGAGCTTTTGCAGACTATCCCCGTTGATTTACACTTAAACCCGGCTGCTATATTGAATGCGCTCGACATGCGTTATGGAGGTGCCCATCTGAAGCAAATTTATCGGGCACAGCTACGGAATCGGATGCAGAAGTCTGGCGAAACCTTACAGCAGCTAGCCCAAGACATTGAGCGACTGGCACTTTTGGCTTACCCAGCGTACGACCCAGAACATCGAGATGACTTAGCAACAGAAGCATTCATCAGCGCCTTAGAAGACCAGGAATTGCAACAAACTGTGCGTTTAGCTCAAAAGCAAACAGTCAAGGATGCATTGGCTTATAGCCTGAACTTTGAGGCAGTGAAAAATGTGACTCGTACCACTGCCCGGGTTCGAAAGGTAGTGGCAGATGGGTGCAGGTGTGAGCGCGTGGAAAATGAGCGAGAGCCGCAAGTAAATGGTGCGCCTAGATGCTGGGATTGCGGTGAGAAGGGGCACCTGCAAAGAGACTGCAAGAAGCGAAGAAAACGGAGCTATTGTCCAGAATGGTGGAGATCCAGACCTTGTCAGGAGGCTAGAATAGAACCCCATCAAACTGAAAGGGCCAACTTCATGCGACGGACGTCGGCTAGGAGGATCGACATCCCCAGCACCCCCATCACCGTGTCAAGGCAACATCGTGGAGAAGCAGACTTATGCCTTCCTGTTCAAGATGATGAAGAACATTGCACCATAACAAACGACACCAGTGCAACCCGATCGACGATCCGACCAGACCTAGTGAGGCCCCAACTACTTCACAAGGACAGAGTTCATGGCAATGTAGACACCCTATCTCGTCATCCATGTCCAGCTAACTGCAAGCATTGCCAACGGGTTAAGGAAACGCAGCCGACCGTTGATCTGCGATTGACAACGACCGAATTCGATGAAGGTTGGTCACCGGAGGAGATTCGAAATGCCCAGTTAGCCGATGAAGACATCGGAGCATTGCTCGTATGGAAGGAGACAACTGGGCGACCTGAGTGGAAAGACGTTTCAATGCATGGCGCAACCCTGAAAAGCTATTGGGCACAATGGAACTCCCTTCAGGTGGAGGGTGGCGTACTCGAGCGGAAATGGGAAACGGCGGATGGCAGCTCCTATAGGATGCAAACTATACTACCCAACAGCCGAATCCACGATGTGCATGAAGGATCCTCGGGAGGCCACCTTGGTGTTAACAAGACCTTAGCGAAATTGCGGGAAAGGTTCTACTGGCTCCACGCTCGAGAAGACGTAGAGGACTGGTGCCGTAGATGCACAATTTGCGCTTCCGTCAAAAGCCCAAAGCGACGACTGAGAGGACAAATGCAAACCTATAACGTGGGAGTACCGTTTGAAAGGATTGCTGTTGACATCGCAGGACCCTTTCCTGAATCCGAATGGGGAAATCGATACACGCTGGTTGTAGCCGATTATTTTAGCAAGTGGCCCGAGGTCTACCCCATTCCCAACCAGAAAGCAACTACTGTAGCCGAACAGCTAGTGTTAAATTGGGTCAGTAGGTACGGCGTACCTTGTGAACTACATTCAGATCAAGGTCGAAACTTCGAATCACTAGTTTTTAGCGAAATGTGCGAGCTGCTGGGAATACGGAAAACGAGGACAACACCGCTGCATCCCCAATCCGATGGAATGGTCGAACGCTTCAACGGCACTCTCAATAAACACCTGGCCAAGATGGTTGACGAGAACCAAAGGGACTGGGACCGACACATACCACTATTTTTGATGGCGTACATAGCTGCCGAACATGCATCGACGGGCCAACCCCAGCCAAAGTCATTTTTGGAAAGACTATTCGTCTGCCAGCTGACATAAAGTTCGGAACACCCCCCGAGAAACCCCAAACCATCTCGGAGTACGCAAGTGAGCTAAGACAACGGTTGAACCAGATACATCGGACGGTGCGAAAACACCTCGAATCGGCTACTGACCGCATGAAGACCAGGTATGATCTAAAGGCAAATTCTACTGGCTTCCAGCAAGATGACTTGGTGTGGCTATATAACCCGCAACGGCGAAAGGGTAGGTCTCCAAAGTTGCAACATAATTGGGAGGGACCATACCGAGTTACAAAGCGAATCAACGACGTCGTACACCGAATACAGGAACACCGTAAGCCAAGAGCCAAAATGAAAATCGTGCACCTGGACACCTGCAAAGAGACTGCAAGAAGCGAAGAAAACGGAGCTATTGTCCAGAATGGTGGAGATCCAGACCTTGTCAGGAGGCTAGAATAGAACTCCATCAAACTGAAAGGGCCAACTTCATGCGACGGACGTCGGCTAGGAGGATCGACATCCCCAGCACCCCCTTCACCGTGTCAAGGCAACATCGTGGAGAAGCAGACTTATGCCTTCCTGGTCAAGATGATGAAGAACATTGCACCATAACAAACGACACCGGTGCAACCCGATCGACGATCCGACCAGACCTAGTGAGGCCCCAACTACTTCACAAGGACAGAGTTCATGGCAATGTAGACACCCTATCTCGTCATCCATGTCCAGCTGACTGCAAGCATTGCCAACGGGTTAAGGAAACGCAGCCGACCGTTGATCTGCGATTGACAACGACCGAATTCGATGAAGGTTGGTCACCGGAGGAGATTCGAAATGCCCAGTTAGCCGATGAAGACATCGGAGCATTGCTCGTATGGAAGGAGACAACTGGGCGACCTGAGTGGAAAGACGTTTCAATGCATGGCGCAACCCTGAAAAGCTATTGGGCACAATGGAACTCCCTTCAGGTGGAGGGTGGCGTACTCGAGCGGAAATGGGAAACGGCGGATGGCAGCTCCTATAGGATGCAAACTATACTACCCAACAGCCGAATCCACGATGTGCATGAAGGATCCTCGGGAGGCCACCTTGGTGTTAACAAGACCTTAGCGAAATTGCGGGAAAGGTTCTACTGGCTCCACGCTCGAGAAGACGTAGAGGACTGGTGCCGTAGATGCACAATTTGCGCTTCCGTCAAAAGCCCAAAGCGACGACTGAGAGGACAAATGCAAACCTATAACGTGGGAGTACCGTTTGAAAGGATTGCTGTTGACATCGCAGGACCCTTTCCTGAATCCGAATGGGGAAATCGATACACGCTGGTTGTAGCCGATTATTTTAGCAAGTGGCCCGAGGTCTACCCCATTCCCAACCAGGAAGCAACTACTGTAGCCGAACAGCTAGTGTTAAATTGGGTCAGTAGGTACGGCGTACCTTGTGAACTACATTCAGATCAAGGTCGAAACTTCGAATCACTAGTTTTTAGCGAAATGTGCCAGCTGCTGGGAATACGGAAAACGAGGACAACACCGCTGCATCCCCAATCCGATGGAATGGTCGAACGCTTCAACGGCACTCTCAATAAACACCTGGCCAAGATGGTTGACGAGAACCAAAGGGACTGGGACCGACACATACCACTATTTTTGATGGCGTACATAGCTGCCGAACATGCATCGACGGGCCAAGCCCCAGCCAATGTCATTTTTGGAAAGACTATTCGTCTGCCAGCTGATATAAAGTTCGGAACACCCCCCGAGAAACCCCAAACCATCTCGGAGTACGCAAGTGAGCTAAGACAACGGTTGAACCAGATACATCGGACGGTGCGAAAACACCTCGAATCGGCTACTGACCGCATGAAGACCAGGTAAGATCTAAAGGCAAATTCTACTGGCTTCCAGCAAGATGACTTGGTGTGGCTATATAACCCGCAACGGCGAAAGGGTAGGTCTCCAAAGTTGCAACATAATTGGGAGGGACCATACCGAGTTACAAAGCGAATCAACGACGTCGTACACCGAATACAGGAACACCGTAAGCCAAGAGCCAAAATGAAAATCGTGCACCTGGACCGTCTTGCCCCATATTACATCCAAGGAGAATTGACTACAACTGGCGACACATCTTTTCGGGGCGAAAAGAAGTGAGGTGGGGGCAGTGTTACATGTACAAATAATTCTGCGAGCTACTGTCGCAATTGTTTTCACAACCATTAAGAACATCAACAAAACGAATTTACTCGAATCCACGAGAACCCAACAAGCATGATCAACATCTGAAAGTGAGTCACTGCTCCATTCATTACGCTGCTGGAATGTTCCCGCTAATTCACCAATGTACGAGAACTGAGTTGAATGATTAGCGATCCTATATAAAGGCGAGCTGAATGAATGGGGGGAATCATTCATTACAACCGCGATAGAAAACTGCGATACGCGAAGTACAGGCGATATTGATTGTTTGAGTCTGAAGTGATTTTAGTAGACAATTGCGATAGAAATTTATGGACAAGTGGAAGTTAGATTTTAATAGTGAAAATTAAAATTGTGAAATAGACCAAATAAGTGATTGTGCATATTTAAGTAATTTAATAAACTCTTTTAACTTAAATTAAAAGACATTGCGTTTTGACTTTCCCGGAACATTAAAATTATTGGCCGCGAACCAAATACACGCGACAGTGGTGTCGAGAAGTGAGAAAGAAAATTTTGAAAGTGAAAAACGTTTAAACATAAAAAAAAGAAAAATGCACAATAGTAAAAACTGGTGGAAAAATAAATAAAAGCCGAACTAATAAAAATAAATAATAACCACGAAGCTAACATTTCAAATTAAATGAATTTACCATGGCGGAGCTTAAGGGAGACGCAGAAACGCCAAAATGAAAGGAACCAGAAGATGCACTGATGCAAATGTTAAAGCTGATCTCATCCAGTCTGACTGCGAAGCTAGATGAACAGTCATCTAATTTAACTGCGAAGCTAAATGAACAATCAGCGAATGGATCAACAAGCGATCCGAATCAAGGCAGATTTTCAAAAACAGTCCACCGAAATAAAAGCGGAGCTCGGCAGTCTGAACAAACAAATTAAAGGCGTCGAGGAAAAGGTTGACCAGGTCGAGGAAAAGGTCAGCCAGGTCGAAGAGAGAATGAACCATGAGATGGAAAAAGTGAAAAAGGAATTAGAAGCAGCAAAGGCAGTAGTAACCACCTCACCAGCCCCGCTTGTAACCGCAGCGCAAAGCACATCCAGAAATGTGCAAGCATCAATATTCGATGGGCAAACGGACTGGAGTATTTACAAAATCCAGTTTGAAGCCGCCGCTAGGATAAATCAGTGGAATGAGCAGGAACGAGCAACTGCATTAATTCTTGCACTAAGAGGCCCAGCTGCCGAGCTTTTGCAGACTATCCCCGTTGATTTACACTTAAACCCGGCTGCTATATAGAATGCGCTCGACATGCGTTATGGAGGTGCCCATCTGAAGCAAATTTATCGGGCACAGCTACGGAATCGGATGCAGAAGTCTGGCGAAACCTTACAGCAGCTAGCCCAAGACATTGAGCGACTGGCACTTTTGGCTTACCCAGCGTACGACCCAGAACATCGAGATGACTTAGCAACAGAAGCATTCATCAGCGCCTTAGAAGACCAGGAATTGCAACAAACTGTGCGTTTAGCTCAAAAGCAAACAGTCAAGGATGCATTGGCTTATAGCCTGAACTTTGAGACAGTGAAAAATGTGACTCGTACCACTGCCCGGGTTCGAAAGGTAGTGGCAGACGGGTGCAGGTGTGAGCGCGTGGAAAATGAGCGAGAGCCGCAAGTAAATGGTGCGCCTAGATGCTGGGATTGCGGTGAGAAGGGGCACCTACAAAGAGACTGCAAGAAGCGAAGAAAACGGAGCTATTGTCCAGAATGGTGGAGATCCAGACCTTGTCAGGAGGCTAGAATAGAACCCCATCAAACTGAAAGGGCCAACTTCATGCGACGGACGTCGGCTAGGAGGATCGACATCCCCAGCACCCCCATCACCGTGTCAAGGCAACATCGTGGAGAAGCAGACTTATGCCTTCCTGGTCAAGATGATGAAGAACATTGCACCATAACAAACGACACCGGTGCAACCCGATCGACGATCCGACCAGACCTAGTGAGGCCCCAACTACTTCACAAGGACAGAGTTCATGGCAATGTAGACACCCTATCTCGTCATCCATGTCCAGCTGACTGCAAGCATTGCCAACGGGTTAAGGAAACGCAGCAGACCGTTGATCTGCGATTGACAACGACCGAATTCGATGAAGGTTGGTCACCGGTCACCTTAGCGAAATTGCGGGAAAGGTTCTACTGGCTCCACGCTCGAGAAGACGTAGAGGACTGGTGCCGTAGATGCACAATTTGCGCTTCCGTCAAAGACCCAAAGCGACGACTGAGAGGACAAATGCAAACCTATAACGTGGGAGTACCGTTTGAAAGGATTGCTGTTGACATCGCAGGTTGTAGCCGATTATTTCAGCAAGTGGCCCGAGGTCTACCCCATTCCCAACCAGGAAGCAACTACTGTAGCCGAACAGCTAGTGTTAAATTGGGTCAGTAGGTACGGCGTACCTTGTGAACTACATTCAGATCAAGGTCGAAACTTCGAATCACTAGTTTTTAGCGAAATGTGCGAGCTGCTGGGAATATATATATATATATATATATATATATATATATATATATATATATATATATATATATATATTTATATATATATATATATATATATATATATATATATATATATACGTATATATATATATAGATATATATATATATATATATATATATATATATATATATATATATATATATATATATATATATATATATATATATATATAACAAATACCTTTCCTTTCTTGACCCATGATATTCGTTCAGGTGATATGTTTTGTTGAACAAAAAAGTTCAACAAAACATATCAATGAAGAGAAAAAACTCTTCATTACAGTGTCTATTAATATCAAAAAACAGTCAATTTCGATGTAGAGAAAACAAATGAAGTGTTGGCGAAACACGGCATTGTTTTGCTACGGGAGTAGGGGCTAGTTCCTAAGCAAGCAGCTTGGAAAAAGTGCTAAGCCCCACTTCAAATTGAGGCCGACAGGTCAAAAGCTGATGGCTGACGCTGGAAATGCCGGTATTTAAATAACATAAAATTTTTAACTTCTAACTATCATTTTATTGTTTATAAGGCGCACCTTACGGAGGGGAACATTTTTAGCAACAGTAACGTCTAAATTTCCTCCCGCATAGCGGTTTGGTGGGGGAAACTGCTTAGGGGAATCGTTGAAATGGGCTTAATAGAAAAAAGTGAGAAAATTGGCGGTAACTTATTGTGTAAATGCTTATCACTAAGAATGTTTCCGATTCTTTTATTTGTTTCAGAGGTTACCCATCCTGTCGACATCGACGCATCGAAATTCGGCAAAACGAAGTACAACAGAGGGCAAATTGTTAAAGGGCAATGGGTTTTTGGAAGTGTCGAAAGAGAAACGGGGCCATGCTTTTTAATCCTCGCTCCGCAAAGAAGCAAAGGGGAATTACTTCCCATTGTAGAAAACTTTGTATTGCCCGGCACCACAATCAGTTCAAATTGCTGGAGAGTTAAGATTTTTATTTCTAATTAAGGATAAGGTTCGCATTTCAGTATTGCTTATAGGCTTACGATTGCCTCGACGATGATGGGTTTTGTTATGAGGACATTTTTGTCATCATGCTTGAAAGACAAGCTCCACGAGTACCATATGGTGACAAATTATATAGAATTCACTCTCAGGGGAGGGTTAATGGTACTTTATATGTGGACAACAGAAAAGTGTCACCAGTCACGTAAGATTTTATTACAATTTTTGAATTTTGAATATTAATAGGACAGTCAAAATAATTAATCGCTCAGAAAGAAAATATCCACAAAGGAATAACGACATTTGTGAGATGGGTAAACCCACTCGAGTCACCGACCGAAGGGAATCAGTAATTTACCATTCTTAGCTCGTCAGATCGACATATAGTAAGGGAGGTGATTCATCTCTCACCTAAGAGATTTTACCCCATGATCCACTATATACTTATCATCTTGAAATATGTGATGATAAAAAAAAATAAAGTGTTCAATGTGTTTATATAAAATATAATATAATATGTATATATATATATATATATATATATATATATATATATATATATATATATATATATATATATATATATATATATATATATATATATATATATATATATATATATATATTGTCGCGTGTTATTGGTTCGCGGCCTATAATTTTAATGTTCCGGGAAAGTGAAAACGCAATATCTTTTAAATTAAATTAAAAGAGTTTATTTGATCACAAATATGCACAATAATCAGTTTAACACTTGCACTAATTTTAATTTTCACTATTAAAAAAAATCTAACACTTGTCCATAAATTTCTTATCGCAATTGTCTTCTAAATCACTTCACTATTACGAAAATCACTTCCCACACACTATCGCAGTTCTTATCGCGGTCGAATGAATGAATCCCCCCATTCATTCAGCTCGCCTTTATATAGGGTCTCTACCTATTCACCCATTTTTCGTACATTGGCGAATGTTCTACCGAGAGGTACCTGGTAGATTCGAGCAAATTAATGAATGGAGTGACGTCACTTGCAGATGTTGATCATGCTTGTTGGGTTCTCGTGGGTTCGAGTAAATTCATTTGTTGACGTTCTTAATGATTATGAAAACAATTGCGACAGTAGCTCGCAGAATTATTTGTACATGTCATTATTTGTACATGTAGCACTGCCCCCACCTCAGTTCTTTTCGCCCCGAAAAGATGTGTCGCTATTTGTAGTCAATTCTCCCTGGGTGTAATATGGGGCAAGACGGTCCAGATGCACGATTTTCATTTTAGCTCTTGGCTTACGATGTTCATGTATTCCGTATACGACGTCGTTGATTCGCTTTGTAACTCGGTATGGTCCCTCCCAATTATGTTGCAACTTTGGAGACCTACCCTTTCGCCGTTGCGGGTTATAAAGCCACACCAAGTCATCTTGCTGGAAGTCAGTAGAATTAGCCTTTAGATCATACCTGGGCTTCATGCGGTCAGTAGCCGATTCGAGGTGTTTTCGCACTGTCCGATGTATCTGGTTCAACCGTTGTCTTAGATCACTTGCGTACTCCGAGACCGTTTGGGGTTTCTCAGGGGGTGTTCCGAACTTTATATCGGCTGGCAAACGAATAGTCTTTTCAAAAATGACTTTGGCTGGGGCTTGGCCCGTCGATGCATGTTCAGCGGCTCTATACGCCATTAAAAATAGTGGGATATGTCGGTCCCAGTCCCTTTGGTTCTCGTCAACCATTTTGGCCAGGTGTTTATTGAGCGTGCCGTTGAAACGTTCGACCATTCCATCGGATTGGGGATGCAGCGGTGTTGTCCTCGTTTTCCGTATTCCGAGCAGCTCGCACATTTCGCCAAAAACTAGTGACTCAAAGTTTCGGCCTTGATCCGAATGTAGTTCGCCAGGTACGCCGTACCTACTGACCCAATTTAACACTAGCTGTTCAGCTACAGTAGTTGCTTCCTGGTTGGGAATGGGGTAGACCTCAGGCCACTTCCTGAAATAATCGGCTACAACCAGCGTGTATCGATTTCCCCATTCAGATTCAGGAAAGGATCCTGCGATGTCAACAGCAATCCTTTCAAACGGTACCCCCACGTTATAGGTTTGCATTTGTCCTCTCAGTCGTCGCTTTGGGCCTTTGACGGAAGCGCAAATTGTGCATCTGCGACACCAGTCCTCTACGTCTTCTCGAGCGTGGAACCAGTAGAACCTTTCCCGCAATTTCGCTAAGGTCTTGTTAACACCAAGGTGGCCTCCCGAGGATCCTTCATGCATTTCCTTAACCACATCGTGGATTCGGCTTTTGGGTAGTATAGTTTGCATCCTATAGGAGCTGCCATCCACCGTTTCCCATTTCCGCTTGAGTATGCCACCCTCTACCTGAAGGGAGTTCCATTGTGCCCAATAGCTTTTCAGGGTTGCGCCATGCATTGAAACGTCTTTCCACTCAGGTCGCCCAGTCGTCTCCTTCCATACGAGCAATGGTCCGATGTCTTCATCGGCTAGCTGGGCATTTCGAATCTCCTCCGATGACCAACCTTCATCGAATTCGGCCGTTATCAGTCGCAGATCAACGGGCGGTTCCTTTTCCTCAATCCGTCTGCAATGCTTGCAGTTAGCTGGACATGGGCGACGAGATAGGGCGTCAGCATTTCCATGAACTCCGCCCTTTCGATGAACAATTTCGTAGTCATATGACTGCAATCTTTCGATCCATCTCGCAACTTGTCCCTCAGGGTTTTTGAAGTTAAGTAGCCATCTCAGCGATGCATGGTCCGTTCGAAGAACAAATTTATGGCCATATAGGTACTTGTGGAACTGCTTGGTGGCCTCTATTATAGCCAATAGCTCCTTCCTGGTCACATAGTAGTTCCTCTCACTTTTTGAAAGAAATCGACTGTAATACGAGAGGACTCTTTCTTCGCCATTGATCTGCTGGGAGAGTACAGCTCCAATACCGCCGTTGCTTGCATCGGTGTCAACTACAAACATTTTTCCGGGTTTCGGATACGCCAGTACGGGTGATTCACATAGCTTTTCCTTCAGGGTCTCAAAGGCTGTCTGGCATTGTTCATTCCAGACATACAGACGATTTTTCTCGGTTAGCTGATGGAGACATTTAGCTATTTTGGCAAAGTCTTTGACGAATCTTCGATAGTAGGTTGCCAGACCCAGAAAACTTCGTAGTTGGCGCTTGTTGTTTGGTGTTGGCCAGCTTTTCACGGCTTCAATTTTCTCAGGGTCTGTTTTGACCCCTTCTGCTGATACGACATGTCCCAGGTATTTGACTTCAGCTGCGAAAAGGGTACACTTATCGGGACTAAGTTTCAAATTTGCCAGTCGCAGTCGGGAGAAAACCTCTTCTAAGTTCCGCACATGCTCTTCGAACGTTCTCCCGATGACGATGATGTCATCTAGGTACACCAAACAGGTTTTCCAGGTTAGACCACGTAGCACGTATTCCATCAAGCGTTCGAAAGTGGCTGGAGCATTGCAAAGCCCAAACGGCATCACCACAAATTGCCACAATCCGGTCCCAACTGAAAATGCGGTCTTCTCTCGGTCCTTCTTGTCAATTTCTACCTGCCAGTAGCCACTCTTGAGATCGAGTGTAGAAAACCATTTTGCGTCGGCTAAAGTGTCCATGATGTCATCGATGCGTGGGAGCGGGTAACTATCTTTCTTAGTGACGTCGTTAAGCTGCCTATAGTCGACACAAAAACGAGTGCTACCATCCTTTTTCTTTACTAGAACTACAGGCGCGGCCCATGGACTTACAGAAGGTTCAATAATGCCTTGTTTTTCCATGTCCGAGATCAGCGCGCTCACTTCTCCTTGTTTGGCTATAGGGAGACGTCTCGGTGCTTGTCGAATCGGCTTGGCTCCCTGTGTATCTATGACGTGAGTTACCAATCTCGTTCGGCCTTGGTCATCCGGGCTTGTTGAGAAGATGTCACTGTACTTGGTGACCAGATCAGAGGCTCGTTTGAATAGCTGCACCGGCAATTTGACTTGCTTCAATATTGCAGACGTGGATTCCCGGGCTTTGTCTGTGTCTTGCCTCCTTTTGCAATGATGGTTGTGAGTAGCTTCCAAAGAGGTGATGGTGGAAACAGGCTGGCAGCTGCCGATGACTTCTCCCGCTTTGATGCTCGTGGTTGAGTCTGCGGTGTTAAGGACTCTAACCGGCACATATCCGTTCCTTAAAGATCTTACAAGGCTTCGTCCTACAATCAAACTGCGCAATGCGGATGTCTTCGTTGGCTCTATCAGATAAGATCGGTGGTCTCCAGAATCACTATCAAGCTTGGCCCATACAATGCTTTCGGAAGAATTCGGTACATCAGTGTCAGTACATACCACTACATTCATCTTGGGGATTTGGACGCTGGGATCCTCCATCAGTACTTCGACATTCTGCCATTTCAATACCCGTTTGCCCAAGTCCAACGTTATTCCATGTGGTCGCAGAAAATCCATTCCGAGAATGCAGTCATCCATAATGTTCGCGACCAGAAAATTATGTCGGAACACGAGGTCTCCCAACTGTATCTGGAGGTTGACCTCTCCATGAACAGGTGCAGTTTCTCCCGTAGCTGTCCGTAGTGAGAACATTCTGCCCTTGTGAAGTTGTTGCTGTCTAACTATGTCTGGTCGGATAATCGATCGGGTTGCACCAGTGTCGATTGTTATGGTGCAGTGTTCTCCGTCAATTTGACCCGGAAGGCATAAGTCCGCTTCTCCACGATGTAGTCTTGACACGGTGATGGTGGTGCTGGGGACGTCGATCCTCCTAGCCAACCTCTGCCCCACGAAGTTGGCTCTTACATGTTTCTCGACCCCTCTGTTTGAAGGGCTTCCATTCTGGGCTCCTAACTCGGTCTGGATCTCCTCCTAGCTGCACATCCTGTACAATAGCTCGGTTTTCTTCGCTTCTTGCAGTCTCTTTGCAAGTGCCCCTTCTCTCCGCAATTCCAGCATCTAGGCGCACCATTTACATGCGGGTCTCGCTCAATTTCCACGCGTTCACACCTGCACTCGTCTGTCACTACCTCACGAACCCGGGCAGTGGTACGAGTCACATTTTTCGCTGCCTCAAAGTTCAGACTGTAAGCCAATGCATCCTTAACCGTTTGCTTTTGAGCTAAACGCACGGCTTGTTGCAATTCCGGGTCTTTTAGTGCGCTGATGAATGCTTCTGTCGCTGCATCATCTCGATGTTCTGGGTCGTAGGCTGGGTAAGCCAAAAGTGCTAGTCGCTCAATATCTTGGGCTAGTTGCTGCAAGGTTTCACCAGTCTTCTGCACCCGATGCCTTAGCTGTGACCGATAAATCTGCTTTAGATGATCGTCTCCATAACGCATGTCGAGCGCATTCATTATAGCATTCGGGTTTGAGTGTAATTCAACGGGGATCGTCTGCAACAGCTCGGCAGCTGGGCCTCTTAGAGCAAGAATCAATGCAGTTGCTCGTTCCTGCTCATTCCAGTGATTTATGCGAGCGGCTGCTTCAAACTGGGTTTTGTAAATAGTCCAGACCGTTTGCCCGTTGAATATTGGTGCTTGCGCATTTCTAGATGAGCTTTGCGCTGCGGTTATAAGTGGGGCTGGTGAGGCGGTTACTGCTGCCTTCGCTGCTTCCAAGTCCTTTTTCACTTTTTCCACCTCATGGTTGATTCTCTCCTCGACCTGGCTGATCTCAAGGTTGATTCTCTCCTCGACCTGGTATACCTTTTCCTCGACGCATTTAATTTGGCTATTGAGACTACTGAGCTCCGCTTTTATTTCGGTTGACTGTTTTTGCAAATCCGCCTTGATTTCAATCGCTTGTTGGTCCATTTTTGCTGATTGTTCATTTAGCTTCGCAGCTAAACTGGATGTCTGTTCATTTAGCTGCGCTGATTGTTCATTTAGCTTCGATGATTGTTCATTTAACTTCGCTGATTGTTCATTTAACTTCGCTGATTGTTCATCTAGCTTCGTAGTTAAATTGGACGACTGTTGTCGCTGCTCTTGCTGCATCAGCATTAACATTTGCATCAGCGCATTTTCTGGTTCCTTTGGTTTTTTTGTTTCTGCTTCACCACCTTCTGCGCCTTTTTCTGCATCTGAGGGTTCACCCGAATCCAGATACGCGCCTTCCGATTCAATTACGTCACGCAAGCGTGCAATCAGTGTGGCCTTTGTACCTTGCGTAGCCAGGTTTCGCTGTTCTCGTCCTTAAGCTCCGACATGGTCAATTCATTAATTTTTAAGTTTAAGCTTCGTGGCATTTTTAATGTTTCTTTAAATTTTCCTATTGTGCACTATAAAAATGTTCAAATATTCACTTTCAAAATTTTTCTATCCCACTTCTGACACCACTGTCGCGTGTTATTGGTTCGCGGCCTATAATTTTAATGTTCCGGGAAAGTGAAAACGCAATATCTTTTAAATTAAATTAAAAGAGTTTATTTGATCACAAATATGCACAATAATCAGTTTAACACTTGCACTAATTTTAATTTTCACTATTAAAAAAAATCTAACACTTGTCCATAAATTTCTTATCGCAATTGTCTTCTAAATCACTTCACTATTACGAAAATCACTTCCCACACACTATCGCAGTTCTTATCGCGGTCGAATGAATGAATCCCCCCATTCATTCAGCTCGCCTTTATATAGGGTCTCTACCTATTCACCCATTTCTCGTACATTGGCGAATGTTCTACCGAGAGGTACCTGGTAGATTCGAGCAAATTAATGAATGGAGTGACGTCACTTGCAGATGTTGATCATGCTTGTTGGGTTCTCGTGGGTTCGAGTAAATTCATTTGTTGACGTTCTTAATGATTATGAAAACAATCGCGACGGTAGCTCGCAGAATTATTTGTACATGTCATTATTTGTACATGTTACAATATATATATATATATATATATATATATATATATATATATATATATATATATATATATATATATATATATATATATATATATATATACTTTTATACAATAATTAAATTTAAAAAAATCAAATATCCTAATTTAAAATTTAAATTATATTATGATAATTCTGGCTAATCAATTATGATAGCTCTGGCTAATCAATTATGATAGTTCTGGCTAATCAATTGTGATAGTTCTGGCTAATCAATTATGATATTTTTGGCTAATCAATTATGATAGTTACAAAACAAAAATAAAAAAAATCTTATTTAGGATCCCAATTGAAATTGATCTTCCTCATAGATTATTGGAAAAGATCTTCTTCTCGATTCCAAGGATTCCGACTCTTTTCTTCTTCTTCAATGAATCTTCTTCTGCTTTTCAATTCAGATTCGTATGATGACATTTGCCATGTAGGTATCCAAGTATACAAGGAAGGCAAACGTGTGCTTAGGCAAAGTGACGTACTGACAGCCAGGCGCGGCTTCATCTCAAGCAACACGGGCACACGCTGAAAGTTGAAAGTTCCCGTAAAAATACACCACACTTGTCAATTGGCTACACTGGCTCGTAATCACTCAGTCTCTAAACGAAATCGCGGGTAGATTGCACGGAATTGGAATTGACACCACACCAAAAGTCCGACTCGAAGCGAACGCGGAAGTGTCTTGATTTTCGTGGGATTAGAACGTTCCCTTTGTTTGGTGATCAAGGTCTGAGAAGTCAGCAAACTATACAAGGCAGTCTCGAGCAGTATTAGGACTCTCCGCACCGAACAACACGTCTGACCACGGCAACAAAGCAGCACTTGGGAGCTTCCGTGTTTATTCTCGTCTCCACTACTAACTCTTTATCCTTATACTCGCCTCTAGTTTCCTTGATAGGTGATGACCAAAATGTATTTTTCTTCTAAAAAAAAACAATAACACAAGATAAATAATTTGCTTAGTAAAATTATTCCTGTGGATCTTCTTCTTTTCTTGACGATAAGAAATTGACGTCGTGATGTAACTTATTTTCTTCTGGGAAAAATTGCCTCAACCAATCTTTTTTTGCTTATTCTTCACGAATCTTCTTTTGTTACTTCTCAATTAACAATTATCCTTTTCTTTCTTCTGGGAAATGTTTTCAAACAAAAGCTTGAAAATATCAACTCCTATTCACTTTTATTCTCTTTCAGAATACTACTCAGAAAAAAATTCTTTTATAATTAATTATCCTTTTTTTCTGACCTTCTCTGACAAAAATTGAAAATTGACTACCTATTTTTCTATCATCTCGCCTATTCTGATCTTTATAATGTGATGTACTCGTATGTCAGTTAAAAAAAAATTTTTTTTAAATGTTTTTTTATTTGTTTTTTTGTAAATTAGAAAACTAAAGTATATGGTGAACCATCAACAAAGAAAGGCGTGTTACAGTTTACACATCTGAAAGTAAACCACTCATTGAATTTTGTAGACCCCGAGAGTGGTGCGCACACAAACACAATTGAGGGGCAGTAGTCGCACCTGAAACAGTCCCTTCTGAGCTTTGGAGCTAGGAAGACAGACCACTCTGGCTACTTTGCCACATATATCTTTTTACAGCGGACAAAATAAATGGAATTGGATCCTACATTAGAATTTTTTAAATAGGGTGGTGGAAGATTCAACCCTAATGATCTGTAAAGGTAAATAAACACAACAATAACTATTTTGGTGAAAGATGTAATGATGAATTACCTTGCAGGGCTCTCTGGCGTGAGATTTATGCCAAACGGAAACGAAATGAAACAGAACAAACCGACATCCAACAATCCAAAAAAAACAAAAACCTAATATCTCTCTACCTGACCTAATTTAGTATTACCTGCTGAACCCATCTTACGACTATATAGACATTCCCTTAAACACATTCTTTAGACACTGAACGTGGCTCAAAGAACTAAGCAGGGCGCGACTGCTTTGCAAGAAAAAAAGATTTGGCCCGCGGATACCAAATAAACAAAACAATTGACTATTATTTATACCTATAAATTGTCTTTATATCTATGCTCTCAAATTTTACTTTATATTTTATTTTACTTTCTATATTATATTCTTAGTTTAAAGTGAGTTTGTAAAATACTAGTTTCTTACGCACATGTATTCTTATACGTTTGTAGGAATAACAATTTGTAGTTAGTATATAATTTTATATTGCTTTAAATAAAGAAAAATACAAAATTCAAACACTTTCACCACGAATGCAACGAGCAAGTTGATATCCTTGGCCACGGTGGTGACACAACACGAATAGTGCAGAAACGGGCGCCTATGGATCTGTGAATCCGTTGAATATCCTTTTTAGATTGCTGCACTGCAAATATTTCCTGTAAGAATCCATTAAATTTAATCTTTGGAGATTATTTTATAATATATCGCTTACCACGAATATCACGAACAAACCAAATTGAAGAACTATCACACCCGCACTGTGGAATAGTACGGAACATCCTTGGCCTGATGATGATACGCCTCACAAAAGGGCATCTCCGAACTACTCAACCATCACTCGCCTTATCTGAATTTACTCTTTTTTTGTGGTAGGGAGATGAATGCCCATTTACGCACAGAGTGTGCGACTCCCATGCACGCAAGAAGGAACTGGACTACCCACTAAACACCTTCCCTGTCAACCTGAGAACCTAGCCTGGAACCGTTTGACACATTACTTCGGGCCAGGTCTCGTTTTGTTACACCGTGAGGCGCCTTCAAGGGGAATCCCTCTTCTAACGGGAGGGGAGGGGGAAGACGAAGTGCCAGACAAGCGATCCCCCGGCCCAATACCCCCGGCTAGTCTGAGTCCCTTTTATATTTTAGGACTGCCCGAACATAATGTGCCACCTGATTCCATTTGTCAACCGATTCGAGCATCACCGCGACTATATTATCCGGGGTGAGCTTTCCCGTCTCCCTGTAGAGGTCCCTTCGCAGCCTGTCCCATTTTCTGCACGCGCAAAATGTGTGGCAGGCATTGTCTTCCTCTCCTGGGCAAAACCGACAAACGGAGAACCGTGACTTACCAATCTTGTGCAGTTAAGACTGAAAACGCCCATGCCCGCTCAAAAGCTGGGTTAGATAGAAGTGAGTCTCACCATGCCTTCGACTTAGCCACGGTCTCACATCCGGGATGAGGCGCGCAGTCCACCTCCCCTTCGTGCAATTCAGCCAAGACTGCTGCGAATCGTTGAGTGAGCGCTGTCTCTCCTCGCGGACAACCATCTCTCTCGCATCCTCATTTCGACGAATTTACTCTTTGGAAATTAATATTTTGGCCCTGAAATAGTATATTACGAAACGAGTGCGGAAAGTAGGTGTTCCCACGAGCGCGACGTTTGCCGCCCGAGCGAGCGAGGATGGTAAGAGCGCGAGTGGGAACACCTACGTCCGCACAAGTATCGTACACTATTTTTCGTCAAGCCGTGAGGAAAGTTCCTAGAAAACAATATTTAAACAATTGTGCGTCAAGACATTGCACTGCTGAGGTCGCTCGAGCCGAAGGGTTCGCTATTTCAATACGGTGAAAGGAACGATTACTTTCCACACGCTCAGCCAAGCGGAAAGTAGAACTTTCCCCACGGCGAGACGAAAAGTGCCATTTTTACAGCGATTTGAGGACGTTTACCACGAATATGACGAAGTTGGTATGCTTGGTCGTGGTGACATGCCTAGCGCTAATATCGCACGAACTGGCAAATTTGAATAAATCAAAATTGATGAAGCATCACACGTACAGAATATTCTTGGCCCTGATGGCGATCCGCTTCGCGTTAAGGAGAAGGATAGGGAAACGATTTCGATGACGTTCAATCCAGATCAGTGCAAGCAATCTTGTTTGTTCTGGAAGCTTGCCCGAAATATCTTTGGTTTTGTAGAAAATGAAACTTAACGATTATAATTTGTATGGTAACCTGTCATTGATTCGAGGGAAAACCAAACATACCAAACGCATTGACATCGTATGTGATGTTAATGTGAGACGCACATATTGGGGAAGCAATATTTCAATACTAAAAGGGGAAATTCTCATCTAATAGATTGAAAATTTGAAATACAAAATGCTTAACAGCGGAATTTATACTTTAATCATCCAATTAAGATCACAATTAAAACGGATTCGAGCACTTGGCGGCTGTGTCAAGACGAGCACAGTATTAGTAATGATATCGCGACTAGTTCTTTTAACAGAAATTTCGAGGAGATCATCAATGACTTGAGCCAAATTATCAACGATTATATCCCACGCAACAGAGTAAAATACAGTAACAAGCATTGGTGGTGGAAAGAATTAATGAAATTCTGGGAAAGAATGAAGCAAAACATGAGTGAAAAGCGGCGAACAGGAATGGAAAAAATTGTGCTTAATGTCCGTGAAAAAGGTAACATTAAATGTTTCTGGACCTTTATAAACAGCATCAAAACCACAAGAATAGAAATCCGAATAATCAAATGGATAAAGAGGAAAGTTTACATTTGGTTCAAGATATCATGAAGAAGCAACATCCTATCACCAAGGAAGCTATAACAGCCGTTAACCCCAAGCATCCTATATAAAGCCAAAGAGGTGCAACCGATTTTTAACGCGCAAATGAAGCCTACTACACCTGGTGTCGAAATTTATGCTGCTAATCACCTTCATCGCCTACTTGAGGCTTGTAATAAATAGTTATAGATCAATTTCTTTAATTAGTGCACCAAGCAAAATTATTAACAAACTGATTAAAATCAAACTCGACAGTTTCATTGATGAAAACAATATTTTATCCCCAAATTTCTACGCATACAGAAAAATCAGGTTGACTTATTCCTGCCTCAATACACTGATGCTCAAACGTGCAAAAGAAGAGAGTTCAAAGTTTAAAGTGGCTGTCATTCGCAATATCTCTAATGTATATGAACATTATTTCTTAATCTACTTAGGCAAACTTTAGTCAACATTGATATAAGGACACTAGACATAAATTGGATCATTGAATTTTTCAGTCGAAGAACATTGATCTTAAACAACTAAAAGATCACGGTAACTAACGGTCTTCCACAGAGAGACATCTAAGTCCCCGCTTTTTTAACGTGTATACGATGGTTCTATACAGCCTAGCTAACGATAAAGTTACTATCTTGCAGTACGCTGTTGATTACGTTTTGCTAGTAGAGGGCAAGAAGCTCCTTCAAATCATGGATGCTTTACAAAATAAGATAAATGATTTCAGCAGATTTTGTGACTCACCAGGTTTGAAAGTGAATCCTGCAAAAGCACAAGCTATAATCTTTTCAAAACAAACGCCTACAATGTGCCCTAAGTATACATGAAAGACAGATTGCTTGGGAAAAGCAACACGCTTTGCCTTGATAAAAAAATAAATAGACCTGGATCCTTTAAGGAGTGGAGTGACACAATCGTTAGTAAGCAGAACCAACATTATCTGATCAATACAAGTATATTGCGTAGACCAATGAATAATTTCAAACCATCCATTGTTTTGAACCTGTAGCAAGCTTTAATAAGATCGAAACTTGAATATGGAATTATCACCGTTGCTAATGTACCTAACTATTTTCTGGATAGAATCGACTCCATCAAAGCGAAAGTCCTAAAGCTGTCTTGGACTCCCTCGTAGCAGCGTCAACGTTCCCGCATTCGAAATTGCTGGAGACAGAGACAGAGCTGAATTGTTCACCGTAAGAGACCTAAGCAAATCCATATTTAATAACTTCCCCGACTCTCATAGCTTACAGCTGTGCCCTTTGACAGAATAATTCCTATGGTCGCGGTTACCAGACCGCCTAACCTAAAGGTAATTCTGGAGGCTGTCAATTCGGTCTGCAATATACATAACGACCTTAGTGGCACTGAACTCCATAACAAATTTATCCGTTATATTGAGAAAATAAAGAGGAATTTACAGCTTATTTTTTACGGATGGAGCCACCTATATAGCTGGTGTAGGTGGTGCCTTTATCAATCTCACTAATAATGAGGCTTCCCTTTTCAGTGTCGACAAACATCTCTCGGCACTTAAAGCTCAATTGCATGCCATTCTTCTAGCCCCGAACGATCCTGCTGTTACCTCGTTTATTGAGATTAATTTTTTTACAGACTCCAGAGCCACACTGTTGAAAATCGAAAACATAAATCGGAAAGAAGTTATCTACGACATCTGGCAGGTCATCAACACCATTCCGAACGCCAAGCTCAAGTTTTATTGGATCTCTGGGCATAAAGGGATAGAGGCGGCTGCAGAAGTAGACTATTATACGAAAGATAGGGTTAAGAGAGACATTTTGGAGCATGATGATATTGTGAATATTATCGCTACTATCATAAAACGTGACTGGTTGATGGCTTACGGATTATATCTGGAAAAGAGCCTACCATTTGAAAAGCGACAAACGCTGGCAACTAGTAGTCTTGTCACCAAAGGTTACAATAACTGGAAACTGTTCAAAGCGAAATGTGTAGATTCAGAAATTTGCAGGTGTTGCCACGAAGTGTAGGACCTTGATCATGAAAACATATACAAAAAAAAGAGACGTTTAAGAATGATAGAAATCTGATCATTGAGTTTGGAGCCTATATTAATATTGCAAAAGTTAAGATTTAAATTATTTGGTGTTGAATACAATGCACTTGACTCCGCTGGCCAATGCTTTTGACCTTGCCCAGGTTAATTTATCATCCTGACTTATAATTTGGTCAACTGCGTAGCTTAAAAGAAAAACAGGGAAAACCAAAAAAAGTAGGAAAATTTAGCCACCGGGCGAGCTGAGTGCGGGCCATTCAGACCGCCCGGCGTAAGTAAATGTGCTTCTCATTAAGTAAATGTGCTTCTCATTGATGCTACAAGCTTCTAGCTCTTGTTCCTCAAGGTGAAATAGACCTGGCCATTGAAGTCGACTGCCAAAGTTGAAGCATCTAAGGCTGCTATTGAGAACGTGTTGTTTCGTATCAGATGTGGAATTGTCGTCACATGTACAAGCTCAAAAAGTGGTTTTTCTAGAATGTGTAGATAACCGTATAGCTGAATTCCATTAGATGTTGCCTCCTGTTGCTGAGCGAGCAACATCATAACAAGGACTCGCAAGCGTGGTGCCCTGACAAATCTAGTACCTCGGCCATCTGGGTTCGAGACAGCGCCCGCCTTCAGGTGCAGGGCCATGGACGCGGGGATGGTTTTGTGTGGGTGCGGTGTCCAGGGATAACATATTTCAGTGTTTATCTGACGCCTAACAAGGCAATGCGATCTTTCCGAACCAAACTCGATGCCCTGGAGGACGCTGTCTCGAAGACAGAGGGCCACATGCTGGTCGGGGGAGACTTCAACGCTAGAGCCATTGAATGGGGTATGCCACAATCCGACCCAAGGGGAAAGCAAATCTTGGACATGGCGGCCAGAACAGCGCTTTTTGTCGTAAATACTGGTAACACCCCTACTTTCCGCCGCTGGGGTTGGGTAGGAACCATACCCGATGTTACACTCGCTTCGGAGTCCCTGGTACCTAGAGTACACAACTGGCGAGTACTAGAGGACTACTCGGCTAGTGATCACCAGTATATAGCGGTTGAGATTCACGACAGTGCCACTCTGCGTGCATATGCCCAAACTTCAATCCTCGGATGGAGGACTGGGAGGATGGACGTTGAGAGGTTCGCTGACGCGCTTACGGCCGGCGCATCGTTGCTGGGAGCTCCGCCAGGGAGTGGAGGGCCTACAGCCAAGGAAGCCTTGTATACATGACGCGGAAAAGATGGACGCGATAGTGCGGGGACTCTTCCCCGCCCATCCCGTCCGTGTTGACGCTGTCCAAGGGGAAACAGCAGTCGAGTGCCCACTCTTCACACAGCTGGAACTGGAGGAGGCAGTCCTCTCCCTGAAAGCGAGGAAGGCTCCAGGTCCAGATGGTGTTCCAGCTGAGGTGTTGCAGCTCGTCTATCACCATTGTCCTGACTTGCTGCTCAGCAGATTCAACGCTTGCCAACGGGACGGGGTTTTCCCGGTACGATGGAAGGTGGCGAGGCTCGTGCTGATCAGCAAGGGGAAGGGAAATCCCGAATCGCCGTCTGCATACCGCCCGTTATGCATGCTAGACACGGCTGGGAAAGTGCTAGAGAAACTCATCAAGGGAAGACTCACTGACGCGATTCGTGCTGCTGGGGACCTATCTCCTCGGCAGTACGGCTTTAGAGCAGGACGTTCTACCATTGATGCGATTGCAGAGGTAGTGAACGCGGTCCAAAAGGCAGAGGCATATAGTCGCACCAAGCGACGGATCGTCCTGTTGGTGACACTCGACGTCAGGAATGCCTTCAACTCCGCTAGATGGGTGGATATTCTGGACACGCTGGAAAACTCTCTTCAAGTTCCAGAATATCTAATGCGGCTTTTGAGGAACTACCTAAAGGACCGAAGCCTGCTCTACGACACGACACAGGGCCAACGAAGGATGGAAATAACATCGGGTGTTGCCCAGGGATCTATCCTTGGTCCGGACCTGTGGAACGTGTCTTACGACGGGCTACTGAGACTTGAGATGCCAGATGAGTCGCGCTTGGTCGGCTATGCGGATGATGTTGCGGCTCTGGTCGCCGGACGTACCGTTGAACAAGCGCAACTTAGGCTAGGTATGCTAATGCGCCGAGTGAGGGACTGGATGACTGCTCGCGGGCTCAGTTTAGCACTGGAGAAAACCGAAGTGGTCATCTTGACAAAAAAGAGAATCCCTAGAGTAAGGATGATCAGTATTGGAGATATACAAATCGAATCGAAGCCAGCGGTGAAGTACCTGGGGCTACTGATCGACTCGACTCTGAGCAAATCAGGGCAACGGCTGAGAAGGCTGCTTCGGGAATATCGGCCCTGAGTCGACTTATGGCCAACGTAGGGGGACCCAGCCCATCAAGAAGACGCCTCTTGATGAGTGCTGTAGGGTCAGTGCTACTGTACGGAGCAGAGGTATGGGGCGACGCTCTCAGCAAGGAGGTATACCGAAAACGATTGGCACAGGTACAGAGAAGAGGAGCACTGAGAATTGCATCTTCGTATCCAACATGTAGTGAATTAAGGATGTTCAATAAGTCCGTAAAGGACTGCAGCGATGTTCTGCTGCCTCGGCAGAAGGTGTCGGTGTCTGCCGAGAATGCCCTCGTCTGGAGACGCGTGAATGCGCTGGCAGGCTAGCATTGCGGTGTCGTGGGGCGGGTTCATTTCCCCAGCACGAAGACCCACTACAAAAATATTTCGCATTCACGAATTGGACTGCTGATCAAGAGGCGACCGAAGTCGCAAAAATTGTAGATAACTACACAGAGGGTAATATAACTTGTTACGAGAACAAGCGGAACCTGAGAAGAAAGGCGGACTTGGGGTAACCTCGTCATTACCCGACGAAGTTCATGGCCCACAAATGAAAGAGGGGCAAACGGGTGATGGTGGAGCCCCTTCGCACCCACCCAACCGGAATAAATCCATATATATCTTGTTGAAGTGGCCAGGTATTCCTCTTCTGAGTGGAAAACTCATACAACTTGAATTGTATGAACTTTCCCATCAGAAGGGGAGTACCCCGGTGACCAATTTATGCCATAGAATTATACAATTTGATTGCATAACTCTATGCCATAAAGAGGCACTCTGCTTGGGCCACTCAACCCACGACGTCACCTGAAACAAGAAGGATTATTAAGTACCCGGTGGCTGGCTCATGTTTTGAGGTGGAAGCCTGCCACCGTACCGGGTCCTATACCCGGTTAGAATTTGAGGAAAGGAAAGACCAATTTGCGTTACTTTAGCACTCCATTTTTTAATGCAATACGATTAACTTTCGATAAATGCACAATATTTTCAATATAAATACAAGGCGAAATTCTACGCCATAAAATTTAATTTTGATAAATGCACAATATTTTCAATATAAATACAAGGCGAAATTCTACGCCACAAAATTTAATTTTGATAAATGCACAATATTTTCAATATAAATACAAGGAAAACTCTACGCCATAAAATTTAATTTTGATAAATGCACAATATTCGCAATATAAATGAAAGGAAAACTCTCCGCAATCAAATCGAAATTCGACAAGTGCACAACATTCGCAATATAAATGAAAGGAAAACTCTCCGCAATCAAATTGAAATTCGACAAGTGCACAACATTCGCAATATAAATAAAAGGAAAACTCTCCGCAATCAAATTGAAATTCGACAAGTGCACAACAATCGCAATCTAAATAAAAGGAAAAATTATTTTACGCAATAAAAGGGTACTTACCCCACATGGTCCGTCGAGCGCTCGATGACAAATGCGGGAAGTCCACTGAAAGGTTTCTGAATACATTTGCACAAAAAAAAATTTAATAAATTTATATCTAAAGCAAAATTTTCTTCACGATCACTTGAAGATTTAAATAAGATTTAAATAGTTTACTTTCGAGAATTTTCAGCAAATCGCACTGGTCAAAAAAATGTTTATTCTAATTAACATTCTACTATTATGGATAAAACCTCCGGAAGATTGTACGCTACTATGTATTGCAGTTAGAAGTTAACTCAAAAATAATTGTATTAAAATTCCGAGCGCATCAACACAATCCGAATCAACCACTGTTATTTTATTGACATTAAAGATGCGACACACATTCATATATCCGCCAGTACAATAGTCTAAGCCGCGAACAGGACTTGTATCAGGCACCACTTTCTTTTCCACGCCAAACGCTTGGCAGTAATTCAAACGGAGTTTCACTTCCTCTAAGCCTTTCACTGCAGCCTTAACGGCTTTCCAACGTTCATCTCCCAATAGTTTTTCTCTACTCGATCAGACGTACAAACGTATTTCCTTAGCGCGCATACAAAGCACTTCACCTCCAGGTTTCACTTGTCAAACAATTGCATTTCTCTTCACTTTCCAAAGAGTTCCTCAATTCCGTTCACAACAACTTTACCTACGACGAAGCCGCCACTAACATCGTCTGTAATTCAATTCTGTCACCCGCGTTCAACATTTGTATATCACAATCGCTTTATCCTTATTCTTCAAGTTTGGTAACTTTGCTAATCACTTTATGGTTTCTAATTGAACTCTTATCTCTTCACTTGTAATTTTTAGCACCAGCTTTTCTTCCTATCACATATCCGTTAACTATTGGCTCCACGAAAGAGTAATAATCACACACTTGGCTCTTTTCACTTTCCGTTTCAATTAATCTTTATTTGTTAAGATTTTCAAAAATTTTTCAGGGGCTAGGTCGCGTTGGAAACTAACTCAAGTCAAGTTGTTTTTCTTGAAAATTTCACAAAGGTCCGATGCGGCTACTTGCTCGCTTTTCTCCCCATTCCTCCGTCCACGCGCGTTCGCGGTTGCAACTCGACTCCCCCGTCTATGCACAATCGATAGCCGTGAAATTCTCGTTTTACCGCTTAGCCAGTTTCCCGAACGATTCGTCTCTTGCATTTGTTGCATTTGCTGTGCTTGAAGCATTTGTTGTTGCTTCAACGTTTGCAATTGTTTCTCCGGGAATATGCTGGCTGAAGCTATGCGAGTTACACTCTCATGTAACATTATTTTTATTGTTGTTGACTAATATAGTAGTAATAACTTTCCCTTCATTTCTCAAAACTTGTTCTATAACAACATATAAATTAGATGAACTATGCAAATCATGCTTTTATCGGCAATTGTTGAGATTTTAATGGGGAAGAAAGGGAACAGAATTTGTAGAAGTTTTGTTAATGGAAAATTGAATCTTTTAAGAGAACACGATCCCTGAACTGGTTGAAATTCTATAAAAGTAATCCACGATTGCGGAGATTCTAAACTGTTCAAGTTCACTGTGCACTTTGAGTCACCCTGAGAATTAAATTTTTCAATTCATGAATACACTGATAATCCAAAATCCCCAGTTTTTGCGTTCACGCAAATTGAATTTGAGACGTAATTAACCGAAAACGGTGGAAGTAGTTCGAAGTAGCACAACACTTGGCACTTTATCTGTTCAAAATTTTCGAACGCACAATATCCACGATTTTGCAAAGAATTCAATGGAGAAAAGTTAAATGTACGTTTGATAAATTTTAGAACGATTTGGGAATTTAATTTCATCTGTCCTCAAATATTCCCGACTTTAAACGCGGCCAAGCAAAATATTCAGCTCTCCTCTTTTTCTTCTGATAATGTTTTCAAAATTTTCTCCAACGCATTGTTGGAGTATGGTATATTTTCTTCATAATTTCAATTTTCATTAGTGAATCATTAAATATTGTTTCCAATATTTTAATTTCTTCATCATACATTCTTTTCCCATCCAGAACGATTGGGAAACATTTATCTAAGTTTTCTATGGATGTTTGCAGTTCATTTATTCTGTGCATAACTTTATTGCATTCTAAATTATAGTTCAGAACTGCATTTTCTTTGGAGTATTTCTTGACAGCAAGTTCATAGTCTTGTAGCTCATTCAACATGGAAAAAGCAACTGGAAAAGCTTCTTTAAGAATATTTATTCTTTTCAAAATGACTGGAATTTTTTTTTTTTTCATCGATATCTGCTTATCAATCCAATAGGATTTTTACCTTTCATGTTCGTCCATCCAAACTGAAATTTCGCTGCGTTTGCATAGAAACATTTTCCACACATTCAG
Organism: Odontomyia ornata; assembly: GCA_963969285.1. Taxonomy (NCBI): domain Eukaryota; kingdom Metazoa; phylum Arthropoda; class Insecta; order Diptera; family Stratiomyidae; genus Odontomyia; species Odontomyia ornata. The sequence continues at coordinate 178,634,054 of OZ017742.1, read as the reverse complement.
CTCGTTCTGTATATGGTTCTTGCGTTGCAAGATACTCAATAGCAATTCATTGAGATCATTCATGAGTAGAACGTATTCCATAAAAGTATGTGTTCCATCTTTTTCATGGGAAAATATATTCATATGTTTCACGTTTTAAATTTTCTCATGTAATTTATAATAAAATATGTAGATAGAATAATTCAAATTTTTTATTGTTAATAATAATAACAATCACAAATAATCACATCAATATTTCTTTCACAACTCCTCGATTACTACAGGGCAGCTAATTTTCTCGCGATCCCCAGGCGATGCGGATTGCGAAAAAGGAGCTGAAGGATCTTTCTGTGTACCGTGGGTTGGCCTCGGCGTCGGGACTAGAAATGACGAACAATAAAAGAAAAAACACAATTAACAGACGGACGGACTGACTTATGTTTATGTTTGGCCGGAAGTATACAATCCTTGCGCGTTTTTGAAATATATGCGGACGGACAAACAGACGTGACTAATTTTCTATCGGCGCAGGTCTTTCGCGTGGTATATCCCCACTTCTTTTCCCGATGGATCCGTTATCAGGTAACGGTTAGGTCCCATTACCTTCTTTATGCGGCTTTTCAAGAAGCGCCGGTCCAGCTTGGCGTTGTAATGCCCCGCGGCGTCACTTTGGCGGAAGTTTCGCCGGAAAACTTCATCTCCTTCTTTGAAATTAGCAGATCGTGACCTGAGATTGTACTGCGCTTCATTTGCACTTCCTGCGGCCTTAATCTTCCGTCCGATTTGTTGGCGGAGGTCTCCTAAACGTTCGTGGGGCTCCAGCGCAACGACGGGGTCTCCCAAACACTTTAATTGCCGTAACAGCCGGTATGATTTACCGTGGCAAAGCATGTGCTGTCCAAAGGCGGCAAAGTAAGGGGCGACACCGGTGACGGAATGATACGAGGATCGCAGGGCGCATGTGATGGCAGACAATTGCCGGTCCCAATCTTTTTGAGATGGGTGGACGTAGGAACGGATCGCGGCCAATAGGGTGCGGTTCAACCGTTCGGAGGCGTTAGACTGAGGAGAGTATATGGGCGTCAGTTGGTGTTCAACGCCATACTGCTCAAGTAGGCTCTTAAACTGCCGAGACCGGAACTGTACTCCGTTGTCTGAGTACACACTCTCTGGAACCCCGAACACATGGAATACCCGGTTCTCTAAGAATTTCACGATAGATGGAGTTGTGAATTTACGGATAGGTTCCACCAGTGGGAACTTTGAAAGCTGGTCTAGAACGACTATAGCTCCGATGTGTCCCATGGAAGACCGAGGATATGGACCGAGTAGATCGATGTATAGACGTTGGAATACGCGTTCTGGGACGTTGAGTTGACCCATAGGAGGTCAAAGAGGCTGGTTGGGCGCTTTGGTGCCTTAACAGGTCTCACAGGCGCTCACGTAGTCTTTGACCTGCGATGCCATTTTAGGCCAAAAGAAGTATTTCTTGAGTCGCCGTAACGTGCGACCGTAACCTCCGTGGGCACTTAAAGGATGGTCATGTGCGCGGAGGATCAGATGTTGTGTCATTTCCTCCGGTACCCAGAGTTTCCAGGACTCTTCTTCCTGCCATGGATCACCAGTGGCGTATTCATTTCGTCTATACACGTAGCCGTCTATTACCTTCAAATCAGGCAGCTGTGATTGTTGGGTCGCTATGGTTTGCCTCAACTCTTTGTAGCTGTCTGATTCGAAATGTGGGCTGTCCAAATCTATTTCGATGGGGTCCTCGTCATTTATTGTCAATTCGGCTCCCTCTGGGGAAAACATTCGTGAGAGAGTGTCGGGTACGATGTTCTGGGTCCCTTTCCGATGTTTGATGGAAAACTTGAACCCTTGCAGTTTAAGAGCCCATCTTGCTAGGCGTCCATTTAAATCTGCCTGGTTCATCAACCATTGTAGTGACGCGTGGTCCGTGATGATCTCGAATTGGTGGCCCTCGATATAAGCTCGGAATTTCTTCACATCCATTACCGCTGCCAAACATTCTTGCTCGGAAACAGTATAGTTTCTTTGGGCCGAATTCAGCTTATTGGGCATGAAGGCGATGGGAGCTTCCTCTCCTTCGTCGGTCAATTGCACCAGCACGGCTCCTACTCCATGTTGACTTGCGTCACAATGAATGGAGAAGGGCTTCGTGAAGTCGGGGCTGTGCAAGACAGGAGCTGATGTGAGGGCTTGTTTTAGCTCTTCAAATGCCTTTCGGCTGAGTTCGGTCCAAACGAACTTCCCTTTCCGCAACATGTCTGACAGGGGCGCTGAAACTGTTGCATAATTCCGAACAAACCTTCGGTACCAACCGCACACACCAAGGAAACGTCGTAGCTGCTTCACTGTTTTTGGTAAGGGGAACTCATCAATCGCACGAGTTTTGTCTGGATCCGTTTTGATAGTGCCATGTCCTATAACATGTCCTAGGTATCGGACTTCTTTCATGACAAACTTACTTTTCTGTACGTTGATGGTGAGTCCCGCCTTACTGATGTGCAGGGCTACCTCTTGTAGAAGTAGGAGGTGTTGATCGAACGTTTCCGTGATGAGTAACAGATCATCAAGGTACACGAACACTTGGAGTTTCAGGTGAGGTGGGATGACCTTGTCCATTAACCGAGTCATCGTTTGCGGCGCGTTACACAGGCCAAAGGGCATTGTGACGAACTGATATAATGGTCGTCCAGGCACTGTGAAGGCGGTCTTGTCCCTCGACCTCTCATTGAGTGGAATTTGCCAAAAGGCGTCTTTTAGGTCGAGACTGGTGATATAATTGGCTTTCGGCAGTCTCCCTAGTATTCCATCGATGAGTGGAAGAGGGTACGCGTCCTTGATGGTAACCGCGTTGACCTTACGGGCATCAAGACAGAGGCGGACCTTACCTGGCTTCACCACCAAGGTTACCGGTGATGACCAGGCACTTTGGGACTCCTCTATGACCCCCAACTCGAGCATCCTATCCAGCTCCGCATATACCAATTTCTCCATGGCCGGTGAGATGGCGTAGTGTCTCTGTTTAATCGGTTTACTATCGCCAACGTCGATGGCGTGTGAGACTAGGGTGGTGCGGCCAAGGCCTTGGGTAGCGTAAGATGGGAAAGCAGCGATGGATGCTTCCATAATCCAATTACAAAATGGAACAAAACAAACAGAAAAGAAAATTAATGAAAATTAGAATTAAGTGTTAAAGTTAATATAAAAAAGAAATTCAATGGTACTAACAACAATAAATATGTGTGTAAAATTAAATTAAAGCACACAAAAAAATAATATTTACTCCAGTTGAGTTTTAAGAATCAGGCTTCTTAACCTCAATTTAAAAACAAGTCGGGTAAACAGACCTACGCTCATGTCAGAAGGGTTTTGTATTCAATTTACAAAATGAAGAAACATGTCAAAGACGATTTTATTGGAGAAAATATGAAATACGAAGATCATACTATTTTTAACAAAGTTGAACGAATTTCGACTTCTGAGGTTTTTGGTATTGTTATACTCATAAATATCTCCCTTGATAATTATTTCAGATGTTCATCCGCGACGGAGGAAACACATTTTTCATGTATTTTCCCCCCTGTGCCCCCACTGAAGCAAAAACTGACAGTTTAACAACTGTTTTGAAAAGCTCTCATGTAAACTTTCATTTCATACTCATATCGGCTACGTTTGATGAATTTTTTTTCAGGGGCCACTCTCCTGTACTGAAATCATCGATTCATGGCCAATTTTTTCGAATCCTAGAATGGTTACAAAACCCTTTTGCTAAGATCTCTCTCCCACCTCCTTGACTTGTTTCACTTATGAGCATTAATTGTAGGTACTCATCTTCAGTCATTCATTCAATTGAATCAAGTGTTCAAAGCATGCACCTTAAACGTTGAAGTTGGGAAAAAATAACTCAAAATTATTCAATCTTCGCATTTAAAACAGCCACTATTTTGTTTTAAGGTTACTGATACCACTAGCTGAACCGATTCTCAAAGATATACATGACACCTATCATTCCTGAAATTTTCATGCAAATCCTAGCAAAACTGTAGTGTCTGAGTCGGCAAAAAGCGCATGTTGTTCCATAGCCATATGTTGCCACAGTAATAAATGCAGCGCATATTGCTCCATAGTAATACAGGAAAATTCAAGCCGCTATAACTTCGCTAAATATGCTTCAATCTTTATGAAACTAGGGATAGATCAATCTTATAAATAGACATCTACGTACTGAATTTCATTGAATTTAAGGGTACCGTTAAGATTTTATTCAAGAAAACATAAAATCGATAAATCATACTATCACTAACAAAGTTGAGTGAATTGCGACTTCTAACGTATTTGTTGTTGTTGTACTCACCAAGGCCTACATTCCTGATTTTTTTCAGATTTTTCGGATCACAGGTGTCCAATCGCGAGGGGGGGGGGGACACAAATTTTTCGTGTATTTCCCCTCCCTGTGCGTCCCTCGAAGCAAATTTTGCCAAACTAAGACCTATTTTGAAAAGTTCTCATCAAGACCTTTCATTTGATACCCATATCGGCTACCTTCAATGAAATTTTTTTTTTTCGGGGGGTCACTCTCCTATATGGGGAGACCCCCCTTAAATACCTTATAAAATTTTTTTGTAGTTGAACTTTGCAAAGATCACCACTTTACACCTACACACAAAATTTGATGTTTCTAGCTTAAGTAGTTTCCGAGAAAAAGTGCTGTGACACACGGACGGACGGACGGACGGACGAACGGACGGACGGACAGACGGACAGACGGACAGACGGACAGACGGACAGACGGACAGACTGGTCGCGAAACTAGTAGGGTTTTGTAAAATTATTTTACAAAACCCTAACTGGGTATGAGTCGGAAAAAGGACCAAGTTCAAGCTTATCATGATTCCTTACCATTCGTATAATAGGAGAGTGTAGTCTACCTCGTATAGGGTGTTTGGTGCCATCAACTGTACTGATTTCAGTGCGCCAGGGCTTAATCAAGGTAGGATATTCATGGAGCACTTTCTCGAGCTCGAGGCAAGACAACTGATACTGGCACCCGTGTCGATCAATGCAAACACGGTTTCGCCCAACACTTTAATTGGGTGGTAAGGTCTGACCTCATTCTCAGCAACCTCCGAGATGTTACAAAAGTTTAGGGTGTGACGGCAGGTGCGCACTCTCTTGCGGAAATTTCGCCAACGACGGGTTGACCATTTTGTCTTGCGCGGGCGGGAAGTGACTTCTTCGGAAGCAAATATTCGCTCTCGAGCCACCCGATATTCCTGCAGTCGAACATGATAAGGTTTTAGAATGCGTATTTGAGGCTGCCGGGGTTCTTCTGGCAGTGACTGCGGTGGTCGCTTCAATATTTTCGTTGGCGAGGTCTCCGGAAGAGAGTGAACATCCGCAGTCATAGTGGTCATGGCTGGTGGGTTAACGTCAGGTTTGTTGGGGTAAGCAGCTGGCTGAGGAGCTACTGCGGGGGCTTCGAGTACCGCTGAGGTGGTCGGGTACTCTTTTGGCCGTTTTTTCGCGCGGCACATTCAGAACAGTCCGGGAAGTAAGTGTCCGGCTTGCCGCAACCGTAGCAGAAAACCTTACGCTCTGCTCGGCATGAAATGAACCGGTGTCCGGTTTGATGGCAATTCCAGCAGGTCGTAAGCCTTCCCACTGCTGCTACAGCAAGTTGGTCTTGGTCCAAATCTTCCTCCAGATCCATGGTGGTATAATCTGGGGCCAATTCCGCGATTCCTCGTCGAGGACCCGTCCTAGCTAGTAAGTATGGCCTGTCCCGGAGGTCTTCCTCAAACCCTTCTAGGCGACGCACAGTTCTCAGCAGTGCCTCCATACTCTGTGGATCGGAGTTCACGATATGGCGACGAAGCTCCGGCCTTAGATTGCGCTTCAGCAGACGCAGCAATTGGGTAGCAGACATCGGCTCTGACAACTGGTCATTCGATATTGATGGAAAGACTCGTCCGGACGCTGCCATCTAGCATTCAGCTTGTCCAGTACTAATTCGTCCATGTCTACCGTAGGGTATTCCATGCGGAGTACCTCCTTCAACCGTGACCAGCGTATTGATGGTGGGGCCGAATGTATTCGCCAATATGACTCAAGTGCTGCTCCCCTAAGCAGCATTGGCAAGTATCCTGCGAGCGCCGTGTGGTCTCCTGCTAGCATTTGCTCAATCAGCGACTCCACCCGACTAATGAAAACTTCCACCGTTATAGTGTTAGGTTCCCCGCTGAAATGCAGATTCCAGCCCTGGATGATGCTGGGAATCTGCGTCGGCTTCAGCCGATACGTAGCGTGTGGATGGATGCGTTGGTCCGGCGGAATCACTGGAGCCTGAGTTGGTGGCGGTGCTTGGCTCAGTCGGGGCCGGTACACTGGAGCCAACGGATTCATTGCCGCACCGGGCCGGATTCGTTCGTGATCGCGCCGCGAGTCTATCGGAAAATCCCACGGATTTGGGTCCGAATCCCACATCGGAGGCGTTCTTGGCCGAGGTGGTACTGGATTCTCCTTCTGGCTTTCCAGCGAGGCTACCCGGGTGGTCAGGTCCTGCATGAGCGCCATTAAGTCTTGTAAAACGGTCGCCTCCACAGCCACAGTGGGTCTCGCCTCTTCCGCAGGCGGAACTGCTTCGGCTCGGCCCATTAAGTCAGGCTCATCAGCCGCTGTTGGAACCTGCTCCCGCCGGTCCTTTGTTTTGGGCACCGCCCCTTGAGCAGCTGGAAGCTCTAGGTGGCTGGAAGGTCGATCCGCTGAGGTGGCTGGTTGTCGGCATAGAGGGCAAGTCCGGCTGACTAGTAAATGCTGGGTCACGCAGGCTTCATGGAACTCATGTCCGCACGCCAACGTTTGTACGGACGTTCCATCATTTCGTGCTTGCTGACAGATGACACACAATGCCGTGGGCCCTGCTTCCGAACGCAACCTGCGCTTGTCTGGCGTGCGTTTGGTCGACATCCTAAATGAAATTTAATTCTGCTAGCTAAATACTTAAATGAATATGTATATATAAATAATGAATAAAATGTGAAAAATGACGTGAAATATATATATATATATATATAATTCCCAAGTGGCCGTCAGTGGCGAACTATAGTCGAACCTCACAAAAAAAAATGTATGATAAAGGTTTTAATTACGTTATCAAAAAAAAAATATAACCGGTCTTTCCTTTCCGTCCTTCCTCCCAAGTACACCAATGGCACAATCCTTCTATAGCGTTTCAGGGACACTCTCTTGTGGCACCATGAAAATCAGGGTTCAGAAGTGATCCCTCATCCGCAAGTTTTTCAAGTTACCACTTGTCAGCCCAGGGTTGAATTCTAATCCACAAGCAGCGCGTGTCTTGTCATGGATAGTCATGGATTAGCTAATCAGCCAATCACATGAAATCAAAATCCATGTAATTTAAGACACCTAGGCACCGCTGGTTTGGGGAGCGGATCAGAATCCTCCGCAAAATAGTTGTTGGGATAATAACTTCCGAACACAAAAAGGGACTCTAATATCATTTGGCCTTACTAGTTATACAAAGGTGGTAAACCACCAAAGTATAAATCACAAGCAGGACCAAACGATATTGATGTCCAAAGACAACACGCGTCCGGCAGTTATTACTTGCTGGGGCACGATCAGTGCAATTACCCTCGGGAGTTATCTACCCGCCAAAAATACTAACACCTTGTGGGGACACCTAGAGACGATGGACTGTCTCGTGCTCACGACTGATGATACAGCCGGGCTTTTCGGGCCCCACGTTGGGCGCCATTTGTAGTGAATTAAGGATGTTCAATAAGTCCGTAAAGGACTGCAGCGATGTTCTGCTGCCTCGGCAGAAGGTGTCGGTATCTGCCGAGAATGCCCTCGTCTGGAGACGCGTGAATGCGCTGGCAGGCTAGCATTGCGGTGTCGTGGGGCGGGTTCATTTCCCCAGCACGAGGACCCACTACAAAAATATTTCGCATTCACGAATTGGACTGCTGATCAAGAGGCGACCGAAGTCGCAAAAATTGTAGATAACTACACAGAGGGAAAAATAACTTGTTACGAGAACAAGCGGAACCTGAGAAGAAAGGCGGACTTGGGGTAACCTCGTCATTACCCGACGAAGTTCATGGCCCACAAATGAAAGAGGGGCAAACGGGTGATGGTGGAGCCCCTTCGCACCCACCCAACCGGAATAAATCCATATATATCTTGTTGAAGTGGCCAGGTATTCCTCTTCTGAGTGGAAAACTCATACAACTTGAATTGTATGAACTTTCCCATCAGAAGGGGAGTACCCCGGTGACCAATTTATGCCATAGAATTATACAATTTGATTGCATAACTCTATGCCATAAAGAGGCACTCTGCTTGGGCCACTCAACCCACGACGTCACCTGAAACAAGAAGGATTATTAAGTACCCGGTGGCTGGCTCATGTTTTGAGGTGGAAGCCTGCCACCGTACCGGGTCCTATACCCGGTTAGAATTTGAGGAAAGGAAAGACCAATTTGCGTTACTTTAGCACTCCATTTTTTAATGCAATACGATTAACTTTCGATAAATGCACAATATTTTCAATATAAATACAAGGCGAAATTCTACGCCATAAAATTTAATTTTGATAGATGCACAATATTTTCAATATAAATACAAGGCGAAATTCTACGCCATAAAATTTAATTTTGATAAATGCACAATATTTTCAATATAAATACAAGGAAAACTCTACGCCATAAAATTTAATTTTGATAAATGCACAATATTCGCAATATAAATGAAAGGAAAACTCTCCGCAATCAAATCGAAATTCGACAAGTGCACAACATTCGCAATATAAATGAAAGGAAAACTCTCCGCAATTAAATTGAAATTCGACAAGTGCACAACATTCGCAATATAAATAAAAGGAAAACTCTCCGCAATCAAATTGAAATTCGACAAGTGCACAACAATCGCAATATAAATAAAAGGAAAAATTATTTTACGCAATAAAAGGGTACTTACCCCACATGGTCCGTCGAGCGCTCGATGACAAATGCGGGAAGTCCACTGAAAGGTTCCTGAATACATTCGCACAAAAAAAATTTAATAAATTTATATCTAAAGCAAAATTTTCTTTACGATCACTTGAAGATTTAAATAAGATTTAAATAGTTTACTTTCGAGAATTTTCAGCAAATCGCACTGGTCAAAAAAAATGTTTATTCTAATTAACATTCTACTATTATGGATAAAACCTCCGGAAGATTGTACGCTACTATGTATTGCAGTTAGAAGTTAACTCAAAAATAATTGTATTAAAATTCCGAGCGCATCAACACAATCCGAATCAACCACTGTTATTTTATTGACATTAAAGATGCGACACACACCTCCGGAAGATTGTACGCTACTATGTATTGCAGTTAGAAGTTAACTCAAAAATAATTGTATTAAAATTCCGAGCGCATCAACACAATCCGAATCAACCACTGTTATTTTATTGACATTAAAGATGCGACACACATTCATATATCCGCCAGTACAATAGTCTAAGCCGCGAACAGGACTTGTATCAGGCACCACTTTCTTTTCCACGCCAAACGCTTGGCAGTAATTCAAACGGAGTTTCACTTCCTCTAAGCCTTTCACTGCAGCCTTAACGGCTTTCCAACGTTCATCTCCCAATAGTTTTTCTCTACTCGATCAGACGTACAAACGTATTTCCTTAGCGCGCATACAAAGCACTTCACCTCCAGGTTTCACTTGTCAAACAATTGCATTTCTCTTCACTTTCCAAAGAGTTTCTCAATTCCGTTCACAACAACTTTACCTACGACGAAGCCGCCACTAACATCGTCTGTAATTCAATTCTGTCACCCGCGTTCAACATTTGTATATCACAATCGCTTTATCCTTATTCTTCAAGTTTGGTAACTTTGCTAATCACTTTATGGTTTCTAATTGAACTCTTATCTCTTCACTTGTAATTTTTAGCACCAGCTTTTCTTCCTATCACATATCCGTTAACTATTGGCTCCACGAAAGAGTAATAATCACACACTTGGCTCTTTTCACTTTCCGTTTCAATTAATCTTTATTTGTTAAGATTTTCAAAAATTTTTCAGGGGCTAGGTCGCGTTGGAAACTAACTCAAGTCAAGTTGTTTTTCTTGAAAATTTCACAAAGGTCCGATGCGGCTACTTGCTCGCTTTTCTCCCCATTCCTCCGTCCACGCGCGTTCGCGGTTGCAACTCGACTCCCCCGTCTATGCACAATCGATAGCCGTGAAATTCTCGTTTTACCGCTTAGCCAGTTTCCCGAACGATTCGTCTCTTGCATTTGTTGCATTTGCTGTGCTTGAAGCATTTGTTGTTGCTTCAACGTTTGCAATTGTTTCTCCGGGAATATGCTGGCTGAAGCTATGCGAGTTACACTCTCATGTAACATTATTTTTATTGTTGTTGACTAATATAGTAGTAATAAATTTCCCTTCATTTCTCAAAACTTGTTCTATAACAACATATAAATTAGATGAACTATGCAAATCATGCTTTTATCGGCAATTGTTGAGATTTTAATGGGGAAGAAAGGGAACAGAATTTGTAGAAGTTTTGTTAATGGAAAATTGAATCTTTTAAGAGAACACCATCCCTGAACTGGTTGAAATTCTATAAAAGTAATCCACGATTGCGGAGATTCTAAACTGTTCAAGTTCACTGTGCACTTTGAGTCACCCTGAGAATTAAATTTTTCAACCGGAATAAATCCATATATATCTTGTTGAAGTGGCCAGGTATTCCTCTTCTGAGTGGAAAACTCATACAACTTGAATTGTATGAACTTTCCCATCAGAAGGGGAGTACCCCGGTGACCAATTTATGCCATAGAATTATACAATTTGATTGCATAACTCTATGCCATAAAGAGGCACTCTGCTTGGGCCACTCAACCCACGACGTCACCTGAAACAAGAAGGATTATTAAGTACCCGGTGGCTGGCTCATGTTTTGAGGTGGAAGCCTGCCACCGTACCGGGTCCTATACCCGGTTAGAATTTGAGGAAAGGAAAGACCAATTTGCGTTACTTTAGCACTCCATTTTTTAATGCAATACGATTAACTTTCGATAAATGCACAATATTTTCAATATAAATACAAGGCGAAATTCTACGCCATAAAATTTAATTTTGATAAATGCACAATATTTTCAATATAAATACAAGGCGAAATTCTACGCCATAAAATTTAATTTTGATAAATGCACAATATTTTCAATATAAATACAAGGAAAACTCTACGCCATAAAATTTAATTTTGATAAATGCACAATATTCGCAATATAAATGAAAGGAAAACTCTCCGCAATCAAATCGAAATTCGACAAGTGCACAACATTCGCAATATAAATGAAAGGAAAACTCTCCGCAATTAAATTGAAATTCGACAAGTGCACAACATTCGCAATATAAATAAAAGGAAAACTCTCCGCAATCAAATTGAAATTCGACAAGTGCACAACAATCGCAATATAAATAAAAGGAAAAATTATTTTACGCAATAAAAAGGTACTTACCCCACATGGTCCGTCGAGCGCTCGATGACAAATGCGGGAAGTCCACTGAAAGGTTCCTGAATACATTCGCACAAAAAAAATTTAATAAATTTATATCTAAAGCAAAATTTTCTTTACGATCACTTGAAGATTTAAATAAGATTTAAATAGTTTACTTTCGAGAATTTTCAGCAAATCGCACTGGTCAAAAAAAATGTTTATTCTAATTAACATTCTACTATTATGGATAAAACCTCCGGAAGATTGTACGCTACTATGTATTGCAGTTAGAAGTTAACTCAAAAATAATTGTATTAAAATTCCGAGCGCATCAACACAATCCGAATCAACCACTGTTATTTTATTGACATTAAAGATGCGACACACACCTCCGGAAGATTGTACGCTACTATGTATTGCAGTTAGAAGTTAACTCAAAAATAATTGTATTAAAATTCCGAGCGCATCAACACAATCCGAATCAACCACTGTTATTTTATTGACATTAAAGATGCGACACACATTCATATATCCGCCAGTACAATAGTCTAAGCCGCGAACAGGACTTGTATCAGGCACCACTTTCTTTTCCACGCCAAACGCTTGGCAGTAATTCAAACGGAGTTTCACTTCCTCTAAGCCTTTCACTGCAGCCTTAACGGCTTTCCAACGTTCATCTCCCAATAGTTTTTCTCTACTCGATCAGACGTACAAACGTATTTCCTTAGCGCGCATACAAAGCACTTCACCTCCAGGTTTCACTTGTCAAACAATTGCATTTCTCTTCACTTTCCAAAGAGTTCCTCAATTCCGTTCACAACAACTTTACCTACGACGAAGCCGCCACTAACATCGTCTGTAATTCAATTCTGTCACCCGCGTTCAACATTTGTATATCACAATCGCTTTATCCTTATTCTTCAAGTTTGGTAACTTTGCTAATCACTTTATGGTTTCTAATTGAACTCTTATCTCTTCACTTGTAATTTTTAGCACCAGCTTTTCTTCCTATCACATATCCGTTAACTATTGGCTCCACGAAAGAGTAATAATCACACACTTGGCTCTTTTCACTTTCCGTTTCAATTAATCTTTATTTGTTAAGATTTTCAAAAATTTTTCAGGGGCTAGGTCGCGTTGGAAACTAACTCAAGTCAAGTTGTTTTTCTTGAAAATTTCACAAAGGTCCGATGCGGCTACTTGCTCGCTTTTCTCCCCATTCCTCCGTCCACGCGCGTTCGCGGTTGCAACTCGACTCCCCCGTCTATGCACAATCGATAGCCGTGAAATTCTCGTTTTACCGCTTAGCCAGTTTCCCGAACGATTCGTCTCTTGCATTTGTTGCATTTGCTGTGCTTGAAGCATTTGTTGTTGCTTCAACGTTTGCAATTGTTTCTCCGGGAATATGCTGGCTGAAGCTATGCGAGTTACACTCTCATGTAACATTATTTTTATTGTTGTTGACTAATATAGTAGTAATAAATTTCCCTTCATTTCTCAAAACTTGTTCTATAACAACATATAAATTAGATGAACTATGCAAATCATGCTTTTATCGGCAATTGTTGAGATTTTAATGGGGAAGAAAGGGAACAGAATTTGTAGAAGTTTTGTTAATGGAAAATTGAATCTTTTAAGAGAACACCATCCCTGAACTGGTTGAAATTCTATAAAAGTAATCCACGATTGCGGAGATTCTAAACTGTTCAAGTTCACTGTGCACTTTCATGAATACACTGATAATCCAAAATCCCCAGTTTTTGCGTTCACGCAAATTGAATTTGAGACGTAATTAACCGAAAACGGTGGAAGTAGTTCGAAGTAGCACAACACTTGGCACTTTATCTGTTCAAAATTTTCGAACGCACAATATCCACGATTTTGCAAAGAATTCAATGGAGAAAAGTTAAATGTACGTTTGATAAATTTTAGAACGATTTGGGAATTTAATTTCATCTGTCCTCAAATATTCCCGACTTTAAACGCGGCCAAGCAAAATATTCAGCTCTCCTCTTTTTCTTCTGATAATGTTTTCAAAATTTTCTCCAACGCATTGTTGGAGTATGGTATATTTTCTTCATAATTTCAATTTTCATTAGTGAATCATTAAATATTGTTTCCAATATTTTAATTTCTTCATCATACATTCTTTTCCCATCCAGAACGATTGGGAAACATTTATCTAAGTTTTCTATGGATGTTTGCAGTTCATTTATTCTGTGCATAACTTTATTGCATTCTAAATTATAGTTCAGAACTGCATTTTCTTTGGAGTATTTCTTGACAGCAAGTTCATAGTCTTGTAGCTCATTCAACATGGAAAAAGCAACTGGAAAAGCTTCTTTAAGAATATTTATTCTTTTCAAAATGACTGGAATTTTTTTTTTTTTCATCGATATCTGCTTATCAATCCAATAGGATTTTTACCTTTCATGTTCGTCCATCCAAACTGAAATTTCGCTGCGTTTGCATAGAAACATTTTCCACACATTCAGCTCGTTCTGTATATGGTTCTTGCGTTGCAAGATACTCAATAGCAATTCATTGAGATCATTCATGAGTAGAACGTATTCCATAAAAGTATGTGTTCCATCTTTTTCATGGGAAAATATATTCATATGTTTCACGTTTTAAATTTTCTCATGTAATTTATAATAAAATATGTAGATAGAATAATTCAAATTTTTTATTGTTAATAATAATAATAACAATCACAAATAATCACATCAATATTTCTTTCACAACTCCTCGATTACTACAAACAGTCTCCGACTCGGCGGTGAGAGTGATTGCAGGCGTGATACCTGTCGCCCTCCTTGCTAGAGAGCGCCGCGCTATTTACCTGCGCCGAAACGAGGATGCGAGGGAGATGGTTGTCCGCGAGGAGAGACAACGCTCCCTCAACGATTGGCAGCAGTCTTGGAGGAATTGCACGAAGGGAAGGTGGACTGCGCGCCTCATCCCGGATGTGAGACCGTGGCTAAATCGAAGGCATGGTGAGACTGACTTCTATCTGACCCAGCTTTTGAGCGGGCACGGGTGTTTTCAGTCTTACCTGCACAAGATCGGTAAGTCACTGTCTCCCGATTGTCGGTTTTGCCCAGGAGAGGAGGACAATGCCTGTCACACATTTTTTGCGTGTACCAAATGGGTCAGGCTGCGAAGGGAACTCTACAGGGAGACGGGAGAGCTCACCCCGGATAATATAGTTGCGGTGATGCTCGAATCGGTTGACAAATGGAACCAGGTGGCACATTATGCTCGGGCAGTCCTAAAAGATAAAAGGGACTCACAGCAGCCGGAGGTGCTGGGGCTGGGGGATCGCTCTTCTGGCACTTCCTCTTCCCCTCTCCCCTCCCGCTAGGAAAGGGACTCCCCAGCTTGAAGGCGCCCCACGGCGTAACAAAACGAGACCTGGCCCGATGTAATGTGTCAAACGGTTCCAGGCTAGGTTCTCAGATTGACAGGGGAGGTGTTTAGTGGGTAGTCCAAGGGTATCCTCCATGGGAGTCCCACACTGCCAGACTCGGCGGGCGTAAATGCCTTCACCTCCCTACCACAAAAAAAAAAAAAATTTGATGTTGCCTCTACTTGCAGCCGAAGCTGAGGAACATTCGCTATTATACAAATTGGAATGAGGCTTACCCGTTGCATCTGCAATTATCCCTTCGATATCGTGTGTCATAATGGAGTCTAAAATGTGTCCGTTGTCATAAATGGCATTCAGCCATCGGGAGTATTTATGCTCAAGCTCGCGGAAGTAGTCCTCAGCAATGACATAGAAGGATATCACCTCTATACTGATCCTGTTATGGTCTGTGGACGCATACTATTTCGCCATCTCATTCACTGAAGCTGTGATACGAGAGAATCGCAGATTTAACTGCCTTAATTTGGATTCTAGGATGGCCGTTGACTGGTTAGCTTTGGAAATCAGGAAAAGCGCTTGGTGATTTGTCGTCTGTCAAAGAGCGTCTTGAGCTTTATGTAACTCTTCGATGTCTATCGATACCTCGTCGTTAACTCCAAAGACGGTGGTTAAGAGCTTCCCCAGCTCCTCTCTTGGAGTGATGACAAGTATTCTTGCGACCATCTTTTCCAAATGTCCCTTTCCAATTTGCTAATCAGCTTCCATCTTTGATGTAAGTTTGTATCACTTATGTCGGGCTCAGGTGGTGCAATCAGCGGGCGGCCAATAAGAAAATGTGCAGGAGTTAAGGGTTCCAAATCTCTGGGATCGCTAGAGTTTTGACCCAAGGGTCTTGAGTTTACACAAGCTTCGACATTAAAGTACGGTTGTGAACTCCTCATATGTCAATAACATCTCCCTCAATACTATATGTCAATAACGTCTCCCTCAATCCTCTTTTGAGATGCCCTTTTACTGATTTGACGCCCGCTTCCCATAAACCTCCAAAATGCGGAGTGGCTGATGGAATGAACTTCCACTCCGTACCATCATTGGCAATTACTTCTGCAGCATGTCCTGTTAACTGCTCAATTGCGAGCCGCATGTCCTCCATTTTGTTTCACGCGCCAACAAAGTTAGTACCATTGTCGGAAATATTTCTTAGCAATGGCCGCGACGTGCTACAAACTTTTTATATGCTGCCAAAAACGCGTCTGTGATCATATCACTAATCAATTCAAGATGAATGGCCTTTGTTACCACGCAAATAAACAAAGCAATGTTTCCCTTAAGCGATCTGCTACCACGTCCTTTTGATATCTTTGTTATAAATGGTCCAGCGTAATCTCTTCCAGCAGCGAAAACGGTGGAGAAGGCAGCGCTCGAACCTATGGTAGGTTTCCTATTAGCTGTTGTGTGAGCCTTTGGTTGTATCGCGAACACCTGAGACACCTGTGGTTCCCAGACTGCACCGTATTTTTGGTATTAATTATCCAGTACTGCGTCCGGATATAGTTCAGTGTTAAAGTCGTGCCTCCGTGGCGCGTTTGACGATGAGCATGGTCGATGATCAGATGATGTTTTTGAGGCAGCAATGCAAAGAACCAAACCCCCCCAATATCTAGAAATGGCTGTAGCTTTAGTAGTTTACTTGATCTGCTAAATGGCTCGCCATTTTTAATTGCTTGTATGTCCTCATGAAACGCTTCTTGCTGCACGATTCTTATAATGCACATTCTGGTCGTGCGTAATTCATCCGAAGATAAATATTTTAAATTTCTTTCTTTTTTAGAAACCCTGCAATTTTTAATGAACCGTAAGCAAAGAGCAGTTACCCTGACTTGCCGGGTGAAAGTTCTTCTAGTAACTTAACTTTGAGTTTTTGCAATGGCCATGCATCGGATTTTTGGAAGAATCACAGGGGTGTCCTCTACACCATTCTTTAGGTGATACAAGCTTCTTCTTCTTCTTAGCACTACAGCCCCTTTCGGGCCTTCGCTTCCTGCAAACAGCGCCTCCAACTGTCTCGGTCCATTGACCGCGTCATCCGATTCCGAAATCCGAGCAGCGATGAACTGTCTTCGTCGGCCGAGTCAGACCAGCGTTTCCTCGGTTTCTCCACTGGCCGCCGGCCTTCAGTTCTCCCAACGAATACCTTCTTGGGTATCCGTTGTTCGTCCATACGATTCATGTGTCCAGCCCATTGCAGCTTCCGCAGTCTTACAATCCTTGAGACCTCCGGTTCGTCAAAAATTTCATACAGCTCATGGTTGTATCGAATTCGCCATTGGTCCCCGTCTAGCTTCGCTCCGATTATTCGCCTCAGGACCCGTCGCTCAAAGGCGTTCAATATATTTGCGGATGCTTGGGTTAGGGTCCATATTTCACACCCATAGCATAACACAGGTCTTATCACAGATTTTTATACTTGGTGCTTTGTTTTCCTTTGTATGCAGCTGGTCTTCAAGATCGTCAATACTGAATAGAATATTTTATTTGCGAGCTGTATTCTTCGGCATATTTCGTCTCTTTCCTTGCCCGTTTTCGTTATTTTGGCACCTAAATACACAAATTCGCTAACATTCTCGATACTGTATTCGCCAAATGTGAAATCTTGTGTATTTGAGGTATTTTTCCTCGACTGCATCATGAGCTTTGTTTTATTTTCGTTGATTTGTAGCCCTACTAGTTTTGCTTCGCTGTCGAGTTTCAGGAAGAGTTCTTTGGCAGTTGTTAGTGACCGTGACAGAATGTTGATGTCGTCCGACTTGTATAGTAATGTACCCCGTGTACAACAAGTAGTTTCCTTATGACGTACTTCAGAGCCAAATTGAATGGCAATGGGGCCAGCCCATCTCCCTGCTTTAGTCCGATATTTATGTCAAAGGCATGGGTGAGTTGGTTATTGAAGCGGACTTGGGAGGTTGTCGACGTCATTGTCATTTGGTAAGACGGACTAATTTGGCTGGGATGCCAAAACCAAGCATTGTTTGGTACAGTTCGTTACAATCAATAATGTCGTATGCTTGCTTGAATTCGACGAAATTTTGGTGTACGTCAATGTTGAACTCCCAGCATTTTTCAAGTACCTGCTTGACTGAACAATTGGTCTGTTGTTGATCTACCTGTCCTAAAACCACCTTGATACTCCCCAATAATACTGTTGGCGTATGATCCGATTTCATTTTCTAGGATTTTAGAAAATATTTTATACGCCGTACAAAGAAGTGATATGCCTCTATAATTTTCGCACTGTAGTTTGTCACCTTTTTTGTGGATAGGGAATATAATTGATTGGCTCCACTCTTTCGGCATATGTTGTTGTTGCCAAATGTACTGGATGACTTTGTGAATAGCTTGATAAACACTACTGCCACCATATTTGATGAGCTCCACTGGAATCTCGTCAATGCCCGGCGCTTTATTATTCTTTTGGGCTTTGATGATGGAACAAACTTCATCCAGAGTTGGTGGGGCCAATGGAAGTCTCCGCAGACATCTATAGGCTCCGATGTTCCGGAGCTGTGCGGAGGATTAAGGAGGTTCTTGAAATATGATGCCCATCTTTCCTTAATCTTGAGCTCATCAGCGATTATATTGCCACTGTCATCACGACAGAGCTTGGTTTTGGGCTGATAACCACGTTTCAGGCTTTTCACTACTTTGTATGCTTGTCTTGTGTTATTGCTCGCTAAACTTACATCTATACTTCTCAATTGGTCGTCAAAGTATTTTCTTTTCTTAATCCTAATTATCTTATTTGCTACTCTTCTGAGATTTTCATAGTGTTCTCTCTTCGTCCTGGTTTTCCTACCTACGTATTCTTTGTACGCTTGATTCTTTTTATCTAACGCATTCTGGCACTCATCATCGAACCAATCATTCCTCTTGCGCCGGGCTTGATGTCCGATCGTCTGTTCTGATAGCCGATTTCACTTCCATGCAGAGCTCGTTGCTCGTCTTTAACGATGCATCTGATAAGATGGGAGCCAGCTGGTTGTCGAGGGTCTCCGTGAAATATTCGGCCACAGACGGTGTTTGGAGCCTTTCGATGTCAAATTTTTGTAGCGGGCTGGTCTTCGCTGAATATGCCTTCGACATACGACATCGATAGTTTAATTTGATCAAGTAATGATCTGAGTTACAATTGGCTCCTCGGTATGTACGGACGTCAAGTATGCTCGAGGCCCAACGTTGTTGGATCAGAACATGATCGATCTGGTTTTGTGTGTTGCCATCCGATGATACCCAGGTCATTTTATGAATGCGTCGATGTGGGAAGCAAGTCGAACGTATGACTAGATTTCTGCTACATGCAAAGTCAATCAGGCGCTGGCCGTTGTCATTTGTTTCATCTTGGAAGCTATATCCTCCAGTCGTTCCCCGATGAGATAGCTCATTGCCAACCTTAGCGTCAAAATCACCCAGAATAATTTTTGTGTCGTTTGTGGGCAATGAGTCGACCAGTCTTTCCAGGTGATTGTAACACAATTCCTTCGTTCTTCAGTTGGGGCGTGAACATTAATCAGCTAGATTTTGAAGAATTTCGCTTTTATACGGATCGCACACAACCGGTCATTGACTGCCTTAAAATCAATAACGTGCGATTTGAACTCCCTATCCACAATGAAGGCCACTCCGAATTCTCTTTTTCCAATAGGCTTCCCACTTTTGAATATTGTGTGCGATCTCATGTCTTGAATGTCGTTTTCAGTCCAATTCGTTTCCTGGACTGCCAGTATTTTTAGTTGATATTGACTGGCCTGTTGTAATACTCCTTAACAGCGCCAGGGTAATTGAGTGATCTGACATTCCAGGATCCAATGCCATAGTCCTTTTTTTGTTTGCGAGGTCGTTGCGGTGAGTCCAATCCGTTCCGAGGTCCTTCCGGAGGTTTCGAAACAATTAAAGGTTTTCCAGGGAGGGGGAGTTAGCCCGTCGCCCAACCTCCATTCCGGCGGCATGGTTATTACGTCGATTCCGTTATCAGGCGCGGACGATTTGCCTTCACCCTCTTACGTTCTCACAAAAAAGGTGTAAGTAGGATTTAGTAGTAGAGCTGTAGATGTATTTACAGTTATGAGCATTTCTCGACATTTAATGTTACATTATTGGGAAACGAGTAAACCCGATGTGCACCTCGAGAGCATTTACTACCATTTAATTGGGGGGATTTGGGATGAGGAATCATGGAAGCTATGGGTTGCGGAAACAAGGGGTTCCCTCCTCCTTTCTCAAACAAGCTTCCTTGGTCATTCCTCTGGATGCCGCGTCAACCGGATTTTCCTGCAATGACACATATTTCCAGATGTTAGTGGGAAATAAATTCTGAATTTTTGAGGTTCTGTTTGCAATGAACGTATCCAAAGTATGAGGGTTCTTCGTTACCAATGCCAAAACTATTTCCAAATCACACGATGGAAACACATTGGGTGAGTCTATTTCTGGAGTAGCTATTGTCATTTTTAGTAGCCTTGTTAGCTCCTTGGGAATAGTAATCTCTTGCTTTAGAGGCGCAGCTTTAGGAATTTCTGGCTGACTTGTAGCATAAACTTTATTTTGTGATTCCTTCTGAGTCCTTTGTTTACAGGGTTCTTGCTGTCAGGATCGTACAGTAAACTTTTCCTAGTGAGTCAGTGGTTCGTACGCATACAATAGCTGCGTATCCCTTTTCAGATGCGTCACAGAAACCATGCAGCTAAATTTCTTGGCTTTTGTGGTTGTTAATCAATCTAGGAACCCTGATTACATGTAGCTATGGTGATTCCTTGTCGATTTCAATGCATCCCTTTATTATATCTGGAGGGGCTTGCTGATCCCATTCGATAAAATCTTTTCAAAGAGCCTGCATGATTAATTTCGCTGATACTGTAATGGGTAATAGCCAACATAACGGATTAAAAATGCTGAATTTTTTTGAGAAGAGTGCTCTTTTATTCAGCATTGTACTAGATGATTCAATATTTAGCCTGAACTGAAACGCATCACGATTAGGGTTCCAGTGGATTCCGAGTGTTTGGTTGTGTTTGAGTCGGTAATTTCGAAGATATTTTGCTCAACCATATTTCTAGGCATATTTTAGAGAAGATCCTCACTGTTCGAAATCGACTTTCGAAGGTTGAATCCTCCTCTTAGAAGTAGCTTGATCATCTGGGCCTGTAATTCCATTGTTTCTTCCTTGGGGTCGGCCCCTGTTAGCATATCTTCCATGTAAAAGTCCGACGTGAGAACTTGTTTGGCAATCGAGCATCGATCACTTTTATCTTCTGCTAGTTTCATTAGAACCTTTACTGCCAGATAAGAAGCGGGTCCAGTACCATATGTGGTTGTGTTTATAACATTATTGGATATGTTCATGAGGATGTTGGCGCCAAAGAATTCTATGATAGCTCCTGTCTGGTTCAGCAATTTTAACTTGTCTAAATATCTTCTTGATATCGCCACTAAACACATAGCGCTGCCCCCTCTATCTTAGCAATATGTGGATGAGACCCTGCTGTAGCTTTGCTCTGTTTGTAGAACATCGTTAAGACTCAGACCCGGGGTCGATTTCACGAAGCATCGAAAACAACACGAAGTTTTGTAGTAGTGATGTCCTGCTCGTAAATTGCATGATGTGGTAAATAAAAGACTTTACGGTCGTATCCTTTGAATGACTTCACGGGGCTCATGTGTCCCATGGCCAAATATTCGGTAAGGAACTAGTTGTACTCCTGTTTGTCCGATGGGTTTTTCTTTAACCTCGTCTCCATTTGCAATAATTGCGCACCAGCAGTTTTTCTGGACTCACCAAGCTGCTCTCATCTATTCGAGTTGCCCATGTGCACTTCTTATCCTGACCATCGCGGTTGGAAACAGTACCTGAGGTAACTTAGTACCACACATGTGCAGCGTGACTGCGTCGTCCTTCGTGGAATCAGAATTGGTGGTGAGATGTGCTGAAACGCCTTTAGCGTCAGTTTCCGATGAACTTTTGCTATTTTTGTAGCTTCGGTGAAGTAGACTGTGGTGCTTCTTGCCACAAACAATGCACAATTTTGTAGATCTACATTTTTCTGTCTTGCTGTGCGCATGGCAATTAGGGCATAACTTCTTTTGTCCAATAACCGCATTCCTGTCCTCTATGCTAATTTTTAGGTCTTTGTAAAAAAAATTTTTACAAAGACCTACTAGTTTCGCGACCTGTCTGTCCGTCTGTCCGTCCGTCCGTCTGTCCGTCTGACCGTCTGTCCGTGCGTCACAGCTGGTTTCCTCAGAAACTATAGAAGCTAGAATATTCAAACTTTGTGAAAAGGTCAAAGCTGATGGTCTCTCAAAAGTTAACGTCTTACCAAAAATTTAAAATTTTTTTTAAGGGGGTCCCCCCTTATAACGAATTAGCCCTTAAACATTTTTTTTAATCAAAGGTAGTCAAGTGGGGTATCAAAGCAAAGGTCTTGATTAGAACTTTTAGAATTTGAAATAAAAAAATTGGGGGGTTCAGGGGAAGGCAAAATGTACCCCCCCTCGCGATTGGACACCTTTGAGCCGAAAAATCTTAAAATTATCACGAATGTGGACCTTTATGAGTACAAGGGCAACAAATACCTCAGAAATTGAAATTCATTCAATTTTGTTAATAATATTATGATTTGTAGATTTTAAATTTTCGCCCATAAAACCAAAACGGTACCTTTAAACTTCTGCAAATTTTGGAATTATATAGACTAATATAAGATATTTACGTTCACAAAATTTAATCGAAATCGAATCACAATCAAGTGAGTTATAGCTATTTCAATTGTATGGAATTACAACAATAACATGTGCTTTTCGTTGATGCATAATTGACCTAGGCACTTTTATTTTCTTTCAATTTTCATGAAAATTTAAGGAATAGTGTTTAACTTGAATATGTTCAATCGGCCGAGCACTCAGAAAAATCGTTTAAGCTAGATCAAAATGACGGCTGCACTGTGCTTATGAAAGAAACTGTGTATCTTTTGCATAAATTTGAACGATTTCATATCCAAGTATTGGATGAATAATTCAAGTTATCGATTCACGCTATTAGAAAACTTGTTTCTAACAGTAGCATGTTTACAAAAACGTTCTGGTAGGAGCACTCTCCTGCTTATTTAACTTGTTTTGAACTCGTTACACTGTTATACGTTCTGCACCTTCGAGCAAATGCTGCAACCTTTCTTTATTTGATTGCTAAAGATTTTCTTCTGACTCTTGGTGTGAACATCTGGCTTTTGAGATTATGTAGTCTTGAGGCAATCGAGGACTTGATATCTTTTTTCTAGGGAGTTCAAGAATTCGCCAATGGAAGGTATTTCTCGAGGATTACATTACCTCTCTTCAAATATACGCAGGCTTTCTGTATCTAGCTTCCGCATTGTAATGCACAATATTATTGGTCCCCATTCATCGGTATTGCATTTTAACGTTTTAAGTGCCTCCATGCATTCTCTCATGAGGTCGTACAGCATTATTATATCTTGCTGTGATCTATGTTCTGATCTTTTTGCGTCAATAATTGCATCAATATGGGTAGTTATTATTTTACGGTTATTCTTGAACCTGGCACGAAGGAGGCTTAGTGCAATTTCATTGTTGCAGCTGGCAAGTTGTAGGTCGCTTACCATCCGTCTCGCATCTCCTTCCAGTGCATTCAGTAGGTACTGACTTCAGTCGACGTTACTTAAATGGTCGTTATTGTAGATGACATTTAAGAAGATATCGAGGAATGGCTGCCATTGCTTATAGTCGCCATCGAATGTCGGAAATGGCCAGTTGACTGAATGGTTGATGTAGCCAGTAAAAGTGGTGGCACTCGAATAGCTTAAAGTATTGGTTACTATATGTAGGCCGGTTGGTAACGTAACTGTGATAGTATTAGCACTGGTTGCCGATGGGAAGCTTGCTGGTGCCGTTATCGTGACAGAATTTGTTGCGGTTAATGCATCATCCTCTGTGGCGATTAATTCTGATGTTGCGCTAAATCCAATTTCACTTCTCCCTAGATAACGATATTTTAAAATGCTGTCGCTGGTGTTAATGTAAATATCATGAGTTCGTTCGTAAAGTGTTTTCTGCGAGATATGGATGTTCGGCTAGTATAAGCTGCAATAACCGCTTGTGCTTTTCTGAGAACTCCCTCCAATGTTTCTCCAGATCCTCTAACCTTTTCTTGACATACTCCTCACTTTTTCTTTCAGCAGAGTCCTCTTTAAAGTTCCTTCAGCACGAATCGCGTCAGTGAGGGAAGACTCACTGACGCGATTCGTGCTGCTGGGGACCTATCTCCTCGGCAGTACGGCTTTAGAGCAGGACGTTCTACCATTGATGCGATTGCACAGGTGGTGAACGCGGTCCAAAGGGCAGAGGCATATAGTCGCACCAAGCGACGGATCGTCCTGTTGGTGACATTCGGCGTCAGGAATGCCTTCAACTCCGCCAAATGGGTGGATATTCTGGATACGCCGGAAAACTATTTTCAAGTTCCAGAATATCTAATGCGGCTTTTGAGGAACTTCCTAAAGGACCGAAGCCTGCTCTACGACACGACACAGGGCCAACGAAGGATAGAAATAACATCGGGTGTTGCCCAGGGATCTATCCTTTTTTTTTTTTTTTTTTGTGGTAGGGAGGTGAAGGCATTTATGCCCGCCGAGTCTGGCAGTGTGGGACTCCCATGGAGGATACCTTTGGACTACCCACTAAACACCTCCCCTGTCAATCTGAGAACCTAGCCTGGAACCGTTTGACACATTACTTCGGGCCAGGTCTCGTTTTGTTACGCCGTGGGGCACCTTCAAGCTGGGGAGTCCCTTTCCTAGCGGGAGGGGAGGGGGAAGAGGAATTGCCAGAAGAGCGATCCCCCAGCCCCAGCGCCTCCGGCTGTTGTGAGTCCCTTTTATATTTTAGGACTGCCCGAGCATAATGTGCCACCTGGTTCCATTTGTCAACCGATTCGAGCATCACCGCAACTATATTATACGGGGTGAGCTCTCCCGTCTCCCTGTAGAGTTCCCTTCGCAGCCTGGCCCATTTGGTACACGCAAAAAATGTGTGACAGGCATTGTCCTCCTCTCCTGGGCAAAACCGACAATCGGGAGACCGTGACTTGCCGATCTTGTGCAGGTAAGACTGAAAACACCCGTGCCCGCTCAAAAGCTGGGTCAGATAGAAGTCAGTCTCACCATGCCTTCGATTTAGCCACGGTCTCACATCCGGGATGAGGCGCGCAGTCCACCTTCCCTTCGTGCGATTCCTCCAAGACTGCTGCCAATCGTTGAGCGAGCGTTGTCTCTCCTCGCGGATAACGATCTCCCTCGCATCCTCGTTTCGGCGCAGGTAAATAGCGCGGCGCTCTCTAGCAAGGAGGGCGAGAGGTATCACGCCTGCAATCACTCTCACCGCCGAGTCGGAGACTGTTGGATACGAAGATGCAATTCTCAGTGCTCCTCTTCTCTGTACCTGTGCCAATCGTTTTCGGTATACCTCCTTGCTGAGAGCGTCGCCCCATACCTCTGCTCCGTACAGTAGCACTGACCCTACAGCACTCATCAAGAGGCGTCTTCTTGATGGGCTGGGTCCCCCTACGTTGGCCATAAGTCGACTCAGAGCCGATATTCCCGAAGCAGCCTTCTCAGCCGTTGCCCTGATTTGCTCAGAGAAACTCATCTTCGAGTCGATCAGTAGCCCCAGGTACTTCACCGCTGGCTTCGATTCGATTTGTATATCTCCAATACTGATCATCCTTACTCTAGGGATTCTCTTTTTTGTCAAGATGACCACTACGGTTTTCTCTAGTGCTAAACTGAGCCCGCGAGCAGTCATCCAGTCCCTCACTCGGCGCATTAGCATACCTAGCCTAAGTTGCGCTTGTTCAACGGTGCGTCCGGCGACCAGAGCCGCAACATCATCCGCATAGCCGACCAAGCGCGACTCATCTGGCATCTCAAGTCTCAGTAGCCCGTCGTAAGACACGTTCCACAGGTCCGGACCAAGGATAGATCCCTGGGCAACACCCGATGTAATTTCCATCCTTCGTTGGCCCTGTGTCGTGTCGTAGAGCAGGCTTCGGTCCTTTAGGTAGTTCCTCAAAAGCCGCATTAGATATTCTGGAACTTGAAAAGAGTTTTCCAGCGTATCCAGAATATCCACCCATCTAGCGGAGTTGAAGGCATTCCTGACGTCGAGTGTCACCAACAGGACGATCCGTCGCTTGGTGCGACTATATGCCTCTGCCTTTTGGACCGCGTTCACCACCTCTGCAATCGCATCGATGGTAGAACGTCCTGCTCTAAAGCCGTACTGCCGAGGAGATAGGTCCCCAGCAGCACGAATCGCGTCAGTGAGTCTTCCCTTGATGAGTTTCTCTAGCACTTCCCCAGCCGTGTCTAGCATGCATAACGGGCGGTATGCAGACGGCGATTCGGGATTTCCCTTCCCCTTGCTGACCAGCACGAGCCTCGCCACCTTCCATCGTACCGGGAAAACCCCGTCCCGTAGGCAAGCGTTGAATGTGCTGAGCAGCAAGTCAGGACAATGGTGATAGACGAGCTGCAAAACCTCAGCTGGAACACCATCTGGACCTGGAGCCTTCCTCGCTTTCAGGGAGAGGACTGCCTCCTCTAGTTCCAGCTGTGTGAAGAGTGGGCACTCGACTGCTGTTTCACCATGGACAGCGTCAACACGGACGCGATGGGCGGGGAAGAGTCCCCGCACTATCGCGTCCATCTTTTCCGCGTCATGTATACAAGGCTTCCGTAGGGCGCCAAGTTTCCCCATGACCAGCTTGTAGCCAAGGCCCCACGGATCCCTATTTACATCGTCCACGAGGTCTTGCCAGCATCGGGCCTTGCTCTTGTTAATAAGCCTGCGAAGATATTTCCTGCCGGACCTGTATGCTGCTAGCCTAGTGTCTGCCTCCTCCCGTGTTCGCGCCCGCTGGGCCTCTCGCCGAAGTTTGTGACACTCGCTTCTTTGTTCGGCGATCTCGTTTGACCACCAGTATACTGGAGGCTTACCATGTCGGGGTCTCCGGCGGGGCATGGAAGACTCGCAAGCAGCTATGATGGTACTCATAGTTGAGTTCACCAAGTCCTTGGCTGTAGGCCCTCCACTCCCTGGCAGAGCTCCCAGCAACGGTGCGCCTGCCGTAAGCGCGTCAGTGAACTTCTCGACGTCCATCCTCCCAGTTCTCCATCCGAGGATTGAAGTTTGGGCATATGCACGCAGAGTGGCACCGTCGTGAACCTCAACAGCTATATACTGGTGATCATTAGCCGAGTAGTCCTCTAGTACTCGCCAGTTGTGTACTCTAGGTACCAGGGACTCCGAAGCGAGTGTCACATCGGGTATGGTTCCTACGCAACCCCAGCGGCGGAAAGTAGGGGTGTTACCAGTATTTAGGACAAAAAGCGCTGTTCTGGCCGCCATGTCCAAGATTTGCTTTCCCCTTGGGTCGGATTGTGGCATACCCCATTCGATGGCTCTAGCGTTGAAGTCTCCCCCGACCAGCATGTGGCCCTCTGTGTTCGAGACAGCGTCCTCCAGAGCATCGAGTTTGGTTCGAAAGGATCGCATTGCCTCGTTAGGCGTCAGATAAACACTGAAATATGTTATCCCTGAACACCGCGCCCACACAAAACCATCCCCGCGTCCATGGCCCTGCACCTGAAGGCGGGCGCTGTCTCGAACCCAGATGGCCGAGGTACCAGTTTTGTCAGGGTACCACGCTTGCGAGTCCTTGTTATGATGTTGCTCGCTCAGCAACAGAAGGTCAGCTTTCTTATCCCTCGCAAACTGCTCAAGTAGGTCCTGGGCGTTTGTGCTTCGGTGCAAATTGACCTGCAGGATACGGATCATTTGAGTATCGATTTGGCTTTAGCTAGGGCCTCCTTGAAAACCCGGCATCTCCCTGTCCCCGGCTCATGTTTGAGGTTGCCGGGTGCTAGCTTAGCATCCTTGCAAAGAATGCATTTTGCCTCGTTCGTGCACTCCTTCCTTTTGTGCTCCGTTTCACCACATTTGTAGCACAGAGATCTCCTGTCGGGTCCCCTACAGCCATACGCGGTGTGTCCGTATTCGAGGCATCTGAAGCAGCGGATAGGGATCGCTCTTCTCCGTATCCTGCAGATCACCCAACCTATCTTAATTTTGCCCTTCGCCAGGATTTGCTGGGCGTCTTTATCAGCTAGTTCGACAATAGCCATGCGTTGCCCCCTTGTGTTTTCACGTGTCAACCTTGCCTTGACTTCACTTAAGCTGGGGAACTCCCTCCTAATGGCATCCTCTACTTCAGCTTTGTCCGTGACGCAGTCGAGGTCCCTGATTTCCAGGGTGGCCATTGGTTCGAGCGAGGCAACCGTTGCCGCATCTCCAAGAACCTTTTGAACCGCGTCACGGAATGCATCTTTGTTTGTGGCCTCTGGCCCGAATTCCACCAGCAAGCCACCGGTTCGGGTTGTCGAACTGCTTTGATGGCAGTTTTGGTGTCGTCTGGCTTGACCGCTCCTTTAATTTCACGGAGGACATCTGCGTAGGTTCGGCCCTTAGTGGGTTTAATAAGCAGTGCCTCCCGCAAGAGTTTGCGCCGCGGTTTGCTTTTTGTTTTCTGCGGTATATCGGGGGGTTCTTTGTTCTTTTCGTGGTTGAGCTCTTTGTCTGTTTTTTCTAGGAGTAGCTTTTTGGCCGCTTTTTTCGCTGCCTTGTTTCGCACCACATGAAACTCCTCGCCTGGAGTGTCAACTTCGTTTATGGTCTCGTCCTTCCTCCTTTTCTCACAGTCGCCTTCAATTGGGCTACCAGCCATTCTTTTGCTGCTGCTAGGACCCACTGATGCCTCGAGGGAGAGCGTGTCTTTTTGGTGCTTTTCAGTTGCAAGCCACCTCCGCCTGTAGTGCGTTATGCGGCCAAAAAGCTCCTCCAGTTCAAGAATGCCATTCTTGACACTCTTGCCTATGTTTTTCTGCACTTCGCAGGCAGCCCTTAGTTGTTTGACGATATTCCCCGCTTTCCGAGTAAGCCGCTCCTCTTCGGCGCGGTCAAGGGCGATTGTGTTATTTGGCGCCACCTCTTGGGAGAGGCCCCCGTTTCCTAGCCCTTTTGCTTCTATCGCTTGGGTCGCGTTTGAAGTGGCGTCGGCCAACGGCAAAACTTCTCCCTCCCCCAGTCTTACACTGGCCTCCGTTGGTGTCGCAGCTTGATCCGGATTGTGTACGTCTTGCACTGGGCGCTCCGGGGTGCGCATAGTCCTTCTACTGCGCCCAAAGGCCGCAATGATGCCAGGTTGCACAACGCACTCTGCCTTCTTTCGTTCGTTAGTCCGTCTGTGGTCTGTCTCCGATGATTTAACCTGTGATGTTGACTTTGACAGTGTTTCTGGGGTTTGCTGCCTCCCCCCGCAATCGGTGACTTGTTTAATCGGTGTTCTTGCCAACAGCGGTTTTTGCTTGAAAGGGTTCTCCGTGCTAGCGTCCTGTTTGCTTGTGGTTTCATTTGTTTGGTTCATTTTATTGGGTTCCCCCTCGGAGCCGCTATCTCCGTTCGTGTGTGTAGTCGCCTTTTTGGTCCCATGGTTATCTTTGCAGAGCAGGGAGGCCATGCGAGGGTTGGCACAAGCCCTTATGGGGACAAGTGCTCAGAGCCAGACCAGCGCTAATCGGGAGTCCGTCTCAACCGAACCTACACCACCAACCCAATGGTGCGAACTTCGAACGTACTCCGAGGCCTGCCAAGGTTTTACCGGGACGGAGACGGTATGATAGTTGAATCGGAGCCGTTCACACACGAGTTTCACCTCGGCGCTACTGTGCAAAGCAACTAGGTCCAAACCATCACATCCGCCAGCCCAAAGCGTCAATTCCAGTTCGTTGTCCAAAGCGTAATCCAGATACAATAAGAGGGAACCTCACGGCACCCCCCATATCCTCGGGTCCGTGGGGGCGGCACTCCCCAAAGAATGCTAGCCTCCAAGAATGTTCTTGTCGACCGGCTTTCTCCCTGCGGGAATTTCCTCGGGTACGTGGGGGCGGAACTCCCCAAAGAATGCTAGCCTCCAAGAGTGGTCTTGTCGACCGGCATTCCCCCTGCGGAGTTTCCTCGGGTACGTGGGGGCGGAACTCCCCAAAGAATGCTAGCCTCCAAGAGAGCTCTTGTCGACCGGCATTCCCCCTGTGGGGTGCATTCCCCCTGCGGAGTTTCCTCGGGTACGTGGGGGCGGAACTCCCCAAAAAATGCTAGCCTCCAAGAGAGCTCTTGTCGACCGGCATTCCCCCTGCGGGGAGGGATCTATCCTTGGTCCGGACCTGTGGAACGTGTCTTACGATGGGCTACTGAGACTTGAGATGCCAGCTGAGTCGCGCTTGATCGGCTATGCGGATGATGTTGCAGCTCTGGTTGCTGGACGCACCGTTGAACAAGTGCAACTTAGGCTAGGTATGCTAATGCGCCGAGTGAGGGACTGGATGACTGCTCGCGGGCTCAGTTTAGCACTGGAGAAAACCGAAGTGGTCATATTGACAAAAAAGAGAATCCCTAGAGTAAGGATGATCAGTATTGGCGACTTACGAATCGAAGCCAGCGGTGAAGTACCTGGGGCTACTGATCGACTCGAAGATGAGTTTCTCTGAGCAAATCAGGGCAACGGCTGAGAAGGCTGCTTCGGGAATTTCGGCTCTGAGTCGACTTATGGCCAACGTAGGGGGACCCAGCCCATCAAGAAGACGCCTCTTGATGAGTGCTGTAGGGTCAGTGCTACTGTACGGAGCAGAAATATGGGGCGACGCTATCAGCAAGGGAGCTATGAGAATTGCATCTTCGTATCCAACAGTCTCCGACTCGGCGGTGAGAGCGATTGTAGGCGTGATACCTATCGCCCTCCTTGCTAGAGAGCGCCACGCTATTTACCTGCGCCGAAACGAGGATACGAGGGAGATGGTTGTCCGCGAGGAGAGACAGCGCTCACTCAACGATTGGCAGCAGTCTTGGGTGAATTGCACGAAGGGAAGGTGGACTGCGCGCCTCATCCCGGATGTGAGACCGTGGCTAAATCGAAGGCATGGTGAGACTGACTTCTATCTGACCCAGCTTTTGAGCGGGCATGGGTGTTTTCAGTCTTACCTGCACAAGATTGGTAAGTCACGGTCCCCCGATTGTCGGTTTTGCCCAAGAGAGGAGGACAATGCCGGTCACACATTTTTTGCGTGTACAAAATGGGTCAGGCTGCGAAGGGAACTCTACAGGGAGACAGGAGACCTCACCCCGGATAATATAGTTGCGGTGATGCTCGAATCGGTTGACAAATGGAACCAGGTTGCACATTATTCTCGGGCAGTCCTAAAAGATAAAAGGGACTCACAGCAGCTGGGGCTGGGGGATCGCTCTTCTGGCATTTCCTTCCCCTCTCCCCTCTCGCTAGGAAAGGGACTCCCCAGCTTGAGGGCGCCCCACGGTGTAACAAAACGAGACCTGGCCCGAAGTAATGTGTCAAACGGTTACAGGTTGGGTTCTCATGTTGACAGGGGAGGTGTTTAGTGGGTAGTCCCACACTCTGTGCATAAATAGCATTTACCTCCCTACCACAAAAAAAAGTTCCTTAGGATTCTTGAAATTTCATCCGCAGAATTTTTCTGACATGTGAGAAAGTTATCTGTGTGCGTAGCCATAATTCAAGATTAATTCTTCGAGATTAATGGAGTATGGTTCGGTTTTTAGTTTGTCCCAAAAGCGTGTCATCTTGGAATCGGCGAATCGCTACTATATAGATGACGTTTGAATTGGTTCTAAATTCGACTGTGTGTTGAATCTAGCTACTTTTGTGGATCGAATTGAGCCAAAATTCATCGGTGTGTTAAATTTAATTCTTGACGATAGCGTTCGTATTGAGAAATCAGTATTCAACAGTGTATTGGTTCCTATTCCTAATGAATTGCTCCTTCAAAGCTTTGACTGGATGGAACGTTAATTCAACTGTGTGTTGAATTCAGCTTCGGATGCGCCCTCCGAATTGACTGGAAATGGTTTGATATCGGGATTCAACTATGCGTTCTAAATTGAACTGTTTGTTGCTTATTACAACAGTGTGTAACAGTGCCTTGAGTCCAGTTCTTGATGTGTATGCCACTGGTGGATGAATTGGCTCTAAATTTAACAGTGTGTTGAATTCAGCTCCTTTAGGCATCTTGCGATAAGGATAAAGATATTCAACAGTGTGCTGAATATGAGGTTTATTACAACAGTGTGTAACTATACGTTGAGTCCAGTTCTCGATGTGGAGAACTGGATGAATTGGCTCTAAATTCAACTGTGTGTTGAATTCAGCTCCTAATAGGGTCCTTGCGATAAGGATATCGATATTCAACAGTGTGTTGGATATGAGGGTTGATACAACAGTGTATTGTATCCTGGTTTGAACTAACTGATTGTTCTTAATCAGGCTCGACAGACCATGTACAAAACTCAACCTTGTGTTGAGTTAAGTATCATTGAAAATTGTTAAAATAGGGTTGTGTAAATTAAAATATGTAATTACCTATAGTCGTCTAGCATGAATAAATCTGGCCAAATTCTGACTGTGCACCGAAGCAAAGCTTCTATGCAGCAAATAAACTCCTAAGTTTGGCCGAAACTCCAGCCAAAGTAAATGAACAGAAAATGTCTTTCTCGATTTTCAATAACCGCCAGCCAAAGAATACTCAATGGCCGAATCTTTATTGACTAACGGGTCAGAACCTTCTGCTCCCGAATATACAACTTCTTACAGTATTTATACTAAATTCTTAAACATAAAATTGCTTAATTTATTGCTTACCGACCTCATTAACTAGTACTCAGAGTTGTGTGGTCTCGTGACCCACAAATCAATTAACACCTCGTAATATATTCATATGCATTTGTTATTCAACATACAATAACTGCACAAATGTATATGTTGTGTAACCTTTTCTCTGTGCCATAAATTCTTACCATTTCAAGTGTGTGTGTAATGATCCAAGAATGCATGTACGCACATGGCAATGTTTTTGTTTATCTTTCGTAATGCGGAAGAAAGTGAAAGCGAAATCGTTGAGTGCTGATTATTGAGTTTTTACATTACAAGTGTGTTCCACTTATTGGTGAGCAATATTTTAAATGTTTGTATGTACATGAATAATTGTATGTATGTTAATTTGTGTGTAATGTAAAATAATGAATGTTTTTAGATTATGTGCGAATGTTTTGGATATATGATTGAATGAATGTTTTACGTCTTAATGAATGAATGTTTTTTAAATTATGTGTGATCATTACACCCTCCGCGTTTTTGTTGTTGAGCGTATACTAGTATTAAGCGAAACACTGAAAATATCAAACATAATTACAAACATTTTGTTTGTCTTAATTGATTATTATGTAATTCTTTTTGTGCTCCATTAACATCAATTATAGAGTTTACACCTTTTCTTTCTTTTACAACGAAAGGTCCCAAATATGGTTTCTGGTTTTTCTTACGATTATTATTCTTAATTAATACCTTATCACCAATTTTAATATCTATTGGGTTAATATCTATTTGTTTTTCTAATCTATCCTTTTTAACTTTCGCTATTATCTCTCTAGTTTTAGGGTTTTGTACTAAAATACAAAACCCTATTGCAATCACGACCTGTGTCCGTCTGTCCGTCCGTCCGTCCGTCCGTCCGTCTGTATGTCACAGCACTTTTTCTCCGAAACTATAGCGGCTATAGCAATGAAACTTTGTGGAAAGGTCAGAAGTGGTGACTTCTTGAAAGTTCAAGGGTGGAAAAATTTTTCAAAGGGGTTTAAGGGGGGTCTCCCCATATAGGGAGGTGACCCCTCAAAAAAAATTGTTCACCATTGGTAGTAGAGTAGGGTGTCATTGGAAAGGTCTTAATGAGATCTTTACAAAACAAGTCTTAAAATTGCCTTATGAGTACCGAGGGGGGCAGGGGAAGGGGAAATGTACGAACTTTTCGCGAACCCCCCTCCGTGATTGGACCCCTTTCATCCGAAAAATCTGAAAAAATCATGAATGTAGGCCTTAATGAGTACAACAACAACAAATACATGAGAAGTCGAAATTCACTCAACTTTGTTAGTAATAGTATGATTTATCGATTTTATGTTTTCTTGAATAAAATCTAAACAGTACCCTTAAATTCAATAAAATTTAGCAAACACTACTACTACTTTGTAAGATTGATCTTTTCTGAAAGTTTCATAAAGACCGAATAGTATTTAACGAAGTTATAGCGATTTGAATTTTCCTGTATTACTATGGAACAATATGCCCTGTATTACTATAGAAACATATGGCTATGGAGCCATATGCGCTTTTTACCGACTTAGACTCTACAGCTTTGCTAGGATTTGCATGAAAATTTCAGGAATGATAGGTATCATGAAGATGAGTACATCAAAGAGGCAGGAGAGAGCTCCTAGCAAAAGGGCTTTGTAACCCTTCTAAGATTCGAAAAAACAGGCCATGAATCGATGATTACAGTACAGAGGAGTGGCCCCTGAAAAAAAATTTCATGAAAGGAAGCCGATATGAGTATCAACTGAGAGTTCTCTATGAGAGCTTTTCAAAACAGTTCTTAAACTGACAGTTTTTGCTTCAGTGGGGGCACAGGGGGGGTAATACATGAAAAATGTGTTTCCTCCCTCGCGAATGGACACCCGTGATCTAAAAAATCTGAAAAAATAACTATAACAAATACCTCAGAAGTCAAAATTCTTTCAACTTTGCTAATAATAGTATGATACTCAAACATGACATGTTTCTTGATTTTATTCGTTGCTGGTTACTGCATTTTGTAAGTTGAGTACAAAACCCTTCTGACAGAGCATAGGTCTGTCTACCCAACTTGTTTTATTTATAGTTGCTTTAAGTCCTAGTTTTAATTCATTAGCAAAGTTGTCAAGATTAGCGCTGGTCTGGCTCTGAGCACTTGTCCCCATAAGGGCTTGTGCCAACCCTCGCATGGCCTCCCTGCTCTGCAAAGATAACCATGGGACCAAAAAGGCGACTACACACACGAACGGAGATAGCGGCTCCGAGAGGGGACCCAATAAAATGGAGCAAACAAATGAAACCACAAGCAAACAGGACGCTAGCACGGAGAACCCTTTCAGGCAAAAACCACTGTTGGCAAGAACACCGATTAAACAAGTCACCGATTGCGGGGGGAGGCAGCAAACCCCAGAAACACTGTCAAAGTCAACATCACAGGTTAAATCATCGGGGACAGACCACAGACGGACTAACGAACGAAAGAAGGCAGAGTGCGTTGTGCAACCTGGCATCATTGCGGCCTTTGGGCGCAGTAGAAAGACTATGCGCACCCCGGAGCGCCTAGTGCAAGACGTACACAATCCGGATCAAGCTGCGACACCAACGGAGGCCAGTGTAAGACTGGGGGAGGGAGAAGTTTTGCCGTTGGCCGACGCCACTTCAAACGCGACCCAAGCGATAGAAGCAAAAGGGCTAGGAAACGGGGGCCTCTCCCAAGAGGTGGCGCCAAATAACACAATCGCCCTTGACCGCGCCGAAGAGGAGCGGCTTACTCGGAAAGCGGGGAATATCGTCAAACAACTGAGGGCTGCCTGCGAAGTGCAGAAAAACATAGGCAAGAGTGTCAAGAATGGCATTCTTGAACTGGAGGAGCTTTTTGGCCGCATAACGCACTACAGGCGGAGGTGGCTTGCAACTGAAAAGCACCAAAAAGACACGCTCTCCCTCGAGGCATCAGTGGGTCCTAGCAGCAGCAAAAGAATGGCCGGTAGCCCAATTGAAGGCGACTGTGAGAAAAGGAGGAAGGACGAGACCATAAACGAAGTTGACACTCCAGGCGAGGAGTTTCATGTGGTGCGAAACAAGGCAGCGAAAAAAGCGGCCAAAAAGCTACTCCTAGAAAAAACAGACAAAGAGCTCAACCACGAAAAGAACAAAGAACCCCCCGATATACCGCAGAAAACAAAAAGCAAACCGCGGCGCAAACCCTTGCGGGAGGCACTGCTTATTAAACCCACTAAGGGCCGAACCTACGCAGATGTCCTCCGTGAAATTAAAGGAGCGGTCAAGCCAGACGACACCAAAACTGCCATCAAAGCAGTTCGACCAACCCGGACCGGTGGCTTGCTGGTGGAATTCGGGCCAGAGGCCACAAACAAAGATGCATTCCGTGACGCGGTTCAAAAGGTTCTTGGAGATGCGGCAACGGTTGCCTCGCTCGAACCAATGGCCACCCTGGAAACCAGGGACCTCGACTGCGTCACGGACAAAGCTGAAGTAGAGGATGCCATTAGGAGGGAGTTCCCCAGCTTAAGTGAAGTCAAGGCAAGATTGACACGTGAAAACACAAGGGGGCAACGCATGGCTATTGTCGAACTAGCTGATAAAGACGCCCAGCAAATCCTGGCGAAGGGCAAAATTAAGATAGGTTGGGTGATCTGCAGGATACGGAGAAGAGCGATCTCTATCTGCTGCTTCAGATGCCT
Organism: Odontomyia ornata; assembly: GCA_963969285.1. Lineage (NCBI taxonomy): Eukaryota > Metazoa > Arthropoda > Insecta > Diptera > Stratiomyidae > Odontomyia > Odontomyia ornata. The sequence goes on along the minus strand of OZ017742.1, from coordinate 178,597,615 downwards.
CGAATACGGACCCACCACGTATGGCTGTAGGGGACCCGACAGGAGATCTCTGTGCTACAAATGTGGTGAAACGGAGCACAAAAGGAAGGAGTGCACGAACGAGGCAAAATGCATTCTTTGCAAGGATGCTAAGCTAGCACCCGGCGACCTCAAACATGAGCCGGGGACAGGGAGATGCCGGGTTTTCAAGGAGGCCCTAGCTAAAGCCAAATCGATACTCAAATGATCCGTATCCTGCAGGTCAATTTGCATCGAAGCACAAACGCCCAGGACCTACTTGAGCAGTTTGCGAGGGATAAGAAAGCTGACCTTCTGTTGCTGAGCGAGCAACATCATAACAAGGACTCGCAAGCGTGGTACCCTGACAAAACTAGTACCTCGGCCATCTGGGTTCGAGACAGCGCCCGCCTTCAGGTGCAGGGCCATGGACGCGGGGATGGTTTTGTGTGGGCGCGGTGTTCAGGGATAACATATTTCAGTGTTTATCTGACGCCTAACGAGGCAATGCGATCCTTTCGAACCAAACTCGATGCCCTGGAGGACGCTGTCTCGAACACAGAGGGCCACATGCTGGTCGGGGGAGACTTCAACGCTAGAGCCATCGAATGGGGTATGCCACAATCCGACCCAAGGGGAAAGCAAATCTTGGACATGGCGGCCAGAACAGCGCTTTTTGTCCTAAATACTGGTAACACCCCTACTTTCCGCCGCTGGGGTTGCGTAGGAACCATACCCGATGTGACACTCGCTTCGGAGTCCCTGGTACCTAGAGTACACAACTGGCGAGTACTAGAGGACTACTCGGCTAGTGATCACCAGTATATAGCTGTTGAGGTTCACGACGGTGCCACTCTGCGTGCATATGCCCAAACTTCAATCCTCGGATGGAGAACTGGGAGGATGGACGTCGAGAAGTTCACTGACGCGCTTACGGCAGGCGCACCGTTGCTGGGAGCTCTGCCAGGGAGTGGAGGGCCTACAGCCAAGGACTTGGTGAACTCAACTATGAGTACCATCATAGCTGCATGCGAGTCTTCCATGCCCCGCCGGAGACCCCGACATGGTAAGCCTCCAGTATACTGGTGGTCAAACGAGATCGCCGAACAAAGAAGCGAGTGTCACAAACTTCGGCGAGAGGCCCAGCGGGCGCGAAAACGGGAGGAGGCAAACACTAGGCTAGCAGCATACAGGTCCGGCAGGAAATATCTTCGCAGGCTTATTAACAAGAGCAAGGCCCGATGCTGGCAAGACCTCGTGGACGATGTAAATAGGGATCCGTGGGGCCTTGGCTACAAGCTGGTCATGGGGAAACTTGGTGCCCTACGGAAGCCTTGTATACATGACGCGGAAAAGATGGACGCGATAGTGCGGGGACTCTTCCCCGCCCATCCCGTCCGTGTTGACGCTGTCCATGGTGAAACAGCAGTAGAGTGCCCACTCTTCACACAACTGGAACTAGAGGAGGCAGTCCTCTCCCTGAAAGCGAGGAAGGCTCCAGGTCCAGATGGTGTTCCAGCTGAGGTTTTGCAGCTCGTCTATCACCATTGTCCTGACTTGCTGCTCAGCACATTCAACGCTTGCCTACGGGACGGGGTTTTCCCGGTACGATGGAAGGTGGCGAGGCTCGTGCTGGTCAGCAAGGGGAAGGGAAATCCCGAATCGCCGTCTGCATACCGCCCGTTATGCATGCTAGACACGGCTGGGGAAGTGCTAGAGAAACTCATCAAGGGAAGACTCACTGACGCGATTCGTGCTGCTGGGGACCTATCTCCTCGGCAGTACGGCTTTAGAGCAGGACGTTCTACCATCGATGCGATTGCAGAGGTGGTGAACGCGGTCCAAAAGGCAGAGGCATATAGTCGCACCAAGCGACGGATCGTCCTGTTGGTGACACTCGACGTCAGGAATGCCTTCAACTCCGCTAGATGGGTGGATATTCTGGATACGCTGGAAAACTCTTTTCAAATTCCAGAATATCTAATGCGGCTTTTGAGGAACTACCTAAAGGACCGAAGCCTGCTCTACGACACGACACAGGGCCAACGAAGGATGGAAATTACATCGGGTGTTGCCCAGGGATCTATCCTTGGTCCGGACCTGTGGAACGTGTCTTACGACGGGCTACTGAGACTTGAGATGCCAGATGAGTCGCGCTTGGTCGGCTATGCGGATGATGTTGCGGCTCTGGTCGCCGGACGCACCGTTGAACAAGCGCAACTTAGGCTAGGTATGCTAATGCGCCGAGTGAGGGACTGGATGACTGCTCGCGGGCTCAGTTTAGCACTGGAGAAAACCGAAGTGGTCATCTTGACAAAAAAGAGAATCCCTAGAGTAAGGATGATCAGTATTGGAGATATACAGATCGAATCGAAGCCAGCGGTGAAGTACCTGGGGCTACTGATCGACTCGAAGATGAGTTTCTCTGAGCAAATCAGGGCAACGGCTGAGAAGGCTGCTTCGGGAATATCGGCCCTGAGTCGACTTATGGTGAAGTACCTGGGGCTACTGATCGACTCGAAGATGAGTTTCTCTGAGCAAATCAGGGCAACGGCTGAGAAGGCTGCTTCGGGAATATCGGCCCTGAGTCGACTTATGGCCAACGTAGGGGGACCCAGCCCATCAAGAAGACGCCTCTTGATGAGTGCTGTAGGGTCAGTGCTACTGTACGGAGCAGAGGTATGGGGCGACGCTCTCAGCAAGGAGGTATACCGAAAACGATTGGCACAGGTACAGAGAAGAGGAGCACTGAGAATTGCATCTTCGTATCCAACAGTCTCCGACTCGGCGGTGAGAGCGATTGCAGGCGTGATACCTGTCGCCCTTCTTGCTAGAGAGCGCCGCGCTATTTACCTGCACCGAAACGAGGATGCGAGGGAGATCGTTGTCCGCGAGGAGAGACAACGCTCGCTCAACGATTGGCAGCAGTCTTGGAGGAATTGCACGAAGGGAAGGTGGACTGCGCGCCTCATCCCGGATGTGAGACCGTGGCTAAATCGAAGGCATGGTGAGACTGACTTCTATCTGACCCAGCTTTTGAGCGGGCACGGGTGTTTTCAGTCTTACCTGCACAAGATCGGCAAGTCACGGTCTCCCGATTGTCGGTTCTGCCCAGGAGAGGAGGACAATGCCTGTCACACATTTTTTGCGTGTACCAAATGGGCCAGGCTGCGAAGGGAACTCTACAGGGAGACAGGAGACCTCACCCCGGATAATATAGTTGCGGTGATGCTCGAATCGGTTGACAAATGGAACCAGGTGGCACATTATGCTCGGGCAGTCCTAAAATATAAAAGGGACTCACAGCAGCCGGAGGCGCTGGGGCTGGGGGATCGCTCTTCTGGCAATTCCTCTTCCCCCCTCCCCTCCCGCTAGGAAAGGGACTCCCCAGCTTGAAGGCGCCCCACGGCGTAACAAAACGAGACCTGGCCCGAAGTAATGTGTCAAACGGTTCCAGGCTAGGTTCTCAGATTGACAGGGGAGGTGTTTAGTGGGTAGTCCAAAGGTATCCTCCATGGGAGTCCCACACTGCCAGACTCGGCGGGCATAAATGCCTTCACCTCCCTACCACAAAAAAAAAAAAAAAGTTGTCAAGATTGTATGATTTTGTAGTTAATTTCTCGTCATTTGGTAAAAATGCTAATTTTCCGAAAACTAACTCATATGGTGTATAACCAGTATCTACATTGTCAATCCTCGGGCCTCTCCTTTTCCTACTGTTTATTAATGATCTCCCCTCTGTAATATCCTCTCCCTGCCTCCTATATGCTGATGTTTTCAAAGTGTTTCGTATAATTAAGACTCTTGACGATTGTCAGTTTCTCCAAAAGGACCTACTTAATCTGTGTAGCTGATGTTTGTCACATTCCCTTGGTTTAAATGTTTCAAAATGTTTTAAGATGAGTTTTACTCTCAAAACAGTTACTTTAACGTACAACTAATCCCTTTGTGGTGTTATTCTCTCTTCAGTGGACTCATGCAAAGACCTTGGTGTAATTGTTGATACCAAGCTCAAATTCGATATCCATATCCTTAGTATAACTGCCAGAGCATCCGGATTTATTCTGCGACATCTCCATAAATTTGGAAGCATTCCTACCGCTGTTCGTTTATTCGCCTGCCTTGTTCGCCCACTTCTTGAGTACTGTTCAGTTGTGTGGTCTCCTCGACAACAGTATTTAGTGACCTCACTAGAATCTGTCCAGCGAAAATTCACCAGGGTTTTGTTCTATAAATTTAATTTGCCGTATGAATCCTATGATCGTCGGTTGTCTATACTTCGCCTTCCTTCTCTGTCGTCACGTAGAAAGTTTTTAGATCAATGTTTCCTATACAAACTGTACCACCATCATATTGCATCCGCTCTTAGCGACGATTTGCACTTCAGTATTTTTGTTTCAATTTCAATAAAGTTTTTCTAACTCCTAGATGACCTCCATGGGGTGAACTGTGATATTCTTTTATTAGTTTATGTTGGATATCTTTATTTAAAATTTTCGTAGCTGGGGTGTATATTAATATATTTGTCTTTAAACGCGTTTTATTATTATTTAGTTGCAACTTGTAATATATCCTCTTGAAATCCTCAATGTGTACACTATCAAATAAGTTATCACTGCTTGATAACGCGAGCTCAATTATTTTTATTTTGCGCAAAGCATCAATGAGTTTCTCCATAATGAAATCTAGATTTCTTTTAGGATTATCGCTCTTCGATTTATATATAAAGGATGATAACTTCTTTTCATCAGGAACTGATTCGCTGGAAAACACATACTATTATTTCATTTAACGTACGTACGATTTCTAGTGTAGGATTTCTTAATTCATTTATCCGCGGTATATTAAATTTCAGCTTTGTAACATTTTTGACGTCATTTAACGATGTGCAATACCAAATATGAAGTTGATCAGGCTCCTATTGGATATTGGCATCGGTTACATTGCTTTCTTGTGCACTTGTATTCTCTTGTTTTTTTATTCATACCCCTTGTAATGGCTAAAGTTTTCTTTACTGATTCATCTCTTTCTGTCGGAATGGTACTTTTTTAAATATCTGTATTTAATTCAATACGAGATAAGGTATCAGCATTTGTATTGATTTTGCCTTTCTTGTAAATAATTTCAAAATCAAAATCGGATAAATCTAACCTTATTCGTGTAAGTCTTGAAGATGGGCTCTTGTGAGTAAACAATGAAACTAATGGGCGCTGGTCTGTCACCACAATAAATTTTCTACCATATAGGTATGGTTTGAAAAAGTTGATACCCCAGTGTATTGCAAGTAATTCCTTTTCAATTATAAGCTTATTGAGTTCACATTTATTCAACGATTTACTTACATATGAAATTGGTAGGTCAGAACCAATTTCCCCTTGTGACAAGACTGCTTCTAATGCATAATTAGATGCATCAGTCGTCAAAATAAACGGTTTATCGAAGTCCGGATATTGTAATATTGGTGGTTCTATTAATTTTGTTTTTAATTGATTTAAATGCATTCTGACATGTTTCATCCCATATAAAAATTGCGTTCTTCTTTAGAAGTGAATTGAGAGGTTTTGCGATGCCCGCAAAGTTGGGAATAAAACGCCTATAGTAATTGCAAAATGCAACGAATCTACGAACTTCATCCGCATTTTTCGGAACTAGGTAATCCTTGATTACTTGGTACTTGGAAGGATCAGTTTTTATGCCGTCTTTAGTGATAAGATGACCTAAGTAGACAACCTCTGTTTTCAAAAACTGACATTTACCAGGATTAAGTTTAAGATTGAATTTCTTTAATCTTTTGAAGACTTTTCTTAAATTCTCGTTGTAGTGATTAATACTACATCCAAAAACAATTATATCATCGACATAAAGAAAAGCTTCGAAATCAAGTCCGCAAAGTGCAATTGTGAGCATCCTTTGAAAACTGTTCGAAGAGATTTTTAAACCAAAAGGTAATCTCTTGAACTGATAGTGACCATGATTATCAGAAAATGCTGTCAATGGTCTTGACTCTTTTTCTCATTCTATTTGATGGAATGAACTAGTCATGTCCAGAGTCGAAAAGTATTTAGCCCTGCCCAGTTTATCTAAGATGTCATCTAGTCTAGATAGAGGGAATTTATCGTTGACTACTTTAGTATTTAGTCTCCGAAAATCCACAACTAAACGCCATTTCTTTTCAGTACCATCACTTTTCTTCGGTACCAAAAGTAACGGTGAGTTATATGGGCTTACGGATGGCTCAATTATCTCCGTCTTTAAGAGATCTCAGACTTGCTTCTTTATTTCATCACACTGAGAATTGGGAAGTCGATAATTCTTAGTGTACACCGGTATATTATCGGTAACATTTAAATTTTGAGTATAAAAATTGTTAACACAGCTTCTCATCGCCTAAGTGGAAAACATCCTGATATTCTTTTATTATCCCCAGAAGACTATCTTTAGGATCATATGAAGATATATTGATGGAATTAAGAAGTGTACTGAGACGTGTAGTGTTAGTACTCTTGCATCCATTGAATGCCTTGACTTCAAAACTACGTAAAGGCACAGTGCCGATAATATTTTCAATACCATCGATTGTGACTTCGGAATCCCTTGAATTCAAAACTACGTAAAGGCACAGTGCCGATAATATTTTCAATACCATCGATTGTGACTTCGGAATCCCTTGAATTCAAAATTTTTATGTGCTTGATCCCTTTGGATGGTATAATGATATTCCCTACAAATATACCTTCCATTATTTCCTTATTCAGGATTATCATGTCTTCTTTAATTTCCAAGTTAATCGGGAAAATACCTTCGGTTCTGGCAGATATTTTAATCTGCCCAATTATATTCTGCTTGTAATGCATAGGTAGTATTACTTCTTTCTCATTTACTAGAAAAGATATTGTGTAGGTCTCGTAATCTATCTTGCACAAGAACTTTTCCAATAAATCTCTACCTATTATCCCATCTGTATTGATAGGAAATTTCTTACCCACAATGTAAAATTTTCCATGAATAATGTCATCATCATTCAAATTCATCTCAAGATCTATTGATCCGTAAGATGTAATTATCTCATTCGTAATCCCCGTTAACTTACACTTATCATCCGACCAAAATAATTCGTCACTGTTAATTTTCTCACATTTACACAAGGAAACGCCTGCTTCTGTGTCTATCAAAAATTTCAATTCTTGAGACGCATTCTTGCAAAATACACTAATGTACTTTGCACAATTATCCGAGATTTTATAGACTCTTTGTCCGGAAGGAATCTTTACTCCATTCCGGAGTCCAACAAGTTGTCCTGTTCCTGTACAAAGTTGATATTATTCCTTTCTCTACCATTACGTCTATTACCTCTGTTATTGGTATTATTACCCCTATTGTATGTATTGTTCCGACCGGTATTATTCCTATTGTCATCTCTTCTTCTATAATTGTTCCTATTATAGTTACCATTATTACTATCATTGTTATCAACATGAACACTTTCGTCATTATTACTGTTATAATTACGTCCCCTATAGTTATTCCTATAACCGTTCTTATTATCATTACTAATTCTATTATCGCTATTTCTATTTTTATAATTCCTGTTTTTTTTCTTATCGCCTTGGTTACTTTAATTCCTATTTTTCCTATAATAAAATACACTATTCATTTGTCTTGATTCAGTCTTTTCTACCTCAAGAGCTATATTTGTAGCATCAGAGAAACTCGTCGGTCTTGCCGAAAAGATAGTGCTCCTCAACTGGTCATTTAAACCTTTTTTGAACACTGTCAATGCATAAGTGTCATTTATTCTCACAATCAAATCCCTCTGTTCTTGAGTAACATTCGGACCAAGATCGGATATTTGCAGACCACTTAGCTCATCTACTAACTCCGAAATCTTATCCTTATAAGCGGAGACACTCAGTTTTCACTGGGTAAATCCACTTAAAGTGGTATGCAATTGAGGTATAGTGTTTGGGCTTTTATATTTTGAGAATAATGGTGCCAGTCTCCTAAGTGAAAGAACCACTTATTCTTTCACCCGGGCCATCTTTGGCTATCAACATGATAGCACATGTTCTTGGCCCGATGGAGACCAGCGTTTCCAGCATAGGGCTGGTGCCAGCAAACAGCGGTTTCGTTGTAGGTGATGAACACTCCTCAGGAGCTGCCACACGCCATCACCTACAGGGCAGCTCGACCGCGTGGTCCCAAGGTGGGTATTGGACCTTATACACATGTGGAAACACACCCAACATGCAAGTTATACGAGCCGTAAGCTTCCACATAGACTGTGGTTGTCGACTACAAAGTGTTGAGAATAATGGTGCCAGTCTCCTAAGTGAAAGAACCACTTATTCTTTCACCCGGGCCATCTTTGGCTATCAACATGATAGCACATGTTCTTGGCTCGTATAACTTGCATGTTCGGTGTGTTCCCACATGTATATAAGGTCCAATACCCACCTTGGGACCACGTGGTCGAGCTGCTCTGTAGGTGATGGCGTGTGGCAGCTCCTGAGGAGTGTTCATCACCTACAACGAAACCGCTGTTTGCTGGCACCAGCCCTATGCTGGAAACGCTGGTCTCCATCGGGCCAAGAACATATGCTATCATGTTCATAGGCAAAGATGGCCCGGCAGAAAGAATAAGTGGTTCTTTCACTTAGGAGACTGGCACCATTATTCTCAACACTTTGTAGTCGACAACCACAGTCTATGTGGAAGCTTACGGCTCGTATGACTTGCATGTTGGGTGTGTTCCCACATGTATATAAGGTCCAATACCCACCTTGGGACCACGCGGTCGAGCTGCCCTGTAGGTGATGGCGTGTGGCAGCTCCTGAGGAGTGTTCATCACCTACAACGAAACCGCTGTTTTATATTTTGCATTTAACCTTGTCGCTAACTCTTGAAATGTCTTGGGAATTCCTGAACTCGCTATTGCCGTCTGTACCGTAACTGATAACTTTATATTACATACAAAATCAATGAGAGCTTCCTTCCCTGATGTAGACAATGTGTTATAAAAGATATTTCAAAAATTGCTGAAGTGATTTAAAACATCCTTCAAAAACAGGAATTGTTTTCATACAAGATTCTAAATTGAACTCTGCCATTTTTGCTAAATTCAGCTTTTTCATACAAACAAGACTTTCTGACAACAAAGACAATAATTTCACAAGATTTTCCTTCAATTCCAAAGTCTTATCTTCCTTCTCACTACTAAATTATAGCCTTGCCTCTTCGTTTAAGCCTTCAATGTGCAATAATTTTAGATTTATTGTCTCGTCTGTGTAGGGACGATTTTTACTTTTCCTAACATTTGCCCAAAGTGGATCTAACTCCCTTATAATTTCCTCTAACCTCTGCATTTAACATAAAAGTATTAAAAAGAAAAATTGAATTTAAACATTTATGTTTCTATTTAATCTACTTTTCACATAATTTCTATTCTTAATATGATATACGTATAATATTGTTAAAACTACAAAAAAAAATTAACGAAGTGACAATACTCTGCTTGTATTCTATAATAAACGATTCGTTCACGTTCGTAGTTGAACATTTATTTCCCATATTTTTCGCTTAGCGAGTTTAACTTCTTGAACAGGCTTCTCTGTACTTCTCCTTCGGAAATTGCTATTAACCGATGCAATTCCTTCCTTTCGTATTCATGCCTTACGTCCTGCCCGATGTTTCCTTTTGTTGCGCTTATGTTCAGCTTCAACCGCAGGTGTTGGTCGCTTCTGCCTTTTCCAGTACTCCTCCACAGTCAACCTTTTCGGACCTAACTCAATAGTTGGCGCAGGAGTGTATGCAGGTACCTCAACAATTACATTCGCCTCTGGTTGATATTCTTCTCGATTTCTGTGCAGTTCTTCCTCTGCTCGGGCCAATAATTCCTCAAATCTCTTATTTAGCATCTCCATCTCAGCTGAGTCGAATAAAGCCCCCATAATTGTCCTATAGTTTGCAGGATTGCCATGTTAAAATAGGATTGTGTGAATTAAAATATGTAATTACCTATAGTCGTCTAGCATGAATAAATCTGGCCAAATTCTGACTGTGCACCGAAGCAAAGCTTCTATGCAGCAAATAAACTCCTAAGTTTGGCCGAAACTCCAGCCAAAGTAAATGAACAGAAAATGTCTTTCTCGATTTTCAATAACCGCCAGCCAAAGAATACTCAATGGCCGAATCTTTATTGACTAACGGGTCAGAACCTTCTGCTCCCGAATATACAACTTCTTACAGTATTTATACTAAATTCTTAAACATAAAATTGCTTAATTTATTGCTTACCGACCTCATTAACTAGTACTCAGAGTTGTGTGGTCTCGTGACCCACAAATCAATTAACACCTCGTAATATATTCATATGCATTTGTTATTCAACATACAATAACTGCACAAATGCATATGTTGTGTATCCTTTTCTCTGTGACATAAATTCTTACCATTTCAAGTGTGTGTGTAATGATCCAAGAATGCATGTACGCACATGGCAATGTTTTTGTTTATCTTTCGTAATGCGGAAGAAAGTGAAAGCGAAATCGTTGAGTTCCACTTATTGGCGAGCAATATTTTAAATGTTTGTATGTACATGAATAATTGTATGTATGTTAATTTGTGTGTAATGTAAAATAATGAATGTTTTTAGATTATGTGCGAATGTTTTGGATATATGATTGAATGAATGTATTGCATCTTAATGAATGAATGTTTTTTAAATTATGTGTGATCATTACAAAATTAAACTCGACTACTTGCTGTCCGAATTCAATAATGATTTATTAATAAATATCACTTTTCATTTATAATCAAATTATGCTGACATGTTTCAACCAAAGTTCAATGAATAATTACAAATAAAATTGCTTTTCATAAATGCTAATGTACTTCTGGTTAAGGTAAGATTGCTGATTATTAAATGCTAATGTACCCCGTCTCTATTTGTTTTGTATGTATCACATCTAAAAAATTTGTGATCAAGGCCGTCCACTTCGTTGCAGGACCTACACATTTCAGAATGTACGCATTTTGCCTTGAAAAGTCTCAAGTTGTTGGATCCTTTGTTGACCAGAATTCTATTCATTGATTTAATGGTTTTTCGCCTCTCACGTGGTGGGCAGTGCAGGCAGTGTATTTTACTTTCGCTAATTCGGTTTCCGGGTAAATATTAAAGAGGGCTTTACTTAACTCTCTTGTTGTGAGCAATTCGGCTCTATCCTTGGTGAGCTTTTCGGCAATTTCAAATGTCTGTACATTGGCGGTACTACGTGGGAGTCCATTAGCTTTGACAGCATAAACTTTTTCGAAAAAATATTTTTGAGCATTTGCAAAAATAGTTATTCCATATTCAAGTTTCGGTCTGATTAAGGCTTTGTATAGATTTAGGGCGTTATTTGGTTTGAAATTGTTCATTGGTCTGCACAACGTGCGGATCAGATTTTTTTGGTTCCGTTTGCTGGTGATTTCCCCACTCCATTCTTTAAAGGATCCTGTCCTGTTTATTCTTCTGCCAAGGTAAAGAATGCTGTTTTGCCATGCGATATGACCTCCGTTTATGCTGAGGGTGTGTTGTGGGTGTTTATGCCTGAAAAAATTTATCGTTGTGCTTTGGTTGGGTTTACTTTCAAGCCCAGTGAGTCGCAAGTTCTGCTGAAGTCATTTAGTTTAGCTTGCAACGTGTCCACGGTGGCTGGGAGCTTTCTTCCTTCTACAAGCACGATGAAATCGTCGGCGTATTGTAGGACCATGGTCCTTTCGTTAGCAAGCTGATATAGAACAGTGGTGTACAGGTTAAGTAGGAATGGGCTTAAAACGTCACCCTATGGTAGGCCGTTGTTTACGGTGATCCTTTGATTGTTAAACAAGGTTCTATGGCTAAGATGTTCCATGATCGTTTGTTTTAGCAGGTTGAAATCTATATGTTTATAGGCATTTGCAATATCGAAAATGACTGCTATTTTAAAATTGGAACTCTTATCTTTTTCTAATTTGAGCATTAATGTGTTGAAGCAGGCCGATGTCGACTTGTTTTTCCTATATGCGCAGCAAGTTAGGCTTCAGTATTGGGGCGATTCTAATTGTCCTGCATGCATCAAGGACTCTGCACTCAACAACAACTTTATTAGTAGACTCGACGAGGCATTGAGGGTGGTTTGTAGCAAAGATTTTTAACATACTGTAATTAATTGTGTCAACCCCAGGTGTCGTGGGCTTCCTTTGTTCGTTGAAAATCGGATGTACATCCTCAGCTGTAAATATGTGGTCTATTACAACGTCAGTAACAACTTCCTTGGTGATATAGGTGCTGGAGTGTTGCCTGCTCCTAATTTACTGGAGGAATGGAAGGGTTAGTTCCTTGCCGATATGGTCATTTGAGTTTCTGTTTTTGTCATTTTTGATATTAATAAAGGTCCAGAACCGCTTTAAGGACAGCTTTCTCCCATCCTTTCTTTTTGGCCTCTCTGACCGCAGTTTTCCACTCATATCTCACTTCGTTTAAGGCAGACCAGTTCTCCAGGTTTTTCAAGCGCTCATACTTGTTTAAAGCTACATTTTCCCTGCTCCAGATCTGCATAAGTTCTTTCAACCACCAGTACTTGTTGGTGTATTTGATTTTTTGGCGTTTTGTGTTGTTGGTGATTCGGCTTACTCCATTGAAGATGTCCTCAAAGTTTTCGTTGAAATGGCTAGTCGCGATGTCATTACCAATCCTGTCCCTGTCCCAACATAGTTGCCAAGTGCTAGGATCCATTTTGATTGTAATATTAATGGGAGAGCTATTGTACAGGTCGTCCTTGACTTCACACCATATGGTCATTTCAAAAGGTACGTTTGACAAAGTAAAATCCGGCGAGGATTGAATCTATTTCCCCTTAACCGTGATTCTTTTAAAGGTGTAGGTTCCCGTGTTTAGTATTTTGCAGTGTTTGTGCGGTTATCCCCCCAATGGGTGTGTCTTGCGTTCAGGTCTCATCCTATCACCATGCGTATAGTATAGTGAAATCCAGTTGTTTTTTGATTTGATCCAATCCAGTTTTGAACGCTGTAGCAGTGACGCTGGGCGGAGACGAGGACCAGGTTAGTTTATAAATTTAAAGTTTGCACTTCAACTGCTTCCAGATCGGTATTTAGATTGATATGTCTACTATATTTAGTATCTTTGGATAGAAGGATACCGACGAAGACGTAGTTTCTATATTCGGCGTTGCAGTTATAATTACTAAGGACCTCTTGAAGGAGTGCACAGGCGTAGTAATGCCTAATTAAGTGTGTTTGTATGCTGTCCTTATGTTTTGTTAGACTCTGGACGTTGAGTTATTAAATTTGAAACGTATTATTTGAGCCTATGATCATGTTTTCCACCTGTGTGATGGTGCGCTCCTGGGGTCCATGTATTCCTGTTTATTGATTTTGTATACATAAGTAAATATATGAATAAAAGAACAAATAACGGGATGATTGAAAACAAAAATTGACTATATAACTAAATTGAAAAGATGCATTAATAAATATACGAACAGTAAAACAAATGGGTGTCTGCAATAAATAAACAAGTTGAGTAAGCAGGAGAGTGCTCCTACCAGAAGGTCCTTTTAAACATCCTAGGGTTAGAAACAAGTTTTCTAATGGCGTGAATCGATAACTTGAATCATTCATCCAATACTTAGATATGAAATTGTTCAAATTTATACAAAAGATGCACAGTTTCTTTCATAAGCACAGTGCAGCCGCCATTTTAATCTAGCTTAAATGATTTTTCTGAATGCTCGGCCGATTGAACATGTTCAAGTTAAACACTATCCCTTAAATTTTCATGAAAATTGAAAAAAAAATAAAAGTGCCTAAGTCAATTTTAAATATATATAGGGTTTTCCAATAAGAGGTGTTATTTTGAATAGATCTTCTGATTTAACAAATTGCGACTTCTTCCTTTGGAGCCACGTGATAGAAAAGGCCTATTCCAATAGCCCAGCGTCGATTCAAGATCTCAAAGATGAAATTCGTGAGGCTATCGAGGACATAGCGCAACCACTTTGCGATTTGGTTATGGAAAATTTCATGAAGAGGATCTGGTCCTGTAAGCGTGTCGTAGTGGTTATTTGCTCAATGTTAATTATTGCTATTATCGGCATATCTTCTTCTTTATAATGAAAAAATCATTCGATCATTTGTGTTAAAAATGTCATTTTTCTTTTAATATCAAAATAACACCTCTTATTGGAAAACCCTATATCAACCATAAACACGTGTTATTGTTGGTATAATTCCATATAATTGAAATGGCTATAACTCACTTGATTATGATTCGATCTCAATAAAATTTTGTCAACATATATATCTTATGTTATTCTATATAATTGCAAAATTTCAAGAAGTTTAAAGGTACCGTTTTGATTTTATGGGCAAAAAAGTAAAATCTACAAATCATACTATTATTAACAAAGTTGAGCGAATTTCGATTCCTAAGGTATTTGTTGTCCTTGTACTCATAAAGGCCCACGTTCGTGATAATTTTCAGATTTTTCGGCTCAAAGGTGTCCAATCGCGAGGGGGGGACACAAATTTTGGGTACGTTTTGCCTTCCCCTGGACCCCCTAATTCATAAAATGATTTTTTTATTTCAGATTCTAAAAGTTCTAATTAAGACTTTTCATTTGATACCCCATTCGACTACCTTTGATAAAAAAAATGTTTAAGGGCCAATTCGTTATTATGGGGACCCCCCTTAAAATTTTTTTAAATTTATGTTAAGGCCTTAACTTTTGAGAGACCATCACTTCTGACCTTTTCACAAAGTTTGAGCATTCTAGCTTCTATAGTTTCTGAGGAAATCAGCTGTGACGCACGGACAGACGGACAGACAGGTCGCGAAACTAGTAGGTCTTTGTAAAAAAAATTTTACAAAGACCTAATTAATGAGTAAAAACATGTATGATTCCTTAAATAACCATATAAGCGTATAACTATATAAATAAACAACTGAATGAATAGATAATGATAATAATAAATGAATTGGTAAATAAATATGTGAAAAAAATAAATAAAAACAATAAATGGACGAATTAATAAAATAACAATAAATGGATGAATTAATAAATAAAAGATAAACTGTAAAATAGAATGAAAAGAAGGCTGACCATCTTAGGTCATTGTCTCCAGCGGCCCGACTCGAACAGTTGTTCCCTCTCTTCTTAGAATATATTTACAAGAGTGGTTAACCTTCAACAACCTTTTTTAATGGGAGTGAGTCCGCTCCCCTGCTGGCATGCTCGAGCGATAGTAGGAGGTTTTTTAATTTTTCGTTACCCCTTTGTATTTCTGGGGTTTTATGCGGGTTTGTGTATATCGGTTTTGGATTTAATTGTATAGTTTCTGCACTTGGGAAAACATTATTACTTGTCGTTTTGGTGGGATACGTCTTTTTAGGACGTGTGACCGCAATCTTTGCATACGTGTATTTCATAATGACTTTTCTCATTGCTGTTACAAAGAAGACATCTCATTCGGCATGAGCCACTGTCGCATTCGGTAGATCCGCATTTAAGACATTTACGTATCTGCAACAGTTTCTGCACTGTCTTGGCCTATACTTGAAATATTTCATTTTGGTTTTATGATACGCGATATTTAAACCATCTGGCAGAGTGTTTCCCTCTACGGTAATCTTTATAATCTACATAGGGATGTACCGCGTAGAATTATTGGGGCCTTTTCTGTTAAGTCTGATCGCGTTCACAATTTTGATGTCGGCTAATTCGATTCCGATCCTATTACATCAAAAACTCAGTCATGTTTAGGTCAAGATCTATGTCCCTAACTACTACGTATCTGTAAATGAATTTACATCTAGGTTATGTTTTTTATACGAGCCAATGTCAATTGCGTCATTGGCATCCTTTGGCGATCTGAAGATGACTTTAAATTTCAAGCCACTCTGTTGTACGTCAGATACGTAAAGGTTAGCCTTCTTGTTGATCAGAAAGAACCGGATATTGAACAGGCTGCATAGTTATTATATTTTTGCCGGTGACCTGAATGCCAAGCATACATCATGGCTAAACGCCACCAATAATCCAAGAGGTGTATTCCTGAAATCATGGATAACAGAGAACGAAATTGAGTACAGGTGCAACCTTTATGGGTCGGAGTTCCCAACATACCCTAGGACAAACTCATATTTGGACCTCTGCATTGGTGACGCAAGACTTGAATGCAGCTTTAATAGTCCTGAACGGAAACTGCAGGTGCTTCCTTATGATAGCGACCATAACGCAATCGTAATGGAAATCAATCATCAAAGGGATGATTTCTTCCTCATTCCAGTTCAACATGAAAACCATCGGTTGAATTTCAGAAAAACAGACTGGGGAAAGTTTCAAAAGAAGTTTAATCGGGAGTACCAGAAGCAATGTCCTCCTTCTGATGATGGCAACGCTTGCTCAATGGTTCCTAATAACAGAAATCTAACTGACGATGAAATAGATGTCTATTTGTCGAAGTTAGAGAAGCTGACGTTGGAAACGATTGAGAAAGTTGTTCCCAAGATTAAACATCGAAACAATATGGAAGGATATGAAACACCAACCATCGCAAGGTTGAAAAGATTGAAAAGCCTTCTTCTCACCCGCGTCAACAATATTTATCGACGATTTTTGGACTACAACCATCCCTCGTTGGCTTTGTTGAAGTTACATCTGAAGAATGTCCGGAACTTAATCCGGTCATATTTCAGGAGTGAGGTCAGCAATCAATGGGCGGAAAAACTGAGGGGTATTAGCCCACAGGACCCAGTTGGCGTTTTCGCGAAAGTGAATAGCTTATTCCGCAGGAAGTCTCGAGTGAAGGTATCGAATCTTGAAGTCGCTAGTGATGAGATAAATCTTCTCGATAGGGCTGGTATCGGAATTGATAGTACGACTCCGGATAGAAATGGAAACAGGATTATATGTGATGGATTGCAGAAGCTTGCCCTGATTGGAACACAATGGTTCATCTGCCAAACCCAGAGAGAAGGAATGAAATATTTTCGGAGGTCGTTGAAGCAAAAGTTTCCAACTTCAAGTCAAGCCTGAACGGCCAATCAATTCTTCATTTCGATGAAACGTTAACATCTGACCTCATACCGACCATGAATCTTATTGATTATTTTGTCAGCTATGAAGACTTGTGTTTCATATTTCGCAGAATAAACAATAAAAAATCATGTGGTACTGACGGTATTCCAAATATAGTTCTCCGACATTTGCCTGAGGTTGCTATTAGGAATTATTGCATATTGTTCAACAACATGTTGAGCAATTCATATTTCCCAAATGAGTGGAAAAAGGCTAAGGTATTTCCGATCCTGAAGAAAGGAAAAGAATCTTCATGCCCTAAAAGCTATCGCCCAATCGGCTTGCTGCCTAACATCAGCAAGGTGTTTGAAGTGATACTCAACAGAGCATTAAACGCCCACATTGAGAAATATGAGTTGATGCCGAATTGCCAATTTGGTTTTCGTGCCAGGCATTCGACCATACATGCAGTAACGAAAGTAACCTCAGACATTTGTTGGAAACTAAACAACAAAGAATGTGTTGGAGCATGTCTCATTGATATGGAGAAAGCCTTCGATACGGTGTGGCTAGATGGAATAGTTTTCAAACTTCTTCAGGACAGGTTCCCCAGACACCTTGTCGCCATGATGTGTAATATGTTATACGGGAAATCATTTGTTGTAACTGATGGAAATCTGACAACAATGCGCGAATTCAAGGTCTTGAATGGTCTACAGCAAGGAACAGTTACTGCGCCCCTGTTTTTCTCAATATTCATTCGCAAGCTATTAAACAGCTTTGATTTTAATGTCTCGCCAACGCGATCATTGGTAGCGTTTGCTGATGATCTCATCATCTATACGGCAGACCGAAAAGCTACAATTGTTCAGAGCAATCTTCAAAAAATGTTTAATGATGTGCAGCTCTACACCGACAATTGGCGAATGAAAATCAATGCGCAGAAGTGCGAAACAATTTTGTTTCGGACAACGCTGCAGGGGGCCAGTCAAGACCTGAAACGTCATTGGAAGGATTTCCACATTATGGCTGGTGAGGGTAGTTCAGAACGGGTTCCACATAAATCCTGTGTTCGATACCTCGGTGTTCATCTCGATCAGTATCTGTACTGTATTGAACATGTGAAAATCATGCTCAGTAAAGCACTCAAAGTAGTCATGGCTCTTCGGCGACTCTTTCATTCCAGATACATTGATCAAAAAGTCAAAGTTATTTGTTACAAGACCCTGGTTAGGCCAGTTTTGACATACGGATGCCAGATCTGGTACAACCAGAGTGCTAGTACAATGGAAAGATTAAGAGTTTTCGAAAGGAAATGTCTTCGTGCATGTACTGGTTTGTACAGGAAGCCTGAGACGGATTGGAAGCACTATATATCGAATAGAAAAATTTATCAAACCGCTCAAGTGACAAGAGTCGATATCTTCATATTGAAACTGTAATGTGACGCCTACGCCCGGGAATCGAAATGATTCCGATCCCGAACCCTGGCAACCGGCCGGATATGTATGACTTCGAGGTGTAAGCGGACTTCATCTTTCGTGCGGATATCATTGCGCAGAAAATATTTTTTTTCAAATATTTATATCTGTGGATATAAATATTTGAAAAATAAAATTAATTAAACACCGACACATTTCGAGGCATATCTATCTGGCAATGCCTCCCACAGTTGCCATCCAAAACATCGAATAGAGGGAAAAATGGAAACTGGTTGGAAGTGTCATTCGTCATATAACCTTCAAAGTGGCGACTGACCCTCACCTGCAAAGTGGATTCGAAAATTGCACAGTTCTGGCGGTTACTGGAGCAGTCTGGCGAATATTTCATAGGCCCGACGATTGAGGTCGAGAAACAAAAAAAAAAAAAAGAAAAAAAGGTACGATTAAAATATTCTACGATGGGATATTGATTTAGATGTTTACAGGATTGAAGAGCTACACAGTCTGCATTTCCTACTTCAACGGGAAAGTTACCCCCTTTATCCACTTCCAAGCCGATGACTGTATCAAGTGGAGAATTGCTGGAAATCTTACCGGAGGAGAATGCTGTGCTGTTCTTGTTCGTGGTCTTAACCTTCTTCCGTATTTATAAAGTGAAACGTAAGTGTCGGGAAAATTGCTTGTTGCAATCAGAAAACGGAAAGGGTGATCCAGATAATGACGGAGAATCATCAGCAGTCTTGATTGAAAAAGGCGAAGACTCCGACGAAAGTGATTATGTTGGCAATCGGCAGAGTAACAACTGTGTAGTATGCCAAGCGACCACATGTGACGCCTACGCCCGGGAATCGAAGTGATTCCGATCCCGAACCCTTGCAACCGGCCAGATGGGTATGTCCTCGAAGTGCCAGCGGACTTCATCTGTCGTGCGGATATCGTTGCGCAGAAAATATTTCTTTTCTTTCCAAATATTTAAATCTGTGGATATAAATATTCGAAATATAAAATTAATCCAAACCCCGACACATTTCGAGACATATCCATCTGGAAATGCCCCTCCACCGTGGCCATCGAAAAACTATGCCACTGGCGACAAATGGAGAGGCACATTGCCGCCATGTGGCGTGCCATTCCACACACATCTGTTTTGTCCGATGTGACAACCGGAAAAATTTGACAGCCACATGGAGTAAAAGGAAAAGTGTCGGTAGCAGCAGGTTGGCGCGGTCCTAAATGTGGGTAAAACTAAATTAAGAGGTAAGTTTTTTCGTTCGGCTTACATCGACGAATGCCTTACCATGTTTTGCTTGCAGTTCATCGCTCCATAAACTGGATTGCTGACACAACCATTCAAGGTGGAAAATCATTACAAATGGCAGCCGAAAGACGTCCTAAAAGCGAACGATCGACTTTCTGCAAGTGGGAGCCTGCTGAAACAAAAGTGCGGATATCGCCTCATATGTGCGGTCAAGGAAGTATTATCTACCAGGTCAGACCGTTTTCAGCAAATATTACTCGCGCAATATCCTCCTTTATAAGGGGGCCAACATTTACATCAGCTTGAAATAATTCAGGTCTTGCTGCCTCCATTACCAGATGATACATCTAGGTCTCATTAGGTTATGTCACATCGTATGGAAGCTAGTTTTGCGCACAAAAGTTTCTCCATAATTTACCCCCGGTTCAAATAGTAAAACAATAGCTTATAGAATGAAGAAAGTATCCATGAACTCTGTAACATTAAATTAGTGAAGAGAGAATTGATTTCGTGCCGGAAATAATGTTAATATGTAAGATAGTATTGCTTAAGCATTTCAAATTCAACGCCTAC
Organism: Odontomyia ornata; assembly: GCA_963969285.1. NCBI lineage: Eukaryota > Metazoa > Arthropoda > Insecta > Diptera > Stratiomyidae > Odontomyia > Odontomyia ornata. The sequence continues at coordinate 178,577,288 of OZ017742.1, read as the reverse complement.
GAAAGTATTGCAATGTTACGGATTGGAGGTATTCAGGCGTTAACTCAATGCCCGCTTCAAATTTTAAAACTTTTTGCTGTGAACGAAATGTGGTAAAAATATTCTTGCGTGTGCGTGTGAACTTGCCAGTTTTATTTGAATAAGAAGTTTAATTGTGATTTATATAAAAATTCGAGAAGGCGATTTGTGTTAACTTCATTTCCGTATCCGCTTGCCAATTTTATGATGTTACAAAATCATATCAGCTTTTATGTTAGCGTTCGTTTTAACTTTTTCTACTACCTTGACGAAAGGATAGTCAGTAACGCGGAGAGATATATGAAAAACAACTCTGCGTAAAACTTTACTTAATAGAAGTGTCTACGAGCATATGAACCAAAAGCAATACATAAAATTGATTTTTGTTAAACGCTAAGAACACAAAAGTCTATTTCATTTAGGATGTTACCTTATTTCGTCGAATATTAACGACTAGTTTCTTATAATTATACAGAACTATTTTGTATATACAAATTATTCAAATATGAAAAATATCATTTCCGGTGAATCATGACAATGCATTGTCGGACGAAAAATCATTTAAACCTTAGCGATTAAGGTAATTTTGTCATAATTAATACGCACTTGAAACTTTAATTTTCTCCTTTACGCGTGGATCCTTATAGTCAAACGAACCAAGGTTTGAGATCTAAAAGAAGAAATAATGAAAAAGACACATCCTATCACTCCACCAACGAAATTTATAAATAAAATCCAAACTTAAACATTCAGAAAAATACAAAAAGGCTAAAGACAAAATGAATTTGTTTAATCTCCCGCGACAAACAAGTATCAATGCAAAATAAAATTGTCCAGTGTAGAAGTTAATTTAATATTACTTGATTTTTTTTTTTTAAAAATGATGAGCAACATTTAAAACGCTACAACCTTTAAAGCTGTTACAAGAAAAAAAAAAAAGCTGATTACAAAATATTTGAATGCAAACAAGAACTTTCCAACTAGCTTATTACTGATCATTGCTACTTGATATGTGTTCACAATATTAAATAAGTCTGGAATAGTACTGAATTATTGCTTTTCAACAAACAAACAAAAATACTCATCAGGAAACTATTTTTTTTTTGTTTTTTTGTGAGGGCTGGATTGATTATTGATTTTTTTGTATGAGTAAGGAAAGAAATCCTGTGCCTTATGTTGATCAACACAGGCGAAAATTGAAATACCTGTCCAGGAAATTTTGAACGCATAACTTTAACAGTTTTTTTTTTTAAATTTGTAAAATCTCACTTGCTATGAGTAAGCAAATAAATTCAATTGAACAATCAAATCTGGTCTGCTTTTAGTTTCATGCATTGATCATTCCACTATTTGAAAATGGAAACATATTAAAACAATTAAACATAAATGCCCATTTAGATACATCACTTATCAAAGGAACACATTACATTATATTGAAAATATAAAAATTATTTGCATCGTTAGCAACTTGTCACATAGGGAGAATTTATTTACTATACCCTAATATCAAATAAGCATTATATATTCGCTATAGCAAAAGAGGATATAGAAAAATATAAATACTATACAACTAAATATTCGATAAGAGAGGTTATCCTCAAGAATAGTTTTGAATAAGCTTAAGAAATTAATTTTAATTTTTGGTGCAGGCAGTATGTAGATTGATAGAAAACTGTAAATGTAAATTAAAAGAACAAAAAGAAAAAAAAACCCAATCCAATAGAAGATAAACGACGCCCAGTGCTCGAATTGACAGTATTGTGTAAGAATTTAATAGAAGTTAGTTTATGTGATAATTGATGAAATTATTCCATTTTTAGGGTTTTGTACTAAACTACAAAACCCTATTGCAATCACGACCTGTGTCCGTCTGTCCGTCCGTCCGTCCGTCCGTCTGTATGTCACAGCACTTTTTCTCCGAAACTATAGAGGCTACAGCCATGAAATTTTGTGGAAAGGTCAGAAGTGGTGACCTCTTGAAAGTTCAAGGGTGAAAAATTTTTTCGAAGGGGTTTAAGGGGGGTCTCCCCACATAGGGAGTTGACCCCTCAAAAAAAAATTTCACCAATGGTAGTCGAGTAGGGTGTCATTGGAAAGGTCTCAATGAGATCTTTTGAAAACAGGTCTTAAAATTGCCTTATGAGTACCGAGGGGGGCAGGGAAAGGGGAAATGTACGAACTTTTCGCGTACCCCCCCTCGCGATTGGACACCTTCCATCCGAAAAATCTGAAAAAAATCATGAATGTAGGCCTTAATGAGTACAACAACAACAAATACATGAGAAGTCGAAATTCACTCAACTTTGTTAGTAATAGTATGATTTATCGATTTTATGTTTTCTTGAATAAAATCTAAATGGTACCCTTAAATTCAATAAAATTTAGCAAACAGATGACTATTTATAAGATTGATCTTTTCTGAAAGTTTCGTAAAGATCGCTCAGTATTTAAAGAAGTTATAGCGATTTGAATTTTCTTGTATTACTATGGAACAATGTGCCCCGTATTACTATGGAAACATATGGCTATGGAGCCATATGCGCTTTTTACCGACTTAGACACTACAGCTTTGCTAGGATTTGCATGAAAGTTTCAGGAATGATAGGTATCATGAGGATGACTACATACAATTGAAACAAGTCGAAGAGGCAGGAGAGAGCTCCTAGCAAAAGGGCTTTGTAGCCATTCTAGGATTCGAAAAAATAGGCCATGAATCGATGCTTACAGTACAGAGGAGTGGCCCCTGAAAAAAATTTCATGAAAGGTAGCCGATATGAGTATCAAATGAAAGTTCTCTATGAGAGCTTTTCAAAACAGTTCTTAAACTGACAGTTTTTGCTTCAGTGTGGGCACAGAGAGGGGGGGGGGGGGGGAAATACATGAAAAATGTGTTTTCTCCCTCGCGAATGGGCACCCGTGATCTAAAAAAATCTGAAAAAATTATCAAGCGAGATATTTATGGGTATAATTTTAACAAATACCTCAGAATTAAAAAATTCTTTCAACTCAGTTAATAATAGTATGATCCTCGAACATGACGTGTTTCTTAATTTTATTCGTTGCTGGTTACGGCATTTTGTAAGTTGAGTACAAAACCCTTCTGACATGAGCATAGGTCTGTCTACCCAACTTGTTGTTAATAAACAACATGAATTGCTAAAATTTAACCCCGACTTTCCTTTTCAGCGGTTCTTCTTTTTCAGTGGGAAGAGAGAGTGCAGGGTAGGTATGCCGTCGCTAGGGTAGGGTTTCGACAAATCCGCTGAGGTCGGTTTCGAGTCGCGCGCGGTACGCGGTACCTTTGTTGTTTTGTTATTTTATTAGAGTAGTTTTCGTCGGGTTAATTTCGAGTAGCATATTTTTCGGTACCGCGTCGGAACTTCGGAAACGTGAAATGAAAATTAGATTTTGTACTCTCAACTGGATGAATGAAGAAATACGGAGTAACGTAAAGTAGGTTTCTTCTCCGTATGGTTTGGTTTTGATAACGCGTTTTAAATACGGGCGTGTTCAGGTGGCTGAAAATAATATGTAATAGAGCGTAACCCATTCGGAGACCCGCGACCGAAATCCTCTCCGAACTAGCTGGCCGACAAGCAGCCACCGCGTGAATGGGTTACGGTGCACGGATTGGTTGACCTGTGGTACCATCCGTTGGCACTACTCAGACTTAACGTCTAGGACCGATGAGAGGTCGGTTCCGCGTTTGAACTAAAAATGTTAAAAATCATTACAAATGGCGCCCAACGTGGGGCCTAAAACATCCTAAGGGGGAAAGAACTTCGCGTCTTCTGACGAGTTGGTCCTTTACGGAGGATGTAAGGTACTCTGGTACTCGAGTCCCACTATCAGGAGCAGTGGAGTTGTGTGATACACACTAGCAGTCGCTTCACGTGAGTTGTATCTTCCGCTCTCCTTTGTTTGATTTTGTTTTCGCGACAGAATCCTTCCGATGTGTTGTCCCAGGTTAACCTCTGTAAGGACCTTCTATTTTCTTGATGGAACTGCCAGCTTGATGGGTATACCTATCAGCATGGACTCTCAAGAAAATAGAAGGCTACCTTGCCTTTATGTCGCGGAAGGATTCTAACTATTTCGTATGCGTGATAGACGAGTGGTATCGGTTCAACGTTCGGTGGCGTATGCTGGAGTTGCGAAGCCCGGAATGCTTCCACGCGTCGGGAATTTTGACCGCGTACAAAATCGTTACGTTAGCTCTACCACTTGTCTCGTCGAGTCATTTAACGTTGTTTAGAGACGGTTTTTGTAATGTATGTGGGTTTAGGGGATATAATTTCGTAAATCGACCGAAAGCACCCTTTCTTCGGCAGATTACCACGCACTCTCCGTTCCCGTTGGAGGAGTCGACCACTGAAAAGGAAAGTATACTTTAAATACATTTTTTTTTCCCACTTAACATATAGCTCGCCACTATCGGCCACGAAGTTATTTTTAGGCTTTTTCATATATATAGTAGGGTTAACCTTTTCTTCTTTTTTTTAGTAATAAAAAACTTACTTTTACCACACACAAGACAGAACCAAAAATGGCAACGAAGCGGACTCCCGATAAGCGGTGGACCCGGTCCAAAACGGTCCAACCCGCGAACTGCGGGATCTGTTTCGAGGACGTAGTGGAGGGGGTACACAGCGTGCGATTGGATTGTGGACATCTATTCCATCGTGCCTGTGTACAACAGCTCCTCCTCACGTCCGAGCTGTGTCCCTTATGCCGGCGACCCATCGAGCGGACCGCCCTAGACGTCCCCCTCGGAACGCCCCTACCAACGCGTGGAGCAGTGGCGAAAGGAGTTCCAGAGGCCGAACAGTCCCAACCACTTTTAGACCTGCAAGGAGCCGTAGGCGGTGAAGTTCCGGCCGCAAGTGTCGTGTCCGAGGTGACACCCATGCCTTCCGCCCACTCCATTGACACCCTCGTGGCGTTGATGAGGGATATGTCGGAGAGGATTGGCAACCTGGAGGGAAAGCTCCAGAATCTCCCTATGAGCCAACCACCCAGTCGCGTGAGAACTCCGCTTGGCTGGGAGCCCAATCCCAGTGTGGCGATGCCCCCCTCCCGACAATCCGAGCAATGGGTCCCACCTCCAAGGAACTCGGGAATGGATCCCAGAGCTCCCGAATATAGACCACGACACAGTACCGGACCTCCGTTGGTACCTCCAGCCCCCGAGGCCGTTCAGTACAACAGGTCAATCGAGGATGTGATTCCCCCCGGGAACGCATTGACACTTTTTCGAGACCCGACGCCTCGTATCATGGAGAGTTGGCGCCTGAACTTTACAGGGTTCAACGATTTGATATCGGCGGACCGGTTCCTTTTCCGGATTCAGGCGTTGGTATCCAGCACCCTGGGAGGTGATTCCTCGGCCTTCCTCCGGCATGCACACCTTTTGTTCAGCGGCGACGCTGCCGACTGGTACTGGAGATTTAAAGAATCAACGCTACGTCCCACTTGGCACTCTTTCAGTGCAGCCTTCCGCAATCGATTTGAGGATGGCTTCACTGAGAGAGAGCTAAAGGAGCAAATAAAGAAACGGAAACAAGGCGCTCACGAACCGTTCGACCAGTACTACACAAGTATAATGAGATTGAGCACTCGCTTGCGAACTACCATGCCCGAGGACGAACTGGTAGAAATTATCAGAGAGAACATGCGCTGGGATCTCCAGAACAGCCTTCTACATTTTCCAATCAACACCATACAGGGACTGCGCCTCCATGCCCGTAGACAAGAACACTTGGATGAGCGGCGAGGTACCTTCCGTCCACAACCTCGCATAACGGGACCAAATCCCCGAAATCATCACACCGCGGAGTTGATGGCAGCGGACCACCTGCTTGCTGATCCAGTACCAATACCGAGGAGCGGAGCACCACCGGAGCTTGAGGACCCAGCATTGATTGATCGACCCTCCCTGGAAGCGATTACAAGCCCGACGGGCTGTTGGAACTGCCGACAACCGGGACATCGGTTCTATGCATGTCCAGCGGAGCCGACGCTTTTCTGCTACCGCTGCGGGAAGGCCGACACCTACGCACCTGACTGTGCAAATTGCAAAGGGCGAAAAAACTTGCCACCGAGTGCCGCGACCACCCGTTGGCACTCCTAAACCCCGGACGAACCAATCTTGACCCTATCACTAGCTATGACCAAGCTCCCAACATGACTCCAACTCTGCTGACTCGCACCGCTAAACACAGTTCTCCCGAAGTTCCACAACCGACGCCTTCCTTCGCCGAGGCCAACGCGCAGGGAAATGATAGCGAGACGAAAGTTCCTTGGCATGTAAAACCTTTTCATGTCAGGCTGCGGAATTATTTGGCTACTCGACAGCGCATCTTCCATGAGGAGTTGGCTACAAATGTCCCACCGCGAAGCAAGCGAGCCACGCGTCGGATGCGGAGCTTCTGGAGAAAAGTCAGGCAGTCGAGGAAAGCATTGAAGGACATACACTTAGACGAATTATTGAGGGATGATGTTCGGCCATATGCGTCAGTACACCTCCTGCAAAAACGAGTGTCAGGCTTAGTCGATACGGGAGCCAGTGTGAATTGCATATCTGCCGATTTTGCAGGGGAGGTACTGGCAAGGCACGCGGACCAAATCCGTCATTTCACCTCCTGGTTAAGCACGGCGGACGGAACTCGCCATTCTGTAGTGGGAAAAATTATGACGGATGTCACCTTTAAAGGAGTAACTAAACCTATGGAATTTTTCATCATACCTCAGTTAACCCAGAATCTTTATCTAGGAGTGGATTTCGTTCGAAAATTTAACTTGGCCCCGGCCCTATTTTCCGGTACGACCCTGGAGTCCGTCACCACTGTTCCCGACCAATCTCAACCCTCTCACTTACTACGGCATACACTGGATGTAAATCAGCAACTGAGTCTTGACTCGGCTATATCGGCTTTTCCATCGCATGAGAAAGAAGGTCTCGGGAGGACTGCCCTGGTGTTCCACACTATAGATGTGGGGGATGCTAAACCCATAAAACAGAGACATTTCGCCATATCTCCGGCGAAGGAAAAATCGTTATATGCCGAAGTGGATCGAATGCTAGCATTAGGCGTAATCGAAGAATCACAGAGCGCGTGGGCTTCCCCAGTCACCTTAGTTGTCAAGCCGAACAAGGTCCGGTTATGCTTAGATGCCAGACGCTTGAACGCCGTCACAGTCAAGGACGCATACCCTCTACCGTTGATTGAAGGCATTTTGAGTCGGTTGCCTAAAGCCCACTTCATCACGAGCTTAGACCTCAAGGACGCCTTCTGGCAAATTCCTTTAGACCCCGGTTCAAAGGAGAAAACAGCCTTCACAGTCCCTGGTCGGCCCCTATATCAATTCGTGACCATGCCATTCGGATTGTGTAATGCCCCCCAAACAATGACGCGCCTTATGGATAAGGTGATACCACCTCATTTGCGGCACCAAGTTTTCGTTTACTTGGACGATCTGTTGCTTATAACCGAGACCTTTGACGAACACATCGACCTACTTCAGGAGGTGGCTCTACACATTCGGAGGGCAAGATTAACCATCAACATAAGGAAGAGTCAGTTCGTGATGACGGAGGTGAAGTATTTAGGTCACATCATTGGGCATGGCCATATCAAGACCGATCCGGAAAAGACTCAAGCGATTGACGTTTTTCCACTACCCAAGACCACCAAACAGTTACGCCGATTCTTAGGCTTATGCGGATGGTACCAGCGTTTTGTACGTGACTATGCCACCATAACCACTCCTTTGACCGACATGCTGCGTAAGGGACGTAAGTTCGTCTGGGAGGAGCCCAGCTTGCGAGCCTTTGAAGAGCTAAAGAAGAGTCTGACTACAGCTCCCGTACTGCACAGCCCGGACTTTGACAAACCGTTCTCAATCCATTGTGACGCGAGTCAACATGGGGTGGGAGCAGTCTTAGTCCAGGTTGCACAAGACGGCGAGGAGAGACCTATAACCTTCATGTCTCACAAGTTGAACCCAGCCCAGCGAAATTACACGGTCTCCGAGCAGGAATGTTTAGCTGCAGTGTTGGCAGTGAAACGCTTCCGAGCCTATGTGGAGGGACACACCTTTGAAATCGTTACGGACCACGCTTCACTGAAATGGCTAATGAGCCAGACTGATCTCAACGGCAGATTGGCCAGGTGGGCACTGAAACTACAGGCATTTGACTTCACAATTCGCCACCGAAAAGGAAGCCTGCATGTAGTCCCCGACACCCTATCCAGAATGTTCGCCCCTGAAGGAGCCGAGTTGGTCCAGGAGGACGACAGCCCCCAATTGATCGATCTGGACCATCCTGCTTTCAAGTCAGCCAGCTACACCCAACTGATTCACACTATCCAGAATCAACAGCCCCAGCTTCCTGAACTGCGGTTGACGGATGGATTTATTTATAAGCGGATGGGACACGCATCCGGAGACCCCATACAAGAAGAAGAACAGTGGAAGTTGTGGGTGCCCGAAGAATTAACCACTGATCTTATCAGACGGGCCCATGACCACCCATCAAGTGCGCACGGCGGTTACGGTCGTACACTTAGGCGGTTGAAAACCTGCTTCTTTTGGCCTAAGATGGCACAACAGATAAAAGCGTACGTAGCCTCCTGTGAGCTATGCAAGTGCACTAAAGCGCCCAACACCATTCTTCGGCCTCCCATGGGTAAGGTTGAGGTCCCCGAACGCGTGTTCCAGCGCTTGTACATTGATCTTATCGGTCCTTACCCTCGATCTGCTTCTGGTCACACGGGAGCTGTCGTGGTCCTGGACCAGCTCTCTAAATTCCCTATCATAGAACCACTGCGTAACATGCACACTGGACCTATAATCAGCTTCTTGGAGAACCGAGTCTTTCACATGTTTGGAGTTCCGGAGAAACTTGTCTCCGACAACGGGTTCCAGTTCACCTCCAGCAAGTTCCGAGACCTAATGTCCAAATACGGCATCATCCACCAACGAACCGCCGTCTATTCACCACAAGCCAATGCATCCGAACGACTGAACCGTACGCTCATAGCGGCCATCCGCGCCTATGTCCACCCGAATCAGAAGGACTGGGATCGCAAATTGTCCGCCATCACTAGTGCGCTGCGCTCGTCGTACCACGCCACTACCGGCATTTCGCCGTATTTTGCATTGTTCGGCCAGTACATGATCTGTCATGGGAGCGCTTACCGGCTATTGCGGCAACTGAAATCGCTAGAGGACCCAATCATGGTTCTGGAACCGCACGAAAAGCTCCAACTTCTGCGAGAGCAACTGCGGGAGAAGATTGAAGCAAGTCGACGGATGGGAGAGGAGCGGTACAACTTGCGATCTCATCCTTCTGGCTTTAAGGTAGGCGACGAGATATATCGTCGAAACTTCCGACAGAGCGATGCCGCCCGACATTACAATGCCAAACTAGACAAGAAATTCGTGAAGTGTCGAGTCCTACAAGTAATAAGTCCCACCCGATACCTCATCGCGGACATGACTGGTAAAACCCTGGGAATTTACCACGCAAAAGACCTTAGACGATGAAGTGCAACTATTTCCCACGAAAAACCTTGGCTTACCCAAATCTCTGCCTGGACGAGGACCTCCGAGTAACTCCTGACTCCCTACGGTATAGCCACTGTCGAGTCTTCACGAACATGGTTGTAGCCTATTCCTCGAAACCGACCTTCGACCCGCCACGGCCCTAACCAAGACCTTTTACATAGGAGGCGGGATCGTAATTACTTCGATTTTGGGGGGGGGGGGGGGGGGAATGTGTAATGTGACGCCTACGCCCGGGAATCGAAGTGATTCCGATCCCGAACCCTTGCAACCGGCCAGATGGGTATGTCCTCGAAGTGCCAGCGGACTTCATCTGTCGTGCGGATATCGTTGCGCAGAAAATATTTCTTTTCTTTCCAAATATTTAGATCTGTGGATATAAATATTCGAAATATAAAATTAATCCAAACCCCGACACATTTCGAGACATATCCATCTGGAAATGCCCCTCCACCGTGGCCATCGAAAAACTATGCCACTGGCGACAAATGGAGAGGCACATTGCCGCCATGTGGCGTGCCATTCCACACACATCTGTTTTGTCCGATGTGACAACCGGAAAAATTTGACAGCCACATGGAGTAAAAGGAAAAGTGTCGGTAGCAGCAGGTTGGCGCGGTCCTAAATGTGGGTAAAACTAAATTAAGAGGTAAGTTTTTTCGTTCGGCTTACACCGACGAATGCCTTACCATGTTTTGCTTGCAGTTCATCGCTCCATAAACTGGATTGCTGACACAACCATTCAAGGTGGAAAATCATTACAAATGGCAGCCGAAAGACGTCCTAAAAGCGAACGATCGACTTTCTGCAAGTGGGAGCCTGCTGAAACAAAAGTGCGGATATCGCCTCATATGTGCGGTCAAGGAAGTATTATCTACCAGGTCAGACCGTTTTCAGCAAATATTACTCGCGCAATATCCTCCTTTATAAGGGGGCCAACATTTACATCAGCTTGAAATAATTCAGGTCTTGCTGCCTCCATTACCAGATGATACATCTAGGTCTCATTAGGTTATGTCGCATCGTATGGAAGCTAGTTTTGCGCACAAAAGTTTCTCCATAATTTACCCCCGGTTCAAATAGTAAAACAATAGCTTATAGAATGAAGAAAGTATCCATGAACTCTGCAACATTAAATTAGTGAAGAGAGAATTGATTTCGTGCCGGAAATAATGTTAATATGTAAGATAGTATTGCTTAAGCATTTCAAATTCAACGCCTACGAAAGTATTGCAATGTTACGGATTGGAGGTATTCAGGCGTTAACTCAATGCCCGCTTCAAATTTTAAAACTTTTTGCTGTGAACGAAATGTGGTAAAAATATTCTTGCGTGTGCGTGTGAACTTGCCAGTTTTATTTGAATAAGAAGTTCAATTGTGATTTATATAAAAATTCTAGAAGGCGATTTGTGTTAACTTCATTTCCGTATCCGCTTGCCAATTTTATGATGTTACAAAATCATATCAGCTTTTATGTTAGCGTTCGTTTTAACTTTTTCTACTACCTTGACGAAAGGATAGTCAGTAACGCGGAGAGATATATGAAAAACAACTCTGCGTAAAACTTTACTTAATAGAAGTGTCTACGAACATATGAACCAAAAGCAATACATAAAATTGATTTTTGTTAAACGCTAAGAACACAAAAGTCTATTTCATTTAGGATGTTACCTTATTTCGTCGAATATTAACGACTAGTTTCTTATAATTATACAGAACTATTTTGTATATACAAATTATTCAAATATGAAAAATATCATTTCCGGTGAATCATGACAATGCATTGTCGGACGAAAAATCATTTAAATCTTAGCGATTAAGGTAATTTTGTCATAATTAATACGCACTTGAAACTTTAATTTTCTCCTTTACGCGTGGATCCTTATAGTCAAACGAACCAAGGTTTGAGATCTAAAAGAAGAAATAATGAAAAAGACACATCTTATCACTCCACCAACGAAATTTATAAATAAAATCCAAACTTAAACATTCAGAAAAATACAAAAAGGCTAAAGACAAAATGAATTTGTTTAATCTCCCGCGACAAACAAGTATCAATGCAAAATAAAATTGTCCAGTGTAGAAGTTAATTTAATATTACTTGATATTTTTTTTTTAAAAATGATGAGCAACATTTAAAACGCTACAACCTTTAAAGCTGTTACAAGAAAAAAAAAAAAGCTGATTACAAAATATTTGAATGCAAACAAGAACTTTCCAACTAGCTTATTACTGATCATTGCTACTTGATATGTGTTCACAATATTAAATAAGTCTGGAATAGTACTGAATTATTGCTTTTCAACAAACAAAAAAAAATACTCATCAGGAAACTATTTTTTTTTGGTTTTTTTGTGAGGGCTGGATTGATTATTGATTTTTTTGTATGAGTAAGGAAAGAAATCCTGTGCCTTATGTTGATCAACACAGGCGAAAATTGAAATACCTGTCCAGGAAATTTTGAACGCATAACTTTAACAGTTTTTTTTTTAAATTTGTAAAATCTCACTTGCTATGAGTAAGCAAATAAATTCAATTGAACAATCAAATCTGGTCTGCTTTTAGTTTCATGCATTGATCATTCCACTATTTGAAAATGGAAACATATTAAAACAATTAAACATAAATGCCCATTTAGATACATCACTTATCAAAGGAACACATTACATTATATTGAAAATATAAAAATTATTTGCATCGTTAGCAACTTGTCACATAGGGAGAATTTATTTACTATACCCTAATATCAAATAAGCATTATATATTCGCTATAGCAAAAGAGGATATAGAAAAATATAAATACTATACAACTAAATATTCGATAAGAGAGGTTATCCTCAAGAATAGTTTTGAATAAGCTTAAGAAATTAATTTTAATTTTTGGTGCAGGCAGTATGTAGATTGATAGAAAACTGTAAATGTAAATTAAAAGAACAAAAAGAAAAAAAAAACCCAATCCAATAGAAGATAAACGACGCCCAGTGCTCGAATTGACAGTATTGTGTAAGAATTTAATAGAAGTTAGTTTATGTGATAATTGATGAAATTATTCCATTTTTGTTAATAAACAACATGAATTGCTAAAATTTAACCCCGACTTTCCTTTTCAGCGGTTCTTCTTTTTCAGTGGGAAGAGAGAGTGCAGGGTAGGTATGCCGTCGCTAGGGTAGGGTTTCGACAAATCCGCTGAGGTCGGTTTCGAGTCGCGCGCGGTACGCGGTACCTTTGTTGTTTTGTTATTTTATTAGAGTAGTTTTCGTCGGGTTAATTTCGAGTAGCATATTTTTCGGTACCGCGTCGGAACTTCGGAAACGTGAAATGAAAATTAGATTTTGTATTCTCAACTGGATGAATGAAGAAATACGGAGTAACGTAAAGTAGGTTTCTTCTCCGTATGGTTTGGTTTTGATAACGCGTTTTAAATACGGGCGTGTTCAGGTGGCTGAAAATAATATGTAATAGAGCGTAACCCATTCGGAGACCCGCGACCGAAATCCTCTCCGAACTAGCTGGCCGACAAGCAGCCACCGCGTGAATGGGTTACGGTGCACGGATTGGTTGACCTGTGGTACCATCCGTTGGCACTACTCAGACTTAACGTCTAGGACCGATGAGAGGTCGGTTCCGCGTTTGAACTAAAAATGTTAAAAATCATTACACACATTACGCTTTGATCATCACAGTTTTATATTGGATTGCTGCATTTCAAAAGCAAATCACAGGTACTATCTCTTTGGCTTAATTTTTGCTATTCTTGCTCTGTTGTTGGCTGCCAATTTAACCTTGACCGCGGTGTGCCATCCATTTTTGCTATTCCACATTTTCGGAGTGCATATCCTGCTACCAGACGATTGCAGCGAGGTGTTCGATCAATATGAATTGGGGTTATCATTCATCTTATCGGCCTACTCCCTGATAATAGCAATTTTGGCAACAGCAGAGCTAGTCATCCAAATTTATTCTATATCGAAAGGAGTTACACTCAACGAATGGAAGAGAAATCGGCGAGTAGGAAATAGGAAATCATTATGCACAAATTGGCGAAATTTTTTATGTTAGCTGTAATATGTTAGTTGTAATAGAAACGGCCTAGCGAGAATCTAGCAGGAAGTTTTCGATAAGACGTGAAGGTAGAAATAATTTCACGGAAATAATACGATTTCCAAAGTACTTTCATATTTATATTAATAATTTTAACGTCTATTATCTATAGAGTATTAACGTAAAGTTGATATAAATTACAGGACATGCCAAAAATTTAATGTTGCAAAAAAGGAAGGTGGTGAACATTTTTTTTTAAATTTCTTGTCCACGATAAATGCCACTCGATATTCATAAATACCTGAAGACTTTCCACTTTTGAAGATCGTTTACAATAAGATACCTTGGATATAATATGTTTAGGTCATTTAGAGTAGTCTTTGCGAACATTATTGCTAATTGACTACCTTGAGGTCGGTAAAAATTTGCTTGAACTTCTTGTCCACGATAAATGCCACTCGATATTCATGAATGTCTGACGACTTGCCATTTGTGAGGATAGTTTACAGTAAGATATACCGGACATAATATTTTTGGGTACTCAGACTAGCCTTTCCGAACATTGTTGTTGGACATCTTTGACAATCACTTTTAATTTGGGTTTCAATAATGCCTCCACCATTTGATTTAGGTGTTTCATCATCTTTATACAGTCCAAATAGTTAGTGGAGGACTCGTCTGGTGCATTGGTTCGCAAGTCAAAGCCAAATTTTGTATATTGGTTTTTCTGTCCGAGTAATGAGCTGTGAGGGGCTCTGATTGAAAAATCAGGCAATAAATTAGAAGCAAAATTAAGAAACTCGATGTAAAAATTCAATTTAGATTAGTATAGGAGTCTATTATATGATTATCTATAGTAAACGTTAACTCGTTAACTCAAGGAGTTGTCACCACCTACCTTTCGGACTAGCAAGGATCTGCTACCAGCATCTATTGAGTGGCTCCGTTATTTCCTCGGTTCCTCTTTATATGCTTTTCTTTGGCTCTAGTCTTCAACGCTTTCATTGGTGAGAAGCAATTTGACCATTGCGTTACAAGTTGCGCGATTTTATGCTTTGGAGTCCAATACTTTGTTATTTGTGATCCAGTGGATTAAAGTTGCGTTCAAGTCACCGATGTATGCTCTCAAATGATCATGTTTCTTCTGATCCAGCTTTTGAGCCCTTGTTCAGTTCCCTGTTGCATTAAAAAGTAGCTTTGTACTTCTCTGGAAACCGAAATCTTTTTTTTAGTCCTTGTTTTCCGTTAAGAGTCCTGCTACATCTTCGGTGGCGCTAAAGTCTAAATCTGGGATAGTCTTCTCGATCCATTGATCACATCCGCCAGTTTAATTTCTTAGCCATATTTTTCTATCAGCGTCAACTGACTCCTCCTATCATTTGCGTGGCCTTTCTTGTGCCCGGTGAATTTCATGCGTCCCTTCATCACTTTCCTAGGTATCCTAGCTTCCAGCATACGCTCGACAGGACCGGCCTGTTGTAATTTTTTTAATATTGCGATGCTAGAAGCTCGTGGTCCGTTTAATATATTAAATGTATAACTCTCCTTGCTTAAATGAGCACGAATATTCGACATAATTTCAAAATCCAGGGAGTTTAAACAATATAGATAGAGCGATGGTTGTCTTCATTTCTTAATCAATTCCTTACAATATGCGTCCATTTTTTTTTAGACTGTACTGCGCCTACAAATGCCTTTCAACCTTTACATTAACTTAAACAAGTCATTTCTGATTTCCTACCGGCCGTATAAGTATAATAAATATATTGTCAAATACTATGAAGTCATTCTTTAGATGCTAAGTTAAAATATTAAAAATTTATTAAGAAATATTTGTTATTTGTTCAATTATCTTATTATCTTAATTATTATTATTAGTATTATTATTCTAATTACTTTGCAAGAGTCTAACGTATCTTTGACATGTTTTTTCTTTACACAAATTCGATTTATAGTGAATCGCAAAGAAATTATTGAAATTATTGTTTTTAAGTTTGTTTATGCATATATATATACCTACATTTTGATGAATAACAACATGAATTGCTAAACAGAACCACGACTTTCCTTTTCAGCGGTTCTTCTTTTTCAGTGGGAAGAGAGAGTGCAGGGTAGGTATGTCGTCGCGAGGGTAGGGTTTCGCCAAATCCGCTGAGGTCGGTTTCGCGTCGCGCGCGGTACGCGGTACCTTTGATTGTTTCGTTATTTTATTTAGAGTAGTCTTCGTCGGGTTGAGTTAGAGTAGTATACTTTTCGGTACCGCGTCGAAACTTCGGGAACGCGAGAGAAAAATTAGATTTTGAATTCTTGACTGGCTATAAGAACAAATACGGAGTAACGTAAAGTAGGTTTCTTCTCCGTATGGTTTGTTTTGATAACGCGTTTTGGAAAACGGGCATGTTCAGGTGGCTGAAATATTGTAATTGAGCGTAACCCATTCGGAGACCCGCGACCGAAATCCTCTCCGAACTAGCTGGCCGACAAGCAGCCACCGCGTGAATGGGTTACGGTGCACGGATTGGTTGACCTGTTGGTACCATCCGTTGGCACTACTCAGACTTAACGTCTAGAACCGATGAGAGGTCGGTTCCGCGTTTGGACTTAAAAAAGTTGAAAATCATTACAAAACTTCTTCGGAATCATATCGCAAGATCTGTAACTGTGAGTGAAAACCCTTGGATTTCACAGCCGTTCCACCCTACAGACGGGTATATAGCGATTTGCCTCGCTACTGGCTTCATTCCTCCAGAAGCATTCGTGTATTTGGACATGAATCGATACGTTTTTGATTCTGACGGCGTCCCAGTCATATATCACATATATAGACGGGCCACCGATAAGAAGATAAAATATCCTCCGAGTTTGAGTTCACGAGACCAACAATTCGAATGGAGATACTCATTTGCTAGGTTCGTTGAGGCTGGTCGAGCTGAGATGGAGCAGTCTAGGTATTGGTGGCTGAATGACAATGTTTAAATTATTCGTGTTTATTTTCTGTTTTTGTGCTTTTTCTCGTTACTTAGTTTTTTAGATTCACCTCATTATTGCTACATCTAGAGTTGTTTATTTGTGTTATAAATTAGTATAGGTTTCAATATAAGGTAACGTTTTTTTTTTTTTTATTGACCTTATTTAGAATTAGTGTGTAAAATATTAGGTATAGGATATAAGTTCATTGTTGTGTTAGTAATATAAGTAATTTTTGAATAATGCTGGTTGGTTTTTTCTCCTTTTTCCAATTGAATCAAAAAATATGTAATAATCTTAATTAATTTAAATTTGCTAGTGTATTTTTTTTCATTAAATGTGTTTAACTGATAACGTATAAATTTAGAGAGCCATTCGGGCCATTAAGTTTTTTATAGTTTTATTGTTTGGAATTTGCTTTATGTTCTTTTAAAAATTTATAACGATTGGTATTAAATAAAGCGCTTTTGACTTGACTTTGACTTTGAAAGAACCGGATAGGGAAAAGTTTAATGAACTTTCCATAAAATCTTCTTTCGAATGGAACTGGAAAAGCCTTTTCTTTGGAGTCTGTATTGTATCTCTGCAGTCCAGAGCTTGTATTTTTTTCAGTCGGTTTCTTCTGCTGCAGCATTAGTTGAGGCCCTCGTTTCACTACCCTTACTTGGGACGCGGTTCGGAGGGCGCCCAACCATGTGGCCCTCTCGCATGGCTGCACATTGATTTCAAACAAATCCCACTACAATTTACTTTAGTCTTCCCCTTGATTTTTCCCTTGCTTCTTTATATAGGGTTATCGATTTTACGCTTGGGAAAGTAAAGCTGAAGAAAACACATAAAATATTCAGATGGAAACAAAATTTTATTCAATTTTATTCAATATAAAGATTAAACCTTGTCATTATACGCGAAACACCACATCATTCAAATGTCCTCCATACGGGCCTCAATCCTTTTGAGGTGATTTTCAATGACTGTTCAGCGCATTTCCGGCAATATCTCGGCCATAACTTCACGAATATTGGTTTTCAATTGCTCAAGATTTTGAGGATTGTTTGCGTAAACACGATCTTTCGCATAGCCCCATAAAAAGAAATCCAAAGGTATTAGGTCGCAGGATCTTGCGGGCCAATTGACATCACTCAATCTCGAAAGTACGCGTCCTGGAAATTTCTCTTGCAAAAGCGCTCGATTAGCCTGTGTTGTGTAGCTTGTGGCTCCGTCCTGTTGGAATCGCATGTTCTCCAGATCATAATCTTCAATTTCTCTCCAAAAATAATCGGTTAACATCCGCCCATAGCGGTCAGAATTGACTGTAATGGATCTTCCTTGACATACGGGTCAATAACACCACCAGACCATAATGCACACCAATTGGTCACTTTTTCCGGATGCAAAGACCTTTCTGCGATCACCTGAGGATTTTGAGAGCCCCATATGCGGCAATTCTGTTTATTTACGTAACCACTTAGCGAAAAATGAGCCTCATCACTAAAGAAAATTTTGTTCGAAAAATCGTTATCAATGGCTTTTTGTTCAATCATCCAATTCGCATACATTCTGCGTTGTGTATGGTCTTGAGGCTTAAGTTCTCGAGTGAGTTGGATTTTGTACGGATGGAGATGCAAATCCAAATGCAAAATCCGCCACAATGAGCCGTAAGACAAGCCCAAATGTTGAGCACGTCGAGGAATCGACAAATTCGGGTCTTCCTCCACACTTTGAGCAACGACAGCGATATTTGCAGCAGAACGAATGTAACGATGATGCACAGGCCTTGCAATATTAATAACCGATCCAGTCTCTTCAAATTTTCTCACTGTGTTCGAAATTGTTTGCTGTGTAGGTCGATTATGTCAACCGTAATCGGCTCGTACAGCCCTAAATGCTGATACAGCAGAATCACCATTTTTATAATAAAATTTAATAATTTTAACGCGTTCTTCGACTGTTAAACAATCCATATTTCTAAATGGCAAACCTTCAACTAAAAAAAAACGCTCTGGATGACACTTAATTCTGACAAATGTCAAATGGCAGGGTTATACTTTCCTACCACAAAATGGATAACCCTGTACTTAGTTTTAATATAGAGTTCCCAAGTCACACCAAATAACTATATAAAGAAATAAGGGTACTCACCTTGGTCTGTCGATAAAACCTATAATTTAAGTTATGCTTTTTGATATGTTGTAGGAATCGAGCAGTTATACTAGCAAACTGCTCGAAAACACTCCTATCTAAATTGTAATGGCAGATTTAAAATAAAAATATGTAAATTTTTTCTATAATTGTAGTTTGTAGAATAGTTTTCTTCTTATTGTTATTAGTAAATGTAACTTGATGTTAATTTTCCTCTATTAAATTTAAATTTTTATTACTTTTTAAAATTTTTATTTCTTTCCTTCGTGTAAATTTGTTCGCAGCATGTAAATTTTCTTCAGTTTATTTAAATTCCTTTACTTCATTTGTAATTTCTTTAGTTTAGTTAAAATTTCCCTACTACAATTAAATCCTGGTTTTTGTTAAAAATTTGAATTTGGGCAACGGTGCATTACCTAAAATGCATTCGGATACATTCCGGACGTGCACGTAAACTGTAAGGTGATGAGGGATTCGCTTGGCAACGCAAAGCGACTTGCGGGAGTTGGAACTGGTAGCGATTGCTTGGAGGTTGTCGGTCGGGCGGAAAACCTGTCTAAAGGAGATATAAACGCAATAGACTTACGAAATAGATGGAAAAATCGAAAGAAAAGAAGAGTGAATGTTCTGGCCGAAGTAAAGCGTGATTAAGTGATTCCTCTTCATCGAAGTATCGTGATCGTCATCTTCCAGTTGTTTTACATATGATTTGTTCCGCACCAACCACGGTTTTTTGTTGTGATATTGCATTCAACGGGTACACAAGTGTTTTCCCCACGTCGCGATAGTGCCGGATGGTGGGACTCTGATCGAATTAAAGGTGAAATGTCTTAAGAGTTACCTCGCCAAGTTCAGGATAGTGCGGGAGTTCTCTAAATAATGACAAGTGAGTAATACCTTTGTTTGTGACTACATAATAATGCAATTATAATAAATACTGAAAAGATAATCAAACATAATAAAATTGACAAGCAAAGAAAAAAAGGCAAATATGATGTTCGAGTGAAAGTCGAAAGTTGTGGTGATCTGTGCTATGCTTATTCAGAACGAAATTTTTCCTTGATCTTTCCGAGAATTAGTTGACATCTTGCTGATGAACTTTCGACTTTGCTAAATGAATGCCATTTACAATGAAACCGGCTGTCTTTGATTTTTCTGTGGTAGCGGTAAGACTGACTATCAGAAAATTGGACTGAACTGCCGGCGGAGTACTTAGCGGGAAAAATTAGATCAAAACTGTTGATCCTCGTATCGCCTTACAACGAACTAAGAGTCGTTATATTGTCACTCAAATTATACCAGAAAAATCATCAGCATCTTTTACTGAGGGTGCTATAACTAAAACTGTTCGGAACAGTGTTCAGAAGTATGGAGATTTTGGAGCGGGTGCAATAGAAGTCTGCTTTCGGATAACGTATTGTAACGAAACAACAAAAGTAACGATAATAAGGTGCCGACAGTGTCCTCACCGGCTCATTACCAGCGTTTTCCCGTTGCCCACCACCCTTGGCGGAAATCGAGCTAAGTTTCGAATTTTGTACATTGAAGCGACGAATATGCAGTGGAATAAGTTATAGTTAAATACCAACAGGATTATTTAGACCGAAAAATTGGAAGTCTTGAATCAGCAAAAGATCGAATTGATTTTATGAATAATGTCATGGATTTTAAAATGGAGTAAAATTGGTTTTAAATCTGAAAAAGAAAAATCATTAATTATTATAAAGAAAATTTGCCACTCGTTCAACTTGTTCTCTGAACAAGGCATTTTCCCTTTTGGCAGTTACCTACAATTTTTCGATTTCGGTCACTCGTTCTTTGAGTCCCAAGAATTCGTGAATGCGAAATTCTTTTGTAGTGGGTCCTTGTGCAGGGGAATGAACCCGCCCCACGACACCGCAATGCTAGCCTGCCAGCGCATTCACGCGTCCCCAGATAAGGGCATTCTCGGCGGATATCAACATCTACCTTCACCGAGGAAGCAGACTATCGCTGCAGTCCTTTACGGACTTGTATACTTACTTTATTCACTACAATGTTTCGCCACAGTTATCACTTTTATTTATATTTTTTAAATGAAAGTTCTTTAAAAAGACACATTTAAAAAACATAAAACACCGTGAAATAAGCGATAGAAAAAACTTCCGTTAAAATGAAATTTTTCTTAGAACCTCACTAGGACTTTCTGCCACAAAATGTCGGAAAAAATGTGACTAAACTAAACACATGAATTTGGGTGTACAATCGGTTCATCAAAGGGGTGTGTCGAGGAGGATGTCTGGGGTGGGAATGTTCCCGAGTTATATTTGCACCAAGAAATTTAATGACAACTAGCCGAGATCAATATTTGATAAACAATGTCAGAAAAGTCATGCTCACAGCTGAGTGAGTTATGGATTTTCATCTCCGCTTAATTCAATAGGAGCTATCTTATCATATATCTTCACTTGTTGTATTCAATTCGCAGATATTCACCGCACTTGAATTTCACCTATGTTCATACTAATCGCAGGCGCAAAGTTTTGTTCTAAAAAGCTCTTCCCCCAAATGGTTATATGTATATTGCCCACCTATTTAATGACAACTTCAAAATTCTATATTACGCTTCTGAGAGTAGATTGCTGAATCTATTTGAATCCATAAAAATTAATAATTGACGATGTACCTACGGAATATTTACTCACCAGCCAAATTGATTTAAATAATTCACCATTACTTAATATACGACATAATTATATAAATACGTAATAATTTGTTTGTTATATTCAGTTATCTGATAAAGATAGCGTGTATTGTAACGCGTTACCATCAATAAAAATATTTTGTACATGAAAATGTACTTTTTTTTTCTTTATTTTTTACTTTTTTCATCATTTATATAAAATGAATCTACATCAAGTAGAGATCGCCAGAATAAACCTGCTTGAATATTGCCTGTTCATAAAAAGTTTTAGGACGAGTTGTCAGCTAATTTCGCACGTGCTCCTCGACTTCTTCATTACTTTCGAATCGTTTTCCTCAAAGTGATTTTTTCAGGGGCGTGAACAAAAAGTAATCACGGGGGAATAAGTCTGGACTGTAGACAGGGTATTCAGGTGTTTCCCAGCTCATTTCTTCCAGTTTATCCCTTGTAAAACATGCGCTGTGCGGCCTAGCGTTGTCATGGAGACGGACGACCTCTCTAATGGGCGTACCACGTCTTTTATTTCGGTAGGAGGTTTTCGCTGACTAACAACTGGTAATAGTAGGCCGCATTCGCTGTTGATCGTGAAAAAAATCCATGAGTTCAATAAGCTCTCGAACGGCACGGATGTTGTCATCCGTAAGACTTGTCCTTGAACGTCGATCATGACTTTCGTTTTCGACACGTTATCGCCCACTCTCAAATCCCCTGTTCCACGTATACACGCGATTCCGAGACAATGTTGTGTTCGCAAACTGCGCCTTTAAGCGAGTAAAAATGTCCGATGGTTTAACGCCTTCACTGGCTGAAAACTTTACGATGACGTGTTGCGCAACAGACCGATGTATCTCTGGATCAGTCATGACTGTACTGAGGGCAGAGCCGAGCATGGCCGCTAACTAAGTTAGTTCCCCCACTCCTCATAAACGAACCACCAACCGCCATACTATATTATCTAATTAGAAGGTGCGCCATCTTGTCTTCTTCTTCGTAGCACTACAGTCCCTCTCGGGCCTTCTCTTCGTAGTGATATGCCTCTATAATTTTCGCACTGTAGCTTGTGTAGTAATCTAGGAGCTATGGCTCTAAAAGCAGCGCTGACACAGGCACACAGCACCAACTCAATTCAATAAGGAGTAACCATTCAGTCACCTTCCTCATCGCGACACTCGTTCTTTTTTTTTCGCATGAAAAATAATTAAAGGGAAAAATTTCTTTTGTACTTAACACCCGGGAAACAAAATTCTAAAACTGTTTTAATGTGTAGTGATTTTATTTCAATATCTTTTGAACATAATTTAACTAATTGCGGTGTAATGCGGTATGCAAATGCTTAGAACGAAACGGTTAACCCCTTAAATTATAGGAACGATAAAATCATTGTATCATTTAAACCCCACAAAATTTGTCAAATTTTACCCATTCCAACCATAATATTAATTAAAAATTGTTTTGTTTGTTGGTAATTAACGCGTGCCTGTCCTATTCTTTCGATTTATTTCCCCCTTAATTACGCCTAATAATTATAAACATAAATTGCTTTCAATTGAAAACTTAATCGAATCTACAAAAAAAATAAACAATTTCGAATTTTAAAAATAACCGAAATGAGTGTGCATTATCACCACCGCATGTTCACACATAGATGGCACTTCTATTTCCATATGGTACTAGCGAGGTTATTGCGTTTGCCTCGAACATGTTTTCAGGGAACAGTTTCCCATAAACCGCTTCGTAGAGAAGACGGCATTCGATCAAGTGCCAACAGGGATCTGGTGAAGTGATTTGTGTGCTTGTGGTGGTCATTTGAGAAGTATGTTTGGATGGTTGGCGAGGGAGACGTGCTAAGAAAACGTTTGTGGCAGAGACAACTTTTACCATCCTGTGGATGCACAGCGGAAAAAAAAGAAGGAAAAAAAAAGGAAAAACTTCACCTATTGCTACTTTTTCTACGACAGTGCCTGTAAAAAAATGATAGCAGCTGCCAATATCGCCATGAGCCATCAGCATTAGGTCCCGAAGTGTGGTGCAACAGGTGTTTGGAAGGCGAGGTGAAGATCGTCATCGTACGGAGCGGCACATGTTGATTGGGAAACGGCGGGACCGTACTCCCTGTTTCTGGGAAACCACACCGTTTGTATGCAAAAAGGCGCATTGTGTATTCAAACATAGTTCAACAAGGAGTGATAAATCAACTGAAAAGTTAGATCCAGAAGAATTAGTCAAATCACTCAATCCATATATTGTCCAACGGATTGCATATAAACGAAATATTAAACATTAAAAGCAGTAGAAGAAGTAGCAGCGAGCCTTACCACGTTCGAAGACCATACGGTTCTGATATTCAAGGAAGTCTATATATATTTACACTTTGATAGCTGAATTTTTAGATGATTTTATACACCCTTAAGATCTATTCTATGTCTTAATACTCGTGTGTTAATATTTGATATATGAACGCGATTCTTCACTACCAAAAATTCCAGGACTTGCTTTCCTCCAAATCGTCAACGAGCGCTCGTCGTCGAGGGAAAGGTACTGTAAGTACCCTCTTAACATTTTTATAATTATATATTTATTTAATTAAAAAAAAAAAATATATCAAATATATATAAAAATTAATATTTATTCCACATAGCAAATTATATTGAATATATATAAAAATTAATATTTATTCCACATAGCAAATTATATTGAATATATATAAAAATTTAATTTATTGAATGATCAAAATGAAAATGTAATAGGACGACAATCGTCCTCCCAATGCATCCGTCTATTTAGAAAAAAAAAAGGAAGAATCGTCGTATAAAATCGTTTTTTTTTTAAAGGAAATAATGATTAATTTCGTATAAATCCATGTAAAAAGTTTTGAAACATAATGTATGAAGGGTGAAAGAGTGGCATCTACAAGAGCTAACCACAATAATTGTAATAATACAGGAAATTGGAGTAAAATGAATTTTCTTCTAATGTTAATCCTCTTTTAATATCAATTTCCCTCTTTCGATGGTTAAATGCCTTTCAATATGGTGTTGTAAATTGCTGTGCTGATTGCCATAGAAAAATCATACTGTGGAGATATATCAATTTCATTACATTGGCGTTGTTCGAATAAAAACAAAATGATGAATTAAACTGGAAGAATCGGTCTTTTCCCTTGCGGTCTTTTCCAATCGGGTATAGGACCCGGTACGGTGGCAGGCTTCCACCCCAAAATATGAGCCAGCCGCCGGGTACAGAGTAATTTCTTCTTTTGTTTCAGGAGACTTTATGGGTTGAGTGGCCCAAGCCAAGTGCCTTTTTATGGCATCGAGTTATGCAATTCAATTGTATAATTCTATGACATAAATTGGTCACCGGGGTACTCCCCTTCTGATGGGAAAGTTCATATAATTCAAGTTGTATGAGTTTTCCACTCAGAAGAGGAATACCTGGCCACTTCAACAGTTTAACATTGGATTTATTCCGGTTGGGTGGGCATGAAGGGGCTCCACCACCACCCGGTTGCCCCTCTTTCATTTGTGGGCCCTGAATGTATTTGGGTAAGGACGAGGTCACCCCCAAATTAGTCTTTCTTGTCAGGTTGCACTTGTTCTCGCAACAAGTCGTAATTCCTTCGTGGAGGTTATCTACACATTTGCGACTTCGGTCGTCCTCTTGATCTCTGCAAGCAATTCGTGAATGCGAAATGTTTTGTAGTGAGTCCTCGTGCCGGGGAAACGAACCCGCCCCACGACACCGCAATGCTAGCCTGCCAGCGCATTCACGCGTCTCCGGACGAGGGCATTCTCGGCAGGAACCAACACCTTCCTCTGCCGAGGCAGCAGAACATCGCTGCAGTCCTTCACGGACATATTGAACATCATTATTCACTACACTTGTCACTTTTTTTTGTGGATAGGGAATATAATTGATTGGCTCCATTCTTTCGGCATATGTTGTCGTTGCCAAATGTGCTGGATGACTTTGTGAATAGCTTTATGAACATTGCTGCCACCATATTTAATGAGCTCCACTGGAATCTCATCGATGCCCGGCGCTTTATTATTCTTTCGGGCTTTGATGATGAAACAAACTTCATCCAGAGTTTGTGGAGCCAATGGAAGCTTTTCGCAGACATTTATAGACTCCGATGTGCGGAGGATTAAGGAGGATCTTGAAAAATGATGCCCATCTTTCCTTAATCTTGGTTTCATCAGCGATGATATTGCCGATGTCATCACGATAGAGCGTGGTTTTGGGCTGATAATCACGTTTCAGGCTTTTCACTACATTGTATGCTTGTCTTGTGTTGTTGCTCGCTAGTCTTACATCTATATTTCTCAATTGGTTCGCATAGTATGTTCTTTTCTTAATTCTAATTATCTTATTCGCTACTTTTCTGAGATTTTCATAGTGTTCTCTCTTCGTCCTGGTTTTCCAACCTACTTATTCTTTGTACGCCTGATTCTATTTGTCTAACGCATTCTGGCACTCATCATCGAACCAGTCATGTCTCTTGCGTCGGGCTTGATGTCCGATCGTCTGTTCTGCCACGGTCTTAATAGCCGCTTTCACTTCCATCCAGAGCGCGTTGCTTGTTTTCAGCGATGCGTCTGATAAGATGGGAGCCAGCTCGTTGTCGAGAGTCTTCGTGAAATTTTTGACCACCGACGCCGTTTGGAACCTTTTGATGTCAAATTTTTGTAGCGGGCTGGTTTTCGCCAAATATGTCTCTGACATACGACATCGATAGGTTAATTTGATCAAGTAATGATCTGAGTTACAATTGGCTCCTCAGTTTGTACAGATGTCAAGTATGCTCGAGGCCCAACGTTTTTGAATCAGAACATGGTCGATCTGGTTTTGTGTGTTGCCATCCGGTGATACCCGGGTCATTTTATGAATGCGCCGATGGTGGAAGCAAGTCAAACGTATGACTAGATTTCTGCTACATGCAAAGTCATTCAGGCACTGACCGTTGTCATTTGTTTCATCGTGGAGGCTATATCCTCCAGTCGTTCCCCGATAAGGCTCATTGGCAAGCAGCGTTGAAGTCACCCAGAATTATTTTTGTTCGTAGGCAATGAGTCGAATAGTCTTCAGGAGATTGTAGAAGGTTTCGTCCTTTTCTTCGGTCGAGGCGTGAACATTTGTCAGCCAAATTTTGAAGAATTTCGCTTTTATACGGATCGCACACAACCGTTCATTGACCGCCTTAAAGTCAATTACGCGCGATTTGAACTCCCTATCCACAATGAAGGCCACTCAGAATTTTCGTTTTCCAGTAGGCTTAAACTTTTGAATATTGTGTGCGATCTCATGTCTTGAATATCGTTTCCAGTCCAGTTCGTCATGGATTGCCAGTATTTTTAATTTATATTGACTGTTGTAAAAATTCCTTAACAGTGCCAGGGTAATTGAGTGATCTTACATTCCAGGCTCCAATGCCATAGTCCTTTTTCTGTTTGCGAGGTCGTCGCCGTGCGTCCGATCCATTCCGAGGCCCTTCTGCAGGTTTCGAAACATTGTAGGGTTTTCCAGGGACGAGGAGTTAGCCTGTCGCCCAACCTCCATTCCGGCGGCATGGTTATTACTTCGATTCCGTTATCGGGCGCGGAAGTCTCGCCTTCACCCTCTTACGTCCCCACAAAGGAGGTGTAAGTAGGATTTAGTAGCAGAGCTGTAGATATATTACAGCTATTAGCATTTCTCGGCATTTAATGTCCCATTATTGGGGCACCAGCAAACTCAACGTGAGACCCCGAGAAATTTACTACCATTTAATCGTGGGGTTTAGGATGAGGAATCATGGAAGCTGTAGGTTGGGGAAATAAGGGGTTCTTTCTTTCTCAAAAGAGCTTGGGACCGTCTACGGCGGAGTTGTATATATATATATATATATATATATATATATATATATATATATATATATATATATATATATATATATATATATTGTTACATGTACAAATAATTCTGCGAGCTACTGTCGCAATTGTTTTCACAACAATGAAGAACACGAATTCACGCGAAACCACGAGAACCCAACAAGCATGATCAACATCTGCAAGTGACGTCACTCCATTCATTAATTTGCTCGAATCTACCAGGTACCTCTCGGTAGAACATTCGCCAATAAACGAGAAATGGGTGAATAGGTAGAGACCCTATATAAAGGCGAGCTGAATGAATGGGGGGATCATCATTAATTCGACCGTGATAAGAACTGCGATAGTGTGTGGAAAGCGAATAGAAAAGTGTGTTTCGTAATAGTGAAGTAATTTAGAAGACAATTGCGATAATAAATTTATGGACAAGTGTTAGATTTTTTTTAATAGTGACAATTAAAATTAGTGAAAGTGTTAACTGATTATTGTGCATTTTATTTAATTAAATAAACTCTTTTAACTTAAATTAAAAGACATTGCGATTTCACTTTCCCGGAACGTTAAAATTATAGGCCGCGAACCAATAACACGCGACAGTGGTGTCGAGAAGTGAGATTGAAATTTGGAAGTGAAAACGTTTAAACAGTTTTAAAGTGCACAATTGTGAAAATTAACGTGGAAAAATGGAAAAATAGCAGAAACAATAAAAATGCCAGGAAATTTACATCTCAAAATTAATCAATTGAGCATATCGGAGCTCAAAGAGGAGTTGGAACAACGAAATCTGGCTACACAAGGTACAAAGGCCATACTGATTGCACGCTTGCGTGACGCGATCGAGTCGGAAGGCGGGAATCTGGATTCGGGTGAGTTCTCAGATGCGGAAAAAGGCGCAGAAGGTGGAGAAGTAGAAACACCTAAATCAAAGGAGCCAGAAAATGCGCTAATGCAAATGTTAATGCTGATGTCATCGAGTCTGACTGCGAAGCTAGATGAACAATCAACGAAATAAAAGCGGAGCTCGGCAGCCTGAACAAACAAATTAAAGGCGTCGAGGAAAAGGTTTACCAGGTCGAGGAAAAGGTCAGCCAGGTCGAAGAGAGAATGAACCATGAGATGGAAAAAGTGAAAAAAGAATTGGAAGCAGCGAAGGCAGTAGTAACTACTTCACCAGCCCCGCTTATAACCGCAGCGCAAAGCACATCCAGAAATGTGCAAGCACCAATATTCGATGGGCAAACGGACTGGAGTATTTACAAGACCCAGTTTAAAGCTGCCGCAAGGGCAAATCACTGGAATGAGCAGGAACGAGCAACTGCATTAATTCTTGCTCTAAGAGGCCCAGCTGCCGAGCTTCTGCAGACGATCCCCGATGAATTGCACTCAAACCCGAATGCTATAATGAATGCGCTCGACATGCGTTATGGAGACGATCATCTAAAGCAGATTTATCGGTCACAGCTAAGGCATCGGATGCAGAAGTCTGGTGAAACCCTACAGCAGCTAGCCCAAGACATTGAGCGACTAGCACTTTTGGCTTACCCAGCTTACGACCCAGAACATCGAGATGATGCAGCAACAGAAGCATTCATCAGCGCACTAAAAGACCCGGAATTGCAACAAGCCGTGCGTTTAGCTCAAAAGCAAACGGTTAAGGATGCATTGGCTTACAGTCTGAACTTTGAGGCAGCGAAAAATGTGACTCGTACCACTGCCCGGGTTCGTGAGGTAGTGACAGACGAGTGCAGGTGTGAGCGCGTCGAAATTGAGCGAGACCCGCATGTAAATGGTGCGCCTAGATGCTGGAATTGCGGAGAGAAGGGGCACCTACAAAGAGACTGCAAGAAGCGAAGAAAACCGAGCTATTGTCCAGGGTGTGCAGCTAGAAGGAGATCCAGACCGAGTCAGGAGCCCAGAATGGAAGCCCTTCAAACAGAGGGGTCGGGAAACATGTAAGAGCCAACTTCGTGGGGCAGAGGTTGGCTAGGAAGATCGACGTCCCCAGCACCACCATCACCGTGTCAAGACTACATCGTGGAGAAGCGGACTTATGCCTTCCGGGTCAAGTTAACGGAGAAAACTGCACCATAACAATCGACACTGGTGCAACCCGATCGATTATCCGACAAGACCTAGTTAGACAGCAACAACTTCACAAGGGCAGAATTTTCTCACTACGGACAGCTACGGGAGAAACTGCACCTGTTCATGGAGAGGTCAACCTCCAGATACAGTTGGGAGACCTTGTGTTCCGACAAAATTTTCTGGTTGCGAATATTATGGATGACTGCATTCTCGGATTGGATTTTCTGCGACCACATGGAATCACGTTGGATTTGGGCAAACGTGTATTGAAATGGCAGAATGTCGAAGTACTGATGGAGGATCCCAGCGTCCAAATTCCCAAGATGAATGTAGTGGTATGTACTGACACTGATGTACTGAATTCTTCCGAAAGCATTGTATGGGCCAAGTTTGATGGTGATTCTGGAGACCTTCGATCTTATCTGATAGAGCCAACGAAGACGTCCGCATTGCGCAATTTGATTGTAGGACGAAGCTTTGTAAGATCTTTAAGGAACGGATATGTGCCGGTTAGAGTCCTTAACACCGCAGATTCAACCACGAGCATTAAAGCGGGAGAAGTCATCGGCAGCTGCCAGCCTGTTTCCACCATCACCTCTTTGGAAGCTACTCACGACCATCATTGCAAAAGGAGGCAAGACACAGACAAAGCCCGGGAATCAACGTCTGCAATATTG
This sequence comes from Odontomyia ornata, assembly GCA_963969285.1. Lineage (NCBI taxonomy): Eukaryota > Metazoa > Arthropoda > Insecta > Diptera > Stratiomyidae > Odontomyia > Odontomyia ornata. Next base: position 178,547,235 of record OZ017742.1, on the reverse strand, counting down.
AAGCAGGTCAAATTGCCAGTGCAGCTATTCAAACGAGCCTCTGATCTGGTCACCAAGTACAGTGACATCTTCTCAACAAGCCCGGATGACCAAGGCCGAACGAGTCTGGTAACTCACGTCATAGATACACAGGGAGCCAAGCCGATTCGACAAGCACCCAGACGCCTCCCTATAGCCAAACAAGGAGAAGTGAGCGCGCTGATCTCGGACATGGCGTTATTGAACCTTCTGTCAGTCCATGGGCCGCGCCTGTAGTTCTAGTAAAGAAAAAGGGTGGTGGCACTCGTTTTTGTGTCGACTATAGGCAGCTTAACGACGTCACTAAGAAAGATAGTTACCCGCTCCCACGCATCGATGACATCATGGACACTTTAGCCGACGCAAAATGGTTTTCTACACTCGATCTCAAGAGTGGCTACTGGCAGGTAGAAATCGACAAGAAGGACCGAGAGAAGACCGCATTTTCAGTTGGGACCGGATTGTGGCAATTTGTGGTGATGCCGTTTGGGCTTTGCAATGCTCCAGCCACTTTCGAACGCTTGATGGAATACGTGCTACGTGGTCTAACCTGGAAAACCTGCTTGGTGTACCTAGATGACATCATTGTCATCGGGAGAACGTTCGAAGAGCATTTGCGGAACTTAGAAGAGGTTTTCTCCAGGCTGTGACTGGCAAATTTGAAACTTAGTCCCGATAAGTGTACCCTTTTCGCAGCTGAAGTAAAATACCTGGGACACGTCGTATCAGCAGAAGGGGTCAAAACAGACCCTGAGAAGATTGAAGCCGTGAAAAGCTGGCCAACACCAAACAACAAGCGCCAACTACGAAGTTTCCTGGGTCTGGCAACCTACTATCGAAGATTCGTCAAAGACTTTGCCAAAATAGCTAAGTGTCTCCATCAGCTAACCGAGAAAAATCGTCTGTATGTCTGGAACGAACAATGCCAGACAGCCTTTGAGACCCTGAAGGAAAAGCTGTGTGAATCACCCGTGCTGGCGTATCCGAAACCCGGAAAAATGTTTGTAGTTGACACTGATGCAAGCTACGGCGGTATTGGAGCTGTACTCTCCCAGCAGATCAATGGCGAAGAAAGAGTCCTCTCGTATTACAGTCGAGTTCTTTCAAAAAGTGAGAGGAACTACTGTGTGACCAGGAAGGAGCTATTGGCTATAATAGAGGCCACCAAGCAGTTCCACAAATACCTATATGGCCAGAAATTTGTTCTTCGAACGGACCATGCATCGCTGAGATGGCTACTTAACTTCAAAAACCCCGAGGGACAAGTTGCGAGATGGATCGAAAGATTGCAGTCATATGACTACGAAATTGTTCATCGAAAGGGCGAAGCTCATGGAAATGCTGACGCCCTATCTCGTCGCCCATGTCCAGCTAACTGCAAGCATTGCCGACGGATTGAAGAAAAGGAACCGCCCGTTGATTTGCGACTGATAACGGCCGAATTCGATGAAGGTTGGTCATCGGAGGAGATTCGAAATGCCCAGCTAGCCGATGAAGACATCGGACCATTGCTCGTATGGAAGGAGACGACTGGGCGACCTGAGTGGAAGGACGTTTCAACGCATGGCGCAACCCTGAAAAGCTATTGGGCACAATGGAACTCCCTTCAGGTGGAGGGTGGTGTACTCAAGCGGAAATGGGAAACGGCGGATGGCAGCTTCTATAGGATGCAAACTATACTACCCAAAAGCCGAATCCACGATGTGGTAAAGGAAATGCATGAAGGATCCTCGGGAGGCCATCTTGGTGTTAACAAGACCTTAGCGAAATTGCGGGAAAGATTCTACTGGCTCCACGCTCGAGAAGACGTAGAGGACTGGTGTCGCAGATGCACAATTTGCGCTTCCGTCAAAGGTCCAAAACGACGACTGAGAGGACAAATGCAAACCTATAACGTGGGGGTACCGTTTGAAAGGATTGCTGTTGACATCGCTGGACCCTTTCCTGAATCTGAATGGGGAAATCGATACACGCTGGTTGTAGCCGATTATTTTAGCAAGTGGCCCGAGGTCTACCCCATTCCCAACCAGGAAGCAACTACTGTAGCCGAACAGCTAGTGTTAAATTGGGTCATTAGGTACGGTGTGCCTTGCGAACTACATTCGGATCAAGGCCGAAACTTTGAGTCACTAGTATTTGGCGAAATGTGCGAGCTGCTCGGAATACGGAAAACGAGGACAACACCGCTGCATCCCCAATCCGATGGAATGGTCGAACGTTTCAACGGCACGCTCAATAGTGGTTTCTTAATAAATCACCTGTTATTTTGACTGTAACAGCTGTTATGTTAGTGAGTCAGTATTAAACTTCCGGGGAACCAAATGAATCCACTTACGCTTGAACAACGTTGGGAAAAATTGATGTTTTATCTCCAAAATGAGTGCTGTGTTGCTGTGCGTTTTTTAAAAAGAAGGCACCCACTGCGCCTACTGTACGCAAATTTGTGAGACAGGCATGCCACTGCACAATACTCACGGTCCCCGTACTCGTAACAGTGCGCACGCAGAAGAATGTGGCTGCTGCAGCCGAGAGTGTGCGACTCAATCCGAGCACATCAACTCGCTTGCAGCAACTCATCATTAGTCGCACGAGCCTGAGAAGAATTTTGGACAAACGCCTCGGATTATTTGCTTACAAGATCCAAATGACTCAGGAAGTGTAGCCAAATGACCATCTGCTTCGTTATCGCTTCGTAGTTTGGTCATTAGAGCAGCTCGAACTGGATGCCGATTTTTCTCAAAAAATCATCTTTTCTGATGAGGCACATTTTCATTTCGTGATTGTCGAGAAGACAATGCATTCTCAGCGGGTGACAGTGTGGTGTGGATTCTAGAGTGGTGGCGTAATTGAACCGTTTTTCTTTGAAAATGAGGCTGGAAATGCCGTTTTGGTCAGCGGGGAGCGGTACAGAGGCATAATAACCGACTTTTTATGACCGGATATCGAGGATTTGCACTTGACTGACCATTCCAAACAGCTGATCAAACAATCGATCTTTGCGCATACAATTCGGAAATCGTGTAATCAGGCGCTTTGGCGAAGTCCGCCTCGAAGCTGCTACTTGACACCGTTGAACTTCTTTTTATGGGGCGCTGTGAAAGATCGATGTTATGTGGAAAATCTACAAACGATTCAAGCACTGAAATTGAATATTCAACAAACCATTGCTCAGATAGGGCCCGAAACCATCAATAATGTCTTTTGGAAAATTGGGCTGAGAGAATGGCCTACTGTCAAATTGTATTTCACAACTAACGGGAAGATTTGTTCATGCGAAAATATAAGAAAAAATTTGATTTTTGTTCATTTTATTGCATTTTTGAAAGGAAACTTGTATTTGGCCCACCCTATATATATATATATATATATATATATATATATATATATATATATATATATATATATATATATATATATATATATATATATATATATATATATATATATATATATATATATATATATATATATATATATATATATATATATATATATATATATATATATATATATATATATACAACTCCGCCGTAGACGGTCCCAAGCCCTTTTGAGAAAGAAAGAACCCCTTATTTCCCCAACCTACAGCTTCCATGATTCCTCATCCTAAACCCCACGATTAAATGGTAGTAAATTTCTCGGGGTCTCACGTTGAGTTTGCTGGTGCCCCAATAATGGGACATTAAATGCCGAGAAATGCTAATAGCTGTAATATATCTACAGCTCTGCTACTAAATCCTACTTACACCTCCTTTGTGGGGACGTAAGAGGGTGAAGGCGAGACTTCCGCGCCCGATAACGGAATCGAAGTAATAACCATGCCGCCGGAATGGAGGTTGGGCGACAGGCTAACTCCTCGTCCCTGGAAAACCCTACAATGTTTCGAAACCTGCAGAAGGGCCTCGGAATGGATCGGACGCACGGCGACGACCTCGCAAACAGAAAAAGGACTATGGCATTGGAGCCTGGAATGTAAGATCACTCAATTACCCTGGCACTGTTAAGGAATTTTTACAACAGTCAATATAAATTAAAAATACTGGCAATCCATGACGAACTGGACTGGAAACGATATTCAAGACATGAGATCGCACACAATATTCAAAAGTTTAAGCCTACTGGAAAACGAAAATTCTGAGTGGCCTTCATTGTGGATAGGGAGTTCAAATCGCGCGTAATTGACTTTAAGGCGGTCAATGAACGGTTGTGTGCGATCCGTATAAAAGCGAAATTCTTCAAAATTTGGCTGACAAATGTTCACGCCTCGACCGAAGAAAAGGACGAAGAAATGAAAGAAACCTTCTACAATCTCCTGAAGACTATTCGACTCATTGCCTACGAACAAAAATAATTCTGGGTGACTTCAACGCTGCTTGCCAATGAGCCTTATCGGGGAACGACTGGAGGATATAGCCTCCACGATGAAACAAATGACAACGGTCAGTGCCTGAATGACTTTGCATGTAGCAGAAATCTAGTCATGCCAATTGTAACTCAGATCATTACTTGATCAAATTAACCTATCGATGTCGTATGTCAGAGACATATTTGGCGAAAACCAGCCCGCTACAAAAATTTGACATCAAAAGGTTCCAAACGGCGTCGGTGGTCAAAAATTTCACGAAGACTCTCGACAACGAGCTGGCTCCCATCTTATCAGACGCATCGCTGAAAACAAGCAACGCGCTCTGGATGGAAGTGAAAGCGGCTATTAAGACCGTGGCAGAACAGACGATCGGACATCAAGCCCGACGCAAATGACATGACTGGTTCGATGATGAGTGCCAGAATGCGTTAGACAAATAGAATCAGGCGTACAAAGAATACGTAGGTTGGAAAACCAGGACAAAGAGAGAACACTATGAAAATCTCAGAAAAGTAGCAAAAAAGATAATTAGAATTAAGAAAAGAACATACTATGCGAACCAATTGAGAAGTATAGATGTAAGACTAGCGAGCAACAACACAAGACAAGCATACAAAGTAGTGAAAAGCCTGAAACGTGGTTATCAGCCCAAAACCACGCTCTATCGTGATGACATCGGCAATATCATCGCTGATGAAACCAAGATTAAGGAAAGATGGGCATCATTTTTCAAGAACCTCCTTAATCCTCCGCACATCGGAGTCTATAAATGTCTGCGAAAAGCTTCCATTGGCTCCACAAACTCTGGATGAAGTTTGTTTCATCATCAAAGCCCGAAAGAATAATAAAGCGCCGGGCATCGATGAGATTCCAGTGGAGCTCATTAAATATGGTGGCAGCAATGTTCATAAAGCTATTCACAAAGTCATCCAGCACATTTGGCAACGACAACATATGCCGAAAGAATGGAGCCAATCAATTATATTCCCTATCCACAAAAAAAAGTGACAAGCTACAGTGCGAAAATTATAGAGGCATATCACTACAAAGAGAAGGCCCGAGAGGGACTGTAGTGCTACGAAGAAGAAGACAACATGGCGAATCAAATATAAACGGTAATTTAGCGCGCACCTTCTAATTAGATAATATAGTATGGCGGTTGGTGGTTCGTTTATGAGGAGTGGGGGAACTAACTTAGTTAGCGGCCATGCTCGGCTCTGCCCTCAGTACAGTCATGACTGATCCAGAGATACATCCGTCTCTATACTCGTATAAGTCCGCAGTTGGGCGAGTGTACTAAAGCAAGGTCCCTCGCAGTGGAATAGTTGCTGTGTCGCTCCACCGGTTATAGTGAGCACCGTTTTTGGCAGGAAGTGGTATACAAAACAATTCAGTTATTAGTAATGAAACTTATAGCCAGGTACAATCACACAATTGCATGTAACATTTTTGCCTTCAAAGTAGTACGCGTACTCTGAAGTTGAGTTAATTTGAATACAGGATAGCAGTACACGCTTACTTTTATGAAGCTGATTTTTTATATTTTTAAAAATTTAAATGATCAATTTTGGTTGTGTTTCGATTTGAAGAATTTCGCTTTATTAGTCTGAATCATGTCGAAGGACAATCGAATGAAGAATCTGTGTTTAAAAGAAAATGAGAATGAAAACAGCTAGATGTATTGTCTAACTGTAAAACTGAAAAATGTGAATCACATAAGCTGCAATTTATGATCACTATAACTAAATGACAATACTCGTATATAATTCTTTGAATAATCTCACTTTAGATCTATCATTTGTTTGTATTAATGATAATACATTTTTGTAAACATACTTTAATTGCTTATTTAGGAAAAAAATCTAAAGCATTAAAACGAGGCGAGTCATATTTAATCATTTCCATTTTAAACTGTTTTAAACTATAATTTTTTTGTAGTAGGGAGATGAATGCCCATTTACGCACAGCGTGTGGGACTCCCATGCTCGCAAGAAGGCGACTGGACTACCCACTAAACACCTCTCCTGTCAACCTGAGAACCCAGCCTGGAACCGTTTGACACATTACTTCGTACCAGGTCTCGTTTTGTTACGCCGTGAGGCGCCTTCAAGCTGGGGGATCCCTCTTCTAGCGGGAGGGGAGCGGGGAAGAGGAAGTGCCAGACAAGCGATCCCCCAGCCGCAATGCCCCCAGCTGCTGTGAGTCCCTTTTAATTTTAGGATTGTCCGAATATAGCGTGCCAAATGGTTCCATTTGTCAACCGATACAAGCATCACCGCGACTATACATCCGTAGTGAGTTCTCCCGACTACTTGTAGAGGTCCCTTCGCAGTCTGTCCCATTTTTTCACGCGAAAAATGTGTGGCAGGCATTGTCCTCCTCTCCTGGGTAAAACCGACAATCGGGGGACCGCGACTTATCAATCGTGTGCAGGTAAGACTGAAAACACCCATGCCCGCTCAAAAACTGGGTCAGATAGAAGTCAGTGTCACCATACCTTCGATTTAGCCACGAGCTCCCATCCGGGATGAGGCGCGCAGTCCTACTTCCCTTCGTGCAATTGACCCAAGACTGCTGCCAATTGTTGAGCGAGCGCTGTCTCTCCTCACGGACAACCATCTCCCTCTCATCCTCGTTTCACGCAGGTAAATAGCGCGGTACTCTCTAGCAAGGAGGACAACAGGTATCACGCCTGCAATAACTCTCACCGCCGGACCAGAGAGTGTCGGATACGAAGATGCAATTCTCAGTGCTCCTCTTCGCGGTACCTGTGCCAAGCGTTTTCGGTACACCTCCTTACTGAGAGCGTCGCCCCATACCTCTGCTCCGTACAGTAGCACTGACCCTACAGCACTCATCAAGAGGCGTCTACATTGGCCATAAGTCAACGCAGAGACGATACTCCCGAAGCAGGCTTCTCAGCGGTTGCCCTGGTTTGCTCAGAGAAACTCATCTTCGAGTCGATGAGTAGCCCCAGGTACTTCACCGCTGGCTTCGATTCGATTAATGTCTCCAATACTATCATCCTTACTCTAGGGATTCTCTTTTGTGTCAAGATGACCACTTCGGTTTTCTCCAGTGCTAAACTGAACCCTCGAGCAGTCATCCAGTCTCTCACTCGGCGCATTAGCATACCTAGCCTAAGTTGCGCTTGTTCAACGGTGCTTCCAGTGACCAGAGCCGCATCATCATCCGCATAGCCGATCAAGCGCGACTCATCTGGCATCTCCAGTCTCAAAAACCCGTCATAGGATACATTCACAGGTCTGGACCAAGGATACATCCCTGGGCAACACCCGATGCAAGTCTATCATTCGTTGCCTCTGTGTCGTGTCGTAGAGCAGGCTTCAGTCCTTCAGGTAGTCCCTCAAAAGTCGCATAAGGTATTCTGGAACTTGAAAAGAGTTTTCCAGCGTATCCAGAATCCACACATCTAGCGGAGTTGAAGGCGTTCCTGACGTCGAATGTCATCAACAGAATGATCTGTCGCTTGGCGCGACTATATGCCTCTGCCTTTTGAACCGCGCTGACCTCTGCAATCACATTAATGGTGGAGCGACCTGCTCTAAAGCCGTACTGCCGAGGAGATAGGTCCCCAGCAGCACGAATCGCGTCAGTGAGTCTTCCCTTGATGAGTTTCTCTAGCACTTTCCCAGCAGTGTCTAGCATGCATAACGGACAGTATGCAGACGGCAATCCAGGATTTCCCTTCCCCTTGCTGATCAGCACGAGCCTCGCCACCTTCCATCGTACCGGGAAAATCCCGTCCCGTAAGCAAGCGTTGAATGTGCTGAGCAGCAAGTCAGGACAATGGTGATATACAAGCTGCAACACCTCAGCTGGAACACCATCTGGACCTGGAGACTGCCTCCTCCAGTTCCGGCTGTGTTAAGAGGGACACTTGGCTGCTGTTTCACCATGGACAGCGTCAACAGGGAGGGGATGGGCGGAAGAGTCCCCGCACTATCTCATCCATCTTTTCCGCATCATGTATAGTTTCCGTAGGGCACCAAGCTTCCGCATAACTTGCTTGTAGCCAAGGCGCCACGGATCCTTGTTCGCATTGTCTACTAGATCTTGCCAGCAGCGAGCCTTGCTGGTTTTAATCAGTTTGCGAAGGCATTTCCTGGCCGACTTATATGCTGCCACCCGGTTGCATTCCTCGGGTCACGGTTCTGTGCCCGTTGAGCCTCACGCTGAAGCTTGTAACTGAATAGTCCTCTAATACTTTCCAATTGTGTATCCTCCGTACTAAGGACTCCGAGGCGAATGTCACGTCCGGGATGGTTCCTTCACAGCTGATACGGTGGAAAGTCGGCGTATTTCCGGTGTTTAGTACGACGAGCGCCGTCCTGGCCGCCATTTCCAGGATTCGTTTTCCCTGCAGATATGTTTCAGGCATGCCCCATTAGATTGCTTTAGCGTTGAAGTCTCCCCCAACGATCACGTTCCCGTTTGCGTACGAGATCATAGTACATTCACCTAGTACCCACACCTTCCATTTACCCTGTGTTACACACTTTCAGAATTTTCCCAGGGGCCGGTCAGCTGATCCGGGTACGTCAGCAGAGCCCAGGCCTGGCGCGTTCAAGAAACAAAGCAAAAAGCACACAAAATTTCCGACGCACGTGTTCTTTTACGCATTTCAGAATATGGGAGTGCTGATACATCCTAATAAAAAACTAAAAGATTGCATGGAACGAATTTCTTTTTCTACAAAGTTATTGATTTTTTGAGATATGGTAATCCTGAAATCTCTCATCGAAGCCTATGTTTATATTCGCGCCAATCTTCGCGTCAGCATTTACCTACATACTTGCTACCGAAGATTTATGGCTCGCTGTTCGGCTTGTGTTCGGATTTTTCCGCTGGGTTGATTGAGTGTGGATACTATATGAGTATACTATGTTCGGGACAGCGCCCTCCAAAGCATTAAGCTTGGCTTGGAAAGATAAACTATAACAGAAACTATGTTAATATAAAGTGTCTAGTATAGGTCTTTTTTGACATTTGTAATTAAAAACAGTATCAGGTAATTTATTGAAGCATCTAGAAAATTTTAGAAATTTCTAGTACCGATGGACATACTGTGCAAACTGTAGAAGACTAAGTTAGAGTTAACGCTTTGTATGTGTATGGAATTCATCTTAGAATTTCCGAAGTTGATGCTAATTGAAAGTATTTCGTTGTTTTCACTACACCCCCTAGGATTTACCTCCTAAGCGAAAACGTGAATTGATATATGAAAAGACTATAAATACACTGCAAAAGTGCTGCACTAAAAAACGGGGGTATATTTAAGAAGTCCTGCGTAGTTCCTTGGTGAGATTTAAAACTATGGAAAGGTTGCTTGAAAGCTGTGTCCTTTCCTTGAATCTTAAACCTTAGATCACTGTTTTTTGTGATATTGTAAAGAAAAAAAAACAAAAGGTAGCACGTTAAAACTTGATTTGAACGTTGAACACCGTCCATGATTGGATTATCTACAAGACGAATAATTTAACAAAATTTCAAAGAGATCCTGTATGTCGAGCTATAACTCACGATCCTTTGTAGCCCAGTCATATTAGGGCTTTCACCTCGGAATGAAAGATAATAAGCTGCAAATTGGTATGAACCTTTGTTTTGTCATTCTAAATGTTGTCTCAAAAGTCACAATCGTTATCGTGTTCGCGTCTCAAGATATTCAAGGTCAAAGGTCACAAAAATCGGTTTTTCGCGAATATCTGGCTTCCTATCGGTTAAATGAGATTTGCATTTATTATAAAAGTTGTAGGCTATAAAATTCCCTACAACTTTTGTTTAAACTTTTTTTTCATACGACCAACCGTTTTGAAGGTAGAGCGCGAAGAGTGCACATCGTACAGTCATATACGGCCTAATGCAAGGTCAAGCGTGAGTTATGGTTATCAGTACGTTATAAAGTCAATTATTTACTTGGAAATTATAATTATTAAACAATGCCTATTATTTATGTACTAACTATTAATTATTTATATTTAATTAAAGTAAGTAACTTGATTATTTATATATAATTATTCATATTTAACTATTTAAGTATAAAATATTATTAATTCTGGATTATATATTTTAGTTTTATTTTAAGTTAACACGACATTATATATCTTTTCTTTAAAACGCGTAAATTTCTCAATACTTATATACCTGGAAATATTGGAAAAAATTCCTGATTTAGATAAACTGGTGGAAGTATTTCAACAAGAAAACTGCCCAAAACAAACATTATTAGAAAATGGAGTGCGCATCTTGTTGGCATTATATAATGCTCCAAAATCTGAGGACAACATTGATCATTTCCGCTACACGCAATTCATCAAATTTACAAAACTAAATAAACCTGTACAACTGTCAACACTTCCACCAACAAGTGTAGCAGCTCATCAACACATAAAACGTGTCTACTACCAGATTCAAACGTGGTTAGGGAAGGACTTAGAACCTAAAGAATGGGGCTGGATGCTTGAAAATGAAATCCTGGAGCCCATACGAACGTTATTACCTCCAGCACCAGCCGAACTACTAAACGTAATATTTTGCAATTGCAAAAATGGTTGTGGTTCCCGCTGTGGATGCAGAAAATCAGGGCTACAATGTTCTTTAGCTTGCGGCCAGTGCAACGGACAAGCTTGCCTCAACGCTTCACTGTATCCAAGTAATCCCGATGAAGAAAATACATATGATCCCGATATTCTGGAAGGTTTGGAGATGAACATGACAGATAATGAGGATGATGACAATGAATCGAACATTTTTGAGCGACAAGAAGAAGAAGACGACGAACAAGAAGAAGATAATTAGCTTCCATTTCCAATTTCATTACAATTAAAATCAACAAAGATACTTTTGATATTTGAACTCACATTTTGATAAATGTATATTATGCCGTATTTAATAATAAATAAAAATATGTGTAAAATATATACTCTTACTATCATTTTAACTTAAAATAAAACTAAAATATATAATCCAGAATTAATAATATTTTATACTTAAATAGTTAAATATGAATAATTATATATAAATAATCAAGTTACTTACTTTAATTAAATATAAATAATTAATAGTTAGTACATAAATAATAGGCATTGTTTAATAATTATAATTTCCAAGTAAATAATTGACTTTATAACGTACTGATAACCATAACTCACGCTTGACCTTGCATTAGGCCGTATATGACTGTACGATGTGCACTCTTCGCGCTCTACCTTCAAAACGGTTGGTCGTATGAAAAAAAAGTTTAAACAAAAGTTGTAGGGAATTTTATAGCCTACAACTTTTATAATAAATGCAAATCTCATTTAACCGATAGGAAGCCAGATATTCGCGAAAAACCGATTTTTGTGACCTTTGACCTTGAATATCTTGAGACGCGAACACGATAACGATTGTGACTTTTGAGACAACATTTAGAATGACAAAACAAAGGTTCATACCAATTTGCAGCTTATTATCTTTCATTCCGAGGTTGACCCCTTTTTTTACCTAATATGACTGGGCTATTGGTCATTTTTATTATACTCATGAGGACTTCAATATGCTTATCGAAAATTTTTATTTGATTCAATTTAATGCTTGCTGTTTTATGTTAACTATTACAAAACAACAGGAAGAGTAGTCAAATGAAGTTTTCCACCAAAAATTTGATATACGAGAAGAAAAACGAAAATTTTGGAAAGGTGGGCAATTTATTTTTCCACATAATCTCCTTGAAGCTCGATACACTTGGCCCAGCGATGCTCTAACTTTTTCAACCCGTCCAAAAAATACATTTTCTCGAGGGCTGCAAAATAGCCCTCCGTGGCGGCGATGACCTCCTCATTCGACCAAAATCTATTCTCGGCGAGTGATTTTTTCAGGTTTGGAAACAAAAAGTAGTCACAGGGGGCCAAATCTGGAGAGTACGGTGGATGGGGCAGCAATTCGTAGCGCAATTCGACCAATTTGGCCATGGCGACGGCGGAGGTGTGAGCCGGCGCGTTGTCTTGGTGGAACAACACTTTTTTTAAAAACTAAAACTCTTTTGTAATAGCAGCGCCATCGGGCGGTGAGGCTAAGTACTTGTTGAATGACCCTCGTATTCTCGTATTTCAGCCTAGCTGCAGTGAATTTTTTTTACGTCCCAAAGATACATCGGGAGAAACAGTATGGAAGTTATATCCCTACGCTTTTGGTAGCTTTTTTAAATCTTCCAAAAATAAAACATCAATTCTTCGAGTTTCGCAAGTAATTTAAGAGAAAATTCGCTTTCAGTTCAGGAATGTATGATATTCATTTCGGAGGTAATAACGCCTAGAATGACAAAATTAAATGAAAAAAATTCCTTTTAAAAAACGCTATTTAGTTTATTGTATAATAATACTTCCCATATACATGTATTTCTTGTTTACTTCATCAGTGGTAAGGGTATGAAAAACTCAATGTAGAACGGCTGCTATTTATACTCAAAAGAATAAAGAACAAAGGGATTACAAAATTTTTAAGTTAATGAGAAGATAATGAGTTTACCGTACAAAAGGATATTTATAGCACATGGTTTAATTTAAATTACTCCTAACATATTTGACTCATTCAATGATTTTAATTAGGTTGCTGTAGGCGTTGTCCGAGTCCGCGTTCAAACGCTTATCTATCGGGGTTCTCGCTATCCACAAGCTTTCCGAAGCATCCAACCGTCTCCAATCACGCACTTCCTGAACGATCTCCAAATTCCACCATTCAATAAAGTGTGACTCTTCCAGAATATATTTCGCTACCGTTGATTTTGCTGTATCCGTCTTCCCATGTTTTGCAATATGCTCTGCCTCCCTAATATGTTCCTGGAACCGAACTTTGGCCAATTGTTTTGTTTGTCCAATATAAACCATATCACATTGCGGGCAGGTGATCCTGTAGATGCCACTTTTTTCCTCCTTAAGCTTCTTATCTTTTGAAGATCCAAGCCTTGATTCCAAGCTGTATTTCCGACTGGTTACTGCTGTACGGTATCCAACCTTCCTTAATAGATGATCTAAACCCCGAGTAGCTGATGAGTGGGTGACAGAAATCCAATGTGGTTGATCTTTTGCCTGTGAATAAAGAGAAGTTAGCTTATTTTTCTTAAATTCCATTTTCATTTTTCGAATCCTCAGTTCGATGAGGGGCTTCATGTAACCATTCTTCTTAGCCGCTTCCAGGATATAATTCTTTTCTCGTTGGAAGCGGTCTTTGTTTAAAGGGACAGTTAACATGCAACGGATCATCATATTGTAAGCTGCCATTTTTTGTGCGAAATGATGGTTTGACGAGGCTGGTATAGTCCTTTGAGTATTAGTTCCTTTCCTGTATATGTCAAATTCTAGCTTTTGTAGGCCTCTTATGATAAGAAGGTCTAAAAACGGTAGCTTTCGCTCAATCTCTTTTTCCGTGGTAGGATGTAGGTAATCAGATTTCTTAGGCATAATACTAACTAAATTGTTTAGTGATTCTTCACATTGTTTTATAATTTCTCATGGTATAAAAAGTATGGTGGATTCGGGCCAATAATCGGTCAATCTCCTTCAGGGACAAATATTAGGTTTGATGTTAAAGGTATTGATAACTATAAATCCATCAAATGAAAATGATCGTGACATATAATACAATAGCCTCGTTAGTGAATGTAATTTTAATTTGTATGAACTATTAGAATTTAAATATTTATACTGCAGACTATAAAACTTCACTGAAAAATTAGTTTTAAACGATCCACGTCACAACAGAATTTCCTTGCATTCATTCCATTATGTTATAAATGAAGTGACCACGATAAATACACTATTATATAAAATGTAAATTATATGGACAAAATCAACCAGTATTAAAATGAATTGCTAAACAGGACTAACTTCCTTCCTTTCCAGTAGGCGCTCGTTCTTTTTCAGAAGGATATGCAGGCGAAAGGTGAGTATACCGCCGAGTGGGTAGGGTTTCGGTAATCCGCTAATGGTCGGTTTCGTGTTGCGGTCGGAACGCGGTGTCATATTTTGAGTTTTGCGTTTTTCGTTAGAGCAGATTGTTTCAGTTTTGGTTTCTAGTGGGTTATTCGGGCCCGCATCAGTAAATCTTCGGGAGCGGGTTTTGTGTAGTTCTTTTCCTCGAGACAAAAGGAAAAGGAATGAAAGTAAAGTAAGTTAAAGTATAGTCGATGGAAGTTGTTCGACGCGTTTAAAATTGAGCATTTGAACCGCTGGCCGATTTTTGTGTATCTCGGACTAAGTCTGCTCGCGGAAGACCTGCGACAAATATTCCTCTCCGACCTAGCTAGCCAGCCAGCAGCCACCTCGGAGTAGACTACGAGTGTCCGGACTTTGTCAACCTGATGGGTACAGTTCGTTGTCGCGTTCCAAGACTTCACGTCTATAAGCGATGAGAGGTCGGTTTAGACTTCCTTCGGGAAACTTCTCGAACGAAAGAAAGAGATTTAAAATCCTTACAGTTAGTTGGTTTTTTCTCTTTTTTTCCAATTGAATCATAAAATAGATAATAATTTGAGGTAAATTGAAATTGATATTATTTTTTGATTAAATGTTTTTGATTGATAATGTAGAAATTTAAGGAGCCGTTTGAGCCGTTAAGTTTTAGTACTTTTATTGTTTAGAATTTGCTTTATATTCTTCGAAAATATCTAACGATTAGTATCGAATAAAGCGCTTTTGACTTTGACTTTGATGCTCCTGATATCAAGATGTAATAGTTAAATCCTCCTCAAAACAAACACAAGTACTCATAAAAATCCACCTCAATTCATGGCACTCCATGACATTCAAGGCTTTTAAATTCGTAAGAAACGAAGGGTAAACGGTGATGAGGGAGGAGGCACCAGGATATTGGTTAGAAGAACTACTTGTTTCCAAAACCTTGTTAAAGTCGAATTGAAAAAAATTGAGTTTCTTGAAGTATCCGTCATTAAATTTCACGGCCAGGTGGGGATAATCTTTTCGTTATCTCGGCCTATGTAACTGGTGAAAACGTTCTCAAATTCAAGGAGAAGCTCGATGCATAATTATTATATTCTTGCCGGTAATCTGAATGCCCAGCATACAACGTGGTTGAACGCCAACAATAATCAAAGAGGTGTATTCCTGAAGTCGTGGATAACAGAGAACAAATTGAATACATGTGCAAATTGAATACATGTGCAAATTGAATACATGTGCAATATATATGGGTCGGTGTTCCCAACATATCCTAGGACAAATTCGCAAGACTTGAATTCACATTTAATATTCCTCAACGAGGACGTGAGGGAGACGGTTTCCCGCGAAAGACACAGTTTTTGCTTGCGCAAAATAGGGAAAAATACGACGGGACCTCTACAAGGAAACAGCCGAGGACGTAGTGGCTGGGGGATCACTTATCTAGCAATTCCCCTCCCTCCCCTACCGCTGAAGAAGGGATGCCCCACTTGAAGGTGCCTCACGGCATAGCAAAACGGGACTTGACCCGAAGTAATGTGTCAAATGGTTCCAGACTAGGTTCTCAGGTTGACAAGAGAAGTGTTTAGTGGGAAGTCCAGTCGCTTGCGAGCATAGGAGCGCCGCACTGAGTGCGTAAATGGTATTCACCTTTCAATCAAAAAAAATCCTGAACGGAAATTGCAGGAGCTTCCGTATGATAGCGACCATTAAGCAATCGTAATGGAAATAATTCATCCAAGGGATGATGTCTTCTACATTCCAGATGAGAGTTATTGGCGTAATTTCAAAAACACAAATTGGCGAAAGCTTCAAAGGAAGTTTAATTGCGATTACCAGAATCAATGTCTATCTTCTGATGCTGGCAACTCTTGCCCTATGGTTCCTAATGATAGAAATTTAACTAACGGCGAAATATGACATTCGAAACAAGAGAAAGTAGTTCCCAAGATTAACTCGAAACAATATAGATGGGTATATAACGCCAACCATTGCAAGGTTAAATAGATTGAAAAGCCTTCTTCTCACACGCATTAACAATATTTATCGGCAATTATTGGTCTGCAACTATCCCTTCTTGGCTTTATTGAAATTACACCTGAAGAATATTCGCAACTTAATCCGTTCATATTACAGGAGTGAATAGCATATTTCGTAAGAAGTCTCGAGTGAAATTGTCGAATGTTAACATCGCTAGAATGAGATAAATCTTCTCGATAGGGCTGTAATCGAAATTAATAGTATGACTCCGAATACAGCTAGAAACAGAATTACATGTAATGGATTGCAGAAGCTTGCCCTGATCGGAGCTTATTTTGAATTGGTCTACCTACCGAATCCTGAGAGAGGGAGCCAAATACCTTCAGATGTCATTGAAGCAAATATTTCCAATTCCAAATCAAGCCTGAACGGCGAATCCATTCTTCAATTCAATGAAACACTGACCTTATTGATTACTTTGCAAGCTATGAAGATTTGTGTCTCATATTTGGCAGGATAAACAACAAGAAATCATTTGGTGTTGACGGTATTCTCAATGTAGTACTACGGCATTTGCCTTGGGTTGCTACTAGAAATAATTGCACATTATTCAACAATATGTTGAACAATTCATATTTCCCGAAGCAGTGGAAAGATTCCAATATATTTCCCATCTTGAAGAAAGGAATCTTCATTCCCCAAAAGCTATCGCCTAATCAGATTGCTGCCTAACATCAGCAAGGTGTTTGAAGCGATACTGAAACAAGGATTAAATGCCCACATTGAGAAATATGAGTTGATGCCGAATTGGCAGTTTGTTTTCCGTACCAGGCATTCGACCATACATGCAATAACGAAAGTAACCTTAGACATGTGTTGGAAACTGAACAATAGAGAATCTGTTGGAGCGTGTCTCATTGATATGGAGTAAGCTTTCGATAGGGTTTGGTTAGACGGAACTAATATTTAAGCTCCTTCAAGACACCTTGTCGCCATGATGTGTAATATGTCGTAAGAAAAATTGTTTCTTGTAACTGATAGAAATCTGACGACCATGCTCAAATTCACGGTCTTAAATGGTCTACACCAAGGAACAGTTACATCACATCTGCTCTTTTCCATATTTATTCGCAAGTCAATGATTTTAACGTGTCGCCAATACAATCATTGGTAGCGTTTGCTTTCGGACAAAATTGCGGTTGGCTATTAAGACTTGAAACGTAATTGGAAGGATTTCCACATTATGGCTGATGGATTATTAATCCTGGGTTCGATACTTTGGTGTGCACCTGGATCAGTATCTACTCGTATAATGAACAATTCAAAATCATGCTCAGGAAAGCACAAAAAATAGTCATATCCCTTCTCCCACTCTTTGTTTCCAGATACATTGATCGAAAAGTCAAAATTATCTGTTACAAGACTCTGGTTAGACCAGTTTTGAAATATGGATGTCGGACCTTGGTACTATCAGAGAGCTGTTACTATGGAAAGATTAAGAGTTTTCGAGAGGAAATGTCTTCGTATGTACTGGTCTGTACAGAAAGCCTTAGATAGATTGGAAGCATGGTGTTTTCTTTTTCTTCTTGTCAGATCTACTCACCACCCTGCCGACGTCAAGTGGTGGTTAAGTGGCAGAGATCTGTCATTCAACACTTGCCAGCTGATCGCAATTAGGCAGGGATGACAGATCTCTGACGGGTATCGCTCCGCGGGATCGTCGGTTATGACGACTGTTTGTGGCACAATATTGCCGGCCAAATACGCATACGCGTTCGGGTGCCTATGCATATGTATTGGCTGATGATTTTGCGGGTCCATTGCTGATTTATCGAGTAGTTGTTACAAAATTTGTAACGATTGAATCAATGAAACGCGTTTGAATTTGAAACATCTAACATCTGTCACTCTTTTGTTACTAAATTGTTAAATTTATTTATTTTGATTCATTGACTAGCAAAATCAGCTTTTTAGCATTTGTGATAATTCTTGCATGCGACATGTAACAGTTTAATACATCGATTAAAAATTTCGCATCACTACAAACTAAACAGACTTTTTCTCTTCTTCCTGGGAGTTTTCTTACACTTGAAACTGCTGTTGACTCTATAAATACGTAGAATATGGATGTTGTTTCTGGAATATTTTTCACTTGCATCCATTTCGTTGTTAGTGACTCAATTAGTTAATTTATAAATAAAAAAAAGCAGTAATTGTATTCATTATATATATAGGATATGGGAGTTCATAACAATTCTTGAAAAAATTGAACGCTACTTTTTTCGAAAATTTCCTCGTCAAGGATCATATCGAATATATCTAAACCGTCCATAAATTTGTTATATTTATGTATTATCAACAATTTTTTGTCATCGCCCTATTTGAATTATTATTGATTTGTTTTTAGCTGTTGCATGTGTTACAATACATTCTTCTTCTGCGATATTATTCAGTCAAATATCTTAAAGTTGTACGAAAAATCGTTGATGTATTCTAAAATTCTAGAAGTTATTACAAAACTAATGTAACTTCTTATCCAATTTTAGCGCCAGTTAATGGATGCATATATAAGACAAAAAAGAGCGTCGTCTGGTATGATACAAGCGAGTGATTTACAAATGCGACCAATTTCTGGAGTACGGGATGGCCGTGAAATTCACGCATACGACGGGCCCATGCACTTTATTAATCCTGCTCAAAATCCAGACCAAATCTCAGCGGAATTAACAATTTCATCTAATAAAGACGGCAATTTATATTTGTTTGCATGAAAGTATAATATAAATAACTTTGCTTGATCACAGATACAATAGAAGAAATTCTTAGCCAAGAAACCGAAGATGAAGAAAGTACTCCGGTCGAAGTTCTATCATCTCCCGTTCGAAGCGCAGTGAACGAAATATCAGTGACAAGTGCAATGACTGGTAAAAACGGTTGTGTTCCTGTTAGTCCAGGTTCAGAAGGTGAAGCCGCACGAAATTCAGTGCCATCATCGAGTGATTTCAATGGAGAAGTTGAGGGGCAAATAGAAAACTTTGTAATGCATCCAGCTCAACAAGGACTTTTGTACAAATGTCGAATAACCCGAGATCGTAAAGGAATGGATCGCGGATTGTTTCCAATTTATTATTTACATTTAGAACGTGATTATGGAAGGAAAATATTTCTCTTAGGAGGTAAGCTAAAGTAGTTATTAAAAGTTGAAAAACATTTTTTATTTATTTTTTATACTAATGAAATCAATGATTTTTCAACAAAGTACAATTTCGAAGCCGTCTGTACATGCACTATACAAGATTTCTCAGTCTCTCATTCTTTAGCTCAAAGTCAAATCTTCTTTGGGGTAAGTCGTCTCCAATCGTCGGGTTAAGCGAGTCGTTCGCCATTTTGAAAGTCCAAGCATGCTTCTGCTGTCAGTATCTGCTTAGTTTTCGCATCGTCTCTTTGTTCGTGTTCTACTCTTTAAATTTGTTCCGTTAGTCGATGCTCTTTCATTCCTTCCATATGCCCTGCCCATCGCAGTTTGGGTAGTTGTACACATAGGGATACAGCTGGGTTGCCGTATATATTGGGTTGTGCGATAATTAATGTCGTTTTTTTTCACGTTTTCCAAACTTATTTATATTAACAACAAACATTTATCCAAGATATATTGACCATTTTGTTGCATAACCTTTTGCCATCTTTCGGGAAATTGAACAATTCCACGTTCGAAGAAGCCTTGGTTTTTAGAAGCGAGTAGCTGCTCCAACCCATTTTTAACAGCCTGATCGGAATCGAAAGTTTTACCACTCAAATGGTTTTGAAGGGAGCGAAACAAATGATAGTCTGATGGTGCTAAGTCAGGGCAATAAGATGGATGTGGTATCAGTTCCCAATTGAGCTCCATTAATTTTTGACGGGTTATCAAAGAGGTGTGGGGTCTGGCGTTATCATAATGGAACATCATGCGTTTGCGATTGGCCAGTTCAGGGCGTTTTTTCTTGATTTCTTCTTTCAATTTCGATAGTTGACGACAGTAGACATATGAATTAATAGTTTGGTTTGTTGGTAGCAGCTCAAAGTAGACTATAACCTTGTAATTCCACCACACAGAAAGCATAATCTTCTTTTGATGAATGTTGGCTTTGGATATCAATTGTGGGGGCACATCTTGTTTTGTCCATGACCGTTTTCGGATTACGTTATCCAATTTTCATCACCCGTTAAGATTCTTTTTAGAAATGAGTCGTTTTGGTTACAATGCAGCAACGAGTCACATATGTTAATTTGTTTGGTGAGGTGGAATTCCTTCAATTAGTGAGGAACCCAAACATTTAGTTGGTTTACGTAACAAAGCTGTTGTAAGTGGAAGTAAACGGTCGGGTTCGATATGTCGAGCTTCTCTGGCATCTCTAGAGTTGTTTTACGCCGGTTAGTTTCTATTGACGCCTTATTTTATCCAACGCTGACACTGACGTTCAGTAAGGCAGTCGTCAGTATAAACTTCACACAAATTCTTTCGAGCTTGCATCTCATTTTTTCCATTTCGGAAATAAAACAATGAAATATGCCGAGAATGCTCTCTTTGATTGTTCATTTTCAAGTTTATTTTTAACTACCTTGTTTACTAATGACTCTCAGTTTTTGACTGAAGATAGTCTAAAGTCTAGTCTTTAAAAAAGTGTATAATGATTATAAGCCACGTAATCACTACTACATGAAATATGCGGTTCACGTCATCTATGAGAAAAAAACGACATGAAATATCGAACAACCCAATAGTTCACTAATTATCGTTGAAATGAATAAGATTTTTTTAATGATCAGTTATACCCTTGCTATGCACAAATTATGCATGATGTACGTCATGAGTCTGAAACTCAATGCGTTATTTGTATCAAAGTAAAAGTGTGAAGTTTAAGAGGCCCATAAAGAATCTTTTAAGGTTCAGGGAAATCAAGTTATTTTTTTAAAAATAAAATAATAACATGCAATGTATTAATTTTAAAAATATAAACAAAGTATAGAGAACAAATAAGGCATAATGATAAAATATGTATAAACAAACAATATACCTCCCAAGACCGCATCAATAACCAACTTACTGATGCCTTTGACACACATATTGGACTGAAGCAGGGAGATGGGCTGGCCCCATTGCTATTCAATTTCGCTCTGGAGTATGTCATTAGGAAGCTACCTGTCGATACACGAGGTACATTACTATACAAGTCGAGCCAAGTAGTAGCCTATGCGGACGACATCAACATTTTGTCACGGTCATTAACAACTGCCCAAGAACTCTTCCCGATACTCGACAGCGAAGCAAAACTAGTAGGGCTACAAATCAATGAAAATAAAACAAAGTTCATGACGTAGTCGAGTAAAAATAGGTCAAGTACACAAAATATCACACTAGGCGAATACAGTCTCGAAAACGTGAACGAATTTGTGCCAAAACGCGGACCGGTAAATAAAGTGACGAAATACGCCGAAGAATACAGCTCGTAAATAAAATATTTTATTCAATTTTGACGATCTTCAAGACCAGCTGCATCCATAGGAAAACAATGCTCCAAGTATAGAAATCTGTGATAAGACCTGTGTTATGCTATGGGTGTGAAACATGGACGTTAACCCAGGCATTCGGAAATACATTGAACGCCTTTGAGCCGCGGATCCTGAGGCAAATAATCTGAGGGAAGCTAGACGAAGACCAATGGCGAATTTGATACAACCATGAGCTGTAGGAAATATATTATATTTTTAAGCACCGACCCGAGGTTTTTGTTGTGTGTGTTTTATTTTTTCAGTGCTACAGTCCCTTTCGGGCCTTCGCTTAGAGTTAGGTAGATTATCTCATTATCTTGTTATTATGTTTCGGCACTCGAGAAGATGATATGGTCAGCACCACGCTTTGGCCGTGTATCCATCTATCCAACTGCGTTAGTTCTGATTTTGAATCAGCACATATCATAACTGAACGAGCTTATTAGTCCGTTCGGAGAATCACTCGAAACAAATCTCGTTGTCACCAACTGGATTCAAACCAGAGCCTTTCAGCTTACGGGTCGAGCGCTCTAATCACTACACCACGCGGACTACCTACCCGAGGGGTTAATTCGTGATCTCAGATGCTAACTTTCTAGTATTTTCAAGTAAATATCTATAAATTTTAGGCCTCAACTTCCTTGAATTTATTTTTTTTTAAATCTGAAACGCAATGAATCTCGATTACTTCCATTTTCATATTATTAGGTACTAATTCTATATATATCGAAAAAATGGATGAAAATAATGTGATTGTTCTATCCAAGCATTTGAAATCTTCAAATCTTGTTTCAAACTCACTTCTGAGATTCTCTATCCTTTCAGTGCATTTCTGATGCAGTGCTACTTGAATTTAATTTGTACATGTGATATGTATGTACCTTTAGGGAAAATGCGTTTTCCATAAAAAAAACAACTGACATTTGAATGCTTTAATTTTATCCCACATATTTGCTCTAAGTTGCTCCTTTCCTCATTGTGATAAATTTAAATTATTCAATTTTTTTTTTTGTAATATCAACCGTGAATGCGAAATCGTGCGGCGATATTGCGAGAAAACGAAATTGATTCAAATACCTGCACATATGCAGGACATACTATTTTATTAGCCTCAATCAGGCATGTTTTTATGAATTCGCCTTCAGTAAAAGGTTGTCAATGTTTTGCAATAAACTCTGCCAACATGTATGTAGCTTACTTGTTTTCTTGTGGAATTTTAGTAAACATTAGTTACTGCCTTTTCAGTCTTTCTTTCAACTTTTCTTGTCACATTATTTACTCGAATTTGTCATATTTTGTAACATTAATAGTGTTGTTGCATATCAAGTAAATTATATTTTCTTTTCCTTAAAAACAAAAATATTCAAGTTTCCATTTTTCCTGGAATATACGGTGCTCGCCACCGATCGTTCTTTTTTTCGAATCACTGCTACTACAAACATGTCGATTCTGAATAGCGGCAATTTTTCAGAAGAAAACAAAAGATAATAAAAAGATATAATAATTTACCAGGCAAAAAATATGAAGAATACACAGATTAAATTTCAATGCTTGACGAATTTGGCTTAAATTCGACGCATGCTGATGAAACTCGAGCGAACCGCAAACGTGAACTGAACACCAGTACCAAAGCATAAACATAAAATACTCACAATCGAACTTAGCTCCGAATAAAAACCGAACAGCGGACCCCATGCGCTCAACAGCTGGCAGGTAGGTAAGTGGAAATGCGAAAATGTAAACATGCAATTCGTTACCAGATGCGACCGAATTAATTCATTTTCTTCTTCCGAGAAAACTAAATTGCTGATGAATAATGCAATATTGACGCGGTTTCTTTTAATTTTTGTATGCACCGAAACAAAGCGATTTAAGTGCGAACAATTAGAAACAATGTATGATGTTTAGTTTCCACACCAACTAGGTGGTGTAGTTCTTATTAAAAAAAAAATCCAATATTTCTTTTGACAGTGGGGCCGCAAAAATTGACGATGTGGTCCGCAAATTTTATACCTATGCTGTACGTCGAGTCTTTTTTAGGTCTTTGTAAAAATTTTTTTTACAAAGACCTACTAGTTTCGCGACCTATCGTGCTTACCAAGAGATTTACTAGCGTAGGATATAGGTAAATCGGATCCTATTTCGGCTTATGAGAGGACAGCCCCTAGAGCATAACTCGATGCGTCCGTAGTTAACACGAATGGTTTGTCGAAATCAGGATATTGCAGGATAGGCGGTTTAATTAGTTTTAGTTTCAAGGTCTCGAAAGCTCGTTGACAATTATCATCCCACGTGAATACAGCTTTCTTTTTCAGGAGATTATTCAAGCATTTAGTAATTTCTGCAAAGTCCGGAATGAAGCGCCTGTAATAGTTGCAAAAAGCTACGAATCTTCTGACTTCGTCTGCGTTTTTGGGAACAGGGTAATTTCTAATTGCTTCATTCTTTGAAGGGTCCGTTCTGATACCTTCGTCTGTTATCAAATGACCTAAGTATACAACTTCTGATCTCAGAAATTGGCACTTATCAGGATTTAACTTGAGGTTATACTTACGTAGCCTCTGTAGTACTTGTGTCAAATTCCGATTATGATGACCGATACTACATCCAAACACAATAATATCGTCAACATACAGAATTGCTTTCGAACTAAGGCCTGACAGAGCTATAGTTAACATCCTTTGGAAACTATTGGATGAGATTTTAAGTCCAAAGGGAAGACGTTTAAACTGAAAATGACCATTTCCGGTCGAAAAAGCTGTTAAAGGTCTAGATCCTCTATCTAACTCGATTTGGTGAAATGAACTGGTCATATCTAGAGTTGAGAAATATTTCGCTCTACCTAGTTTGTCCAGAACGTCTTCCAATCTAGTTAGTGGAAATTTATCATTGATGATTTTATTGTTTAAACGTCGAAAATCTACGACTAAACGCCATTGCTTTTTGTCATTTGAACTCTTCTTTGAGACTACCAACAGTGGTGAATTGTAAGGACTAATTTTTTTTTTTTTTTTTTTTTGTGGTAGGGAGGTGAAGGCATTTATGCCCGCCGAGTCTGGCAGTGTGGGACTCCCATGGAGGATACCTTTGGACTACCCACTAAACACCTCCCCTGTCAATCTGAGAACCTAGCCTGGAACAGTTTGACACATTACTTCGGGCCAGGTCTCGTTTTGTTACGCCGGGGGCGCCTTCAAGCTGGGGAGTCCCTTTCCTAGCGGGAGGGGAGGGGGGAAGAGGAATTGCCAGAAGAGCGATCCCCCAGCCCCAGTGCCTCCGGCTGCTGTGAGTCCCTTTTATATTTTAGGACTGCCCGAGCATAATGTGCCACCTGGTTCCATTTGTCAACCGATTCGAGCATCACCGCAACTATATTATCCGGGGTGAGCTCTCCCGTCTCCCTGTAGAGTTCCCTTCGCAGCCTGGCCCATTTGGTACACGCAAAAAATGTGTGACAGGCATTGTCCTCCTCTCCTGGGCAAAACCGACAATCGGGAGACCGTGACTTGCCGATCTTGTGCAGGTAAGACTGAAAACACCCGTGCCCGCTCAAAAGCTGGGTCAGATAGAAGTCAGTCTCACCATGCCTTCGATTTAGCCACGGTCTCACATCCGGGATGAGGCGCGCAGTCCACCTTCCCTTCGTGCAATTCCTCCAAGACTGCTGCCAATCGTTGAGCGAGCGTTATCTCTCCTCGCGAACAACCATCTCCCTCGCATCCTCGTTTCGGCGCAGGTAAATAGCGCGGCGCTCTCTAGCAAGGAGGGCGACAGGTATCACGCCTGCAATCACTCTCACCGCCGAGTCGGAGACTGTTGGATACGAAGATGCAATTCTCAGTGCTCCTCTTCTCTGTACCTGTGCCAATCGTTTTCGGTATACCTCCTTGCTGAGAGCGTCGCCCCATACCTCTGCTCCGTACAGTAGCACTGACCCTACAGCACTCATCAAGAGGCGTCTTCTTGATGGGCTGGGTCCCCCTACGTTGGACATAAGTCGACTCAGAGCCGATATTCCCGAAGCAGCCTTCTCAGCCGTTGCCCTGATTTGCTCAGAGAAACTCATCTTCGAGTCTATCAGTAGCCCCAGATACTTCACCGCTGGCTTCGATTCGATCTGTATATCTCCAATACTGATCATCTTTACTCTAGGGATTCTCTTTTTTGTCAAGATGACCACTTCGGTTTTCTCCAGTGCTAAACTGAGCCCGCGAGCAGTCATCCAGTCCCTCACTCGGCGCATTAGCATACCTAGCCTAAGTTGCGCTTGTTCAACAGTGCGTCCGGCGACCAGAGCCGCAACATCATCCGCATAGCCGACCAAGCGCGACTCATCTGGCATCTCAAGTCTCAGTAGCCCGTCGTAAGACACGTTCCACAGGTCCGGACCAAGGATAGATCCCTGGGCAACACCCGATGTAATTTCCATCCTTCGTTGGCCCTGTGTCGTGTCGTAGAGCAGGCTTCGGTTCTTTAGGTAGTTCCTCAAAAGCCGCATTAGATATTCTGGAACTTGAAAAGAGTTTTCCAGCGTATCCAGAATATCCACCCATCTAGCGGAGTTGAAGGCATTCCTGACGTCGAGTGTCACCAACAGGACGATCCGTCGCTTGGTGCGACTATATGCCTCTGCCTGTTGGACCGCGTTCACCACCTCTGCAATCGCATCGATGGTAGAACGTCCTGCTCTAAAGCCGTACTGCCGAGGAGATAGGTCCCCAGCAGCACGAATCGCGTCAGTGAGTCTTCCCTTGATGAGTTTCTCTAGCACTTTCCCAGCCGTGTCTAGCATGCATAACGGGCGGTATGCAGACGGCGATTCGGGATTTCCCTTCCCCTTGCTGACCAGCACGAGCCTCGCCACCTTCCATCGTACCGGGAAAACCCCGTCCCGTAGGCAAGCGTTGAATGTGCTGAGCAGCAAGTCAGGACAATGGTGATAGACGAGCTGCAAAACCTCAGCTGGAACACCATCTGGACCTGGAGCCTTCCTCGCTTTCAGGGAGAGGACTGCCTCCTCCAGTTCCAGCTGTGTGAAGAGTGGGCACTCGACTGCTGTTTCACCATGGACAGCGTCAACACGGACGGGATGGGCGGGGAAGAGTCCCCGCACTATTGCGTCCATCTTTTCCGCGTCATGTATACAAGGCTTCCGTAGGGCACCAAGTTTCCCCATGACCAATCTAGTTAGTGGAAATTTATCATTGATGATTTTATTGTTTAAACGTCGAAAATCTACGACTAAACGCCATTGCTTTTTGTCATTTGAACTCTTCTTTGGGACTACCAACAGTGGTGAATTGTAAGGACTAATAGATGGTTCCATTATGTCATTATTCTCCAGTACCTTGATTTGATCGTTGATCTCTTCAAGCTGTGCATGGGGTAAATAAATAAACTCTTTTAATTTAATTTAAAAGACATTGCATTTTCACTTCACCGGAACATTAAAATTATTGGCCGCGAACCAAAACACGCGACAGTGGTGTCGAGAAGTGAGAAAGAGCATTTCGAAAAGTGAAAACATTTAAACATTTTTAAAGTGCACAATAGTGAAATTCAACGTGAAAACTGTTGAAAAAAAAAAAACGAAAAGCCAAAACAATAAAAATGCCACAAAACTTGCATCTAAGAATTAATGAATTGACCATGTCGGAGCTCAAGGAAGAGTTAGAACAGCGAAATGTGGCTACGCAAGGTACAAAGGCCACACTGTTTGCACGCTTGAGCGACGCGATTGAATCGGAAGCTGGATCAACAAGCGATCGAATTCAAGGCAGACATCACGCAGACGCTGGAGAAACAGTCAACCGAAATAAAAGCGGAGCTCGGTCATCTGAGCAAACAAATTAAAGGCGTCGAGGAAAAGTTTGACCAGGTCGAGGAAAAGGTCAGCCAGGTCGAAGAGAGAATCAACAATGAGATGGTAAAAGTGAAAAAAGAATTGGAAGCAGCGAAGTCAGTAGTAACCACTTCACCAGCCCCGCTTATAACCGCAGCGCAAAGCACATCCAGAAATGTGCAAGCACCAATATTCTATGGGCAAACGGTCTGGAGTATTTACAAGACCCAGTTTGAAGCTGCCGCAAGGGCAAATCACTGGAATGAGCAGGAACGAGCAACTGCGCTGATTCTTGCTCTAAGAGGCCCAGCTGCCGAGCTTTTGCAGACGATCCCCGTTGAATCGCACTCAAACTCGAATGCTATAATGAATGCGCTCGACATGCGTTATTAAGACGATAATCTAAAGCAGATTTATCGGTCACACTTACGGCATCGGGTGCAGAAGTCTGGTGAAACCCTACAGCAGCTAGCCCAAGACATTGAGCGACAAGCACTTTTGGCTTACCCAGCCTACGACCCAGAACATCGAGATGATGCAGCGACAGAAGCATTCATTAGCGCACTAAAGGACCCGGAATTGCAACAAGCCGTGCGTTTAGCTCAAAAGCAAACCGTTAAGGATGCATTGGCTTACAGTCTGAACTTTGAGGCAGCGAAAAGTGTGACTCGTACGTTGGCTAGGAGGATCGACATCCCCAGCACCACCATCACCGTGTCAAGACTACATCGTGGAGAAGCGGACTTATGCCTTCGGGGTCAAATTGACGGAAAACACTGCACCATAACAATCGACACTGGTGCAACCCGATCGATTATCCGACCAGACCTAGTTAGACAGCAACAACTTCACAAGGGCAGAATTTTCTCACTACGGACAGCTACGGGAGAAACTGCACCTGTTCATGGAGAGGTCAACCTCCAGATACAGTTGGGAGACCTTGTGTTCCGACATAATTTTCTGGTCGCGAACATTATGGATGACTGCATTCTCGGAATGGATTTTCTGCGACCACATGGAATCACGTTGGATTTGGGCAAACGTGTATTGAAATGGCAGAATGTCGAAGTACTGATGGAGGATCCCAGCGTCCAAATTCCCAAGATGAATGTAGTGGTATGTACTGACACTGATGTACCGAATTCTTCCGAAACCATTTTATGAGCCAAGCTTGATGGTGATTCTGGAGACCACCGATCTTATCTGATAGAGCCAACGAAGACGTCCGCATTGCGCAGTTTGATTGTAGGACGAAGCCTTGTAAGATCTTTAAGGAACGGATATGTGCCGGTTAGAATCCTTAACACCACAGACTCAACCACGAGCATCAAAGCGGGAGAAGTCATCGGCAGCTGCCAGCCTGTTTCTTCCATCACCTCTTTGGAAGCTACTCACGACCATCATTGGAAAAGGAGGCAAAACACAGACAAAGCCCGGGAATCCACGTCTGCAATATTGAAGCAGGTCAAATTGCCAGTGCAGCTTTTCAAACGAGCCTCTGATCTGGTCACCAAGTACAGTGACATCTTCTCAACAAGCCCGGATGACCAAGGCCGAACGAGTCTGGTAACTCACGTCATAGATACACAGGGAGCCAAGCCGATTCGACAAGCACCGAGACGTCTCCCTATAGTCAAACAAGTAGAAGTGAGCGCGCTGATCTTGGACATGGAAAAACAAGGCGTTATTGAACCTTCTGTCAGTCCATGGGCCGCGCCTGTAGTTCTAGTAAAGAAAAAGGATGGTAGCACTCGCTTTTGTGTCGACTATAGGCAGCTTAACGACGTCACTAAGAAAGATAGTTACCCGCTCCCACGCATCGATGACATCATGGACACTTTAGCCGACGCAAAATGGTTTTCTACACTCGATTTCAAGAGTGGCTACTGGCAGGTAGAAATCGACAAGAAGGACCGAGAGAAGACCGCATTCTCAGTTGGGACCGGATTGTGGCAGTTTGTGGTGATGCCATTTGAGCTTTGCAATGCTCCAGCCACTTTCGATCGCTTGATGGAATACGTGCTAAGTGGCCTCACCTGGAAAACCTGCTTGGTGTACCTAGATGACATCATTGTTATCGGGAGAACGTTCGAAGAGCATTTGCGGAACATAGAAGAGGTTTTCTCCCGATTGCGACTGGCGAATTTGAAACTTAGTCCCGACAAGTGTACCCCTTTCGCAGCTGAAGTAAAATGCCTGGGACACGTCGTATCAGCAGAAGGGGTCAAAACAGACCCTGAGAAGATTGAAGCCGTGAAAAGCTGGCCAACACTAAACAACAAGCGCCAACTACGAAGTTTTCTGGGTCTGGCAACCTACTATCGAAGATTCATCAAAGACTTTTCCAAAATAGCTAAGTGTCTCCATCAGTTAACCGAGAAAAATCGTCCGTATGTCTGGAATGAACAATGCCAGGTAGCCTTTGAGACCTTGAAGGAGAAGCTGTGTGAATCACCCGTGCTGGCATATCCGAAACCCGGAAAAATGTTTGTAGTTGACACCGATGCAAGCAACGGCGGTATTGGAGCTGTACTCTCCCAGCAGATCGATGGCGAATAAAGATGTCGAGTTCTTTCAAAAAGTGAGAGGAACTACTGCGTGACCAGGAAGGAGCTATTGGCTATAATAGAGGCCACCAAGCAGTTCCACAAATACCTATATGGCCAGAAATTTGTTTTTCGAACGGACCATGCATCACTGAGATGGCTGTTCAACTTCAAAAACCCCGAGGGACAAGTTGCGAGATGGATTGCAGTCATACGACTACGAAATTGTTCATCGGAAGGGCGGAGTTCATGGAAATGCTGACGCCCTATACCGCCGTCCATGTCCAGCTAACTGCAAGCATTGCCGACGGATTGAGGAAAAGGAACCGCCCGTTGATCTGCGATTGATAACGGCCGAATTCTATGAAGGTTGGTCATCGGAGGAGATTCGAAACGCCCAGTTAGCTGATGAAGACATCGGACCATTGCTCGTATGGAAGGAGACAACTGGGCGACCTGAGTGGAAAGACGTTTCAATGCATGGCGCAACCCTGAAAAGCTATTGGGCACAATGGAACTCCATTGAGGTGGAGGGTGGCGTACTCAAGCGGAAATGGGAAACGGCGGATGGTAGCTCCTATAGGATGCAAACTATACTACCCAAAAGCCGTATCCACGATGTGGTAAAGGAAATGCATGAAGGATCCTCGGGAGGCCATCTTGGTGTTAACAAGACCTTAGCGAAATTGCGGGAAAGGTTCTACTGGTTCCACGCTCGAGAAGACGTAGAGGACTGGTGTCGCAGATGCACAATTTGCGCTTCCGTCAAAGGCCCAAAGCGACGACTAAGAGGACAAATGCAAACCTATAACGTGGGGGTACCGTTTGAAAGGATGGCTGTTGACATCGTAGGACCCTTTTCTGAATCCGAATGGGGAAATCGATACACGCTGGTTGTAGCCGATTATTTTAGCAAGTGGCCCGAGGTCTACCCCATTCCCAACCAGGAAGCAGCCACTGTAGCCGAACAGCTAGTGTTAAATTGGGTCAGTAGGTACGGCGTACCTTGTGAACTACATTCAGATCAAGGTCGAAACTTCGAATCACTAGTTTTTAGCGAAATGTGCGAGCTGCTGGGAATACGGAAAATGAGGACAACACCGCTGCATCCCCAATCCGATGGAATGGTCGAACGTTTCAACGGCACTCTCAATAAACACCTGGCCAAATGGTTGACGTGAACCAAAGGGCCTGGGACCGACACATTCCACTATTCTTGATGGCGTACAGAGCTGCCGAACATGCATCGACGGGCCAAGCCCCAGCCAAAGTCATTTTTGGAAAGACTATTCGTCTGCCAGCTGATATAAAGTTCGGAACAGCCCCCGAGAAACCCCAAACCATCTCGGAGTACGCAAGTGAACTAAGACAACGGTTGAACCAGATACATCGGACGGTGCGAAAACACCTCGAATCGGCTACTGACCGCATGAAGACCAGGTATGATCTAAAGGCAAATTCTACTGGCTTCCAGCAAGATGACTTGGTGTGGCTATATAACCCGCAACGGCGAAAGGGTAGGTCTCCAAAGTTGCAACATAATTGGGAGGGACCATACCGAGTTACAAAGCGAATCAACGACGTCGTACACCGAATACAGGAACACCGTAAGCCAAGAGCCAAAATGAAAATCGTGCACCTGGACCGTCTTGCCCCATATTATACCCAGGGAAAAGGCGAAAAGAACTGAGGTGGGGGCAGTGTTACATGTACAAATAATTCTGCGAGCTACTGTCGCAATTGTTTCTACAACCATTAAGAACATCAACAAAATGAATTTACTCGAAACCACGAGAACCCACTAAGCATCAACATCTGAAAGGAGTCACTGCTCCATTCATTCACGCTGCTCGAATGTTCCCGCTAATTCGCCAATGTACGAGAACTGGGTTGAATGACTACAGACCCTATATAAAGGCGAGCTGAATGAATGGGGGAATCATTCATTCAACAGCGATAGTAAACACGGCGATAGTGTGTGGAGTGTGAATTGAAAAGCGATCAAGTAATAGTGAAGTGATTTTAGAAGACAATTGCGATAGGAATTTATGGACAAGTGAAAGTTTTAATTTTAATAGTGATATTAAAATTGTGAAATAATGAATAAGTGATTGTGCACTTTTAAGTACTGAAATAAACTCTTTTAATTTAATTTAAAAGACATTGCGTTTTCACTTCCCCGGAACATTAAAATTATTGGCCGCGAACCAAAACACGCGACAATACTGTTTGCGTATGATCCGATTTTATTTTCTAAGATTTGCCTCTATAATTTTCGCACTGTAACTTGTTACCTTTTTGTGGATAGGGAATATAAGTAATTGGCACCACTCTTTCGGCATATGTTCTTGTTGCCAAATGTACTGGATGACTTTGTGAATAGCTTGATGAATACTACTGCCACCATATTTGATGAGCTCCACTGGAATCTCATCAATGCCCAGCGCTTTATTATTCTTTTGGGCTTTGATGATGGAACAAACTTCATCCAGAGTTGGCGGGGCCAATGGAAGCTCTCCGCAGACATCATTAGGCTCCGATGTTCTGGAGATGTGCGGAAGATTAAGGAGGTTCTTGAAATGGGCTTAGCATCCCCACAACAAGTTTTTCCGGCCGAGACCTTCCATCTCATGCGAGGGGAAAACCGCTACTGCCGCGTCTAAACGTAGCTGTTGATTGGCATCTAGTGCATGTCGAAGTGGGTGAGAATTTATTGTCGCGTCATTGACGGTGGCGGCAGAGTCGAGTGAAGTACAGGAAAATAATGCTGGGGCCAAGTTAAATCGACGGACGAAGTCAACCCCTAAGTACAGATTCTGTGTCAGTTGGGATATAATGTAAAAATCCAGGGACTTGGTCGCGCCTTTTAAAGATGACATCATTCGTGAGTTTGACTACTATGGAGTGACGAGTTCCATCCGCCGTGCTCAAACAGGTAGTAAAGTGCTGGATTTGATCCGCATGGTTTTTCAGGACTTTCATGCGAAATTGGCTGATGTGCAGCAGACGCTGGCTCCAGTGTCGATTAAGCCTACCATCCGATTCTGAAATATCTGTACTGACGCATATGAGCGGACATCATCCTTCAAAAATTCCTCTAACTTGATCACACGCAACATCTTTCTCGACTGCCTCGCTTTTTCCATCCGCCTCTGACGGGTGGCTCGCTTCCTTCTCGGAGAAGAAGTGGTAGGAGGAATCTCCTCATTGAAAATGCGTCGACGAGCAACTAGATAGTCCCGCAGTCTTAACATGAAAGGGCTTAACATGCCAAGGAACACTCGATTCATAGCAACTTATTTGAGGATCGGGATAACTGAGTTTGGCGGTGCGAATCAGCAAGGCTCAACTCTGGGGGATTCCGTATCAGAGCATCTCTAAGAGCTCCTGTTCCATAATAGGACTGACTAGGCGCTCCGTCAGACAAAGCAGGACCTCGTAATAGCCGTCCACTGTCTCATGAGGCAATTAACGCCTATTACGAAGTTACTGTTTGTTGATGGCATCGCTCTCAACCAGAGAAAACTTTCTGAGTGCTGCCCGTTTCAGCGCATTCCAGTCATAGTCGGGCTCTGCCTCGACAAACCTCCAGAACCAACGTTGAGCTCGGCCTGTAAAGAGTGCTGGTGCTTGCTGAGCTAATAGGTGGAAATTCCCTTCCAGCGTGACCCTGGCCATATGTGTCGGCTCCTCGTAGGAATCCCCTGATAGAGCAGGTGTTATCAGTTTCCAACTAGCTATCAATTGGGACGCCTTAGTTACAGAGATGGTGTTCCTGATCGAAGCCACGCGCTGCTGTAAGCCATGCTTCTCAGGCCGAGCAATTAACTCTGCCCGAGCTGCGTTGTCCTGATAGTAGGTCTGTCTTGGACGAGTTGGGTCTACTAGTCCATATCGAGGTACGACACCTTGCAGGGATGGTCCGGGCCTCTCTTCGCGCTTGGCCGGGTACAGCAGTTGTTCCTGATCGGGACCCCGCAACTCAAGAGCGCTCAAATGGCTGTAGGGATCTTGGGTTCGCGTCACGATGGCCGCAGAGCGGTTAGCTTCAAGGCTCATTCCGCTGTACGGAACCGTGTCTTCCTTTCCCCTAGGGTCTTTTGCAACTGCTCCAAGCGAAGGTGCTAACGTTCCGGATGGTGTGTCTATAATGGCCTGTTCAATGGGACGTCTGCATAGAGGACAGAGGTTGGAGGTTTGCAGGAGCTGCTAAACACAAATGCGATGGAACAGGTGACCGTACTCCAATCTCACGTTAGTAAAGCCGTCGATGACGTCCTCATAGCAGATCCCGTAGTTGGCCGGCTGTATATTTTTGGAGTGGGTCCAGCGTTTCTCTGGAGTCCACTTGATTGTCATGCTGGGTGTATGCAATGACACTAAATATACGGGGTGGGCTATATAGTAGTTTCTTTATAAATTACATGTTATTTGGACACTGACAGCTGTTTCCCGCTCCAAATTATGTTAGTGAATCGAAATGAACCGACTAACGCTTGAACAACGTTGGGAAAGATTGAAATCTTATTTCCAAAGTGAGTGCTGTGTTGCTCAAACAGTGCATTTTTTGAAAGGAAGTCTGGGCCGAAATGAGGCACCCACTGCGCCTACTGTACGCAAATTTATGAAGAAAGTTTGTAAGACAGGCATGCTAGTGGATAATACTCATGGTCCCCGTACTCGTACGGTGCGCACCCCCGGGGAATGTAGCTGCTGTAGCCGAGAGTGTGCGAGTCAATCCAAAAACATCAACTCGCTATCGATCGCAGCAACTCATCATTAGACGCACGGGCGTGAGAAGAATTTTGAACAAATACCTCGGATTAGGAATTGAGGCCGAATGACCATCCGCTTCGTTATCGCTTTGTAGTTTGGTCATTAGAGCAGCTCGAACTGGATGCCGATTTTTCCAAAAAATCATTTCTTCTGATGAGGCACATTTTCATGTCGACGGCTATGTGAACAAACAAAACTACCGCATCTGGGGCTTGGAAAACCCACACGTGATTGTTGACAAGCCAATGCATCCTCAGCGAGTGACAGTGTGGTGTGGATTCTGGAGTGGTGCAATCATTGTATCGTTTTTCTTTTAAAATGAGGCTGGAAATACTGTTTCGGTCAACGGGGAGCGCTACAGAGGCGATAACGGACTTTCTCTGGCCGGCGATTGAGGATTTAGACCTGACTGTCAACAGGATGGTGCGCCATGCCATACAGCTGATCAAACAATCGATCTTTTGCGCACACATCTCGGAAATCGTGTAATCAACCACCTTAGCGATGTCAATTGCCCGACTTTTTTTTGTGGTAGGAAGGTCAATGTCCATGCTCGCAAGAAGGCGACTGGACTACCCACTAAATACCTCCCCTGTCAACCTGAAAACCCAGCGTGGAACCGTTTGACACATTACTTGGGGCCAGGTCTCGTTTTGTTACGCCGTGAGGCGCCTTCAAGCTGGGGGATCCCTCTTCTAGCGGGAGGGGGGAGGGGAAGAGGAAGTGCCCGACAAGCGATCCCCCAGCCCAACACCCCCGGCTGCTGTGACTCCCTTTTATCTTTTAGGACTTGTAGTGTACTGTAGGTAGATATAATGTCCGTAAAGGACTGCAGCGATGTTCTGCTGCCCCGGCAGAAGAAGATGGAGGTATCTGCCGAGAATGCCCTCGTCTGGAGACGCGTGAATGCGCTGGCAGTCTAGCGTTGCTGTGTTGTGGGGCGGGTTCTTTCCCCAAAGACAAGGACCCACTACAAAAGAATTTCGCATTCACGAATTCTTGGGTCACAGAAAAAGTCGACCGACGTCGAAAAAGAAGGTAACCAGCTAAGGGTTGAAAATTGCAGAAAAAAAAGGACAAACTGGACCTGGGGAAGACAGACGGACTTAAGGGAACTTCATCGTTACCCGACGATTCTTATGGCCCACAAATAAGAGTGGGGCATCCAAATGGAGGTGGTGCCTCCTCGCACACTCTCAACCGGATCAAGATCCAAACGTAGACGTGGTCATATATTTCACATTTGAGTGGAAACCTCATACAAACATAATTTGCATGAACTTTCCCATCAAAAGAGAAATAGAGAAGTGACCAATTTATGTTATAGAATTATGTGATCGAATCACATAACCCTATTGTAGTGATTTAGGGATTTTCAAGAAGTCCGTGAAGGACTGCAGCGATGGTCTGCTGCCCCGGCAGAAGAAGATGAAGGTATCTGCCGAGAATGCCCTCGTCTGGAGACGCGTGAATGCGCTGGCAGGCTAGCATTGCGGTGTCGTGGGGCGGGTTCGTTTCCCCAGCACGAGGACCCACTACAAAGATATTTCGCATTCACGAATTAGTCGATAGCTCAAAAGGCGACCGAAGTCGCAAGAATTGTATATAACCTCACCGAGGGAAATATAACTTGTTACGAGAACAAGTGAAACCTGAAAAGAAAGGCGAACTTGGGGTGACCTCGTCGTTACCCAAATAAATTCATGGCCCACAAATGAAAGAGGGGCAACCGGGTGGTGGTGGAGCCCCTTCATACCCACCCAACCGGAATAAATCCATAGATAGCTTGTTGAAGTGGCCAGGTATTCCTCTTCTGAGCGGAAAACTCATACAACTTGAATTGTATGAACCTTCCCATCAGAAGGGGAGTACCCCGGTGACCAATTTATGTCATAGAATTATACAATTGGTCACCTGAAACAGAAAGGATTAATTTGTGGCTGGCTCATGGTTTTGAGGTGCAGCCTGCCACCGTACCGGGTCCTATACCCGGTCCGATAAAACGAAAGGGAAAGACCGACGGTTAAGGTTTAATAATTCATTTTTTTATTTATTCTGTTTTCCTTCAATTAATATAATACACCGTTCATTATTTTTTTTTTTTTTAATTAACTAAATAAGGATAATTTAGTAGTGTTTCCATGGATTCACTATGGAAAGTTGAAAAGGATTACTCATGGCAATGATAGGGATAAGGAATGTATTATTGTCCTTTGATTTTATATAAAGCGCCAAATTTTTGATTCAAAGGGATATCAGCATGAATTTCTCATAAATTCCAAATAATTGAACGGTTTTTAATGCTAATACGTGAATAAAGTAATGTCCTTTAACGAACAAAAATATAAACAATCATATAATTCGTTATACAAAATGAAACAAAAATTGAAGACGAAACATTATAATCGTTACTTATTGTATGAAGAATGAAATAGATTGCATTGACATTTGCTGTTATTTTAACAAGAGATAGTTGTGAAGAGACGGTGAATTATTCGATATGTTGTTTGCTGCTTGTATTTCTCAATATAAGTTCGTAAAGATTTATTTGTGATCGTTGCAATTCTCTCTCCTTCAGATTTCTTGTACTTTCCATTTTGTGGTTTTTGATCTTTAATCAAATATAGTAAATTTGTGTAATAATGCATAAATGTTTGGCTGCTGAGCGTGTGTACATTATCATTTTTTTGTCTCATTTGTGTGTTTCCATTTGATCTTTTTATCCTTTTAAATTTTGCTTTCGCTTATACATAATCTTTCTCATTACGATCTCCACCAGTATTCCATCGCTCTTAACCGCTCTTAATAACGTATCATTTCGAAATACTCACATTTAATATCCATTTGTCATTAGCTTGACGCCCAGAGACATGCGGCGTAACAACAGGTGACAATAGCTGTGACTATCCGTTTCCACCAGCATACACAACACCATCACTGTTAAACAAAGCACCGTGGAATGTCCGAAACCATGGAAATCATTTCGTTCACAGCAAATTAGCCACCATAACTGTCATCCGCACGCACACTGACTTGCAAATATGGTATTAACCTTTCGCGCAACAACGGACGGGATTTCGTCGTTGGACAGAGTCACACCACACCACTTATGGAATTTTCGACTCTTCTTATAATAAATCCAATAGAAATGATCGATCCACGCAAGTCTGATTGCCCCGGCACACTCCACTTAACTCCCCGCAATCTTTTCTTTTTCAGTCGCGACGGAATAGTCAATGGTTTCCGCACGCCATGGAAAGTTCGAATCCAACTTTCTTCTGTCCCTTCGTCTTGCGTCCCGTACACTGCCTAGAACACTTCAAATTGCATCGATTCACCACACTCTGCGAACCGTTCTCTCGCTCGTTCACACACACTTGTCTAGGACTAGCCAACATTCTTATGCCACTTAAAAATATTTTTGAACTCGACTATCCGCGTTTAGATTTATCAACCAAAATATTGACTTGATGCACTTTCATAGCCATTCACTGTATTCCAAATGTAAACATTGTTCATAGATATTCCAATGTGGAGCAAACACAAGCGCCTTCAAACGTCTTACTTGCACGGGTGTATGTATTAATGCAAAGTGCAAGTGTAGGAACTATAAGCGTAGAGGAGACAAACAAAAATCATGAAATCTTTCGTCTCCACATATTGCAAATCTTTCCCCTTCACTTTATCGCGTCCAATCAGCCATTCAAGGAAATTGTTGGTCAAGGGTGAAACTTTGCACTACCCGAGGATCGACACAAAGCACTTTCATCGTCCATCATACTACACATTTCCTCTCAATTTCTGGACTTTCTAAAAGCAGCATTTTACGTTGCGTCATTACAATCACATTATGATTTAGGCAATATATCAAAAAAACTGAAAATTACACTTCGAGATCTTAAAGTATTGAAAATATCTTGCGCTTTGTATTCCAAACAGATATACACGATACGGTATTCCAGCGAGCACCCGAAGGTTGTTCTTGAGCACCGTCCGTCTTCCCGTTCGATCATCGACCGCACGACACACACATACAGCAGAGTGCCCGTTCCTCCTAGCGGATCGCGTGCAGGGCGACTTCCTGCTTCCCAAAGACGATTTGAGGGTTACGAATTCACGTCCATTCCTCGATTTTCCACACAAAACTTAAGCGGGTCGCGATTATGCAAAATTTTTCCTGTATCACACTCAAACTCCGATATCTCTGCTTAGTGTTTCAACAATTCCCCCGCACTTACTGTTCACTGTCTTCTATCCCCCTTTGAAAAAACCTCTACCCGCTCAGCTAACTACTCGCTCAAGCCCTGTACTTCCTCCTCGCGTCCACGCTCGTTCGCCAATCTCCGCAGACTCCCCGAACGGGGAAACGTTTTCGCTTTTCATTCACTTCGCCACTCGCCGCGCCAACCGACTCAATGCACTTCGACGATTTTCGATCGATCATGCGTACTAGGGTGGATCCGAGATGGTGATAATGCACACTCGTTTCGATTGTTTTTAAAATTTACGTCGTCTTTTGTAGATTCGATTAAGTTATCAATTGAAAGCAATTTTCGTTTATAATGATTAGGCGTAATTAAGTGGGAAAAATCGGAAGAATTAGACAGGCACACGTTAATTACCGACAAACAAAACAATTTTTAATTAATATTATGGTTGGAATGGGTAAAATTTGACAAATTTTGAGGG
Organism: Odontomyia ornata; assembly: GCA_963969285.1. Classification (NCBI taxonomy): domain Eukaryota; kingdom Metazoa; phylum Arthropoda; class Insecta; order Diptera; family Stratiomyidae; genus Odontomyia; species Odontomyia ornata. The sequence goes on along the minus strand of OZ017742.1, from coordinate 178,507,530 downwards.
GTTTAAATGATACAATGATTTTATCGTTCATATAATTTAAGGGGTTAACCGTTCCGTTCTAAGCATTTGTATACCGCGTTACACCGCAATTCGTTAAATTATATTCAAAAGATATTGTAATAAAATCACTACACATTAAAATATTCAACAGTTTTAGAATTCTGTTTCCCGGGAGTTAAGTACAAAAGACATGTTCTTGACTTATTTTTCATGCGAAAAAAAAAAGAACGAGTGTTGCGATGGGGAAGGTGACTGAATGGTGCTTCATTGTTAAATTGAGTGTGTGCTGTGTGCCTGTGGCAGCGCTGGCTTTTAGAGCCATAGCTCCTCGATTATTACACTATACCATAAAAGAGCACGCGAGTGGAAGGCCACTCTACCCGGCAAGAGCCCCTGTTAAACAACAAAAAACGGGGGAGCGCTTCCGATGGCTAGCCCATGTTAGCGAAAAAGCATGCCATCGATGACGCGGTCAGGTCCGATGAAAAGGAAAGACCGAAGGTTCACGTTTAACAATTCATTTTTATTCTTTTGTTTCTACTTTGGCGTATCAAAATATATATTCTAACAATGAAATATTAACAAATTGCAAAATACCAAAAATTTAGTTTTGAACATATTTCATTTAACCAAACTTATCAGGGTTATTCTACGTTCGCTAATTCGCAGGCATTGATTACTCATTCCTACTAAAAGTACTCGTATATGTATCAAATAACCTTATATACCACTGTTAGCTATAACATACTTTTAAAGTTTAGAAGCTTACAAAAGTAAATTGGCCATTTACAAAGTAGCAAGATCTTCTTTGATAAAATAAATTCATAAATTTATAATTGAAATCAAATTTTTAAAACAATAAACATATTTTCCGAGTTAAAATTAATTAAATCCATTTTGAATTATCATCGCAAATAGTTCATTAGAAAACATACGAATTCACGGAGTGCGGGATTGTCTCCACCTAATTACTATCATTACTATATAAGTAACAAAATCTATAAACACACTCGACAATCAACAAATTCTTCATCGACAAGACTCTCAATCAGGAACTACTCGTATATCATTTTGTCTTCAATCTACGAGTAATTATTGTTCTAACCGTGCACACCCAACATACAATACAATGAATGTATTACTTGTCGACATCCCGTCGCGTCGTTCAAGGAAATTATATTGACAACAAAATATAACTTAAATTTTGTTTTAGTTTACATTTGCAAACTATCAAAAAAAATGTTTGTCTTTCTTGATTATCCTCTGGGATATTTCACTTTCATTTCTCTAACTTTAACTCTCGTATTTAAGTCACTCTCTGGTAGTGCAATTCGCATTATAGATATATATGCATGTGTTATATAATAAAGCTATTTACTTCTTTCTTTGTTTTTCTCTCAATGCATAAAAGCTTCTTCTTCTTACATATAATTTTACTTTTAGACACGCACTTGAAGACGCTGATGGGTTCTGGTGTAGTTACATATTTGTTTTTGATATTATATTAGCCTTTTGGCAAACATAAAATATATACGCCATATGAGTTTTCTACCACTGTCTGCACGATAGGAATATATCAATTATGTATTTATGTGTGTATTTAAGAGATTTAATAAGTCTCATATTTTTTCGTTCAGTATTTCAAAATGAGTTTTTATCCTCATTTAGTACTATCATGACGATGATCATAATAAAGGCCTACTAATCTATTTAGTTAAGCATCTAATATAAGAAATATCGATTATGAAATGGGTCCGTTGTTTATGTTGGGATTATTCGACGCTTGTTGCTTGGTACAGATGGTTGAGCAGTTTGTGGATAATGTTAATCACAGGGACCAGAGTTGAAGCCCTTGTTTATTGCACGAAACGTCTGCGGTTGATGGGTAGATTTCTTCAACTCATTTGCATTTCGGCCCAATGTTCTCCAAACCCGGGTCAGCCTTCAATGTTAAAACTAGTTCATTTGGATAACCGCACTTTCTATGTACTAACCTGTTTTACTGTAGATCATGGGATTTCTCGAGATATTTGAGCAACATACAACTTTCTTCGGTTTGGGGCTGGTTCGCAGGCGAAGAATTTGTATCTTTTCCCAGGCTGAGCCGAGCCAAGATAGAAGGCTGCCATGACACCCACGATGCCTTCCTGGGGTGAGAATCGCCGGCAACTCACTGTTCTCGAATTAACAGCGCACTAATTTTCCACAACGCTATTCACGCCTTTCCACTACTTTTACGTTGCTTCGCTGGAAAACGACTTCTCCAATGCCAACCACTGAACTTGCCAATCACAAAATGTCAATCACGTTATCCGACGACAACTCTCACTTTTTCTTCATTCGGTAAGAAAAGCTAAATGAAAATCTTCACGGACGGCAAAACATTCCTCATCCTAACCACAAAATTCTTTGACAGTCATCTACCCCGTTTCACTTCCATTTCATTCTCAATTTAGTACACCGGTAAGGTGTACCCGACCAACGTTGCTATACTGTAAATTTTATGTGGCAGATTTACATTTTTTAAAAACAAAATTTAACTGAACTAAAGAAAAATGAAGAAAATTTTAAGTAGTAATAAAAATTAAATCTCATGAGAAATATAATTAAAGGGAAACATTTAAATTTAATATAAAGAAAAACTGATATAGAATCACATTTAATATAAAGGGAAATTGATAAAGAAAAATTTTACGTTTAACATGAAGGGAAATTGATAAAGAATTACATTTAATATAAAGGGAAATTGATAAAGAAAAATTTTACATTTAATAATAATAATAAGAAAGAAAACTATTTTACAAATGACGATTATGAATGCAGATAATTAATTATTTTCTTTTTAATCTGCCACATAAAATCACAAGTCGGGGATAGGAAGGTTTTCGGGCAGTTGGCTTGTGTGACTGCTCGATTAATACAGACTGCCCGAACATAGTGTGCCACCTGGTTCCACTTGTCAACCGATTCAAGCATCACCGCGACTATATTATCCGGGGTGAGGTCTCCCGTTTCCCTGTAGAGGGCTCTTCGCAGCCTGTCCCATTTTATTCAAGCAAAAAATGTGTGGCAGACATTGTCTTCCTCTCCCGGGCAATATCAGCAAGCGGGGGACCGTGACTTACCAATCTTGTACAGGTAAGACTGAAAACACCCATGCCCGCTCAAAAGCTGGGTCAGATAGAAGTCAGTCTCACCATGCCTTCGATTTACCCACGCGCGCAGTCCACCTTCTTCTCGTGCAATTCACTGTAGTAATCGAGCAGTTAGTTAAATTTACTATCTTTTTTTTTACTTTAAATTATTTGATAATTTCACATAGAATTCAAATTTTATTTATGTCAATTTATAGACTTTATATTTTTGTATATTCAGCCCAACTAAAACTGCTCGATTAGAATTCGGCGCCGGCAAAGGGTTAAAAGAAATTCATGCATAATAGATATCCCAGATCAACTTATACACTACACAACCAGAAATCATTTCGAGATAGAAAATCCGGTTCTGACGACAAGGCATGGAGATTACGGATTCTCGATTCCGCCTATGGGAATGGGAATGGTGTACAGCTGGTGAACGGGGGAGTCTGTTCTGAATCGCCGCACATGGCGCACGGGGGAGAACCGCACCGGCAACGAATTGAGATAGTGTAAAATTTTTCGGGAGTTTTTCGTTCAAAAAGAATCCAATTCGTATCAAAATATACTCTTGAGAATGTAAATTGCAAACTATCTGCAATAAATACGATCTTCCGCCCAATTGTATCTCCTCCGGCCTTCATTTTCGCGTTCGATTGCTGTCACCAGCATTTTGCTCGAAGGTGTGCGAAGAAAATCGATAGGCGGGTAGTGTTTAGGCGCCGCAATTAAATCAAAAGCATGTGCAGTGATCGTACGTGAAAAAGAGAGTCTTTCTTTGATCGTCACACGTTGCGCACCTTGGAAGAATTGCGCTGGACATAAATGCACGGATCGTGATGTGTGCGCTCTCAAGTGCTTTTAATTGTGTCCCCAAACGTGCAGTCAAGAATTGTCGGTCGATGAATCGCGGATAGTGGAAATCATTGTGCATTCGCAAAAAGAAAACGAACGCGATTGTGATTGAGTGACAAGCTGATCTGGAACTGAGAAGACAGTTAGCATATGTAAGCGGCTTGATTTGCATTCAACCTGAATTTGAAGTTCTTCATAACCTCGTTTGAAGATTTCGGTTTGGTCCACTGGTCAGCATCTTCGCGGCCCATTAGTAAATGTGCTCGAAGAGAGTTAAAACAATACCGCTAAGATACGTATCACTCGTAAGCCCGTCACAAGCTTCGCAAACGAGCGGAGTAACCATCACGTTAGAGGTTTCGGACCCGAAACTTGTCGAGTAAAGAGAGTACTTGGTGTAGATCACGTTTCCCATGAATTGCTACATCGTAGCGCGTGCCTCCTCGGCAATCGGAAAAAGCATCGAGGCAAATTCATGCAAATTTCGAAGGCAAATCAAGTATCGGAAACCAAATCGGTGCAAAGCGGAGTTCGGAACAGCAAACAGATAATTTTCATTCAACCTTAATTGTAGTTCACGTAGAACACTGTAACTAATTGTTGTCTTAATCATACGTAAAACGTGTCGGAGAAGATTTGTTGACCGCAGCACGAGTTAATAGAGAACGTGAAAAGTTGACCACTAAAGTTAAAAGACAATACTCTTAAGCGTGGTGGGTATCATACTGAAAAGGTATCCTGATTGCTCCCTGCATTAACATTTAGTGTGGAATCGGTTACTGGAGATTGAAAGTATCTGAAAAGGCGTCCGTTTCCATAATCTGAAGTAGAAACTGTGTCGAAGATAGCTTTCACTGTCAAATAGGAACTCGATAACTCGGTGTGACAGCGATTGAGTAGGAGGAAAACTGGATAAAACTCGAGGAAACGGGATTACAGTGAGGGAACATCCGTCAAATTTCATGCAAGGCTTCCAAGTGAACTTGATGGTCCTAGTGAAAGCATTTCTTCGAATCAGCAATAACGGCACTTAATGATTATTTTTGCTGAAGCAGAGAAAGGATTTGGCAGCACATACTGCGAAGTATTTTTGGCTTGTTTCGCAGCTTGTTTAGTTCATATGTGCACTGAAACTCACCATCTTCGAAAGATATTTAAAATTATTGCATCCCAAAGTGAAAAGGGAAATTTTGTATTTGAACATAATGGAATTATTCACACTTAAACAAAACTTCATAAAATTTAATAATTGCCAGGAATTAATTATTCAGTTAAAGAGGAATTTTAGAGGACTTATACACCCCTGCATCGTCGTCGAGCGCTCGGAGGACCGTGCGGGTAAGTGCCTTTGATTTGAATTTACTTTCTTTATCTAAATTTGTTTTTTTTTTGTTTAAATTCTTGTCTATTTTTCTATCCTATCTATATGTATAAATAAAAAAAGATGGTTTATTAAAGTTAGTATTATATTAAAGAGAAAAAAGAAAAAAATATATTATTTCCGATTAAATTAGATTGATACATTGATTCAACGTTAAAAATTTGTTCAATTACAAATTCAATGCAGGAAGGGGGAAGGAAAAATAAAATGCATTAATACCCGTAACTTTCGGTCTTTCCTTTCCTTAGTTCTGACCGGGTATAGAACCCGGTACGGTGGCAGGCTTTCCCCTTAAAACATGAGCCAGCCGCCGGGTACTCACTAATCCTTCCTTTTGTTTCAGGTACTTCGCGGGTTGAGTGGCCCAAGCAAGGTGCTTCTTTATGACATAGAGTTATGTAATCGACTTGCATAATTCTATGGCATAAATTGGTCACCGGGGTACTTCTCTTCTGATGGGAAGGCTCATGCAAGTTAAGTTGTATGAGTTTTCCACTCAGAAGAAGAATACCTGGCCACTGCAACAAATATGGATTTTGATGCGGTTGGGTGGGTGCGCAGGGGCTCCATCACCACCCGGTTGCCCCTCTCTCATTTGTGGGCCATGAGCCTCTCCGGGTAAGGACGAGGTTATCCTGCTTCCGCTTCTTTTTACTAGTTTCTCTTGTTCCATGAACAAGTCAGTTGTCCCTGGTATAGTTGCCTACAATTTTTGCGACCCCAGAAATTCGTGAATGCGAAATTCTTTGTAGTGGGTCCTTGTGTTGGGGGAATGAACCCGCCCCACGACACCGCAATGCTAGCCTGCCAGCGCATTCACGCGTCCCCAGACAAGGGCATTCTCGGCAGATAACTCCATCTTCTTCTGCCGAGGCAGTAGACCATCGCTGCAGTCCTTTACGGACTTTGAACTTAACTTATTCACTACAAATGGCGCCCAACGTGGGGCCCGAAAAGCCCGGCTGTATCATCAGTCGTGAGCACGAGACAGTCCATCGTCTCTAGGTGTCCCCACAAGGTGTCCAAATTATTGGCGGGTAGGTAACTACCGAGGGCTTTTGCACTAATCGTGCCCCAGCAATTTAATAACTTTCGGACGTGTGTTGTCTTCGGACATCAATATCGTTTGGTCCTGCTTCTGATTTATACTTTGGTGGTTTACCACCATTGTATGACTAGTAAGGCCAAATGATATTAGAGTCCCTATTTGTATTCGGAAGTTATTATTCCAACATCTACTTTGCGGAGGATTCTGATCTGCACCCCAAACCAAGCGGTGCCTGAGTGTCTTACACTACATGGATTTTGATTTCATGTGACTGGCTGAGTAGCTAATCCATGACTATCCATGACAAGACACGCGCTGCTTGTGGATCAGAATTCAACCCTGGGCTGAATAGTTGTAACTTGTAAAAACTTGCGGATGAGGGAGCACTTCTGAACCCTGATTCTCATGGTGCCGCAAGAGAGTAGTCCCTGAAACGCTACAGAAGGAAAGTGCCATTGGTGTCCGTACTTGGGAAGTAGGACGGAATGGAAAGACCGATTATTTTGTTTTTGGATAACGTAAATTGGTAAACTTTTTCATACCTTTTGTTTTTTTTGTAAGGTTCTTTTATAGTTCGCCACTGACGGCCACTTGAAAGTTATATATTCTACATTATTTTTTTCACATTTTTTCCATTATTAAGTTTAGTTTAAATTTTATTTGAAAAAAATAAATTTTGATTAGCGTGCCCACCAAACGCACGCCCGAGAGGAGGAAGTTGAGGTCAGATGCCGGACCAGCGCTCTTGTGCTCCATATGTCATGAGGACATGGACGAACTTACCAGTCAGAGTTTGCAGTGTGGACACAGGCTACACCAGCTGTGTTTGGTCCAACTGCGGCAAACCTCATTCACGTGCCCGCTATGTCGTCAGCCTCTGGAGCCAACATCGATAGTTACCGAAAGGCCTCAGTCCTCCAGCGCAAGTGGAGCAATGCCCAAAGGCGGACCCCCTCCATCCACGACGATGGGTGCGCGAGGTGAAGACTACAGAGCCGAAGCAGTGCCGCCTGCGGAAGGGCCGAGACCCACCGTGGCTGTGGAGGCGACCGTCCTACAAGATCTGATGGCACTTATGCAAGACTTGACCACCCGGGTAGCCGCGCTGGAAAGCAAGAAGGAAGACCCAATACCACCTCGTCCAAGAACGCCTCCGATGTGGGATTCGGACTTAAATCCATGGGATTTTCCGGTAGACTCGCGGCGCGATCACGAACGAATCCGGCCCGGTGCGGCAATGAATCCGTTGGCTCCAGTGTACCGGCCCCGACTGAGCCAAGCACCGCCACCAACTCAGGCTCCAGTGGCTCCGCCGGACCAACGCATCCATCCACACGCTACGTATCGGCTGAAGCCGACGCAGATTCCCAGCATCATCCAGGGCTGGAATCTGCATTTCAGCGGGGAACCCAACACCATAACTGTGGAGGTTTTCATTGGTCGGGTGGAGTCGCTGATTGAGCAAATGTTGGCAGGAGACCACACGGCGCTGGCAGGATACTTGCCAATGCTACTTAGGGGAGCAGCACTTGAGTCATATTGGCGAATACATTCGGCCCCACCATCAATCCGCTGGTCCCGGTTGAAGGAGGTACTCCGCATGGAGTACCCTACGATAGATATGGACGAATTGGTCCTGGACAAGATCCATGCCAGATGGCAGCGTCCGGACGAGCCTTTTCATCAATATCGAGCCGATATCCTTCGGCTGAATGAACAGTTGTCAGAGCCGATGTGTTCCACCCAACTGCTGCGGGTGCTAAAGCGCAATCTAAGGCCGGAGCTTCGTCGCCATATCGTGGACTCCGATCCGCAGAGTATGGAGGCACTGCTGAGGACTGTGCGTCGCCTGGAGGGGTTTGAGGAAGACCTCCGGGACCGGCCCTACTTACTAGCTAGGACGGGTCCTCGGCGAGGAATCGCGGAAGTGGCCCCAGATTATACCACCATGGATCTGGAGGAAGATATGGACCGGGACCAGCTTGCTGTAGCAGCGGTGGGAAGCCTCACGACCTGCTGGAATTGCAATCAAACCAGACACCGGTTTATTTCATGTCGAGCAGAGCGTAAGGTTTTCTGCTACGGTTGCGGTAAGCCGGACACTTACTTTCCGGATTGCCTTGAATGTGCCGCGCAAAAAAACGGCCGAAAGAGTACCCGACCACCTCAGCGGTACTCGAAACCCCCGCAGTAGCTCCCCAGCCAGCTGCCAAACCCCAATAACCCTGACGTTAACCCACCAGCCATGACCACTATGACTGCGGATGTTCACTCTCTTCCGGAGGCCTCGCCAACGACAATATTGAAGCGACCACCGCAGTCACTGCCAGAAGAACCCCGGCAGCCTCAAATACGCATTCTAAAACCTTATCATGTTCGACTGCAGGAATATCGGGTGGCTCGAGAGCGAATATTTGCTTCCGAAGAAGTCACTTCCCGCCCGCGCAAGACAAAATGGTCAACCCGTCGTTGGCGAAATTTCCGCAAGAGAGTGCGCACCTGCCGTCACACCCTAAACTTTTGTAACATCTCGGAGGTTGCTGAGAATGAGGTCAGACCTTACCACCCAATTAAAGTGTTGGGCGAAACCGTGTTTGCATTGATCGACACGGGTGCCAGTATCAGTTGTCTTGCCTCGAGCTCGAGAAGGTGCTCCATGAATATCCTACCTTGATTAAGCCCTGGCGCACTGAAATCAGTACAGCTGATGGCACCAAACACCCTATACGAGGTAGACTACACTCTCCTATTATGCGAATGGTAAGGAATCATGATAAGCTTGAACTTGGTCCTTTTTCCGACTCATACCCAGTTAGGGTTTTGTAAAATAATTTTACAAAACCCTACTAGTTTCGCGACCAGTCTGTCCGTCTGTCCGTCTGTCCGTCCGTCCGTCCGTCCGTCCGTCCGTGTGTCACACCACTTTTTCTCGGAAACTACTTAAGCTAGAAACATCAAATTTTGTGTGTAGGTGTAAAGTGGTGATCTTTGCAAAGTTCAACTACAAAAAAATTTTATAAGGTATTTAAGGGGGGTCTCCCCATATAGGAGAGTGACCCCCCGAAAAAAAAAATTTCATTGAAGGTAGCCGATATGGGTATCAAATGAAAGGTCTTGATGAGAACTTTTCAAAATAGGTCTTAGTTTGGCAAAATTTGCTTCGAGGGACGCACAGGGAGGGGAAATACACGAAAAATTTGTCCCCCCCCCCCCCTCGCGATTGGACACCTGTGATCCGAAAAATCTGAAAAAAATCAGGAATGTAGGCCTTGGTGAGTACAACAACAACAAATACGTTAGAAGTCGCAATTCACTCAACTTTGTTAGTGATAGTATGATTTATCGATTTTATGTTTTCTTGAATAAAATCTTAACGGTACCCTTAAATTCAATGAAATTCAGTACGTAGATGTCTATTTATAAGATTGATCTATCCCTAGTTTCATAAAGATTGAAGCATATTTAGCGAAGTTATAGCGGCTTGAATTTTCCTGTATTACTATGGAGCAATATGCGCTGCATTTATTACTGTGGCAACATATGGCTATGGAACAACATGCGCTTTTTGCCGACTCAGACACTACAGTTTTGCTAGGATTTGCATGAAAATTTCAGGAATGATAGGTGTCATGTATATCTTTGAGAATCGGTTCAGCAAGTGGTATCAGTAACCGTAAAACAAAATAGTGGCTGTTTTAAATGCGAAGATTGAATAATTTTGAGTTATTTTTTCCCAACTTCAACGTTTAAGGTGCATGCTTTGAACACTTGATTCAATTGAATGAATGACTGAAGATGAGTACCTACAATTAATGCTCATAAGTGAAACAAGTCAAGGAGGTGGGAGAGAGATCCTAGCAAAAGGGTTTTGTAACCATTCTAGGATTCGAAAAAATTGGCCATGAATCGATGATTTCAGTACAGGAGAGTGGCCCCTGAAAAAAAATTCATCAAACGTAGCCGATATGAGTATGAAATAAAAGTTTACATGGAAGCTTTTCAAAACAGTTGTTAAACTGTCAGTTTTTGCTTCAGTGGGGGCACAGGGGGGAAAATACATGAAAAATGTGTTTCCTCCGTCGCGGATGAACATCTGAAATAATTATCAAGGGAGATATTTATGAGTATAACAATACCAAAAACCTCAGAAGTCGAAATTCGTTCAACTTTGTTAAAAATAGTATGATCTTCGTATTTCATATTTTCTCCAATAAAATCGTCTTTGACATGTTTCTTGATTTGATTCGATCTGGTGACTGCATTTTGTAAATTGAATACAAAACCCTTCTGACATGAGCGTAGGTCTGTTTACCCAACTTGTTTTTAAATTGAGGTTAAGAAGCCTGATTCTTAAAACTCAACTGGAGTAAATATTATTTTTTTGTGTGCTTTAATTTAATTTTACACACATATTTATTGTTGTTAGTACCATTGAATTTCTTTTTTATATTAACTTTAACACTTAATTCTAATTTTCATTAATTTTCTTTTCTGTTTGTTTTGTTCCATTTTGTAATTGGATTATGGAAGCATCCATCGCTGCTTTTCCATCTTACGCTACCCAAGGCCTTGGCCGCACCACCCTAGTCTCACACGTCATCGACGTTGGCAATAGTAAGCCAATTAAGCAGAGACACTATGCCATCTCACCGGCCATGGAGAAGTTGGTGTATGCGGAGCTGGATAGGATGTTCGAGTTGGGGGTTATAGAGGAGTCCCAAAGTGCCTGGTCATCACCGGTAACCTTGGTGGTAAAGCCAGGTAAAGTCCGCCTCTGTCTAGATGCCCGTAAGGTAAACACGGTCACCATCAAGGACGCGTACCCTCTTCCACTCATCGATGGAATACTAGGGAGACTGCCGAAAGCCAATTATATCACCAGTCTCGACCTAAAGGACGCCTTCTGGCAAATTCCACTCGATGAGGGGTCGAGGGATAAGACCGCGTTCACAGTGCCTGGACGACCATTATATCAGTTCGTCACAATGCCCTTTGACCTGTGTAACGCGCCGCAAACGACGACCCGGCTGATGGACAAAGTCATCCCACCTCACCTGAAACACCAAGTGTTCGTGTACCTGGATGATGTCTTACTCATCACGGAAACGTTCGACCAACACCTCCTACTTCTGCAAGAAGTAGCCCTGCACATCAGCAAGGCGGGACTCACCATCAACGTACAGCAAAGTAAGTTTGTCATGAAAGAAGTCCGATACCAAGGACATGTCATAGGATATGGCACTATCAAAACGGACCCAGACAAAACTCGTGCGATTGATGAGTTCTCCTTACCAAAAACAGTTAAGCAGCTACGACGTTTCCTGGGTGTGTGCGGTTGGTACCGACGGTTTGTTCGAAATGATGCAACAGTTTCAGCGCCCCTGTCAGACATGCTGCGGAAAGGGAAGTTCATTTGGACCGAGCCCAGCCGAAAGCCATTTGAAGAGCTAAAACAAGCCCTCACATCAGCTCCGGTCTTGCACAGCCCCGACTTCACGAAGCCCTTCTCCATTCATTGTGACGCAAGTAACATGGAGTTGGAGCCGTGCTGGTGCAATTGACCGAAGAGGGAGAGGAAGCTCCCATCGCCTTCATGTCCAATAAGCTGAACTCGGCCCAAAGAAACTATACTGTGTCCGAGCAGGAATGTTTGGCAGCGGTAATGGCTGTGAAGAAATTCCGAGCTTATATAGAGAGCCACCAATTCGAGATCATCACGGACCACGCTTCGCTACAATGGTTGATGAACCAGGCAGATTTACATGGACACCTAGCCAGATGGGCTCTTAAACTGCAAAGGTTCAAGTTTTCCATCAAACATCGGAAAGGGACCCAGAACATCGTACCCGACACTCTCTCACGAATGTTTTCCCCAGAGGGAGCCGAATTGACAATAAATGACGAGGACCCTATCGAGATAGATTTGGACAGCCCACATTTCGAATCAGACAGCTACAAAGAGTTGAGGCAAACCAACGCGACCCAACAATCGCAGCTGCCTGATTTGAAAGTGATAGATGGCTACGTGTATAGACAAAATGAATACGCCAGTGGTGATCCATGGCACGAAGAAGAGTCCTGGAAACTCTGGGTACCGAAGGAAATGACACAACATCTGATCCTCCGCGCACATGACCATCCTTTAAGTGCCCACGGAGGTTACGGTCGGACGTTACGGCGACTCAAGAAATACTTCTTTTGGCCTAAAATGGCATCCCAGGTCAAAGACTACGTGAGCGCCTGTGAGACCTGTAAAGGCACTAAAGCGCCCAACCAGCCCCTTCGACCTCCTATGGGTCAACTCAACGTCCCAGAACGCGTATTCCAACGTCTATACATAGATCTACTCGGTCCATATCCTCGATCATCCATGGGACACATCGGAGCTATAATCGTTCTAGACCAGCTCTCAAAATTCCCACTGGTGGAACCTATCCGTAAGTTCACAACTCCATCTATCGTGAAATTCCTAGAGAGTCGGGTATTCCACGTGTTCGGGGTTCCAGAGAGTGTGTACTCGGACAACGAAGTACAGTTCCGGTCTCGGCAGTTTAAGGGCCTACTCGAACAGTATGGCGTTGAACACCAACTAACGCCCATATATTCTCCTCAGTCTAACGCCTCCGAACGGTTGAATCGCACCCTATTGGCCGCGATCCGTTCCTACGTCCACCCATCTCAAAAAGATTGGGACCGCAGATTGTCCGCCATCACATGCGCCCTGCGGTCATCGTATCATTCCGTCACCGGTGTCGCAACTTACTTTGCCACATTCGGACAGCACATGATTTGCCACGGTAAATCATACCGGCTGTTACGGCAATTAAAGTGTTTGGGAGACCCCGTCGTTGCGCTGGAGCCCCACGAGCGTTTAGGAGACCTCCGCCAACAAATCGGACGGAAGATTAAGGCCGCGGGACGTGCAAAAAAGGCGCAGTACAATCTCAGGTCACGATCTGCCAATTTTAAAGAAGGAGATGAAGTTTTCCGGCGCAATTTCCGCCAAAGTGACGCCCCGGGGCATTACAACGCCAAGCTGGACCGGCGCTTCTTGAAAAGCCGCATAAAGAAGGTAATGGGACCTAACCGTTATCTGATAACGGACCCATCGGGAAAAGAAGTTGGGATATACCACGCAAAAGACCTGCGCCGATAGATAATTAGCCACGTCTGTTCTGTCCGTCCGCAAACAGTTTCAAAAACGCGCAAGGTTTGTATACTTCCGGCAAAACATAAACATACGTATCAGTTCGTCCGTCTGTCAATTGTGTTTTTCTTTTATTGTCCGTCACTCCTTGTTCCGACGCCGAAGACAACCCATGCTATAATGAAAGATCCTTCAGCTCCTTTTTCACAATCCGCGTCGCCTTGGGATCGCGAGAAAATTAGCTGCCCTGTAGTAATCGAGCAGTTAGTTAAATTTACTATCTTTTTTTTTACTTTAAATTATTTGATAATTTCACATAGAATTCAAATTTTCTTTATGTCAATTTATAGATTTTATATTTTTGTATATTCAGCCCAACTAAAACTGCTCGATTAGAATTCGGCGCCGGCAAAGGGTTAAAAGAAATTCATGCATAATAGATATCCCAGATCAACTTATACACTACACAACCAGAAACCATTTCGAGATAGAAAATCCGGTTCTGACGACAAGGCATGGAGAATACGGATTCTCGATTCCGCTCATGGGAATGGGAATGGTGTGCAGCTGGTGAACGGGGGAGTCTGTTCTGAATCGCCGCACATGGCGCACGGGGGAGAACCGCACCGGCAACGAATTGAGATAGTGTAAAATTTTTCGGGAGTTTTTCGTTCAAAAAGAATCCAATTCGTATCAAAATATACTCTTGAGAATGTAAATTGCAAACTATCTGCAATAAATACGATCTTCCGCCCAATTGTATCTACTCCGGCCTTCATTTTCGCGTTCGATTGCTGTCACCAGCATTTTGCTCGAAGGTGTGCGAAGAAAATCGATAGGCGGGTAGTGTTTAGGCGCCGCAATTAAATCAAAAGCATGTGCAGTGATCGTACGTGAAAAAGAGAGTCTTTCTTTGATCGTCACACGTTGCGCACCTTGGAAGAATTGCGCTGGACATAAATGCACGGATCGTGATGTGTGCGCTCTCAAGTGCTTTTAATTGTGTCCCCAATCGTGCAGTCAAGAATTGTCGGTCGATGAATCGTGGATAGTGGAAATCATTGTGCATTCGCAAAAAGAAAACGAACGCGATTGTGATTGAGTGACAAGCTGATCTGGAACTTAGAAGACAGTTAGCATACGTAAGCGGCTTGATTTGCATTCAACCTGAATTTGAAGTTCTGCATAACCTCGTTTGAAGATTTCGGTTTGGTCCACTGGTCAGCATCTTCGCGGCCCATTAGTAAATGTGCTCGAAGAGAGTTAAAACAATACCGCTAAGATACGTATTACTCGTAAGCCCGTCACAAGCTTCGCAAACGAGCGGAGTAACCATCACGTTAGAGGTTTCGGACCCGAAACTTGTCGAGTAAAGAGAGTACTTGGTGTAGATCACGTTTCCCATGAATTGCTACATCGTAGCGCGTGCCTCCTCGACAATCGGAAAAAGCATCGAGGCAAATTCATGCAAATTTCGAAGGCAAACCAAGTATCGGAAACCAAATCGTTGCAAAGCGGAGTTCTTAACAGCAAACAGATACTTTTCATTCAACCTTAATTGTAGTTCACGTAGAACACTGTAACTAATTGTTGTCGTAATCATACGTAAAACGTGTCGGAGAAGATTTGTTGACCGCAGCACGAGTTAATAGAGAACGTGAAAAGTTGACCACTAAAGTTAAAAGACAATACTCTTAAGCTTGGTGGGTATCATACTGAAAAGGTATCCTGATTGCTCCCTGCATTAACATTTAGTGTGGAATCGGTTACTGGAGATTGAAAGTATCTGAAAAGGCGTCCGTTTCCATAATCTGAAGTAGAAACTGTGTCGAAGATAGCTTTCACTGTCAAATAGGAACTCGATAACTCGGTGCGACAGCGATTGAGTAGGAGGAAAACTGGATAAAACTCGAGGAAACGGGATTACAGTGAGGGAACATCCGTCAAATTTCATGCAAGGCTTCCAAGTGAACTTGATGGTCCTAGTGAAAGCATATCTTCGAATCAGCAATAACGGCACTTAATGATTATTTTTGCTGAAGCAGAGAAAGGATTTGGCAGCACATACTGCGAAGTATTTTTGGCTTGTTTCGCAGCTTGTTTAGTTCATATGTGCACTGAAACTCACCATCTTCGAAAGATATTTAAAATTATTGCATCCCAAAGTGAAAAGGGAAATTTTGTATTTGAACATAATGGAATTATTCACACTTAAACAAAACTTCATAAAATTTAATAATTGCCAGGAATTAATTATTCAGTTAAAGAGGAATTTTAGAGGACTTATACACCCCTGCATCGTCGTCGAGCGCTCGGAGGACCGTGCGGGTAAGTGCCTTTGATTTGAATTTACTTTCTTTATCTAAATTTGTTTTTTTTTTATTTAAATTCTTGTCTATTTTTCTATCCTATCTATATGTATAAATAAAAAAAGATGGTTTATTAAAGTTAGTATTATATTAAAGAGAAAAAAGAAAAAAATATATTATTTCCGATTAAATTAGCTTGATTTGCATTCAACCTGAATTTGAAGTTCTGCATAACCTCGTTTGAAGATTTCGGTTTGGTCCACTGGTCAGCATCTTCGCAGCCCATTAGTAAATGTGCTCGAAGAGAGTTAAAACAATACCGCTAACATACGTATCACTCGTAAGCCCGTCACAAGCTTCGCAAACGAGCGGAGTAACCATCACGTTAGAGGTTTCGGACCCGAAACTTGTCGAGTAAAGAGAGTACTTGGTGTAGATCACGTTTCCCATGAATTGCTACATCGTAGCGCGTGCCTCCTCGACAATCGGAAAAAGCATCGAGGCAAATTCATGCAAATTTCGAAGGCAAACCAAGTATCGGAAACCAAATCGTTGCAAAGCGGAGTTCTTAACAGCAAACAGATACTTTTCATTCAACCTTAATTGTAGTTCACGTAGAACACTGTAACTAATTGTTGTCGTAATCATACGTAAAACGTGTCGGAGAAGATTTGTTGACCGCAGCACGAGTTAATAGAGAACGTGAAAAGTTGACCACTAAAGTTAAAAGACAATACTCTTAAGCTTGGTGGGTATCATACTGAAAAGGTATCCTGATTGCTCCCTGCATTAACATTTAGTGTGGAATCGGTTACTGGAGATTGAAAGTATCTGAAAAGGCGTCCGTTTCCATAATCTGAAGTAGAAACTGTGTCGAAGATAGCTTTCACTGTCAAATAGGAACTCGATAACTCGGTGTGACAGCGATTGAGTAGGAGGAAAACTGGATAAAACTCGAGGAAACGGGATTACAGTGAGGGAACATCCGTCAAATTTCATGCAAGGCTTCCAAGTGAACTTGATGGTCCTAGTGAAAGCATATCTTCGAATCAGCAATAACGGCACTTAATGATTATTTTTGCTGAAGCAGAGAAAGGATTTGGCAGCACATACTGCGAAGTATTTTTGGCTTGTTTCGCAGCTTGTTTAGTTCATATGTGCACTGAAACTCACCATCTTCGAAAGATATTTAAAATTATTGCATCCCAAAGTGAAAAGGGAAATTTTGTATTTGAACATAATGGAATTATTCACACTTAAACAAAACTTCATAAAATTTAATAATTGCCAGGAATTAATTATTCAGTTAAAGAGGAATTTTAGAGGACTTATACACCCCTGCATCGTCGTCGAGCGCTCGGAGGACCGTGCGGGTAAGTGCCTTTGATTTGAATTTACTTTCTTTATCTAAATTTGTTTTTTTTTTTATTTAAATTCTTGTCTATTTTTCTATCCTATCTATATGTATAAATAAAAAAAGATGGTTTATTAAAGTTAGTATTATATTAAAGAGAAAAAAGAAAAAAATATATTATTTCCGATTAAATTAGCTTGATTTGCATTCAACCTGAATTTGAAGTTCTGCATAACCTCGTTTGAAGATTTCGGTTTGGTCCACTGGTCAGCATCTTCGCAGCCCATTAGTAAATGTGCTCGAAGAGAGTTAAAACAATACCGCTAACATACGTATCACTCGTAAGCCCGTCACAAGCTTCGCAAACGAGCGGAGTAACCATCACGTTAGAGGTTTCGGACCCGAAACTTGTCGAGTAAAGAGAGTACTTGGTGTAGATCACGTTTCCCATGAATTGCTACATCGTAGCGCGTGCCTCCTCGACAATCGGAAAAAGCATCGAGGCAAATTCATGCAAATTTCGAAGGCAAATCAAGTATCGGAAACCAAATCGTTGCAAAGCGGAGTTCTTAACAGCAAACAGATACTTTTCATTCAACCTTAATTGTAGTTCACGTAGAACACTGTAACTAATTGTTGTCGTAATCATACGTAAAACGTGTCGGAGAAGATTTGTTGACCGCAGCACGAGTTAATAGAGAACGTGAAAAGTTGACCACTAAAGTTAAAAGACAATACTCTTAAGCGTGGTGGGTATCATACTGAAAAGGTATCCTGATTGCTCCCTGCATTAACATTTAGTGTGGAATCGGTTACTGGAGATTGAAAGTATCTGAAAAGGCGTCCGTTTCCATAATCTGAAGTAGAAACTGTGTCGAAGATAGCTTTCACTGTCAAATAGGAACTCGATAACTCGGTGTGACAGCGATTGAGTAGGAGGAAAACTGGATAAAACTCGAGGAAACGGGATTACAGTGAGGGAACATCCGTCAAATTTCATGCAAGGCTTCCAAGTGAACTTGATGGTCCTAGTGAAAGCATATCTTCGAATCAGCAATAACGGCACTTAATGATTATTTTTGCTGAAGCAGAGAAAGGATTTGGCAGCACATACTGCGAAGTATTTTTGGCTTGTTTCGCAGCTTGTTTAGTTCATATGTGCACTGAAACTCACCATCTTCGAAAGATATTTAAAATTATTGCATCCCAAAGTGAAAAGGGAAATTTTGTATTTGAACATAATGGAATTATTCACACTTAAACAAAACTTCATAAAATTTAATAATTGCCAGGAATTAATTATTCAGTTAAAGAGGAATTTTAGAGGACTTATACACCCCTGCATCGTCGTCGAGCGCTCGGAGGACCGTGCGGGTAAGTGCCTTTGATTTGAATTTACTTTCTTTATCTAAATTTGTTTTTTTTTTTTATTTAAATTCTTGTCTATTTTTCTATCCTATCTATATGTATAAATAAAAAAAGATGGTTTATTAAAGTTAGTATTATATTAAAGAGAAAAAAGAAAAAAATATATTATTTCCGATTAAATTAGCTTGATTTGCATTCAACCTGAATTTGAAGTTCTGCATAACCTCGTTTGAAGATTTCGGTTTGGTCCACTGGTCAGCATCTTCGCAGCCCATTAGTAAATGTGCTCGAAGAGAGTTAAAACAATACCGCTAACATACGTATCACTCGTAAGCCCGTCACAAGCTTCGCAAACGAGCGGAGTAACCATCACGTTAGAGGTTTCGGACCCGAAACTTGTCGAGTAAAGAGAGTACTTGGTGTAGATCACGTTTCCCATGAATTGCTACATCGTAGCGCGTGCCTCCTCGACAATCGGAAAAAGCATCGAGGCAAATTCATGCATATTTCGAAGGCAAATCAAGTATCGGAAACCAAATCGTTGCAAAGCGGAGTTCTTAACAGCAAACAGATACTTTTCATTCAACCTTAATTGTAGTTCACGTAGAACACTGTAACTAATTGTTGTCGTAATCATACGTAAAACGTGTCGGAGAAGATTTGTTGACTTCAGCACGAGTTAATAGAGAACGTGAAAAGTTGACCACTAAAGTTAAAAGACAATACTCTTAAGCGTGGTGGGTATCATACTGAAAAGGTATCCTGATTGCTCCCTGCATTAACATTTAGTGTGGAATCGGTTACTGGAGATTGAAAGTATCTGAAAAGGCGTCCGTTTCCATAATCTGAAGTAGAAACTGTGTCGAAGATAGCTTTCACTGTCAAATAGGAACTCGATAACTCGGTGTGACAGCGATTGAGTAGGAGGAAAACTGGATAAAACTCGAGGAAACGGGATTACAGTGAGGGAACATCCGTCAAATTTCATGCAAGGCTTCCAAGTGAACTTGATGGTCCTAGTGAAAGCATATCTTCGAATCAGCAATAACGGCACTTAATGATTATTTTTGCTGAAGCAGAGAAAGGATTTGGCAGCACATACTGCGAAGTATTTTTGGCTTGTTTCGCAGCTTGTTTAGTTCATATGTGCACTGAAACTCACCATCTTCGAAAGATATTTAAAATTATTGCATCCCAAAGTGAAAAGGGAAATTTTGTATTTGAACATAATGGAATTATTCACACTTAAACAAAACTTCATAAAATTTAATAATTGCCAGGAATTAATTATTCAGTTAAAGAGGAATTTTAGAGGACTTATACACCCCTGCATCGTCGTCGAGCGCTCGGAGGACCGTGCGGGTAAGTGCCTTTGATTTGAATTTACTTTCTTTATCTAAATTTGTTTTTTTTTTTATTTAAATTCTTGTCTATTTTTCTATCCTATCTATATGTATAAATAAAAAAAGATGGTTTATTAAAGTTAGTATTATATTAAAGAGAAAAAAGAAAAAAATATATTATTTCCGATTAAATTAGATTGATACATTGATTCAACGTTAAAAATTTGTTCAATTACAAATTCAATGCAGGAAGGGGGAAGGAAAAATAAAATGCATTAATACCCGTAACTTTCGGTCTTTCCTTTCCTTAGTTCTGACCGGGTATAGAACCCGGTACGGTGGCAGGCTTTCCCCTTAAAACATGAGCCAGCCGCCGGGTACTCACTAATCCTTCCTTTTGTTTCAGGTACTTCGCGGGTTGAGTGGCCCAAGCAAGGTGCTTCTTTATGACATAGAGTTATGTAATCGACTTGCATAATTCTATGGCATAAATTGGTCACCGGGGTACTTCTCTTCTGATGGGAAGGCTCATGCAAGTTAAGTTGTATGAGTTTTCCACTCAGAAGAAGAATACCTGGCCACTGCAACAAATATGGATTTTGATGCGGTTGGGTGGGTGCGCAGGGGCTCCATCACCACCCGGTTGCCCCTCTCTCATTTGTGGGCCATGAGCCTCTCCGGGTAAGGACGAGGTTATCCTGCTTCCGCTTCTTTTTACTAGTTTCTCTTGTTCCATGAACAAGTCAGTTGTCCCAGGTATAGTTGCCTACAATTTTTGCGACTTCGGTCGCCATGCTTTTGTTCGACCCCAGAAATTCGTGAATGCGAAATTCTTTGTAGTGGGTCCTTGTGTTGGGGGAATGAACCCGCCCCACGACACCGCAATGCTAGCCTACCAGCGCATTCACGCGTCCCCAGACAAGGGCATTCTCGGCAGATAACTCCATCTTCTTCTGCCGAGGCAGTAGACCATCGCTGCAGTCCTTTACGGACTTTGAACTTAACTTATTCACTACAAATGGCGCCCAACGTGGGGCCCGAGCACGAGACAGTCCATCGTCTCTAGGTGTCCCCACAAGGTGTCCAAATTATTGGCGGGTAGGTAACTACCGAGGGCTTTTGCACTAATCGTGCCCCAGCAATTTAATAACTTTCGGACGTGTGTTGTCTTCGGACATCAATATCGTTTGGTCCTGCTTCTGATTTATACTTTGGTGGTTTACCACCATTGTATGACTAGTAAGGCCAAATGATATTAGAGTCCCTATTTGTATTCGGAAGTTATTATTCCAACATATACTTTGCGGAGGATTCTGATCTGCACCCCAAACCAAGCGGTGCCTGAGTGTCTTACACTACATGAATTTAGATTTCATGTGACTGGCTGAGTAGCTAATCCATGACTATCCATGACAAGACACGCGCTGCTTGTGGATCAGAATTCAACCCTGGGCTGAATAGTTGTAACTTGTAAAAACTTGCGGATGAGGGAGCACTTCTGAACCCTGATTCTCATGGTGCCGCAAGAGAGTAGTCCCTGAAACGCTACAGAAGGAAAGTGCCATTGGTGTCCGTACTTGGGAAGTAGGACGGAATGGAAAGACCGATTATTTTGTTTTTGGATAACGTAAATTGGTAAACTTTTTCATACCTTTTGTTTTTTTTGTAAGGTTCTTTTATAGTTCGCCACTGACGGCCACTTGAAAGTTATATATTCTACATTATTTTTTTCACATTTTTTCCATTATTAAGTTTAGTTTAAATTTTATTTGAAAAAAAAAAAATTTGATTAGCGTGCCCACCAAACGCACGCCCGAGAGGAGGAAGTTGAGGTCAGATGCCGGACCAGCGCTCTTGTGCTCCATATGTCATGAGGACATGGACGAACTTACCAGTCAGAGTTTGCAGTGTGGACACAGGCTACACCAGCTGTGTTTGGTCCAACTGCGGCAAACCTCATTCACGTGCCCGCTATGTCGTCAGCCTCTGGAGCCAACATCGATAGTTACCGAAAGGCCTCAGTCCTCCAGCGCAAGTGGAGCAATGCCCAAAGGCGGACCCCCTCCATCCACGACGATGGGTGCGCGAGGTGAAGACTACAGAGCCGAAGCAGTGCCGCCTGCGGAAGGGCCGAGACCCACCGTGGCTGTGGAGGCGACCGTCCTACAAGATCTGATGGCACTTATGCAAGACTTGACCACCCGGGTAGCCGCGCTGGAAAGCAAGAAGGAAGACCCAATACCACCTCGTCCAAGAACGCCTCCGATGTGGGATTCGGACTTAAATCCATGGGATTTTCCGGTAGACTCGCGGCGCGATCACGAACGAATCCGGCCCGGTGCGGCAATGAATCCGTTGGCTCCAGTGTACCGGCCCCGACTGAGCCAAGCACCGCCACCAACTCAGGCTCCAGTGGCTCCGCCGGACCAACGCATCCATCCACACGCTACGTATCGGCTGAAGCCGACGCAGATTCCCAGCATCATCCAGGGCTGGAATCTGCATTTCAGCGGGGAACCCAACACCATAACTGTGGAGGTTTTCATTGGTCGGGTGGAGTCGCTGACTGAGCAAATGTTGGCAGGAGACCACACGGCGCTGGCAGGATACTTGCCAATGCTACTTAGGGGAGCAGCACTTGAGTCATATTGGCGAATACATTCGGCCCCACCATCAATCCGCTGGTCCCGGTTGAAGGAGGTACTCCGCATGGAGTACCCTACGATAGATATGGAAGAATTGGTCCTGGACAAGATCCATGCCAGATGGCAGCGTCCGGACGAGCCTTTTCATCAATATCGAGCCGATATCCTTCGGCTGAATGAACAGTTGTCAGAGCCGATGTGTTCCACCCAACTGCTGCGGGTGCTAAAGCGCAATCTAAGGCCGGAGCTTCGTCGCCATATCGTGGACTCCGATCCGCAGAGTATGGAGGCACTGCTGAGGACTGTGCGTCGCCTGGAGGGGTTTGAGGAAGACCTCCGGGACCGGCCCTACTTACTAGCTAGGACGGGTCCTCGGCGAGGAATCGCGGAAGTGGCCCCAGATTATACCACCATGGATCTGGAGGAAGATATGGACCGGGATCAGCTTGCTGTAGCAGCGGTGGGAAGCCTCACGACCTGCTGGAATTGCAATCAAACCAGACACCGGTTTATTTCATGTCGAGCAGAGCGTAAGGTTTTCTGCTACGGTTGCGGTAAGCCGGACACTTACTTTCCGGATTGCCTTGAATGTGCCGCGCAAAAAAACGGCCGAAAGAGTACCCGACCACCTCAGCGGTACTCGAAACCCCCGCAGTAGCTCCCCAGCCAGCTGCCAAACCCCAATAACCCTGACGTTAACCCACCAGCCATGACCACTATGACTGCGGATGTTCACTCTCTTCCGGAGGCCTCGCCAACAACAATATTGAAGCGACCACCGCAGTCACTGCCAGAAGAACCCCGGCAGCCTCAAATACGCATTCTAAAACCTTATCATGTTCGACTGCAGGAATATCGGGTGGCTCGAGAGCGAATATTTGCTTCCGAAGAAGTCACTTCCCGCCCGCGCAAGACAAAATGGTCAACTCGTCGTTGGCGAAATTTCCGCAAGAGAGTGCGCACCTGCCGTCACACCCTAAACTTTTGTAACATCTCGGAGGTTGCTGAGAATGAGGTCAGACCTTACCACCCAATTAAAGTGTTGGGCGAAACCGTGTTTGCATTGATCGACACGGGTGCCAGTATCAGTTGTCTTGCCTCGAGCTCGAGAAGGTGCTCCATGAATATCCTACCTTGATTAAGCCCTGGCGCACTGAAATCAGTACAGCTGATGGCACCAAACACCCTATACGAGGTAGACTACACTCTCCTATTATACGAATGGTAAGGAATCATGATAAGCTTGAACTTGGTCCTTTTTCCGACTCATACCCAGTTAGGGTTTTGTAAAATAATTTTACAAAACCCTACTAGTTTCGCGACCAGTCTGTCCGTCTGTCCATCTGTCCGTCCGTCCGTTCGTCCGTCCTTCTGTCCGTCCGTCCGTGTGTCACAGCACTTTTTCTCGGAAACTACTTAAGCTAGAAACATCAAATTTTGTGTGTAGGTGTAAAATGGTGATCTTTGCAAAGTTCAACTACAAAAAAATTTTATAAGGTATTTAAGGGGGGTCTCCCCATATAGGAGAGTGACCCCCCGAAAAAAAAAATTTCATTGAAGGTAGCCGATATGGGTATCAAATGAAAGGTTTTGATGAGAACTTTTCAAAATAGGTCTTAGTTTGGCAAAATTTGCTTCGAGGGACGCACAGGGAGGGGAAATACACGAAAAATTTGTGTACCCCCCCCCCCCCTCGCGATTGGACACCTGTGATCCGAAAAATCTGAAAAAAATCAGGAATGTAGGCCTTGGTGAGTACAACAACAACAAATACGTTAGAAGTCGCAATTCACTCAACTTTGTTAGTGATAGTATGATTTATCGATTTTATGTTTTCTTGAATAAAATCTTAACGGTACCCTTAAATTCAATGAAATTCAGTACGTAGATGTCTATTTATAAAATTGATCTATCCCTAGTTTCATAAAGATTGAAGCATATTTAGCGAAGTTATAGCGGCTTGAATTTTCCTGTATTACTATGGAGCAATATGCGCTGCATTTATTACTGTGGCAACATATGGCTATGGAACAACATGCGCTTTTTGCCGACTCAGACACTACAGTTTTGCTAGGATTTGCATGAAAATTTCAGGAATGATAGGTGTCATGTATATCTTTGAGAATCGGTTCAGCAAGTGGTATCAGTAACCGTAAAACAAAATAGTGGCTGTTTTAAATGCGAAGATTGAATAATTTTGAGTTATTTTTTCCCAACTTCAACGTTTAAGGTGCATGCTTTGAACACTTGATTCAATTGAATGAATGACTGAAGATGAGTACCTACAATTAATGCTCATAAGTGAAACAAGTCAAGGAGGTGGGAGAGAGATCCTAGCAAAAGGGTTTTGTAACCATTCTAGGATTCGAAAAAATTGGCCATGAATCGATGATTTCAGTACAGGAGAGTGGCCCCTGAAAAAAAATTCATCAAACGTAGCCGATATGAGTATGAAATAAAAGTTTACATGGAAGCTTTTCAAAACAGTTGTTAAACTGTCAGTTTTTGCTTCAGTGGGGGCACAGGGGGGAAAATACATGAAAAATGTGTTTCCTCCGTCGCGGATGAACATCTGAAATAATTATCAAGGGAGATATTTATGAGTATAACAATACCAAAAACCTCAGAAGTCGAAATTCGTTCAACTTTGTTAAAAATAGTATGATCTTCGTATTTCATATTTTCTCCAATAAAATCGTCTTTGACATGTTTCTTGATTTGATTCGATCTGGTGACTGCATTTTGTAAATTGAATACAAAACCCTTCTGACATGAGCGTAGGTCTGTTTACCCAACTTGTTTTTAAATTGAGGTTAAGAAGCCTGATTCTTAAAACTCAACTGGAGTAAATATTATTTTTTTGTGTGCTTTAATTTAATTTTACACACATATTTATTGTTGTTAGTACCATTGAATTTCTTTTTTATATTAACTTTAACACTTAATTCTAATTTTCATTAATTTTCTTTTCTGTTTGTTTTGTTCCATTTTGTAATTGGATTATGGAAGCATCCATCGCTGCTTTTCCATCTTACGCTACCCAAGGCCTTGGCCGCACCACCCTAGTCTCACACGTCATCGACGTTGGCAATAGTAAGCCAATTAAGCAGAGACACTATGCCATCTCACCGGCCATGGAGAAGTTGGTGTATGCGGAGCTGGATAGGATGTTCGAGTTGGGGGTTATAGAGGAGTCCCAAAGTGCCTGGTCATCACCGGTAACCTTGGTGGTAAAGCCAGGTAAAGTCCGCCTCTGTCTAGATGCCCGTAAGGTAAACACGGTCACCATCAAGGACGCGTACCCTCTTCCACTCATCGATGGAATACTAGGGAGACTGCCGAAAGCCAATTATATCACCAGTCTCGACCTAAAGGACGCCTTCTGGCAAATTCCACTCGATGAGGGGTCGAGGGATAAGACCGCGTTCACAGTGCCTGGACGACCATTATATCAGTTCGTCACAATGCCCTTTGACCTGTGTAACGCGCCGCAAACGACGACCCGGCTGATGGACAAAGTCATCCCACCTCACCTGAAACACCAAGTGTTCGTGTACCTGGATGATGTCTTACTCATCACGGAAACGTTCGACCAACACCTCCTACTTCTGCAAGAAGTAGCCCTGCACATCAGCAAGGCGGGACTCACCATCAACGTACAGCAAAGTAAGTTTGTCATGAAAGAAGTCCGATACCAAGGACATGTCATAGGATATGGCACTATCAAAACGGACCCAGACAAAACTCGTGCGATTGATGAGTTCTCCTTACCAAAAACAGTTAAGCAGCTACGACGTTTCCTGGGTGTGTGCGGTTGGTACCGACGGTTTGTTCGAAATGATGCAACAGTTTCAGCGCCCCTGTCAGACATGCTGCGGAAAGGGAAGTTCATTTGGACCGAGCCCAGCCGAAAGCCATTTGAAGAGCTAAAACAAGCCCTCACATCAGCTCCGGTCTTGCACAGCCCCGACTTCACGAAGCCCTTCTCCATTCATTGTGACGCAAGTAACATGGAGTTGGAGCCGTGCTGGTGCAATTGACCGAAGAGGGAGAGGAAGCTCCCATCGCCTTCATGTCCAATAAGCTGAACTCGGCCCAAAGAAACTATACTGTGTCCGAGCAGGAATGTTTGGCAGCGGTAATGGCTGTGAAGAAATTCCGAGCTTATATAGAGAGCCACCAATTCGAGATCATCACGGACCACGCTTCGCTACAATGGTTGATGAACCAGGCAGATTTACATGGACACCTAGCCAGATGGGCTCTTAAACTGCAAAGGTTCAAGTTTTCCATCAAACATCGGAAAGGGACCCAGAACATCGTACCCGACACTCTCTCACGAATGTTTTCCCCAGAGGGAGCCGAATTGACAATAAATGACGAGGACCCTATCGAGATAGATTTGGACAGCCCACATTTCGAATCAGACAGCTACAAAGAGTTGAGGCAAACCAACGCGACCCAACAATCGCAGCTGCCTGATTTGAAAGTGATAGATGGCTACGTGTATAGACAAAATGAATACGCCAGTGGTGATCCATGGCACGAAGAAGAGTCCTGGAAACTCTGGGTACCGAAGGAAATGACACAACATCTGATCCTCCGCGCACATGACCATCCTTTAAGTGCCCACGGAGGTTACGGTCGGACGTTACGGCGACTCAAGAAATACTTCTTTTGGCCTAAAATGGCATCCCAGGTCAAAGACTACGTGAGCGCCTGTGAGACCTGTAAAGGCACTAAAGCGCCCAACCAGCCCCTTCGACCTCCTATGGGTCAACTCAACGTCCCAGAACGCGTATTCCAACGTCTATACATAGATCTACTCGGTCCATATCCTCGATCATCCATGGGACACATCGGAGCTATAATCGTTCTAGACCAGCTCTCAAAATTCCCACTGGTGGAACCTATCCGTAAGTTCACAACTCCATCTATCGTGAAATTCCTAGAGAGTCGGGTATTCCACGTGTTCGGGGTTCCAGAGAGTGTGTACTCGGACAACGAAGTACAGTTCCGGTCTCGGCAGTTTAAGGGCCTACTCGAACAGTATGGCGTTGAACACCAACTAACGCCCATATATTCTCCTCAGTCTAACGCCTCCGAACGGTTGAATCGCACCCTATTGGCCGCGATCCGTTCCTACGTCCACCCATCTCAAAAAGATTGGGACCGCAGATTGTCCGCCATCACATGCGCCCTGCGGTCATCGTATCATTCCGTCACCGGTGTCGCAACTTACTTTGCCACATTCGGACAGCACATGATTTGCCACGGTAAATCATACCGGCTGTTACGGCAATTAAAGTGTTTGGGAGACCCCGTCGTTGCGCTGGAGCCCCACGAGCGTTTAGGAGACCTCCGCCAACAAATCGGACGGAAGATTAAGGCCGCGGGACGTGCAAAAAAGGCGCAGTACAATCTCAGGTCACGATCTGCCAATTTTAAAGAAGGAGATGAAGTTTTCCGGCGCAATTTCCGCCAAAGTGACGCCCCGGGGCATTACAACGCCAAGCTGGACCGGCGCTTCTTGAAAAGCCGCATAAAGAAGGTAATGGGACCTAACCGTTATCTGATAACGGACCCATCGGGAAAAGAAGTT
This sequence comes from Odontomyia ornata, assembly GCA_963969285.1. Classification (NCBI taxonomy): domain Eukaryota; kingdom Metazoa; phylum Arthropoda; class Insecta; order Diptera; family Stratiomyidae; genus Odontomyia; species Odontomyia ornata. The sequence goes on along the minus strand of OZ017742.1, from coordinate 178,479,341 downwards.
GGGATATACCACGCAAAAGACCTGCGCCGATAGATAATTAGCCACGTCTGTTCTGTCCGTCCGCAAACAGTTTCAAAAACGCGCAAGGTTTGTATACTTCCGGCAAAACATAAACATACGTATCAGTTCGTCCGTCTGTCAATTGTGTTTTTCTTTTATTGTCCGTCACTCCTTGTTCCGACGCCGAAGACAACCCATGCTATAATGAAAGATCCTTCAGCTCCTTTTTCACAATCCGCGTCGCCTTGGGATCGCGAGAAAATTAGCTGCCCTGTAGTAATCGAGCAGTTAGTTAAATTTACTATCTTTTTTTTTACTTTAAATTATTTGATAATTTCACATAGAATTCAAATTTTCTTTATGTCAATTTATAGATTTTATATTTTTGTATATTCAGCCCAACTAAAACTGCTCGATTAGAATTCGGCGCCGGCAAAGGGTTAAAAGAAATTCATGCATAATAGATATCCCAGATCAACTTATACACTACACAACCAGAAACCATTTCGAGATAGAAAATCCGGTTCTGACGACAAGGCATGGAGAATACGGATTCTCGATTCCGCTCATGGGAATGGGAATGGTGTGCAGCTGGTGAACGGGGGAGTCTGTTCTGAATCGCCGCACATGGCGCACGGGGGAGAACCGCACCGGCAACGAATTGAGATAGTGTAAAATTTTTCGGGAGTTTTTCGTTCAAAAAGAATCCAATTCGTATCAAAATATACTCTTGAGAATGTAAATTGCAAACTATCTGCAATAAATACGATCTTCCGCCCAATTGTATCTACTCCGGCCTTCATTTTCGCGTTCGATTGCTGTCACCAGCATTTTGCTCGAAGGTGTGCGAAGAAAATCGATAGGCGGGTAGTGTTTAGGCGCCGCAATTAAATCAAAAGCATGTGCAGTGATCGTACGTGAAAAAGAGAGTCTTTCTTTGATCGTCACACGTTGCGCACCTTGGAAGAATTGCGCTGGACATAAATGCACGGATCGTGATGTGTGCGCTCTCAAGTGCTTTTAATTGTGTCCCCAATCGTGCAGTCAAGAATTGTCGGTCGATGAATCGTGGATAGTGGAAATCATTGTGCATTCGCAAAAAGAAAACGAACGCGATTGTGATTGAGTGACAAGCTGATCTGGAACTTAGAAGACAGTTAGCATACGTAAGCGGCTTGATTTGCATTCAACCTGAATTTGAAGTTCTGCATAACCTCGTTTGAAGATTTCGGTTTGGTCCACTGGTCAGCATCTTCGCAGCCCATTAGTAAATGTGCTCGAAGAGAGTTAAAACAATACCGCTAACATACGTATCACTCGTAAGCCCGTCACAAGCTTCGCAAACGAGCGGAGTAACCATCACGTTAGAGGTTTCGGACCCGAAACTTGTCGAGTAAAGAGAGTACTTGGTGTAGATCACGTTTCCCATGAATTGCTACATCGTAGCGCGTGCCTCCTCGACAATCGGAAAAAGCATCGAGGCAAATTCATGCAAATTTCGAAGGCAAATCAAGTATCGGAAACCAAATCGTTGCAAAGCGGAGTTCTTAACAGCAAACAGATACTTTTCATTCAACCTTAATTGTAGTTCACGTAGAACACTGTAACTAATTGTTGTCGTAATCATACGTAAAACGTGTCGGAGAAGATTTGTTGACCGCAGCACGAGTTAATAGAGAACGTGAAAAGTTGACCACTAAAGTTAAAAGACAATACTCTTAAGCGTGGTGGGTATCATACTGAAAAGGTATCCTGATTGCTCCCTGCATTAACATTTAGTGTGGAATCGGTTACTGGAGATTGAAAGTATCTGAAAAGGCGTCCGTTTCCATAATCTGAAGTAGAAACTGTGTCGAAGATAGCTTTCACTGTCAAATAGGAACTCGATAACTCGGTGTGACAGCGATTGAGTAGGAGGAAAACTGGATAAAACTCGAGGAAACGGGATTACAGTGAGGGAACATCCGTCAAATTTCATGCAAGGCTTCCAAGTGAACTTGATGGTCCTAGTGAAAGCATATCTTCGAATCAGCAATAACGGCACTTAATGATTATTTTTGCTGAAGCAGAGAAAGGATTTGGCAGCACATACTGCGAAGTATTTTTGGCTTGTTTCGCAGCTTGTTTAGTTCATATGTGCACTGAAACTCACCATCTTCGAAAGATATTTAAAATTATTGCATCCCAAAGTGAAAGGGAAATTTTGTATTTGAACATAATGGAATTATTCACACTTAAACAAAACTTCATAAAATTTAATAATTGCCAGGAATTAATTATTCAGTTAAAGAGGAATTTTAGAGGACTTATACACCCCTGCATCGTCGTCGAGCGCTCGGAGGACCGTGCGGGTAAGTGCCTTTGATTTGAATTTACTTTCTTTATCTAAATTTGTTTTTTTTTATTTAAATTCTTGTCTATTTTTCTATCCTATCTATATGTATAAATAAAAAAAGATGGTTTATTAAAGTTAGTATTATATTAAAGAGAAAAAAGAAAAAAATATATTATTTCCGATTAAATTAGATTGATACATTGATTCAACGTTAAAAATTTGTTCAATTACAAATTCAATGCAGGAAGGGGGAAGGAAAAATAAAATGCATTAATACCCGTAACTTTCGGTCTTTCCTTTCCTTAGTTCTGACCGGGTATAGAACCCGGTACGGTGGCAGGCTTTCCCCTTAAAACATGAGCCAGCCGCCGGGTACTCACTAATCCTTCCTTTTGTTTCAGGTACTTCGCGGGTTGAGTGGCCCAAGCAAGGTGCTTCTTTATGACATAGAGTTATGTAATCGACTTGCATAATTCTATGGCATAAATTGGTCGCCGGGGTACTTCTCTTCTGATGGGAAGGCTCATGCAAGTTAAGTTGTATGAGTTTTCCACTCAGAAGAAGAATACCTGGCCACTGCAACAAATATGGATTTTGATGCGGTTGGGTGGGTGCGCAGGGGCTCCATCACCACCCGGTTGCCCCTCTCTCATTTGTGGGCCATGAGCCTCTCCGGGTAAGGACGAGGTTATCCTGCTTCCGCTTCTTTTTACTAGTTTCTCTTGTTCCATGAACAAGTCAGTTGTCCCAGGTATAGTTGCCTACAATTTTTGCGACTTCGGTCGCCATGCTTTTGTTCGACCCCAGAAATTCGTGAATGCGAAATTCTTTGTAGTGGGTCCTTGTGTTGGGGGAATGAACCCGCCCCACGACACCGCAATGCTAGCCTGCCAGCGCATTCACGCGTCCCCAGACAAGGGCATTCTCGGCAGATAACTCCATCTTCTTCTGCCGAGGCAGTAGACCATCGCTGCAGTCCTTTACGGACTTTGAACTTAACTTATTCACTACAAATGGCGCCCAACGTGGGGCCCGAAAAGCCCGGCTGTATCATCAGTCGTGAGCACGAGACAGTCCATCGTCTCTAGGTGTCCCCACAAGGTGTCCAAATTATTGGCGGGTAGGTAACTACCGAGGGCTTTTGCACTAATCGTGCCCCAGCAATTTAATAACTTTCGGACGTGTGTTGTCTTCGGACATCAATATCGTTTGGTCCTGCTTCTGATTTATACTTTGGTGGTTTACCACCATTGTATGACTAGTAAGGCCAAATGATATTAGAGTCCCTATTTGTATTCGGAAGTTATTATTCCAACATATACTTTGCGGAGGATTCTGATCTGCACCCCAAACCAAGCGGTGCCTGAGTGTCTTACACTACATGGATTTTGATTTCATGTGACTGGCTGAGTAGCTAATCCATGACTATCCATGACAAGACACGCGCTGCTTGTGGGTCAGAATTCAACCCTGGGCTGAATAGTTGTAACTTGTAAAAACTTGCGGATGAGGGAGCACTTCTGAACCCTGATTCTCATGGTGCCGCAAGAGAGTAGTCCCTGAAACGCTACAGAAGGAAAGTGCCATTGGTGTCCGTACTTGGGAAGTAGGACGGAATGGAAAGACCGATTATTTTGTTTTTGGATAACGTAAATTGGTAAACTTTTTCATACCTTTTGTTTTTTTTGTAAGGTTCTTTTATAGTTCGCCACTGACGGCCACTTGAAAGTTATATATTCTACATTATTTTTTTCACATTTTTTCCATTATTAAGTTTAGTTTAAATTTTATTTGAAAAAAAAAAAATTTGATTAGCGTGCCCACCAAACGCACGCCCGAGAGGAGGAAGTTGAGGTCAGATGCCGGACCAGCGCTCTTGTGCTCCATATGTCATGAGGACATGGACGAACTTACCAGTCAGAGTTTGCAGTGTGGACACAGGCTACACCAGCTGTGTTTGGTCCAACTGCGGCAAACCTCATTCACGTGCCCGCTATGTCGTCAGCCTCTGGAGCCAACATCGATAGTTACCGAAAGGCCTCAGTCCTCCAGCGCAAGTGGAGCAATGCCCAAAGGCGGACCCCCTCCATCCACGACGATGGGTGCGCGAGGTGAAGACTACAGAGCCGAAGCAGTGCCGCCTGCGGAAGGGCCGAGACCCACCGTGGCTGTGGAGGCGACCGTCCTACAAGATCTGATGGCACTTATGCAAGACTTGACCACCCGGGTAGCCGCGCTGGAAAGCAAGAAGGAAGACCCAATACCACCTCGTCCAAGAACGCCTCCGATGTGGGATTCGGACTTAAATCCATGGGATTTTCCGGTAGACTCGCGGCGCGATCACGAACGAATCCGGCCCGGTGCGGCAATGAATCCGTTGGCTCCAGTGTACCGGCCCCGACTGAGCCAAGCACCGCCACCAACTCAGGCTCCAGTGGCTCCGCCGGACCAACGCATCCATCCACACGCTACGTATCGGCTGAAGCCGACGCAGATTCCCAGCATCATCCAGGGCTGGAATCTGCATTTCAGCGGGGAACCCAACACCATAACTGTGGAGGTTTTCATTGGTCGGGTGGAGTCGCTGACTGAGCAAATGTTGGCAGGAGACCACACGGCGCTGGCAGGATACTTGCCAATGCTACTTAGGGGAGCAGCACTTGAGTCATATTGGCGAATACATTCGGCCCCACCATCAATCCGCTGGTCCCGGTTGAAGGAGGTACTCCGCATGGAGTACCCTACGATAGATATGGAAGAATTGGTCCTGGACAAGATCCATGCCAGATGGCAGCGTCCGGACGAGCCTTTTCATCAATATCGAGCCGATATCCTTCGGCTGAATGAACAGTTGTCAGAGCCGATGTGTTCCACCCAACTGCTGCGGGTGCTAAAGCGCAATCTAAGGCCGGAGCTTCGTCGCCATATCGTGGACTCCGATCCGCAGAGTATGGAGGCACTGCTGAGGACTGTGCGTCGCCTGGAGGGGTTTGAGGAAGACCTCCGGGACCGGCCCTACTTACTAGCTAGGACGGGTCCTCGGCGAGAAATCGCGGAAGTGGCCCCAGATTATACCACCATGGATCTGGAGGAAGATATGGACCGGGATCAGCTTGCTGTAGCAGCGGTGGGAAGCCTCACGACCTGCTGGAATTGCAATCAAACCAGACACCGGTTTATTTCATGTCGAGCAGAGCGTAAGGTTTTCTGCTACGGTTGCGGTAAGCCGGACACTTACTTTCCGGATTGCCTTGAATGTGCCGCGCAAAAAAACGGCCGAAAGAGTACCCGACCACCTCAGCGGTACTCGAAACCCCCGCAGTAGCTCCCCAGCCAGCTGCCAAACCCCAATAACCCTGACGTTAACCCACCAGCCATGACCACTATGACTGCGGATGTTCACTCTCTTCCGGAGGCCTCGCCAACGACAATATTGAAGCGACCACCGCAGTCACTGCCAGAAGAACCCCGGCAGCCTCAAATACGCATTCTAAAACCTTATCATGTTCGACTGCAGGAATATCGGGTGGCTCGAGAGCGAATATTTGCTTCCGAAGAAGTCACTTCCCGCCCGCGCAAGACAAAATGGTCAACCCGTCGTTGGCGAAATTTCCGCAAGAGAGTGCGCACCTGCCGTCACACCCTAAACTTTTGTAACATCTCGGAGGTTGCTGAGAATGAGGTCAGACCTTACCACCCAATTAAAGTGTTGGGCGAAACCGTGTTTGCATTGATCGACACGGGTGCCAGTATCAGTTGTCTTGCCTCGAGCTCGAGAAGGTGCTCCATGAATATCCTACCTTGATTAAGCCCTGGCGCACTGAAATCAGTACAGCTGATGGCACCAAACACCCTATACGAGGTAGACTACACTCTCCTATTATACGAATGGTAAGGAATCATGATAAGCTTGAACTTGGTCCTTTTTCCGACTCATACCCAGTTAGGGTTTTGTAAAATAATTTTACAAAACCCTACTAGTTTCGCGACCAGTCTGTCCGTCTGTCCGTCTGTCCGTCTGTCCGTCTGTCCGCCCGTCCGTTCGTCCGTCCGTCTGTCCGTCCGTCCGTGTGTCACAGCACTTTTTCTCGGAAACTACTTAAGCTAGAAACATCAAATTTTGTGTGTAGGTGTAAAGTGGTGATCTTTGCAAAGTTCAACTACAAAAAAATTTTATAAGGTATTTAAGGGGGGTCTCCCCATATAGGAGAGTGACCCCCCGAAAAAAAAAATTTCATTGAAGGTAGCCGATATGGGTATCAAATGAAAGGTTTTGATGAGAACTTTTCAAAATAGGTCTTAGTTTGGCAAAATTTGCTTCGAGGGACGCACAGGGAGGGGAAATACACGAAAAATTTGTGTCCCCCCCCCCCTCGCGATTGGACACCTGTGATCCGAAAAATCTGAAAAAAATCAGGAATGTAGGCCTTGGTGAGTACAACAACAACAAATACGTTAGAAGTCGCAATTCACTCAACTTTGTTAGTGATAGTATGATTTATCGATTTTATGTTTTCTTGAATAAAATCTTAACGGTACCCTTAAATTCAATGAAATTCAGTACGTAGATGTCTATTTATAAAATTGATCTATCCCTAGTTTCATAAAGATTGAAGCATATTTAGCGAAGTTATAGCGGCTTGAATTTTTCTGTATTACTATGGAGCAATATGCGCTGCATTTATTACTGTGGCAACATATGGCTATGGAACAACATGCGCTTTTTGCCGACTCAGACACTACAGTTTTGCTAGGATTTGCATGAAAATTTCAGGAATGATAGGTGTCATGTATATCTTTGAGAATCGGTTCAGCAAGTGGTATCAGTAACCGTAAAACAAAATAGTGGCTGTTTTAAATGCGAAGATTGAATAATTTTGAGTTATTTTTTCCCAACTTCAACGTTTAAGGTGCATGCTTTGAACACTTGATTCAATTGAATGAATGACTGAAGATGAGTACCTACAATTAATGCTCATAAGTGAAACAAGTCAAGGAGGTGGGAGAGAGATCCTAGCAAAAGGGTTTTGTAACCATTCTAGGATTCGAAAAAATTGGCCATGAATCGATGATTTCAGTACAGGAGAGTGGCCCCTGAAAAAAAATTCATCAAACGTAGCCGATATGAGTATGAAATAAAAGTTTACATGGAAGCTTTTCAAAACAGTTGTTAAACTGTCAGTTTTTGCTTCAGTGGGGGCACAGGGGGGAAAATACATGAAAAATGTGTTTCCTCCGTCGCGGATGAACATCTGAAATAATTATCAAGGGAGATATTTATGAGTATAACAATACCAAAAACCTCAGAAGTCGAAATTCGTTCAACTTTGTTAAAAATAGTATGATCTTCGTATTTCATATTTTCTCCAATAAAATCGTCTTTGACATGTTTCTTGATTTGATTCGATCTGGTGACTGCATTTTGTAAATTGAATACAAAACCCTTCTGACATGAGCGTAGGTCTGTTTACCCAACTTGTTTTTAAATTGAGGTTAAGAAGCCTGATTCTTAAAACTCAACTGGAGTAAATATTATTTTTTTGTGTGCTTTAATTTAATTTTACACACATATTTATTGTTGTTAGTACCATTGAATTTCTTTTTTATATTAACTTTAACACTTAATTCTAATTTTCATTAATTTTCTTTTCTGTTTGTTTTGTTCCATTTTGTAATTGGATTATGGAAGCATCCATCGCTGCTTTTCCATCTTACGCTACCCAAGGCCTTGGCCGCACCACCCTAGTCTCACACGTCATCGACGTTGGCAATAGTAAGCCAATTAAGCAGAGACACTATGCCATCTCACCGGCCATGGAGAAGTTGGTGTATGCGGAGCTGGATAGGATGTTCGAGTTGGGGGTTATAGAGGAGTCCCAAAGTGCCTGGTCATCACCGGTAACCTTGGTGGTAAAGCCAGGTAAAGTCCGCCTCTGTCTAGATGCCCGTAAGGTAAACACGGTCACCATCAAGGACGCGTACCCTCTTCCACTCATCGATGGAATACTAGGGAGACTGCCGAAAGCCAATTATATCACCAGTCTCGACCTAAAGGACGCCTTCTGGCAAATTCCACTCGATGAGGGGTCGAGGGATAAGACCGCGTTCACAGTGCCTGGACGACCATTATATCAGTTCGTCACAATGCCCTGTGTAACGCGCCGCAAACGACGACCCGGCTGATGGACAAAGTCATCCCACCTCACCTGAAACACCAAGTGTTCGTGTACCTGGATGATGTCTTACTCATCACGGAAACGTTCGACCAACACCTCCTACTTCTGCAAGAAGTAGCCCTGCACATCAGCAAGGCGGGACTCACCATCAACGTACAGAAAAGTAAGTTTGTCATGAAAGAAGTCCGATACCAAGGACATGTCATAGGATATGGCACTATCAAAACGGACCCAGACAAAACTCGTGCGATTGATGAGTTCTCCTTACCAAAAACAGTTAAGCAGCTACGACGTTTCCTGGGTGTGTGCGGTTGGTACCGACGGTTTGTTCGAAATGATGCAACAGTTTCAGCGCCCCTGTCAGACATGCTGCGGAAAGGGAAGTTCATTTGGACCGAGCCCAGCCGAAAGCCATTTGAAGAGCTAAAACAAGCCCTCACATCAGCTCCGGTCTTGCACAGCCCCGACTTCACGAAGCCCTTCTCCATTCATTGTGACGCAAGTAACATGGAGTTGGAGCCGTGCTGGTGCAATTGACCGAAGAGGGAGAGGAAGCTCCCATCGCCTTCATGTCCAATAAGCTGAACTCGGCCCAAAGAAACTATACTGTGTCCGAGCAGGAATGTTTGGCAGCGGTAATGGCTGTGAAGAAATTCCGAGCTTATATAGAGAGCCACCAATTCGAGATCATCACGGACCACGCTTCGCTACAATGGTTGATGAACCAGGCAGATTTACATGGACACCTAGCCAGATGGGCTCTTAAACTGCAAAGGTTCAAGTTTTCCATCAAACATCGGAAAGGGACCCAGAACATCGTACCCGACACTCTCTCACGAATGTTTTCCCCAGAGGGAGCCGAATTGACAATAAATGACGAGGACCCTATCGAGATAGATTTGGACAGCCCACATTTCGAATCAGACAGCTACAAAGAGTTGAGGCAAACCAACGCGACCCAACAATCGCAGCTGCCTGATTTGAAAGTGATAGATGGCTACGTGTATAGACAAAATGAATACGCCAGTGGTGATCCATGGCACGAAGAAGAGTCCTGGAAACTCTGGGTACCGAAGGAAATGACACAACATCTGATCCTCCGCGCACATGACCATCCTTTAAGTGCCCACGGAGGTTACGGTCGGACGTTACGGCGACTCAAGAAATACTTCTTTTGGCCTAAAATGGCATCCCAGGTCAAAGACTACGTGAGCGCCTGTGAGACCTGTAAAGGCACTAAAGCGCCCAACCAGCCCCTTCGACCTCCTATGGGTCAACTCAACGTCCCAGAACGCGTATTCCAACGTCTATACATAGATCTACTCGGTCCATATCCTCGATCATCCATGGGACACATCGGAGCTATAATCGTTCTAGACCAGCTCTCAAAATTCCCACTGGTGGAACCTATCCGTAAGTTCACAACTCCATCTATCGTGAAATTCCTAGAGAGTCGGGTATTCCACGTGTTCGGGGTTCCAGAGAGTGTGTACTCGGACAACGAAGTACAGTTCCGGTCTCGGCAGTTTAAGGGCCTACTCGAACAGTATGGCGTTGAACACCAACTAACGCCCATATATTCTCCTCAGTCTAACGCCTCCGAACGGTTGAATCGCACCCTATTGGCCGCGATCCGTTCCTACGTCCACCCATCTCAAAAAGATTGGGACCGCAGATTGTCCGCCATCACATGCGCCCTGCGGTCATCGTATCATTCCGTCACCGGTGTCGCAACTTACTTTGCCACATTCGGACAGCACATGATTTGCCACGGTAAATCATACCGGCTGTTACGGCAATTAAAGTGTTTGGGAGACCCCGTCGTTGCGCTGGAGCCCCACGAGCGTTTAGGAGACCTCCGCCAACAAATCGGACGGAAGATTAAGGCCGCGGGACGTGCAAAAAAGGCGCAGTACAATCTCAGGTCACGATCTGCCAATTTTAAAGAAGGAGATGAAGTTTTCCGGCGCAATTTCCGCCAAAGTGACGCCCCGGGGCATTACAACGCCAAGCTGGACCGGCGCTTCTTGAAAAGCCGCATAAAGAAGGTAATGGGACCTAACCGTTATCTGATAACGGACCCATCGGGAAAAGAAGTTGGGATATACCACGCAAAAGACCTGCGCCGATAGATAATTAGCCACGTCTGTTCTGTCCGTCCGCAAACAGTTTCAAAAACGCGCAAGGTTTGTATACTTCCGGCAAAACATAAACATACGTATCAGTTCGTCCGTCTGTCAATTGTGTTTTTCTTTTATTGTCCGTCACTCCTTGTTCCGACGCCGAAGACAACCCATGCTATAATGAAAGATCCTTCAGCTCCTTTTTCACAATCCGCGTCGCCTTGGGATCGCGAGAAAATTAGCTGCCCTGTAGTAATCGAGCAGTTAGTTAAATTTACTATCTTTTTTTTTACTTTAAATTATTTGATAATTTCACATAGAATTCAAATTTTCTTTATGTCAATTTATAGATTTTATATTTTTGTATATTCAGCCCAACTAAAACTGCTCGATTAGAATTCGGCGCCGGCAAAGGGTTAAAAGAAATTCATGCATAATAGATATCCCAGATCAACTTATACACTACACAACCAGAAACCATTTCGAGATAGAAAATCCGGTTCTGACGACAAGGCATGGAGAATACGGATTCTCGATTCCGCTCATGGGAATGGGAATGGTGTGCAGCTGGTGAACGGGGGAGTCTGTTCTGAATCGCCGCACATGGCGCACGGGGGAGAACCGCACCGGCAACGAATTGAGATAGTGTAAAATTTTTCGGGAGTTTTTCGTTCAAAAAGAATCCAATTCGTATCAAAATATACTCTTGAGAATGTAAATTGCAAACTATCTGCAATAAATACGATCTTCCGCCCAATTGTATCTACTCCGGCCTTCATTTTCGCGTTCGATTGCTGTCACCAGCATTTTGCTCGAAGGTGTGCGAAGAAAATCGATAGGCGGGTAGTGTTTAGGCGCCGCAATTAAATCAAAAGCATGTGCAGTGATCGTACGTGAAAAAGAGAGTCTTTCTTTGATCGTCACACGTTGCGCACCTTGGAAGAATTGCGCTGGACATAAATGCACGGATCGTGATGTGTGCGCTCTCAAGTGCTTTTAATTGTGTCCCCAATCGTGCAGTCAAGAATTGTCGGTCGATGAATCGTGGATAGTGGAAATCATTGTGCATTCGCAAAAAGAAAACGAACGCGATTGTGATTGAGTGACAAGCTGATCTGGAACTTAGAAGACAGTTAGCATACGTAAGCGGCTTGATTTGCATTCAACCTGAATTTGAAGTTCTGCATAACCTCGTTTGAAGATTTCGGTTTGGTCCACTGGTCAGCATCTTCGCAGCCCATTAGTAAATGTGCTCGAAGAGAGTTAAAACAATACCGCTAACATACGTATCACTCGTAAGCCCGTCACAAGCTTCGCAAACGAGCGGAGTAACCATCACGTTAGAGGTTTCGGACCCGAAACTTGTCGAGTAAAGAGAGTACTTGGTGTAGATCACGTTTCCCATGAATTGCTACATCGTAGCGCGTGCCTCCTCGACAATCGGAAAAAGCATCGAGGCAAATTCATGCAAATTTCGAAGGCAAATCAAGTATCGGAAACCAAATCGTTGCAAAGCGGAGTTCTTAACAGCAAACAGATACTTTTCATTCAACCTTAATTGTAGTTCACGTAGAACACTGTAACTAATTGTTGTCGTAATCATACGTAAAACGTGTCGGAGAAGATTTGTTGACCGCAGCACGAGTTAATAGAGAACGTGAAAAGTTGACCACTAAAGTTAAAAGACAATACTCTTAAGCGTGGTGGGTATCATACTGAAAAGGTATCCTGATTGCTCCCTGCATTAACATTTAGTGTGGAATCGGTTACTGGAGATTGAAAGTATCTGAAAAGGCGTCCGTTTCCATAATCTGAAGTAGAAACTGTGTCGAAGATAGCTTTCACTGTCAAATAGGAACTCGATAACTCGGTGTGACAGCGATTGAGTAGGAGGAAAACTGGATAAAACTCGAGGAAACGGGATTACAGTGAGGGAACATCCGTCAAATTTCATGCAAGGCTTCCAAGTGAACTTGATGGTCCTAGTGAAAGCATATCTTCGAATCAGCAATAACGGCACTTAATGATTATTTTTGCTGAAGCAGAGAAAGGATTTGGCAGCACATACTGCGAAGTATTTTTGGCTTGTTTCGCAGCTTGTTTAGTTCATATGTGCACTGAAACTCACCATCTTCGAAAGATATTTAAAATTATTGCATCCCAAAGTGAAAGGGAAATTTTGTATTTGAACATAATGGAATTATTCACACTTAAACAAAACTTCATAAAATTTAATAATTGCCAGGAATTAATTATTCAGTTAAAGAGGAATTTTAGAGGACTTATACACCCCTGCATCGTCGTCGAGCGCTCGGAGGACCGTGCGGGTAAGTGCCTTTGATTTGAATTTACTTTCTTTATCTAAATTTGTTTTTTTTTATTTAAATTCTTGTCTATTTTTCTATCCTATCTATATGTATAAATAAAAAAAGATGGTTTATTAAAGTTAGTATTATATTAAAGAGAAAAAAGAAAAAAATATATTATTTCCGATTAAATTAGATTGATACATTGATTCAACGTTAAAAATTTGTTCAATTACAAATTCAATGCAGGAAGGGGGAAGGAAAAATAAAATGCATTAATACCCGTAACTTTCGGTCTTTCCTTTCCTTAGTTCTGACCGGGTATAGAACCCGGTACGGTGGCAGGCTTTCCCCTTAAAACATGAGCCAGCCGCCGGGTACTCACTAATCCTTCCTTTTGTTTCAGGTACTTCGCGGGTTGAGTGGCCCAAGCAAGGTGCTTCTTTATGACATAGAGTTATGTAATCGACTTGCATAATTCTATGGCATAAATTGGTCGCCGGGGTACTTCTCTTCTGATGGGAAGGCTCATGCAAGTTAAGTTGTATGAGTTTTCCACTCAGAAGAAGAATACCTGGCCACTGCAACAAATATGGATTTTGATGCGGTTGGGTGGGTGCGCAGGGGCTCCATCACCACCCGGTTGCCCCTCTCTCATTTGTGGGCCATGAGCCTCTCCGGGTAAGGACGAGGTTATCCTGCTTCCGCTTCTTTTTACTAGTTTCTCTTGTTCCATGAACAAGTCAGTTGTCCCAGGTATAGTTGCCTACAATTTTTGCGACTTCGGTCGCCATGCTTTTGTTCGACCCCAGAAATTCGTGAATGCGAAATTCTTTGTAGTGGGTCCTTGTGTTGGGGGAATGAACCCGCCCCACGACACCGCAATGCTAGCCTGCCAGCGCATTCACGCGTCCCCAGACAAGGGCATTCTCGGCAGATAACTCCATCTTCTTCTGCCGAGGCAGTAGACCATCGCTGCAGTCCTTTACGGACTTTGAACTTAACTTATTCACTACAAATGGCGCCCAACGTGGGGCCCGAAAAGCCCGGCTGTATCATCAGTCGTGAGCACGAGACAGTCCATCGTCTCTAGGTGTCCCCACAAGGTGTCCAAATTATTGGCGGGTAGGTAACTACCGAGGGCTTTTGCACTAATCGTGCCCCAGCAATTTAATAACTTTCGGACGTGTGTTGTCTTCGGACATCAATATCGTTTGGTCCTGCTTTTGATTTATACTTTGGTGGTTTACCACCATTGTATGACTAGTAAGGCCAAATGATATTAGAGTCCCTATTTGTATTCGGAAGTTATTATTCCAACATATACTTTGCGGAGGATTCTGATCTGCACCCCAAACCAAGCGGTGCCTGAGTGTCTTACACTACATGGATTTTGATTTCATGTGACTGGCTGAGTAGCTAATCCATGACTATCCATGACAAGACACGCGCTGCTTGTGGGTCAGAATTCAACCCTGGGCTGAATAGTTGTAACTTGTAAAAACTTGCGGATGAGGGAGCACTTCTGAACCCTGATTCTCATGGTGCCGCAAGAGAGTAGTCCCTGAAACGCTACAGAAGGAAAGTGCCATTGGTGTCCGTACTTGGGAAGTAGGACGGAATGGAAAGACCGATTATTTTGTTTTTGGATAACGTAAATTGGTAAACTTTTTCATACCTTTTGTTTTTTTTGTAAGGTTCTTTTATAGTTCGCCACTGACGGCCACTTGAAAGTTATATATTCTACATTATTTTTTTCACATTTTTTCCATTATTAAGTTTAGTTTAAATTTTATTTGAAAAAAAAAAAATTTGATTAGCGTGCCCACCAAACGCACGCCCGAGAGGAGGAAGTTGAGGTCAGATGCCGGACCAGCGCTCTTGTGCTCCATATGTCATGAGGACATGGACGAACTTACCAGTCAGAGTTTGCAGTGTGGACACAGGCTACACCAGCTGTGTTTGGTCCAACTGCGGCAAACCTCATTCACGTGCCCGCTATGTCGTCAGCCTCTGGAGCCAACATCGATAGTTACCGAAAGGCCTCAGTCCTCCAGCGCAAGTGGAGCAATGCCCAAAGGCGGACCCCCTCCATCCACGACGATGGGTGCGCGAGGTGAAGACTACAGAGCCGAAGCAGTGCCGCCTGCGGAAGGGCCGAGACCCACCGTGGCTGTGGAGGCGACCGTCCTACAAGATCTGATGGCACTTATGCAAGACTTGACCACCCGGGTAGCCGCGCTGGAAAGCAAGAAGGAAGACCCAATACCACCTCGTCCAAGAACGCCTCCGATGTGGGATTCGGACTTAAATCCATGGGATTTTCCGGTAGACTCGCGGCGCGATCACGAACGAATCCGGCCCGGTGCGGCAATGAATCCGTTGGCTCCAGTGTACCGGCCCCGACTGAGCCAAGCACCGCCACCAACTCAGGCTCCAGTGGCTCCGCCGGACCAACGCATCCATCCACACGCTACGTATCGGCTGAAGCCGACGCAGATTCCCAGCATCATCCAGGGCTGGAATCTGCATTTCAGCGGGGAACCCAACACCATAACTGTGGAGGTTTTCATTGGTCGGGTGGAGTCGCTGACTGAGCAAATGTTGGCAGGAGACCACACGGCGCTGGCAGGATACTTGCCAATGCTACTTAGGGGAGCAGCACTTGAGTCATATTGGCGAATACATTCGGCCCCACCATCAATCCGCTGGTCCCGGTTGAAGGAGGTACTCCGCATGGAGTACCCTACGATAGATATGGAAGAATTGGTCCTGGACAAGATCCATGCCAGATGGCAGCGTCCGGACGAGCCTTTTCATCAATATCGAGCCGATATCCTTCGGCTGAATGAACAGTTGTCAGAGCCGATGTGTTCCACCCAACTGCTGCGGGTGCTAAAGCGCAATCTAAGGCCGGAGCTTCGTCGCCATATCGTGGACTCCGATCCGCAGAGTATGGAGGCACTGCTGAGGACTGTGCGTCGCCTGGAGGGGTTTGAGGAAGACCTCCGGGACCGGCCCTACTTACTAGCTAGGACGGGTCCTCGGCGAGAAATCGCGGAAGTGGCCCCAGATTATACCACCATGGATCTGGAGGAAGATATGGACCGGGATCAGCTTGCTGTAGCAGCGGTGGGAAGCCTCACGACCTGCTGGAATTGCAATCAAACCAGACACCGGTTTATTTCATGTCGAGCAGAGCGTAAGGTTTTCTGCTACGGTTGCGGTAAGCCGGACACTTACTTTCCGGATTGCCTTGAATGTGCCGCGCAAAAAAACGGCCGAAAGAGTACCCGACCACCTCAGCGGTACTCGAAACCCCCGCAGTAGCTCCCCAGCCAGCTGCCAAACCCCAATAACCCTGACGTTAACCCACCAGCCATGACCACTATGACTGCGGATGTTCACTCTCTTCCGGAGGCCTCGCCAACGACAATATTGAAGCGACCACCGCAGTCACTGCCAGAAGAACCCCGGCAGCCTCAAATACGCATTCTAAAACCTTATCATGTTCGACTGCAGGAATATCGGGTGGCTCGAGAGCGAATATTTGCTTCCGAAGAAGTCACTTCCCGCCCGCGCAAGACAAAATGGTCAACCCGTCGTTGGCGAAATTTCCGCAAGAGAGTGCGCACCTGCCGTCACACCCTAAACTTTTGTAACATCTCGGAGGTTGCTGAGAATTAGGTCAGACCTTACCACCCAATTAAAGTGTTGGGCGAAACCGTGTTTGCATTGATCGACACGGGTGCCAGTATCAGTTGTCTTGCCTCGAGCTCGAGAAGGTGCTCCATGAATATCCTACCTTGATTAAGCCCTGGCGCACTGAAATCAGTACAGCTGATGGCACCAAACACCCTATACGAGGTAGACTACACTCTCCTATTATACGAATGGTAAGGAATCATGATAAGCTTGAACTTGGTCCTTTTTCCGACTCATACCCAGTTAGGGTTTTGTAAAATAATTTTACAAAACCCTACTAGTTTCGCGACCAGTCTGTCCGTCTGTCCGTCTGTCCGTCTGTCCGTCTGTCCGCCCGTCCGTTCGTCCGTCCGTCTGTCCGTCCGTCCGTGTGTCACAGCACTTTTTCTCGGAAACTACTTAAGCTAGAAACATCAAATTTTGTGTGTAGGTGTAAAGTGGTGATCTTTGCAAAGTTCAACTACAAAAAAATTTTATAAGGTATTTAAGGGGGGTCTCCCCATATAGGAGAGTGACCCCCCGAAAAAAAAAATTTCATTGAAGGTAGCCGATATGGGTATCAAATGAAAGGTTTTGATGAGAACTTTTCAAAATAGGTCTTAGTTTGGCAAAATTTGCTTCGAGGGACGCACAGGGAGGGGAAATACACGAAAAATTTGTGTCCCCCCCCCCCCTCGCGATTGGACACCTGTGATCCGAAAAATCTGAAAAAAATCAGGAATGTAGGCCTTGGTGAGTACAACAACAACAAATACGTTAGAAGTCGCAATTCACTCAACTTTGTTAGTGATAGTATGATTTATCGATTTTATGTTTTCTTGAATAAAATCTTAACGGTACCCTTAAATTCAATGAAATTCAGTACGTAGATGTCTATTTATAAAATTGATCTATCCCTAGTTTCATAAAGATTGAAGCATATTTAGCGAAGTTATAGCGGCTTGAATTTTTCTGTATTACTATGGAGCAATATGCGCTGCATTTATTACTGTGGCAACATATGGCTATGGAACAACATGCGCTTTTTGCCGACTCAGACACTACAGTTTTGCTAGGATTTGCATGAAAATTTCAGGAATGATAGGTGTCATGTATATCTTTGAGAATCGGTTCAGCAAGTGGTATCAGTAACCGTAAAACAAAATAGTGGCTGTTTTAAATGCGAAGATTGAATAATTTTGAGTTATTTTTTCCCAACTTCAACGTTTAAGGTGCATGCTTTGAACACTTGATTCAATTGAATGAATGACTGAAGATGAGTACCTACAATTAATGCTCATAAGTGAAACAAGTCAAGGAGGTGGGAGAGAGATCCTAGCAAAAGGGTTTTGTAACCATTCTAGGATTCGAAAAAATTGGCCATGAATCGATGATTTCAGTACAGGAGAGTGGCCCCTGAAAAAAAATTCATCAAACGTAGCCGATATGAGTATGAAATAAAAGTTTACATGGAAGCTTTTCAAAACAGTTGTTAAACTGTCAGTTTTTGCTTCAGTGGGGGCACAGGGGGGAAAATACATGAAAAATGTGTTTCCTCCGTCGCGGATGAACATCTGAAATAATTATCAAGGGAGATATTTATGAGTATAACAATACCAAAAACCTCAGAAGTCGAAATTCGTTCAACTTTGTTAAAAATAGTATGATCTTCGTATTTCATATTTTCTCCAATAAAATCGTCTTTGACATGTTTCTTGATTTGATTCGATCTGGTGACTGCATTTTGTAAATTGAATACAAAACCCTTCTGACATGAGCGTAGGTCTGTTTACCCAACTTGTTTTTAAATTGAGGTTAAGAAGCCTGATTCTTAAAACTCAACTGGAGTAAATATTATTTTTTTGTGTGCTTTAATTTAATTTTACACACATATTTATTGTTGTTAGTACCATTGAATTTCTTTTTTATATTAACTTTAACACTTAATTCTAATTTTCATTAATTTTCTTTTCTGTTTGTTTTGTTCCATTTTGTAATTGGATTATGGAAGCATCCATCGCTGCTTTTCCATCTTACGCTACCCAAGGCCTTGGCCGCACCACCCTAGTCTCACACGTCATCGACGTTGGCAATAGTAAGCCAATTAAGCAGAGACACTATGCCATCTCACCGGCCATGGAGAAGTTGGTGTATGCGGAGCTGGATAGGATGTTCGAGTTGGGGGTTATAGAGGAGTCCCAAAGTGCCTGGTCATCACCGGTAACCTTGGTGGTAAAGCCAGGTAAAGTCCGCCTCTGTCTAGATGCCCGTAAGGTAAACACGGTCACCATCAAGGACGCGTACCCTCTTCCACTCATCGATGGAATACTAGGGAGACTGCCGAAAGCCAATTATATCACCAGTCTCGACCTAAAGGACGCCTTCTGGCAAATTCCACTCGATGAGGGGTCGAGGGATAAGACCGCGTTCACAGTGCCTGGACGACCATTATATCAGTTCGTCACAATGCCCTGTGTAACGCGCCGCAAACGACGACCCGGCTGATGGACAAAGTCATCCCACCTCACCTGAAACACCAAGTGTTCGTGTACCTGGATGATGTCTTACTCATCACGGAAACGTTCGACCAACACCTCCTACTTCTGCAAGAAGTAGCCCTGCACATCAGCAAGGCGGGACTCACCATCAACGTACAGAAAAGTAAGTTTGTCATGAAAGAAGTCCGATACCAAGGACATGTCATAGGATATGGCACTATCAAAACGGACCCAGACAAAACTCGTGCGATTGATGAGTTCTCCTTACCAAAAACAGTTAAGCAGCTACGACGTTTCCTGGGTGTGTGCGGTTGGTACCGACGGTTTGTTCGAAATGATGCAACAGTTTCAGCGCCCCTGTCAGACATGCTGCGGAAAGGGAAGTTCATTTGGACCGAGCCCAGCCGAAAGCCATTTGAAGAGCTAAAACAAGCCCTCACATCAGCTCCGGTCTTGCACAGCCCCGACTTCACGAAGCCCTTCTCCATTCATTGTGACGCAAGTAACATGGAGTTGGAGCCGTGCTGGTGCAATTGACCGAAGAGGGAGAGGAAGCTCCCATCGCCTTCATGTCCAATAAGCTGAACTCGGCCCAAAGAAACTATACTGTGTCCGAGCAGGAATGTTTGGCAGCGGTAATGGCTGTGAAGAAATTCCGAGCTTATATAGAGAGCCACCAATTCGAGATCATCACGGACCACGCTTCGCTACAATGGTTGATGAACCAGGCAGATTTACATGGACACCTAGCCAGATGGGCTCTTAAACTGCAAAGGTTCAAGTTTTCCATCAAACATCGGAAAGGGACCCAGAACATCGTACCCGACACTCTCTCACGAATGTTTTCCCCAGAGGGAGCCGAATTGACAATAAATGACGAGGACCCTATCGAGATAGATTTGGACAGCCCACATTTCGAATCAGACAGCTACAAAGAGTTGAGGCAAACCATCGCGACCCAACAATCGCAGCTGCCTGATTTGAAAGTGATAGATGGCTACGTGTATAGACAAAATGAATACGCCACTGGTGATCCATGGCAGGAAGAAGAGTCCTGGAAACTCTGGGTACCGAAGGAAATGACACAACATCTGATCCTCCGCGCACATGACCATCCTTTAAGTGCCCACGGAGGTTACGGTCGGACGTTACGGCGACTCAAGAAATACTTCTTTTGGCCTAAAATGGCATCCCAGGTCAAAGACTACGTGAGCGCCTGTGAGACCTGTAAAGGCACTAAAGCGCCCAACCAGCCCCTTCGACCTCCTATGGGTCAACTCAACGTCCCAGAACGCGTATTCCAACGTCTATACATAGATCTACTCGGTCCATATCCTCGATCATCCATGGGACACATCGGAGCTATAATCGTTCTAGACCAGCTCTCAAAATTCCCACTGGTGGAACCTATCCGTAAGTTCACAACTCCATCTATCGTGAAATTCCTAGAGAGTCGGGTATTCCACGTGTTCGGGGTTCCAGAGAGTGTGTACTCGGACAACGAAGTACAGTTCCGGTCTCGGCAGTTTAAGGGCCTACTCGAACAGTATGGCGTTGAACACCAACTAACGCCCATATATTCTCCTCAGTCTAACGCCTCCGAACGGTTGAATCGCACCCTATTGGCCGCGATCCGTTCCTACGTCCACCCATCTCAAAAAGATTGGGACCGCAGATTGTCCGCCATCACATGCGCCCTGCGGTCATCGTATCATTCCGTCACCGGTGTCGCAACTTACTTTGCCACATTCGGACAGCACATGATTTGCCACGGTAAATCATACCGGCTGTTACGGCAATTAAAGTGTTTGGGAGACCCCGTCGTTGCGCTGGAGCCCCACGAGCGTTTAGGAGACCTCCGCCAACAAATCGGACGGAAGATTAAGGCCGCGGGACGTGCAAAAAAGGCGCAGTACAATCTCAGGTCACGATCTGCCAATTTTAAAGAAGGAGATGAAGTTTTCCGGCGCAATTTCCGCCAAAGTGACGCCCCGGGGCATTACAACGCCAAGCTGGACCGGCGCTTCTTGAAAAGCCGCATAAAGAAGGTAATGGGACCTAACCGTTATCTGATAACGGACCCATCGGGAAAAGAAGTTGGGATATACCACGCAAAAGACCTGCGCCGATAGATAATTAGCCACGTCTGTTCTGTCCGTCCGCAAACAGTTTCAAAAACGCGCAAGGTTTGTATACTTCCGGCAAAACATAAACATACGTATCAGTTCGTCCGTCTGTCAATTGTGTTTTTCTTTTATTGTCCGTCACTCCTTGTTCCGACGCCGAAGACAACCCATGCTATAATGAAAGATCCTTCAGCTCCTTTTTCACAATCCGCGTCGCCTTGGGATCGCGAGAAAATTAGCTGCCCTGTAGTAATCGAGCAGTTAGTTAAATTTACTATCTTTTTTTTTACTTTAAATTATTTGATAATTTCACATAGAATTCAAATTTTCTTTATGTCAATTTATAGATTTTATATTTTTGTATATTCAGCCCAACTAAAACTGCTCGATTAGAATTCGGCGCCGGCAAAGGGTTAAAAGAAATTCATGCATAATAGATATCCCAGATCAACTTATACACTACACAACCAGAAACCATTTCGAGATAGAAAATCCGGTTCTGACGACAAGGCATGGAGAATACGGATTCTCGATTCCGCTCATGGGAATGGGAATGGTGTGCAGCTGGTGAACGGGGGAGTCTGTTCTGAATCGCCGCACATGGCGCACGGGGGAGAACCGCACCGGCAACGAATTGAGATAGTGTAAAATTTTTCGGGAGTTTTTCGTTCAAAAATCCAATTCGTATCAAAATATACTCTTGAGAATGTAAATTGCAAACTATCTGCAATAAATACGATCTTCCGCCCAATTGTATCTCCTCCGGCCTTCATTTTCGCGTTCGATTGCTGTCACCAGCATTTTGCTCGAAGGTGTGCGAAGAAAATCGATAGGCGGGTAGTGTTTAGGCGCCGCAATTAAATCAAAAGCATGTGCAGTGATCGTACGTGAAAAAGAGAGTCTTTCTTTGATCGTCACACGTTGCGCACCTTGGAAGAATTGCGCTGGACATAAATGCACGGATCGTGATGTGTGCGCTCTCAAGTGCTTTTAATTGTGTCCCCAATCGTGCAGTCAAGAATTGTCGGTCGATGAATCGTGGATAGTGGAAATCATTGTGCATTCGCAAAAAGAAAACGAACGCGATTGTGATTGAGTGACAAGCTGATCTGGAACTTAGAAGACAGTTAGCATATGTAAGCGGCTTGATTTGCATTCAACCTGAATTTGAAGTTCTGCATAACCTCGTTTGAAGATTTCGGTTTGGTCCACTGGTCAGCATCTTCGCGGCCAATTAGTAAATGTGCTCGAAGAGAGTTAAAACAATACCGCTAAGATACGTATCACTCGTAAGCCCGTCACAAGCTTCGCAAACGAGCGGAGTAACCATCACGTTAGAGGTTTCGGACCCGAAACTTGTCGAGTAAAGAGAGTACTTGGTGTAGATCACGTTTCCCATGAATTGCTACATCGTAGCGCGTGCCTCCTCGACAATCGGAAAAAGCATCGAGGCAAATTCATGCAAATTTCGAAGGCAAATCAAGTATCGGAAACCAAATCGTTGCAAAGCGGAGTTCTTAACAGCAAACAGATACTTTTCCTTCAACCTTAATTGTAGTTCACGTAGAACACTGTAACTAATTGTTGTCGTAATCATACGTAAAACGTGTCGGAGAAGATTTGTTGACCGCAGCACGAGTTAATAGAGAACGTGAAAAGTTGACCACTAAAGTTAAAAGACAATACTCTTAAGCGTGGTGGGTATCATACTGAAAAGGTATCCTGATTGCTCCCTGCATTAACATTTAGTGTGGAATCGGTTACTGGAGATTGAAAGTATCTGAAAAGGCGTCCGTTTCCATAATCTGAAGTAGAAACTGTGTCGAAGATAGCTTTCACTGTCAAATAGGAACTCGATAACTCGGTGTGACAGCGATTGAGTAGGAGGAAAACTGGATAAAACTCGAGGAAACGGGATTACAGTGAGGGAACATCCGTCAAATTTCATGCAAGGCTTCCAAGTGAACTTGATGGTCCTAGTGAAAGCATATCTTCGAATCAGCAATAACGGCACTTAATGATTATTTTTGCTGAAGCAGAGAAAGGATTTGGCAGCACATACTGCGAAGTATTTTTGGCTTGTTTCGCAGCTTGTTTAGTTCATATGTGCACTGAAACTCACCATCTTCGAAAGATATTTAAAATTATTGCATCCCAAAGTGAAAAGGGAAATTTTGTATTTGAACATAATGGAATTATTCACACTTAAACAAAACTTCATAAAATTTAATAATTGCCAGGAATTAATTATTCAGTTAAAGAGGAATTTTAGAGGACTTATACACCCCTGCATCGTCGTCGAGCGCTCGGAGGACCGTGCGGGTAAGTGCCTTTGATTTGAATTTACTTTCTTTATCTAAATTTGTTTTTTTTTTATTTAAATTCTTGTCTATTTTTCTATCCTATCTATATGTATAAATAAAAAAAGATGGTTTATTAAAGTTAGTATTATATTAAAGAGAAAAAAGAAAAAAATATATTATTTCCGATTAAATTAGCTTGATTTGCATTCAACCTGAATTTGAAGTTCTGCATAACCTCGTTTGAAGATTTCGGTTTGGTCCACTGGTCAGCATCTTCGCAGCCCATTAGTAAATGTGCTCGAAGAGAGTTAAAACAATACCGCTAACATACGTATCACTCGTAAGCCCGTCACAAGCTTCGCAAACGAGCGGAGTAACCATCACGTTAGAGGTTTCGGACCCGAAACTTGTCGAGTAAAGAGAGTACTTGGTGTAGATCACGTTTCCCATGAATTGCTACATCGTAGCGCGTGCCTCCTCGACAATCGGAAAAAGCATCGAGGCAAATTCATGCAAATTTCGAAGGCAAACCAAATCGGTGCAAAGCGGAGTTCGGAACAGCAAACAGATAATTTTCATTCAACCTTAATTGTAGTTCACGTAGAACACTGTAACTAATTGTTGTCTTAATCATACGTAAAACGTGTCGGAGAAGATTTGTTGACCGCAGCACGAGTTAATAGAGAACGTGAAAAGTTGACCACTAAAGTTAAAAGACAATACTCTTAAGCGTGGTGGGTATCATACTGAAAAGGTATCCTGATTGCTCCCTGCATTAACATTTAGTGTGGAATCGGTTACTGGAGATTGAAAGTATCTGAAAAGGCGTCCGTTTCCATAATCTGAAGTAGAAACTGTGTCGAAGATAGCTTTCACTGTCAAATAGGAACTCGATAACTCGGTGTGACAGCGATTGAGTAGGAGGAAAACTGGATAAAACTCGAGGAAACGGGATTACAGTGAGGGAACATCCGTCAAATTTCATGCAAGGCTTCCAAGTGAACTTGATGGTCCTAGTGAAAGCATATCTTCGAATCAGCAATAACGGCACTTAATGATTATTTTTGCTGAAGCAGAGAAAGGATTTGGCAGCACATACTGCGAAGTATTTTTGGCTTGTTTCATATGTGCACTGAAACTCACCATCTTCGAAAGATATTTAAAATTATTGCATCCCAAAGTGAAAAGGGAAATTTTGTATTTGAACATAATGGAATTATTCACACTTAAACAAAACTTCATAAAATTTAATAATTGCCAGGAATTAATTATTCAGTTAAAGAGGAATTTTAGAGGACTTATACACCCCTGCATCGTCGTCGAGCGCTCGGAGGACCGTGCGGGTAAGTGCCTTTGATTTGAATTTACTTTCTTTATCTAAATTTGTTTTTTTTTATTTAAATTCTTGTCTATTTTTCTATCCTATCTATATGTATAAATAAAAAAAGATGGTTTATTAAAGTTAGTATTATATTAAAGAGAAAAAAGAAAAAAATATATTATTTCCGATTAAATTAGATTGATACATTGATTCAACGTTAAAAATTTGTTCAATTACAAATTCAATGCAGGAAGGGGGAAGGAAAAATAAAATGCATTAATACCCGTAACTTTCGGTCTTTCCTTTCCTTAGTTCTGACCGGGTATAGAACCCGGTACGGTGGCAGGCTTTCCCCTTAAAACATGAGCCAGCCGCCGGGTACTCACTAATCCTTCCTTTTGTTTCAGGTACTTCGCGGGTTGAGTGGCCCAAGCAAGGTGCTTCTTTATGACATAGAGTTATGTAATCGACTTGCATAATTCTATGGCATAAATTGGTCACCGGGGTACTTCTCTTCTGATGGGAAGGCTCATGCAAGTTAAGTTGTATGAGTTTTCCACTCAGAAGAAGAATACCTGGCCACTGCAACAAATATGGATTTTGATGCGGTTGGGTGGGTGCGCAGGGGCTCCATCACCACCCGGTTGCCCCTCTCTCATTTGTGGGCCATGAGCCTCTCCGGGTAAGGACGAGGTTATCCTGCTTCCGCTTCTTTTTACTAGTTTCTCTTGTTCCATGAACAAGTCAGTTGTCCCAGGTATAGTTGCCTACAATTTTTGCGACTTCGGTCGCCATGCTTTTGTTCGACCCCAGAAATTCGTGAATGCGAAATTCTTTGTAGTGGGTCCTTGTGTTGGGGGAATGAACCCGCCCCACGACACCGCAATGCTAGTCTGCCAGCGCATTCACGCGTCCCCAGACAAGGGCATTCTCGGCAGATATTGACACCTTCTTCTGCCGAGGCAGCAGACCATCGCTGCAGTCCTTTACGGACTTTGAACTTAACTTATTCACTACATCAGACAAGACTGCTGCCAACCGTTGAGTGAGCGCTGTCTCTCCTCGCTGACAACCATTCCCCTTGCATCTTCGTTTCGGCGCAGGTAAATAGCGCGGCGCTCTCTAGCAAGGAGGGCGACAGGTATCACGCCTGCAATGACTTTCACCGCCGAATCAGAGACTGTCGGATACGAAGCTGCAATCCTCAGCGCTCCTCTTCTCTGTACCTGTGCCAAACGTTTTCGGTATACCTCCTTGCTGAGAGCGTCGCCCCATATTTCTGCTCCGTACAGTAGAACTGACCCTACAGCACTCATCAAGGGGCATCTTCTTGATGGAATGGGTCCCCCTACGTTGGCCATAAGTCGACTCAGAGCTGATACTCCTGAGGCCGTTGCCCTGATTTGCTCAGAGAAACTCATCTTCGAGTCGATCAGCAGCCCCAGGTACTTCACCGATGGCTTCGATTCGTTTCGTAAGTCTCCAATACTGATCATCCTTACTCTAGGGATTCTCTTTTTTGTCAAGATGACCACTTAGGTTTTCTCCAGTTCTAAACTGAACCCACGAGCAGTCATCCAGTCCCTTACTCGGCGCATTAGCAAACCTAGCCTAAGTTGCGCCTGTTCAACGAAGCGTCCAGCCACCAGAGCCGCAATATCATCCGCAAAGCCGACCAAGCGCGACTCATCTGGCATCTCAAGTCTCAGTAGCCCATCATAAGACACGTTCTATAGGCCCGGACCAAGAATAGATCCCTGGGCAACACCTGATGTAATTTCCATCCTTCGTTGGCCCTGTGTTGTGTCGTAGAGCAGGCTTCGGTCCTTTAGGTAGCTCCTCCAAAGCCGCATTAGATATTCTGGAACTTGAAAAGAGTTTTCCAGCGTATCCAGAATATCTACCCATCTAGTGGAGTTGAAGGCGTTCCTGACGTCGAGTGTCACCAACAGGACGATCCGTCGCTTGGCGTCCTCAGTGCTCCTCTTCTCTGTACCTGTGCCAAGCGTTTTCGGTATACCTCCATACTGAGAGCATCGCCCCACATTTCTGCGCCGTACAGTAGCACTGAGCCTAGAGAACTCATCAAGAGGCGTCTTCTTGATGGGCTGGATCTCCCTACGTTGGCCATAAGTCGACTCAGGGCTGATACTCCTGAAGCAGCCTTCCCAGCTGTTGCCCTGATTTGCTCAGAGAAACTCATCTTCGAGACGAATAGGTACTTCAGGTATATCACCGCTGGCCTCGATTCGATTAGTACGTCTCCAATACTGATCATCCTTACTCAAGGGTTTCTCTTTTTTGTCAAGATGACCACTTGGATTTTCTCCAGTGCTAAACTGAACCCGCAAGCAGTCTTCCAGTCTGTCTCGGCGCATTAGCATATCCAGCCTAAGTTGGGTTTTTCAGCGTATCATGAATATCCACCCATCTAGCGGAGTTGAAGGCGTTCCTAACGTCGAGTGCTACCAACAAAACGATCCGTCGCTTGGTGCGGCTATGTGCCTCTGACTTTTGGACCACGCTCAATACTTCTGCAATCGGCTTAATGGTGGAACGTCCTACTATAAAACCGTACTGCCGAGGAGATCAGTCCCAGCAGCACGAATCGCGTCAGTGAGTCTTCCCTTGATGGGTTTCTCCAGCACTTTCCCAGCAGTGTCTAGCATGCATAACGGGCGGTATGCAGACGGTGATCCGGGATTTCCCTCCCCCTCGCTGATCAGCATGAGCCTCGCCACCTTCCATCGTACCGGGAAAACCCCGTCCTGTAGGCGAGCGTTGAATGTGCTGAGCAGCAAGTTAGAACAATGATGATAGACAAGTTGTAACACCTCAGCTGAAACACCATCTGGGCCTGGAACCTTCCTCACTTTCAATGATAGGACTGCCTTTTCCAGTTCCGGCTGTGTAAAGAGTGGGCACTCGATAGTGCCCGCACTATCTCGCCCATCTTTTCCGCTTCATATACGCAAGGCGTCCATAGGTCACCAAGCTTCCGCATAATTAGCTTGTAGACAAGGCCCCGCCGATCCTTGTTCACATTGTCGAGCCTTGCTATTGTTAATCAATTTGCCAAGGCATTCCCAGGCCGACTTATATGCTGCTACCCGGTTGCATGAATATTCACGGTTCTGTGCCCGTTGAGCCTCAATCCTAAGCTTGTGATACTCCCTTCGCTTTTCATCGATTTCAGTCGACCATCAGTACACTGGGGGTTTCCGTGCGTTTTCGACGGGACGGAGAAATGTTGCAAGCAGTCGTGATGATGCTCATAGTTGAATTCACCACGTCTTGAGCTGTCGGTTCTTCTTTTCCTTGCGAATCACCCTACAACGAAGCACCTGCCGTGAGCACCTCAACGAACTTCTCGACTTCCATCCTTCCGATGTTTCACCCGATTGTAGAAGGTCGAGAGTACGTACGTCGGGAGACATCACTGATCTCAAGCAGAATGTATTGATGATCATTTGCTGAGTAATCCTCTAATACTCTCCGATTGTGTATCCTCCGAACTAGGAAACTTTTCCTGTTGTTCGGCCTTCTGGTCCTCTTCGGGCTTTAACCAGCTCCTCCAGTAATCCCTATGCGATCTAGGAGCTCCTCTAGTTCAAGAATCCCAATCTTTAATCATTTCCTGGTTTTTGGCGAGTCACATGCAGATTTTATTCTTTTTAGAACGAGTCCCGCTTTTCGGATTAGTCTTTCTTCATCATGTCGTTGGACGGCAATTGTACTTTACGACCTCCTTTCTTGGGATAGGTTATTGGCTTGCGTCTCCGAGTACATTACTTCCGCTACATTTTCGACGGTGGCGGCGAAATCAAACAAAGTCGCTTTATTTATCTGGTCACTCCTTTCTTCCCGTTTAACAATTCCTTGTCATTTCTCAATTTCTTTTTGTTTGTAACCTCCATGAAAAGTTAAATATATTCTATTACTAATTGTTACTAATTCATATTATATACTGTACTGCATTACATTAAAATTTTTACATATATAGGGTGGGCTAAATATAAGTTTGTTTTTAAAAATGCTATAAAATGAACCAAAATCATTTTTTTTCTTATATTTTAGCTTTATTCGCCAGAACATACCTTTCCGTTAGTTGTCAAATACAATTTCATTCATATTGCTGCCACGATTGGCGTGACAGTAGGCCATCCTCTCATCCCAATTTTCCAAGACACATTATTGATGATTTCGGGCCCATCTGAGCAATGGTTTGTTGAATATTCAATTTCAGTCCTTGAATCGTTTGTGGATTTTCGATATTTCACAGCGCCCCATAAAAAGAAGTCCAACGGGGTCAAATCGCAGCTTCGAAGCGGCTAGTTGACATAACCAAGGCGGCTGATTACATGTTTTCCGAACTGTGTGCGCAAAAGATCGATTGTTTGATCAGCTGTATGGCATGGCGCGCCATCCTGTTGAAGCCAAATGTCAGTCAAGTCTAAATCCTCAATCTCCGGCCACAAAAAGTCGGTTATCATCTCTGTAGCGCTCCTCTTTGACCGAAACAGCATTTCCAGCCTCATTTTCAAAGAAAAACGGTCCAATGATGGCACCACTCCAAAATCCACACCACCCTGTCACTCGCTGAGAATGCATTGGCTTCTAGACAATCACGTGTACGTTTTCCGAGCCCCAGATGCGGCAGTTTTGTTTGTTCATATAGCCGCCGAGATGAAAATGTGCATCATCAGAAGAAATGATTTTTTGGAAAAATCGGCATGCAGTTCGATTTCAATATTTCCCAACGTTCTCCAAGCGTAAATCGATTCATTTCGTTCCGCGGAAGGATAATACTGACTCACTAACGTCATGTTGAGCGGAAAACAGCTGTCAGTGTCAAAATAACATGTGATTTAAAAAGAAACTGCTATATTGCCCACCCGGTACATACAAATTAAAACTACTTTTTATAAATTACAGTATAAACATTTAGACACATACATACTAATTTTTTATAAGGGGTGGTCTAGAGAAATGAAAGGAAAAAATGAAAAAGATATGCAGATTAGATTTTGACGGAGATTCGAATATGGAAGTTGTGTAGTGAAGATTAGATTTTGACGGGGAGTCGAATATGGAAGTTGTGTAGTGAAGATTTTTAGATTTTGACTGAGAATCCGATATAGAAATTCTGTAGTGAAGAGTTCGATTTTTTTTATTAAAAAAAAATGACTGGATTGTATTATTAAGCAAAAGAGAATATAATAATATGTATGGAGAATCGTGGAAAATTTTGAATAATTAATGTCGAAGAAATTTTTATTGCCTCGTCAAGAAAAGAATGATTCCAGAAAATATTTATAGGAACAAGTGAAAGGATTAAGTAAAATATCGGACAAGATATTCTACTTTTATAAAGGTATCTGTATTATAGTCAATAATTTTGTTTATTTCGTATCCGCAGGACATTGAAGATGACTCGAAGTAGTCGAAACGCGTCTGCTCACACAACAAAGCAAGGCCAGACGGCTTAAAAAAAAAAAAATAGCTATATTAGTATATGTTCTGCCGAAGGCAGATAATTCTACTGATTTCAAAAGTATGTGCCAAATTTTTGATGAAATGAATTTTATCAAAAAGAAGATTAAATAAGTTTTATCGAAGGATCAACAAAGAATTTTTATCAAAGAGAAAAACAAATAATTTATTTCGAAAAGGAGAATAAATTAGTTTTGTCGAGGAGGAAGTGAATGAATAATTATTGTGTCACAATTCACCTGTCAAAAGACGTAATACAAAAAAGATCTACATTCAACATAAATCAAAACAATAAGTATAATTATTTATTTACAAAATTATCTTTATTTGAATAATTTATAAAAATTTCATCAACAAATTTAACTTAATTTAAAGTGTAAAGATCACTCTTTATGTTTTAAAATTAATAAACTATATAAAATAAAATAAATTTTTTTTTTATTTTTAAATATTTCACGAATTACAATTTTGGAGTCGGAACGAATGTAATTTAAATTTAGAAAATTGATTTTTTTTTAGATAAATGCATAAAAAATTATTTTTAGCTATTCCGACGTAAGGGATGATTTTAAACAGATATTTTGAAAATTTTTATTACTAATACTCAATTAATAAAGGTAAACTTTTTTATAAAAAAATCGAGGAGATACGTAGCTTCTCGAGAACGTAGGATGCTTTGAGATGTGAAATAATTTTGGGGGGAAATATACCCCCAAAATACTTGCATTTCGGTCGGAGTAGCAAAAGAGCTCGGTTGCTTTTCGTAATACTGACTAAATTCCATTTTTTGTTTGTATATAATTAGATTGCAATGTTTTGAATGAGCTAAGTTTCGTGTAAAGTGACAACGAATAATTCTTTTTCACCATTAGTACCAATGACCCACCCTGAGATTCCTCTTATTTTGTCACGCTTTGATAACTTTGTGGACTTTAGGATGGTTCGTTATTATTTCGGGATTTACGACTCTTGCTTCGGTCGCTTCGGTAGTGATCGCAGCAGTAACCATCAAATTTTTGATGTTCTTCATATTTTCCCCCACTGCTCGAACATCCGGCGCGTCCTGCTAAATTTCCTGCTCTTCCTTTTTAGGACGTTCTTGCGATTGCATAATTCGCTGCAGGAATCTCAGTCGGGACAAGGCTTTGCGCTTCTTTCAGTTTTTTTGTCCGTCTTTACTGTCATTGTATTCTTCGTCGTTTTTATCGTGGTCTCATACCGCTCCCGATGTGCTGTGAATATCGTGGCTGCAGCCGCTGGTTGCGATGTCATTGTTGATATTTTTATTTACTTTTTTGGCTCATGGCAACCTCCATATCCTCGGGTCCATGGAGACGCCGTTCCCCAAAGAATGCTAGCCTCCAAGACTATTCTTGTCGACTGACATTCCTGATGGGATCAAATAACTGGTGCATGGGATCACATTTCTGGTGCGTGGGATCACACTTGTACGTGTTTGGTAGACCGTGGCCATCGGATTCATGGCAGAACCAGGAAGCTTGCGTTTGGTATCCGTCAGTTGTACGAGAGAAAACGACTATGGAATGAGATCCAAACTCCACCCCAGACAGTGCTGACAAAAGGAGTGAAGAAGGCCGCGAAGAAACCCCTTCAAAAAGAAAACCAGAAAATAAAATTCGCATGGGCGCCCAACATGAAAAAAAAACCGATGCAACACAGGAGAGAAAAAGCTCCGACGAAGACCCCGGCAGCAGGAACTGCTCGTAAAACCCCAAAACGGCTAATCCTACTGCATGATATCAGGGGAAATGATAGGCCTGAAGACACCAACACTACCATTAAAGTAGTAAATACTGGTCAAGTTCGGAGCTAACGCCGACAATAAAGAAGCATTCTGCGACGTAATAAAGAAAGTCCTCCCGAAAAGCGCAACTATAGCATCGCTCGAGCCGATGGCAACGATCGGAATAAGATACCTGACCGATGTAGACGAGGCCATCAAAAGGGAGTTCCCTAGCGTTCCCTGCGTGCTGACACCAGAAAACTATAGGGGACAACGCATGGCCATCATTGGCTTGGCCGAAAAGGATGCCGAACAATTTCTGAATAAAGGGAAAGAAGAATAGGGTGGGTTGTCTGCAGGATACGGGGAAGAGCAGCGCTTCTTCAATGTTGCAAATGCCTTGGCTACGGTCACACCGCACAAGTTTGCAAAGGACCCCATAGGAGTTCGCTATGCTACAAATGTGATGAAATGGGGTATAAAAGAAAAGAGTGTACAAGGGAGGTACACTGTATTCTTTACAATGATGCTGATCCAAGCCTGGATCTTGGGCACATCTTGGGATCATGAAATGTCCGGACAAAATCAGGACTTCGATGGCCCGTATCCTGTAGCTAAACCTACACCGCCCAAAACCTGCTTGAGCAGTTTGCGAGGAACATGAAAGCTGCCTTTTTGCTGCTGAGTGAGTGAGCAACACCACGATAAAAGCTCTGCAACATGGTATCCTGATGAAACTGATACTGCCGCCATCTGGGTACAGAACAGCGATTTCCAGACGGAGAGCTGTGGACGACCTAATGCCGAACGAGCCGATATCATCTTTCCAAGCCAAGATTAGTGATTTTGGAGGGCGCAGTCTCGAACGCAGATGGCAACGTGCTCTTTGGGGGAGACTTCAACGCTAAAGCAATCGAATGGGGTTTTACAGACCCGCGGAGAAAGCGAATCCTAGAAATGGCGGCCAGGACGGCGCTCGTTGAACTAAACACCGGAAGTTCGCCGACTTTCCGCCGTATTGGTTGCGAAGGAACCATACTCGGAGTTCTTAATACGGAGGATATACAATTGGAGAGTATTAGAGGACTAATCAGCCAGTGATCATCAGTGCATTCTGCTTGAGAAACGTGATATTTCCTCCCCACGTCCGTACTCGACCTTCTACAATCGGGTGGAACATCGGAAGGATGGACGTCGAGAGGTTCATCGAGGTGCTCACGGCAAATGCTCCGCTGAAGGGTGATTCGTAAGGGACAGAAGAGCTGGCAGCTCAAAACATGGTGAACTCAATTATAAGCATCATTACGTCCCCCCGCACGGCAAGCCCCCAGTGTACTGATGGTGGACAGAAATCGCTGAAAAGCGAAGGGAGTATCATAAGCTTCGGATTGAGGCTCAACGGGCGCTGACCCGTGACGAAGCATGCAACCGGGTAGCAGCATATGTCGGCCTGGAACAGCCTTCGCAATTTGATTAACAATAGCAAGGCTCGCTGCTGGCAAGATCTGGTGGACAATGTGAACAAGGATCGGTGGGGCCTTGTCTACAAGCTAATTATGCGGAAGCTTGGTGCCCTATGGGTGCCTTCCATACATGAATCGGAAAAGATGGAGGTGATAGTGCGAGTACTCTTACCCGCCCTTCCCATCCGTCTTGACGCTGTCCACAGTAAAACAGCAGTTGAGTGTCGACTCCACACAGCCGGAGCTGGAAGAGGCAGTCCTATCATTGAAAGCAAAGTAGGCTTCAGGTCCAGATGGTGTTCCAGCTGAGCTGTTGCAACTTGTCTACGACCATTGTCTTGACTTGCTGCTCAGTACATTCAACGCTTTCTTCCGGGACGGGGTTTTCTTGGTACGATGGAAGGTGGCGAGGCTCGTGTTGATCAGCAAAGGGAAGAAAAATTCCGTATCACAGAGCACATACCGCCCGTTATGCATGCTAGACACTGCCGGGAAAGTGCTAGAGAAACTCATTAAGGGACGACTCACTGACGGGATTCGTGCTGCTGGTGACCTATCTCCTCGGCAGTACGGCTTTAGAGTAGGACGTGCCACTATTGATGCGATTTCAGCGGTGTTGAGCATGGTCCAAAGGCAGAGGCACATAGCCGCACCAAGTGACGGATCATTCTGTTGGTGACACTCGACGTTAGGAACGCCTTCAACTCCGCTAGATGGGCGGATATTTTGGATACGCTGAAAACCGCTTTTCAAGTTCCAGAATATTTGATGTGATTTCAGAGAGACTACCTGAAGGACCGAAACCTGCTCAATGACACGACACAGGACCAACGAAGGATGTGTAGTAATCAAGCAGTCTGTTACGAAACAAAAAATTAAACAAACAAAAAAAAAATAACCCCACAGTTACTCCTGGAAGGATTCCTTGCACTCCCAACATTTTAATCGGAATATTGTCAAGGAACCACTCCACGCGCTGAAGGACTGGTAGGAAGGATTAATTGATCAAGTAGAGGTAATGTTAGTATATACCATGTAATTATTAGCGTTAAGTAAGCTTAGGGATTAATTAAAAAGGAAGCAGCGATTCTTCGCCACCGAATTTCAACTCCGTTCCCACGACAAGGATTGACAGGAAAATTCGGAGCGAGGGAAGCGCAACCTCCCAAAAAACGGTTCCGAGGTGCACAAAGCTGCCCAACGTCAAGATGTTATATCGTCAATCATAATTCAGAGGGTATCGAATAGGATGCTCACGCTCTAACATAGTGCGGTGTATACTTTTAAACGTATGACCACTGATATTGGCTGATAACTCCATGCTGATGGTGATTGTTCACGCTTGTGCTCAATCTATAATTATGAAATAGTTTGATCACTCAACAATGAACAGAAAAATAAAGATTTAAATGGAGAGTAGGTTACTCTACTTCCAAGTAGATCTTTATGAATACCTGAAAAGAAAATGTCTAAGTTCAATACTTGAAAAGCAGTGTTACACTACTTCCAAGAAAAGACTTAGTTGGTTTTATTTGAATAGTTCAATGCCTGAACAGCAATATTACACTGCTTCCAAGCAAAGGACTTAGGAAGTTGTAAAGAGGAAAACAGGTTACCTATATTTCACTTTGCAATTCCACTTTTCAGAGAGTCGATAAATAAAAACACAACTAGACAGATTGAGTTCTGAATATCAACTCCGTTTATTTCTAAAATAACAATTAAATTTATACCTAAATAATGTCAACTATGCAATAACATTTTCTCACAGTAAATTTCATTATGTACATTTCATGCGTGTACAATTTTCTTGGTGTAAGCAAAAAATATTTGAATTGAAAAGAACTTTAACGTGTAAGCAAATACTTTTGGACTTTTGATTTTTAGCATCTAGTGCTACCATTTCATGGACTTTTCATCTGGCATCTAAAATTAGAATTTTGTGAAGAATGTGAATTTGATTGTTTGGCATTTTTGCAAGTAGAAAATTAAATGAATGAATTGAATTAAACAAATTACATTAGAATTTATAATTAGACTTTGAAATTTAAAATTTACAATATCAAAAATAATTTAATATTTGATTTAGCCTTAACAGTGATTCTCAGAATGAGTCCAACAACAATAAATAACTATTTATTCTTTTTAAATGAAACGAATAAGCATAAAATTCCTGCGAAAAGAATCAAATTCCCAGCGATACTTAAGATGGGTGACATGACTAGGAAATTTTGCGCACTAAACATGCCGTAGTCCACATAAATATCTTCTGCTAAAAATCCTGTGAAGACACATAATCCACCGGTTACCCGAACAATAGTTAACACGATTCCCACTCAACTGGCTTTTGTAGTTCGATCTATGTCTAAATTAGAAACAACTGAAGCACATCCATCCGCATAGTACTCTCCACACTTATACGGATCCAATGCATCTTCTCGTATTAATGAACAGCAACTTTTTGATATACTCTTATGCACGCTACCCTAATCTGTAACATTCATCGTACCGCAACACTGAAACGTATTTTGTAGCTTGTCTCATGTGCGAACAACTTTTCAATTGTCACCACGGTAATGTTTCATACTTTCATACATTTTTCGTTCACGAAGCGTTGAACGAGACAAATAAAAATGAATACTTCACGGAAATAATGTTTTGAGTAAATACGGCATGACTTCAATTTGTGGTTATTAGTAATATTTTGAGTTTAATTGAAATAGAACTAGCTACAAGAAAGTTTGTTATCAATTTTAAGAGGGTACAAAGACACTTCATCCTATATTGCGAGTATTATCAATGAGTTTACTACGGGTTTTTTAATGATTTAATATTCTTGAAAATTACACATAGTATTTTATGCATAATTGCATGAAACAACTTCCAAAAAAATAATTTCCTCAAAATAGAGCGCTGTCGGCTTATGAAAACAAAATAAATACTTACGAAATCCTTGTACTCATCGTCCGACACACCGAAATATCCCTTCGCGGACACAATGATGGCACCAGCAATGAAGCGGGCCACTGAAACCTGATAGGGTAAACGCCACCATAAACGCGTACCTTCTTTATTTTCAAATATTTCGCGAAGGGCTTAAATATTTTCAACATTTTCCAAGCGAGGACAATCAAATGAAGTACTAACTACTAGAATCGAAAATGACATTCGTGCACGTAAACACAAGTATCAAAATAATAAATGACACTACATCCAAATCAAGTCGATATGGCTGTTATCGATAATGCAGATTATCGTGCTCCAAAGAAAGATGGCCACCAAAAAAAACTAGGTTTGCACCCGAGGAAATGCTGTAAGGTTGAGCAGCTGTGGTGGTTGTTGTGGCCTTGAACTTGGGTTCTTCAACTCAAGTCAAAGAGCCGTTGCGACAAAGTTATAAAAGAGCCAGCGACGGGTCAAGCGGTCTCTTTTTTTCTCAAGTGGAATATAGCGATCAGTAGGAATAACTGGCGCGAATACTAGGAGGAAGCAGCGAGCAACGTTGGAATTCCGCCGCAAGCGCGCGCTACTTGGGTAGAAGCGGAAGAGTTAAAAGAATTGTAAGTTTGCGAATTATGAGTATATTAATATTGCATTATACTTGAAATTATCAGTTTGAATTCTGAACGGAATTTTCTTGTTTGTGATAGTGCTTTCAGCTGGTGTATTCGCGCGTGGAGCGTGAAGTGTTGATGGAAGGTGTGAATTACGCCTGAAGTGTTCAAGAATCCTTCCCGTCGGGGATTCCAATTGCATAGTTGATTTTAGTGGAAATTGGAGTGTTCAAGAACCCTCCCCGTCGGGGTTCCAATTGCATAGCGGGTTTTAGTGGCAGTTGGAGTGTTCATGGATGCTCCCCGTCGGGGATTCCAATTTCATAGTTGGTTGTTAGTGGAAGTGGCGACAGGCGGCTCAACGAGCCGCGAAAAGGCCATTTTTTTTCTGTCCAAATATTTAGATCTGTGGATATAAATATTCGAAATATAGAATTAATCCAAACCCCGGCACATTTCGAGACATAGCCATCTGGAAATGCCCCTCCACCGTGGCCATCGAGAAAACTATGCCACTGGCGACAACTGGAGAGGTACATTGCCGCCATATGGCGTGCCATTCCACACACAGATGTTTTGTCCGAGGTGACAACCGGGGATTTTGACAGCCACATGGCGGGTGTGGGTCAAGGAGAAAACTGAAAAATGACCGGCATGTCATAATTGTGTGCTTTAGTTTATTAATTGAAGCCGGGTTTGAAGTGCAGTGACAAACGAAGTTTTTTGGCGATGTCGGATATTGATACTGTACGTGTGGCAGTTGGAGTAAGGCCATTAGAAGAAACCGAATTCAGAAATGTAAGAAGCAGCTAACCTATTTTCCGATTGACACAGATCCCCTGAAGGTCAAGAAAAGCGTACAGCCCTGGAAAGGACTGGAGAGTTGGATGGGTGGCAGTGGAAACATTTACTCAAACATCAGTAAATCAAATTTAAATCCAAACGCACCTGCGCTTAGCAGCGGCATGGGATATCAACAGTCATCGACAATATCTTCGTTCAATAACAGAAATACTGCCTCTACTGGCATGAGTGGTGCAAGTTACGAAAGGTACTATTAGTTTTGAAGTAGTAGAGATTTAGCATTATTTTAAACCATTCCTGCACATGCACACAATCTAAAATTGTTCATTTCGATACCGTAGACTAAGAATAGCAGATGCTATTTGTATGATCTCCATCTGCAACCAACAGTAGACGGCGCAAAAAACCAGATATCGAGTGCGTTGTAGTTGCGATCACCTTGCATCGTTTGCAGTGCGATTTGGCTGTTTTCAAGTCAATTTCGAATGGATTCGGCTACGAACGGAGTACGATTGATGTGAACAAAATGAAATGAGTAGTTTCTCGCGACAATGATTTTGCATTCGGCTACGAAATAGCAAGACAATCGCCTTCACCGTTCGGCGCAATAACAAAGCCCTGTGTGTTGTCTCAGTATGTTGCAGTGGTTGTGATATTCAGTGATAGGCCATAAGATCCTAAATAAACAATCTATGGTACATGGTGCAGGAGCCCGATTTCGAAATTAATTTTTGCAATCATCTTTGCGGTCTCTGTCAACCCGTGTTTTCCGATTATACTATCCAGAAATCTGTCCGTATCGGCAATAGTGCGCGGGTTGCGGAATTGGCGAAATGCTAAGATGAGTAATTGGATCTGATAGTGGCTGTTGGGTCTATGTACAACAAGGCCCGTAATGAACACAATGCGATTACTATGCCAGCCCTGATTTCAATAATCTGCAAGAACCAAACAGTTCGAGCTCAGTAGAAATGGTATTAACTTGGGTAACACACGGCACATGTAATTTCAGGTAACCAATTGCATAAGTACTTTTATTTCTACAAACAAAAATCAACAAACCAAAAAAACACAAAACAGCCAACAACCAACTTGCAAGGTTAAACAAAACAAAAACTAAAAACAATTAGAAACATTCCAATCATTATGGAAAATCTTTGAAAAAAGTGGCAAAATTAAAAATAATTCTTCTTAAAGTATAATTCTCGACCAGAAAAAAAAAAAACTATACGTTTATTCTTATGAATTCTATTTATTCATAAAGCATTTTCTAGTTTTTTTGCTGAATTCGTAGATAAACAGTTCTATAAGAGTATTCTGACTTCCAAATTAGGTGGCAATATTCATAAGTAGAAAGATAAATATAAAAGGGCCATAGAGCATTTATAACGTTAAGTATCCGTAAACTAATACAATATTATTGCGATCAATCAAAATTTCAACCAATTAATTCCTTCCATTTACCACGCTAGCCTTTACTGTAGCTTTTTTTTGCTAAATGCATTTAGCTTTTTAAGATAACATAACAAAATGATGATTAAATAGAGTAAATACGAGTAGTTTAAGCGCAAAATGGCATTTTCAAAATGTTGTCAAATTAATAAGATATGAAAGAGAGGAAGGAAGTAATTATATATTTTATGGTTGTATCGTTGTTAATTGTTGGACATGAAATGAATTTTATCTCGTAGAAAATTTATAATCTAATTATACTCCAGTATATTCGTATTAGCGTAACTAGAGAAAACCTAAATTGATGCAATGCATGCATCAGAGTATAATCTTTACTCTTCACAATTTAACTACTTAGTGTGGTATATCCATTGATTTCAAGATAGGACAGAAAATCAACTGATCATTTGAAGGTTGGATAGAAAATCAACTGAATTGATTATTATTTTGCAAGATTTTACTTAATCTGATTACAATAAAAGTATTAATGTGTTATCAAAGACAAAGTATCCTAACCAAATACTCTGTTTTATCAGCAATATAAAAAGAAAAAAAAAAAACAGTGTCATATGAATCAATTTCAAAAATATTCAAATCAATATATCGATGAAAGACACTGACCTATATTAAGAATTGTTCACTATTATTTCTGATTAGTAAGATAAACTATCGACAAAACAAATAAATTTGACAAAATTATAAAAGGAGGTTAAGCATGCTTATCTAATCCTGGTGGATTGATTTCCATACCTGAAACAAGAAAAAAAAAAGAAAATGTACTCGTATTTAATCTCTTTCTAAGGAGATGCAGTGAGTGAGATACCATATTAGTAGCGAATTATGGAAAAGGATTTTATTTTTCATAAAATTGTAATAACGATCTCTTTAAATTAAATAATTATGCATGCATATTTTTCACAAGATTGAACTTCACATGAGTATCGCACGAGATTATAGGCAATCCAATTAGGATGAAATTCATTTCATTCGCTTCACGCATATTAATTAATTACTTAAATCCGTTTTGTCATAATATTTATTGATGCAAATAAGTTATTAATAACTAGTTTTTTGGGCTATCTGAAAAAAAAAAAACGAATTACATTTTTTTCTAATTTTTCAATTAATATTGTTTGAATAATGCTGTATTATAATATGATTTATAATAATATGAATTGCTAAAACGTTAACCACGACTTTCCTTTTCAGTGGCTCGTTCTTTTTCAGCGTGAAAGGGAAGTGCAGGGTAGGTATGCCGTCGCGAGGTTAGGGTTTCGACAAATCCGCTGAAGTCGGTTTCGCGTCGCGCGCGGTACGCGGTACCTTTGATTGTTTCGTCATTTCATTAGAGTAGTTTTCGTCGTTTTAATTTCGAGTAGCATATTTTTCGGTACCGCGTCGGTGAATCGGTAACGCGCCTATGGGATTTCGTAGCGTTTTTGATTTGAGATCTGTGGATAGATCACATCCAGAATTAACGTAATGTAGGTTTCTCGTTCTGGATGAGTAATTGTTGACGCGTTTGGAAAACGGGCAAGTTCAGGTGACTGAAATATTGTAATTGAGCGTAATCCATTCGGAGACCCGCGACCGAAATCCTCTCCGAACTAGCTGGCCGACAAGCAGTCACCGCGTGAATGGGTTACGGTGCACGGATTGGTTGACCTGTTGGTACCATCCGTTGGCACTACTCAGACTTAACTTCTAGAACCGATGAGAGGTCGGTTCCGCGTTCGATCTTGAAAAGAGAAAATCGTTACAAATGGCGCCCAACGTGGGGCCAAAAACATCCTAAGGGGGAAAGAACTTCGCGTCTTCTGACGAGTTGGTCCTTTACGGAGGATGTAAGGTACTTTGGTACTCGAGTCCCACTATCAGGAGCAGTGGAGTTGTGTGATACACACTAGAAGTCGCTTCACGTGAGTTGTAGCTTCCGCTCTCCTTTGTTTGATTTTTTTTTTTCTCGCGACAGAATCCTTCCGATGTGTTGTCCCAGGTTAACCCCTGTAAGGACCTTCTATTTTCTTGATGGAACTGCCAGTCTGATGGGTTTACCTATCAGCATGGACTCTCAAGAAAATAGAAGGCTACCTTGCCTTTATGTCGCGGAAGGATTCTAACTATTTCGTATGCGTGATAGACGAGTGGTATCGGTTCAACGTTCGGTGGCGTATGCTGGAGTTGCGAAGCCCGGAATGCTTCCACGCGTCGGGAATTTTGACCGCGTACTAAAATCGTTACGGTAGCTCTACCACTTGTCTCGTCGAGTCACTTTAACGTAGTTTAGAGACGGTTTTTTTTGTAATGTATGTGGGTTATGGGGTAATTTTCGTAAATCGACCAAAAGCACCCTTTCTTCGGCAGATTACCACGCACTCTCTTTTCCCGTTGAAGGAGCCGACCACTGAAAAGGAAAGTGACTTTCAAATATTTGTTTTTTTTTTCCCCCTCTATTATTAGCTCGCCACTATCGGCCACTCAATTAATATTAAATTCTTTTTTTTTCTCACTTATATAATAGGAATAAGTATATTTTACATTTTATATTTTTTTTTTTTTCTCTCGTTTCATATTAGCATCCACCCAGAATAAACCCACACGCAATGGCAACGAAGCGGACGCCCGATAAGCGGTGGACCCGGTCCAAAACGGTCCAACCCGCGAACTGTGGAATCTGTTTCGAGGACGTAGTGGAGGGCGTACACAGCGTGCGATTGGATTGTGGACATCTATTCCATCGTGCCTGTGTACAACAGCTCCTCCTCACGTCAGAGAGTTGCCCATTATGTCGGCGACCCATCGAGCGGACCGCCCTAGACGTCCCCCTCGGAACGCCCCTACCAGCGCGTGGAGCAGTGGCGAAAGGAGCTCCAGAAGCCGAACCGTCACAACCACTCTTAGACCTGCAAGGAGCAGTAGGCGGTGAAGTTCCGGCTGCAAGTGTCGTGTCCGAGGTGACAACCATGCCTTCCGCCCACTCCATTGACACCCTCGTGGCGTTGATGAGGGATATGTCGGAGAGGATTGGCAACCTGGAGGGAAAGCTCCAGAATCTCCCTATGAGCCAACCACCCAGTCGCGTGAGAACTCCGCTTGGATGGGAGCCAAATCCCAGTGTGGCTATGCCCCACTCCCGACAATCCGAGCAATGGGTCCCACCTCCAAGGAACTCAGGAATGGATCCCAGAGCTCCCGAATATAGACCACGACACAGTACCGGACCTCCGTTGGTACCTCCAGCCCCCGAGGCAGTTCAGTACAACAGGTCAATCGAGGATGTGATTCCCCCCGGGAACGCATTGGCACTTTTTCGAGACCCGACGCCTCGTATCATGGAGAGTTGGCGCCTGAACTTTGCAGGGTTCAACGATATGATATCGGCGGACCGGTTCCTTTTCCGGATTCAGGCGTTGGTATCCAGCACCCTGGGAGGTGATTCCTCGGCCTTCCTCCGGCATGCACATCTTTTGTTCAGCGGCGACGCTGCCGACTGGTACTGGAGCTTTAAAGAGTCAACGCCACGTCCCTCTTGGCACTCTTTCAGTGCAGCCTTCCGCAATCGATTTGAGGATGGCTTCACTGAGAGAGAGCTAAGAGAGCAAATAAAGAAACGGAAACAAGGCGCTCACGAACCGTTCGACCAGTACTACACAAGTATAGTGAGATTGAGCACTCGCTTGCGAAATACCATGCCTGAGGACGAACTGGTAGAAATTATCAGAGAGAACATGCGCTGGGATCTCCAGAACAGCCTTCTACATTTTCCCATCAACACCATACAGGGACTGCGCCTCCATGCCCGTAGACAAGAACACTTGGATGAGCGACGAGGTACCTTCCGTCCACAACCTCGCATAACGGGACCAAATCCCCGAAATCATCACACCGCGGAGTTGATGGCAGCAGACCACCTGCTTGCTGATCCAGTACCAGTACCGAGGAGCGGAGCACCACCGGAGCTTGAGGACCCAGCCTTGATTGATCGACCCTTCCTTGAAGCAATTACAAGCCCGACGGTCTGTTGGAACTGCCGACAACCGGGACATCGGTTCTATGCATGTCCAGCGGAGCCAACGCTTTTCTGCTACCGATGCGGGAAGGCCGACACATACGCACCTGACTGTGCAAATTGCAAAGGACGAAAAAACTTGCCACCGAGTGCCGCGACCACCCGTCGGCACTCCTAAACCCCGGACGAACCAATCCAGACCCCATCACTAGTTATGACCCAGCTTCCAACATGACTCCAATTCTGCTGACTCGCACCGCTAAACACAGTTCTCCCGAAGTTCCACAACCGACGCCTTCCTTCGCCGAGGCCAACGCGCAAGGGAATGATAGCGAGGCGAAAGTTCCTTGGCATGTAAAACCTTTTCATGTCAGGCTGCGGAATTACTTGGCTACTCGACAGCGCATCTTCCATGAGGAGGTGGCTACAAATGTCCCACCGCGAAGCAAGCGAGCCACGCGTCGGATGCGGAGCTTCTGGAGAAAAGTCAGGCAGTCGAGGAAAGTGTTGAAGGACATATACTTAGACGAATTATTGAGGGATGATGTTCGGCCATATGCGTCAGTACACCTCCTGCAAAAACGAGTATCAGGCTTAGTCGATACGGGAGCCAGTGTGAATTGCATATCTGCCGAGTTTGCAGGGGAGGTACTGGCAAAGCACGCGGACCAAATCCGTCATTTCACCTCCTGGTTAAGCACGGCGGACGGAACTCGTCACTCTGTAGTGGGAAAAATTATGACGGATGTCACCTTTAAAGGAGTAACTAAACCCATGGAATTTTTCATTATACCCCAGTTAACCCAGAATATTTACCTAGGAGTGGATTTCGTTCGAAGATTTAACTTGGCCCCGGCACTATTTCCCGGTTCGACCCTGGAGTCCGTCACCACCGTTCCTGACCAATCGCAACCCACTAACTTATTACGACATACACTGGATGTAAATCAGCAACTGCGTCTTGACTCGGCTATATCGGCTTTTCCATCGCACGAGAAAGAAGGTCTCGGGCGGACTGCCCTGGTGTTCCACACTATAGATGTGGGGGATGCTAAACCCATAAAACAGAGACATTTCGCCATATCTCCGGCGAAGGAAAAATCGTTATATGCCGAAGTGGATCGAATGCTAGCATTAGGCGTAATCGAAGAATCACAGAGCGCGTGGGCATCCCCAGTCACCTTAGTTGTCAAGCCGAACAAGGTCCGGTTATGCTTAGATGCCAGACGCTTGAACGCCGTCACAGTCAAGGACGCATATCCTCTACCGTTGATCGAAGGCATTTTGAGTCGATTGCCTAAAGCCCATTTCATCACGAGCTTAGACCTCAAGGACGCCTTCTGGCAAATTCCTTTAGACCCCGGTTCAAAGGAGAAGACAGCCTTCACAGTCCCAGGTCGGCCCTTATATCAATTCGTGACCATGCCATTCGGATTGTGTAATGCCCCCCAAACAATGACGCGCCTTATGGAT
Organism: Odontomyia ornata; assembly: GCA_963969285.1. Lineage (NCBI taxonomy): Eukaryota > Metazoa > Arthropoda > Insecta > Diptera > Stratiomyidae > Odontomyia > Odontomyia ornata. The sequence continues at coordinate 178,434,477 of OZ017742.1, read as the reverse complement.
AAGGTGATACCACCTCATTTGCGGCACCAAGTTTTCGTTTACTTGGACGATCTGTTGCTTATAACCGAGACCTTCGATGAACACATCGACCTGCTTCAGGAGGTGGCTCTACACATCCGGAGGGCAAGATTAACCATCAACATAAGGAAGAGCCAGTTCGTGATGACGGAGGTGAAGTATTTAGGTCACATCATTGGGCATGGCCATATCAAGACCGATCCGGAAAAGACTCAAGCGATTGACGTTTTTCCACTGCCCAAGACCACCAAACAGTTACGCCGATTCTTAGGTTTATGCGGATGGTACCAGCGTTTTGTACGTGACTATGCCACCATAACCACTCCTTTGACCGACATGCTGCGTAAGGGACGTAAATTCGTCTGGGAAGAGCCCAGCTTGCGAGCCTTTGAAGAGCTAAAGAAGAGTCTGACTACAGCTCCCGTACTGCACAGCCCGGACTTTGACAAACCGTTCTCAATCCATTGTGACGCGAGTCAACATGGGGTGGGAGCAGTCTTAGTCCAGGTTGCACAAGACGGCGAGGAGAGACCTATAGCCTTCATGTCTCACAAGCTGAACCCAGCCCAGCGAAATTACACGGTCTCCGAGCAGGAATGTTTAGCGGCGGTGTTGGCAGTGAAACGCTTCCGAGCCTATGTGGAGGGACACACCTTTGAAATCGTTACGGATCACGCTTCTCTGAAATGGCTCATGAGCCAGACTGACCTCAACGGCAGATTGGCCAGGTGGGCACTGAAATTACAGGCATTTGACTTCACAATCCGCCACCGAAAAGGAAGCCAGCATGTAGTCCCCGACACTCTATCCAGAATGTTCGCCCCTGAAGGAGCCGAGTTGGTCCAAGAGGACGACAGCCCCCAATTGATCGATTTGGACCATCCTGCCTTCAAGTCAGCAACCTACACACAACTGATTCACACTATCCAGAATCAACAGCCCCAGCTTCCTGAACTGCGGTTGACGGATGGATTTATTTATAAGCGGATGGGACACGCATCCGGAGACCCCATACAAGAAGAAGAACAGTGGAAGTTGTGGGTGCCCGAAGAATTAACCACTGATCTTATCAGACGGGCCCATGACCACCCATCAAGTGCGCACGGCGGTTACGGTCGTACACTTAGGCGGTTGAAAACCTGTTTCTTTTGGCCTAAGATGGCACAACAGATAAAAGCGTACGTAGCCTCCTGTGAGCTATGCAAGTGCACTAAAGCGCCCAACACCATTCTTTGGCCACCCATGGGTAAGGTTGAGGTCCCCGAACGCGTGTTCCAGCGCTTGTACATTGATCTTATCGGTCCTTACCCTCGATCTGCTTCTGGTCACACGGGAGCTGTCGTGGTCCTGGACCAGCTCTCTAAATTCCCTATCATAGAACCACTACGTAACATGCACACTGGACCTATAATCAGCTTTTTGGAGAACCGAGTCTTTCACATGTTTGGAGTTCCGGAGAAACTTGTCTCCGACAATGGGGTCCAGTTCACCTCCAGCAAGTTCCGAGACCTGATGTCCAAATACGGCATCATCCACCAACGAACTGCCGTCTATTCACCACAAGCCAACGCATCCGAACGACTGAATCGTACGCTCATAGCGGCCATCCGCGCCTATGTCCACCCGAATCAGAAGGACTGGGATCGCAAATTGTCCGCCATCACTAGTGCGCTGCGCTCGTCGTACCACGCCACTACCGGCATTTCGCCGTATTTCGCAGTGTTCGGCCAGTACATGATCTGTCATGGGAGCGCTTACCGGCTATTGCGGCAGCTGAAATCGCTAGAGGACCCAATCGTGGTTCTGGAACCGCATGAAAAGCTCCAACTTCTGCGAGATCAACTGCGGGAGAAGATTGAAGAAAGTAGACGGATGGGAGAGGAGCGGTACAACTTGCGATCTCATCCTTCTGGCTTTAAGGCAGGCGACGAAATATATCGTCGAAACTTCCGACAGAGCAATGCCACCCGACATTACAATGCCAAACTAGACAAGAAATTCGTGAAGTGTCGAGTCCTACAAGTAATAAGTCCCACCCGATACCTCATCGCGGACATGACTGGTAAAACCCTGGGAATTTACCACGCAAAAGACCTTAGACGATGAAGTGCAACTATTTCCCACGAAAAACCTTGGCTTACCCAAATCTCTGCCTGGACGAGGACCTCCGAGTAACTCCTGACTCCCTACGGTATAGCCACTGTCGAGTCTTCACGAACATGGTTGTAGCCTATTCCTCGAAACCGACCTTCGACCCGCCACGGCCCTAACCAAGACCTTTTATATAGGAGACGGGATCGTAATTACTTCGATTTTGGGGGGGGGAATGTGTAATGTGACGCCTACGCCCGGGAATCGAAGTGATTCCGATCCCGAACCCTTGCAACCGGCCAGATGGATATGTCCTCGAAGTGTCAGCGGACTTCATCTGTCGTGCGGATATCGTTGCGCAGAAAATATTTCTTTTCTTTCCAAATATTTAGATCTGTGGATATAAATATTCGAAATATAGAATTAATCCAAACCCCGGCACATTTCGAGACATAGCCATCTGGAAATGCCCCTCCACCGTGGCCATCGAGAAAACTATGCCACTGGCGACAACTGGAGAGGTACATTGCTGCCATATGGCGTGCCATTCCACACACAGATGTTTTGTCCGAGGTGACAACCGGGGATTTTGACAGCCACATGGCGGGTGTGGGTCAAGGAGAAAACTGAAAAATGACCGGCATGTCATAATTGTGTGCTTTAGTTTATTAATTGAAGCCGGGTTTGAAGTGCAGTGACAAACGAAGTTTTTTGGCGATGTCGGATATTGATACTGTACGTGTGGCAGTTGGAGTAAGGCCATTAGAAGAAACCGAATTCAGAAATGTAAGAAGCAGCTAACCTATTTTCCGATTGACACAGATCCCCTGAAGGTCAAGAAAAGCGTACAGCCCTGGAAAGGACTGGAGAGTTGGATGGGTGGCAGTGGAAACATTTACTCAAACATCAGTAAATCAAATTTAAATCCAAACGCACCTGCGCTTAGCAGCGGCATGGGATATCAACAGTCATCGACAATATCTTCGTTCAATAACAGAAATACTGCCTCTACTGGCATGAGTGGTGCAAGTTACGAAAGGTACTATTAGTTTTGAAGTAGTAGAGATTTAGCATTATTTTAAACCATTCCTGCACATGCACACAATCTAAAATTGTTCATTTCGATACCGTAGACTAAGAATAGCAGATGCTATTTGTATGATCTCCATCTGCAACCAACAGTAGACGGCGCAAAAAACCAGATATCGAGTGCGTTGTAGTTGCGATCACCTTGCATCGTTTGCAGTGCGATTTGGCTGTTTTCAAGTCAATTTCGAATGGATTCGGCTACGAACGGAGTACGATTGATGTGAACAAAATGAAATGAGTAGTTTCTCGCGACAATGATTTTGCATTCGGCTACGAAATAGCAAGACAATCGCCTTCACCGTTCGGCGCAATAACAAAGCCCTGTGTGTTGTCTCAGTATGTTGCAGTGGTTGTGATATTCAGTGATAGGCCATAAGATCCTAAATAAACAATCTATGGTACATGGTGCAGGAGCCCGATTTCGAAATTAATTTTTGCAATCATCTTTGCGGTCTCTGTCAACCCGTGTTTTCCGATTATACTATCCAGAAATCTGTCCGTATCGGCAATAGTGCGCGGGTTGCGGAATTGGCGAAATGCTAAGATGAGTAATTGGATCTGATAGTGGCTGTTGGGTCTATGTACAACAAGGCCCGTAATGAACACAATGCGATTACTATGCCAGCCCTGATTTCAATAATCTGCAAGAACCAAACAGTTCGAGCTCAGTAGAAATGGTATTAACTTGGGTAACACACGGCACATGTAATTTCAGGTAACCAATTGCATAAGTACTTTTATTTCTACAAACAAAAATCAACAAACCAAAAAAACACAAAACAGCCAACAACCAACTTGCAAGGTTAAACAAAACAAAAACTAAAAACAATTAGAAACATTCCAATCATTATGGAAAATCTTTGAAAAAAGTGGCAAAATTAAAAATAATTCTTCTTAAAGTATAATTCTCGACCAGAAAAAAAAAAAACTATACGTTTATTCTTATGAATTCTATTTATTCATAAAGCATTTTCTATAAGTTCTATAAGAGTATTCTGACTTCTAAATTAGGTGGCAATATTCATAAGTAGAAAGATAAATATAAAAGGGCCATAGAGCATTTATAACGTTAAGTACCCGTAAACTAATACAATATTATTGCGATCAATCAAAATTTCAACCAATTAATTCCTTCCATTTACCACGCTAGCCTTTACTGTAGCTTTTTTTTGCTAAATGCATTTAGCTTTTTAAGATAACATAACAAAATGATGATTAAATAGAGTAAATACGAGTAGTTTAAGCGCAAAATGGCATTTTCAAAATGTTGTCAAATTAATAAGATATGAAAGAGAGGAAGGAAGTAATTATATATTTTATGGTTGTATCGTTGTTAATTGTTGGACATGAAATGAATTTTATCTCGTAGAAAATTTATAATCTAATTATACTCCAGTATATTCGTATTAGCGTAACTAGAGAAAACCTAAATTGATGCAATGCATGCATCAGAGTATAATCTTTACTCTTCACAATTTAACTACTTAGTGTGGTATATCCATTGATTTCAAGATAGGACAGAAAATCAACTGATCATTTGAAGGTTGGATAGAAAATCAACTGAATTGATTATTATTTTGCAAGATTTTACTTAATCTGATTACAATAAAAGTATTAATGTGTTATCAAAGACAAAGTATCCTAACCAAATACTCTGTTTTATCAGCAATATAAAAAGAAAAAAAAAAAACAGTGTCATATGAATCAATTTCAAAAATATTCAAATCAATATATCGATGAAAGACACTGACCTATATTAAGAATTGTTCACTATTATTTCTGATTAGTAAGATAAACTATCGACAAAACAAATAAATTTGACAAAATTATAAAAGGAGGTTAAGCATGCTTATCTAATCCTGGTGGATTGATTTCCATACCTGAGACAAGAAAAAAAAAAGAAAATGTACTCGTATTTAATCTCTTTCTAAGGAGATGCAGTGAGTGAGATACCATATTAGTAGCGAATTATGGAAAAGGATTTTATTTTTCATAAAATTGTAATAACGATCTCTTTAAATTAAATAATTATGCATGCATATTTTTCACAAGATTGAACTTCACATGAGTATCGCACGAGATTATAGGCAATCCAATTAGGATGAAATTCATTTCATTCGCTTCACGCATATTAATTAATTACTTAAATCCGTTTTGTCATAATATTTATTGATGCAAATAAGTTATTAATAACTAGTTTTTTGGGCTATCTGAAAAAAAAAAAAACGAATTACATTTTTTTCTAATTTTTCAATTAATATTGTTTGAATAATGCTGTATTATAATATGATTTATAATAATATGAATTGCTAAAACGTTAACCACGACTTTCCTTTTCAGTGGCTCGTTCTTTTTCAGCGTGAAAGGGAAGTGCAGGGTAGGTATGCCGTCGCGAGGTTAGGGTTTCGACAAATCCGCTGAAGTCGGTTTCGCGTCGCGCGCGGTACGCGGTACCTTTGATTGTTTCGTCATTTCATTAGAGTAGTTTTCGTCGTTTTAATTTCGAGTAGCATATTTTTCGGTACCGTGTCGGTGAATCGGTAACGCGCCTATGGGATTTCGTAGCGTTTTTGATTTGAGATCTGTGGATAGATCACATCCAGAATTAACGTAATGTAGGTTTCTCGTTCTGGATGAGTAATTGTTGACGCGTTTGGAAAACGGGCAAGTTCAGGTGACTGAAATATTGTAATTGAGCGTAATCCATTCGGAGACCCGCGACCGAAATCCTCTCCGAACTAGCTGGCCGACAAGCAGTCACCGCGTGAATGGGTTACGGTGCACGGATTGGTTGACCTGTTGGTACCATCCGTTGGCACTACTCAGACTTAACGTCTAGAACCGATGAGAGGTCGGTTCCGCGTTCGATCTTGAAAAGAGAAAATCATTACAAATGGCTCCGTTTTACATTGAACGACAAATGATTTTGATTGTACAGACCAATCAATTACCTCAGGCCTAGCAAAGAGGAAAACAAATTCGGGAAACAGGAGAAACAACCGAGAGGAGTTTGAAAAATAATAATTGGGAGTGCATACTGGGGAAGGGAAAGTGAAAATAAGTTGTATTTTTTTAGCTAAGTAATATAAGAAAAAGAATTAATCTAAAACAGTGAATTTTGTCGTTTTGTTTAATAAGGTTAAGTCGATTTGTATTAAGGGGAAAAGGTACATAATAAAATGTCTCGTACTACAAAAATTTTGGTTGATCGATTGTCCAAGGACGAATTGACGTATGAGCTTTGCATACGAGTCCAATCACCAGGAACAGTCGACGAAATGAGGAGGAACTTACGTGTGGCATTACGGGCAGAGCTAGCGATGGATACAAGTATGGTGGAAACCAAACACTATCCATACACTCCCAGCGAAGGTCTTGAGACCGTTCGCAGCAAGATATTGAAAATTCGTTCACTAATGGAGAAGTTAGAAGGCGATGCAGATAGCAGTGACTTCTTGAAAATCAAGACAAAAATTGAGTTTGGACTTAGAAGCATAACAAACATTCAGGCGGAGGAAGTTGATCAGGAAAAAGTGTCAAGCAAATTTAGGGGTGAGCTTACGATGGTTATGGGAGAACTTGTACTGAATGCAGAGGGTGATGACGGAGAAGGGAAGGAGGCAGAAAGTGCAGTCGATAGTAGATTCGCAAAGCCTGGTATACCAATAACTTCTGATGGGGGAATAAAAACTGGAGAAGTAAGAGAAGAAGAAAGGATGCAAAAAGGTCGCGAAGAAGAGGAACGGTCTCCAGAAACTCCAGGAACGCCAACAAGATTTATATTACCAGGTGGTGCGAAAATTGCCGGATGTCTCTAACTGGGGAGTGAGGTTCTCCTGTTCTGGATCTGTCAATGCTTGTAGAACGAGTGGAGGAGCTAAGAGTGGCAAAAGGAATCAACAAATCTCAGTTGTTTAGAATGGCAGCTGAGTTATTTGAATTGCTTTCGCTCAGCCCGAGAGCGCGTGGCCAGTTTGGACGAGTTGTATCGCGAGTTACAGGAGGAGTTTTTGCCTCCAAATTACGATGACCTCTTGCGGGAGGAAATTCGCCACAGAACGCAAAGCAAATATGAATCGATCCGGGTTTACGTTGCTGTGATGGATAGGCTATTTCGACGGCTGACGGAACCTTGCTCGTAAAGACTGAAGCTAAAGGTGCTTCGGAGTAACACCACCCCATTCTACCAGCAACAACTATCTATGCGAACTATAGCGTCAATGGCGGAGCTGATTAATATGGGACGCACGCTGAAGGAAAAACGAGCATCGGTGGAAGCTTTTGTGCCCCCACTAAATCGTAGAACAACCCGGTTATTAGAAGTGGGCCTGGCCTATGCCGAATGACAACCGGCCACATTTAAGAGTGCAAATTTTCAAACTACAATTATTGGGCCTAGTTGCCTCGGGGGTAACACACTCAATTCTGGGCGGGGAAACCTGGGAAAGTTTAAAGGCTCGTGGCATGGAAGTGAATCCAGCGGAACAAGTTTCGATAAAGATGGGTGCTTGGGTGCCCCTCACAGTCAAAGGCCATACAAAATGGATGCCGATGCTGTTAGTGGCCGTAGTGAACCAGCCCCTTATTTTGGGGGTAGACTTTTTTTGGTTGTACGGGATTGTTCTAAATCTAAAGAGTGAGTCGTGCAAGTTTGCCGTCACAGATACCCTGGAGGCGCTGCAAGCGAGATCTCGACTGACAAAACCAGAGGAGGAGGAACTTCAAAGGTTGATAGAGGAAGAGTTCGAGCTGATGGGGGAAGGCCTTGGTTTCATAAGCGTGGTAGAATACGAGATTAGAACCAACTCTCTACCTATAAAGCAACGTTGTTAACCCGTTTCGCCTGCCGTCCAGCGAAACATCAATGCTGAGCTGGACGAAATGCTCGAATTAGGAGTCGGTGAACCTTCCTCTAGTGCTTGGTCGTCCCCGATCCTGCTAGTCAAGAAGTAGGATGGGAAATACTGTTTCTGCGGTGACTATCGAAAACTCAAAAAGGTATCGGAACGAGATGCATATCCTATCCCGTACGTATCTGTTACGCTAGATAAGCTCCGAAACGCCAAATATTTGTCCACTTTAGACATCAAGTCTGCGTATTGGCAGGTCCCGATGGCAGAGAAATCAAAACCTTTCACGGCATTCACTATTCCAGGTAGGGGTCTTCGTTGCCGTTTGGTCTTCATAATGCCCCTGCTACATGACAACGATTGATGGACCAAATACGTAGGTGGGGTGAAAAGTTTCCGGCCTGGCCAAGAGATGGCGCCACTAGGTCTGCTTTTAGAGCGGCGTCCTACAGTATCATTCCTACCAAGTTTGTATGTACAGTTTCAGCTCAATCGCTACGTTAGTTTGCGTTTGAGAGCACATTGCGCGAGACTCTTCCGTTGTTTTCGTGAAAATGGAAAAATTGGAAAAACGTGCTGTCATCAAATACTTCTATTTGAAAGGTTTAACACCAAAACAAATAAAAGAAGAGATGGATTCAATACTAGGAAACTCCTCCCCATCATATTCAACTATTAAGCAGCGGGTTCCTGAATTTAAAATGGGTCGTGTGAGCACCTCTGACGAGCCTCGCTCAGGACGGCCCGTTGAGATCACAAATTCAGAAATAATTGAGAAAATCCATCAAATAGTGTTGGAAGACCGCAGGTTGAAAGTGCATGAGAAAGCTGAGAACTGTAGGATGTCAGCTGAATGTGTGCGAAATATTTTGCACAACCATTTGAGCATGGAAAAGCTGTGTGCAAGGTGGGTGCCGCGTTCGCTAACGCTCGACCAAAAACTGATTCGAAAAAACATTTCTACCGACAATTTGGCGCTGTGTAGGCGTAATCCAAACAAAGAAAGAAAGAAGGCAAAAACAATTTTATCGGCAAACAAGGTTATGGCTACTGTTTTTTGGGATGCGTGAGCAATTATATAAATTGATTACCTTGAAAACAATAAGACTATCACCGGTCAATACTAAGCAGAGTTATTGCAACATTTGAAGAACGAGATGTGAATTAAGCGACCTCCTTTGGCGAAGAAAAAAATTTTGTTTCATCACGATAACGCACCAGCGTATTCGTCGATTGTTGCCATGTCTAAAATCCACGAATTGAAGTTTGAATTGATGCCACATCCTCCCTACTCTCCAGAGTTAGCCCCCAGCGACTATTAACTGTTTCTTAACCTCAAAAAATGGCTTGGCAGTAAAAGCTTGACGAATCTACGTTTAAAACTGGTATAACTAAATTAGAACACCGTTATGAGAAATGTATCAGTGTTGATGAAGATTATGTTGAAAAATAAAGCAAAAAAAAATTTTAAAAATTGTTTGAGAGGATACGGAGGAGGAGAAAGTAGTCTGCTACCCCAGTCATAGCTTGACAAAAGCCGAGAAGAAGTACTCGACTACGGAAAAAGAATGTTCAGCGGTGTTGTGGGCAGTAGAAAAACTGCGCCCATATTTAGAAGGAATTCAATTCAGTGTGATCACGGATCACCATTCGTTGGTCTGGTTAAACAACCTTAAAGATCTAAACGGATAATTGGCGAGATGGGCCGTTCAACTCTAGCATTTCTACTTCGACGCCCTGCATAGGAAGGGCAAAGAGCATCTCGTAGCAGATGCCTTGTCACGGTCAGCCCCGAGGTCGATGTCGTCCTGGCAGAGACGAGGAGTAGAGATAAATGGCTGAAAAAGATGATTTCGGACGTGAAGAGTGAGCTGCAAAACTTTCCGGACTGGAGGGTCGAAAACGGGCAACTGTAGAATCACCTCACGGGCAGGTACCCAGCATTAAGTGGAAATAGCTGGAAACGGGTTATACCAAAGGGAGAGCGGGGGAAGGTACTCCAACAGTATCACGACGATCCATATGGGAGCTGGCAGGACTTACGACAGTGTGCTGTAAAAGTACTTTTGGCCCAAAATGTGAGCAGATATTAAACGATATGTCGCATGATGCCAGATTTGTCAGCCGACTAAAGTGGAACGAAGACGCCCGTATGGCCCAATTGTTTCTAGGGAAGCCCCGGCGAAGGAGCCTTGGATGATAATATCCGCTGATATGATAGGTCCCTTACCTCGGACAACCCAAGGGAATTGCTACATATTAGTGGATTACTTTAGCAAGTTCCCCCTTATATTCCCGCTCCGTCAAGCATATGGAAAAGCATTTGCACGGATATTGGAGGAAAAGTATTTCTATTATTAGGGGTACCATCCGCTCTAAAGAGTTGCAGAGGTTGTGCACCACGTATGGTACCAAGATTCAGTATACGGCTTATCATCCCCAGGCTAATCCCGCGGAACGGGTGAACCAAACAATCAAAAGGATGCTGAGATTGTACGTAGGTGATAACCATAAGAAACTCCGCCATAGACGGTCCCAAACCCGTTTGAGAAAGGATGAGGGAACCCCTTGTTTCCCCAACCCATAGCTTCCATGATTCCTCATCCCAAACCCCCAATTAAATTGTAGTAAATGTTCTCGGGGTCGCACATTGGGTTTACTGGTTCCCCAATAATGTAACATTAAATGTCGAGAAATGCTAATAACTTTAAATACATCTACAGCTCTGCTATTAAATCCTACTTACACCTACTTTGTGAGGATGTGTAGTGAATAGGTTAAGTATAAAATGTCCGTGAAGGACTGCAGCGATGGTCTGCTGCCTCGGCGGAGGAACATGTTGATATCCGCCGAGAATGCCCTTGTCTGGGGACGCGTGAATGCGCTGGCAGGCTAGCATTGCGGTGTCGTGGGGCGGGTTCATTCCCCCCAGCACAAGGACCCACTACAAAAGAATTTCGTAGTCACGAATTCTTGGGTCTCAAAGAACAGGCGACCGAAATCGAAAAATTGTAGGTAACTACAAAGAGGGAAAATGCCTTGTTCAGAGAACAAGTCGAACAACTGAAAACAAACGGACTTAGGGTAACCTCGTCGTTACCCGACAATTCTCATGGCCCACAAATAATAGTGGGACAACCGGGTGGTGATGGTGCCCCCTCGCACCCGCCCAACCGGATCAAGATACATAAACGTTGCAGTGGCCAAGTATTTCCCTTCTGAGTGGAAAACTCAAACAACATAAACTATATGAGCCTTCCCATCAGAGAAGAAATACACCGGTGACCAATTTATGTCATAGAGTTATGCAATCGGATCACATAACCCTATGCCATAAAAAGGCACCTTGCTCGAGTCCACTCAACCCGCGAGAGTTCCTGAAACAAAAGGAGGTTGGAATGGGCCCGGTGGCTGGCTCATTTTCTTGTGGGGAAAGCCCTCCACCGTACCGGGTCCTATACCCGGTCAGATCCGACGGAATGGAAAGACCGGTTTTACCAATTATTGATTCATTTTTTTATTCTTTAATTGGATTCAAAAAAAAAAAACATTGACAATTACGAATAAGCGGTTCATGTGAAAAATAAAGTGTAGAATTGATTTTCTTTGTATTCAGGATAGTTTTACATAATTGAAATATGTATAAGTTTTTTGATTAAACACAAGTTATTGCCCTCATTTATCTAGTTTATTAGAATGATCGTAGAAATGAGCTTAGTCGACCGTTATAATCGGTTGCGTTTTTAATTTCCAAGAATTTCAATAAGGACGTATCGTTTCATAAACGTATGATTTATATGTACACTATTTGAAATACAATTTTTTTGATTGATTCGAAGCAGCGCAGACGATTATAAAACATCGATTATGCTAACTTCTAGTTGATATGTAAAAACGCATCATTGCATCAGTTTCTATTAATTTTCTTTCTAAACAGTCATTCTATATCAATCACTCGTTAGTATGCCAATTATAATTATTTAATGTAACAATTACAAAAATTTAATAAGGGCAATATAATAAGGACATAAAAAGGGTACTTACATAACCTTGTCCGACGACGAGCGCTCGTTGACGAAGCGGGGTGTGTAAGTCCTGGAAATGTTTTGTTTTTTTTTCTAATCAAAATCGATATCGTCAAAATATATCTCATATAGATTAATGGCAATACACTTTCATTTTTTTTCGACTTTCTATTCCAAATGAATGTTTTTATTTTAAAGGACGGATTGGCATCTTAGTTGACACAATAAACTGTTGTAAACTACTCCAAATTTCGTTAAAATAGCTCTAGATAAATATTGTAGACTTGCAGTTCGATTGGTATCTATAGGAAGCAATTGTTCAATAATTTAGCATAAATAAGTTTCATTCGCATTAAATATTTCACTGTACAAAACATATCCTATCATAATTTATAAATCAATAAACTGCTACATCCATCTAGTGCTCATTATTGGAAAAATCATGCGCACTGTGTGCAAATCAGGTTTATATCGATTTTTCTAGCATAATTAAATTCCGGTAGAAATTGTAGTATAACTAACTAAATCAAATTCACCACCGTTTTCATGTATTTGAGTATTATTCATAGCGTCTTTCTCAAGATTATCTAATTTAGTAGATGTTTTTGCGATTTCAAGTTTTATTTCTTCAATTTGTTTTCGAAGTTGGCTCGCTTTGTTGCGAGATATTTGTAATTCCTGTTTTAGATGAGCAATCGTGTCAATTTCTAACACCGCATCGCCGAAATTGTTGCGACTGAAATCAACAGCATTTTCAGGTTTAGGATCTGGTTGCATGAAAAGTTCCACTATTGCCTTGCAAAGCGTTTCCATTACATGCGTACGTTCCAAATTCCTACCGTACGTAGGCATCTAGCTTTTTTTGTGATCTAGCGTGATCTGTTTTTATTGCCGTCCCCGCTTCGGTCTTCGTGCTAACACTCATACACCAGGTACGCATTCACTGACTTAAATGGAACTCTTTTGACGAGAAACTCGGCAACAGCGCTTGACTGCCGTTAATCGATTTTACAACCGCAGCACGAATCGAAAACCACTGCTGTTCCGTCTCGCTCCTATAAGCTCGTCATGGACGTCTTCAGACTGTCTTGTAATGTTTACTTTTCACGTTTTTCAGGGAACGTGGTCAACAAATATTTCCACAAAATATCACTTTGGGGACGCAGACTGGATTCACTCTTCACACACAACACGCATTTACTAACTTCATGGTTTTTTTTTCAACCCAAATCTGATGGCACATATTTCACTCGATGTGTGCACATTCTTTTCCACCGAAACAATCTTCGCGAACTTTCCACGAAAACTCCGTCGCGAATCCGTCACTCTCGGGGTGATATTTTCCAATCTTCCGCACTCTGCGATAATTTTCCCTTTATTTCTCGCCGCGTCCGCACTCGTTGACGATCTCCAACCGACTCCCCCGGAGCAGCGGATTTATTCTTAGCATCCGTTGTCTTTTCTCGTTTTAACACAACTGAATTTCCTCCTGTTTTTCAGCCCGTTACCCAAGTTATAATCGCAACCTCTATAAGCCTTAGTGAAAATTGATATCCCCATTGCAACGAATCGATTTCCAGTGCAATGGTCATCAGAGGCCTCGTAGTGGATAGGCTCAGAGCTCCATAAATTTGTAATGCTGCAAGAAGAATGAAAAGTAATGCCGTTGCTATCGTGATGTAAATTGCATATGAACGATTTTGATATCCATGAATATAATTCTGACTTTTGCTACGAAGAACGCGCTTTAAGAGACGATATATATATATATAGATATAATAAACCTAGGCTCACGCAGACGAAAATATATATAATCTGACAAATTAAGGATAAAACTCGAGGTGCTGAAGGAGGCATTTGTACGCGGTTATGATTATGCGAAGGGTAAGAAGCAAGGAATTGACGAGTATTGCTTGTAGCGGTACGGCTTGTGCGGTACATTTGTTGATAATACTGATTGTTCGTGGCTGTATAGCTTTCAACATAGTGGAGGGTAATGCATAAACCAACATGCACACTGCTTCCAACTACGACCTTTGAGGGTCTGATCAAGGCAGCATCTCGATTATTTTTGTGGTTGAGCGAACGTAACAGCAGAAATAATATGAGCACTAAGAAAGTAATAGTCAAAAAGGTTGCAGGTAAGTTAAGAAGTATATCTGCTACAAAGAGATGGAAAGACGAATGAATATTGTAAGCATCGTAACAAAGATAGAAAATGCGGGTCATACATATGGTTATAAGAACTAAATGGATGCAGATAAAGTAAGACTGACTGAAAAGATGCGTTAATTTATCGTAAAATATCATTTTGAAAATCGAGTAAACAGCTAAAATGGTAAATAAAAACGCAGTTAGATAAACATGTATATTCCAGGCGATAGTCCATGTTGCTCTATCGCTTCCGCTTGCACTGGAATCCACAGATTTTGAACTCGCGAATCGTACGAAGATTTACTACTTTCATTATCAATCGACCTGGAGGTTGTTAGAAGTAAACTTCTTTGATTATTTGAAAAGTTTTGGATAACTTGGGTTGAACGTATCAAAATTTCACCACCGATGGGCTTTTCGGTTGATTTCATATTGAGCTTGATTTTTGGCATGGATTCAACTGCGAATAATGTCAACAGAGTATACTGGATGCGTTACTGTTCCTTTCTTCTGTGGTCCATATACTGAGGGAGTTTGAGTTGAATTAGTTAGCAAATGATGATGCCGATCGCGCTCATGATTGTGGTGTCGATTTGGGTTAGGGTACGTAGGATTACTATTGCTTTTTAATATATCAGCATTTGGTGAAGATGTTGGTAAAGCACGATCGCGTTCCAAGTCTAGCTCATAGTTTCGATGATGTAAATTTATTTGCTGATGATGCTGTGACTTTTCTAAATAACGTAAAGTAGTTAATGGAGGTGTTGCAATTGTAGTCAAGCTTGGGATGAAGCTATTACCCGGAATACTACGCTTAGTCGTTGACGTTGTGCCGTATGCAACTTTCATCAACACTGCGGTCACACTACGTTCTAAGTTATCGATTTTATCTAGATATCTGGCTCCATTTCCTGTACTGCTGCTACTAACGATATTACTAACGCCATTGGTTAAAACTGAGAGTTATCATTTTCATTTGAGACTTCCACTTTTTCTAGTAGGAATTTCAATTCTCTTGATCACCCCGCTGTAAGGATGAAAGAGATAGGAAAGTTTTAGAGCAGTTTGATAGGGTAACTGCTCGACTACTACAGATGTAAGAGGGTGAAGGCGAATCTTCCGCGCCTGATAACGGAATCGACATAATAACCATGCCCCCGGAATGGAGGTTGGGCGACGGGCTAACTCCCCGTCCCTGGAAAACCTTTAATTGTTTTGAAACCTGCAGATAGGCCTCGGAATGGATTGGACTCACGGCAACGACCTCGCAAACGAAAAAAGGACTATGGCTTTGGATCCTGGAATGTCAGATTACTCAATTACCCTGGCGCTGTTAAGGAACTTTTACAACAGGCCAGTCAATATAAATTAAAAATACTGGCAGTCCAGGAAACGAATTGGACTGGAAACGATATTCAAGACATGAGATCGCACACAATATTTAAAAGTGGGAAGCCTACTGGAAAACGAGAATTCGGAGTGGCCTTCATTGTGGATAGGGAGTTCAAATCGCACGTTATTGATTTTAAGGCAGTCAATGAACGGTTGTGTGCGATCCGTATAAAAGCGAAATGCTTCAAAATCTGGCTGATTAATGTTCACGCCCCGACCGAAGAAAAGGACGAAGAGCGAAGGACTCGTTTTACAATCACCTGGAAAGACTGGTCGACTCATTGCCCACAAACGCCACAAAAATTATTCTGGGTGATTTCAACGCTTAGGTTGACAATGAGCTATCTTATCGGGGAACGACTGAAGGATATAGCCTCCACGATGAAACAAATGACAACGGCCAGCGGCTGATTGACTTTGCATGTAGCAGAAATCTAGTCATACGTTCGACTTGCTTCCCACATCGATGCATTCATAAAATGACCTGGGTATCACCAGATGGCAACACACAAAACCAGATCGATCATGTTCTGATCCAACAACGTTGGGCCTCGAGCATACTTGACATCCGTACATACCGAGGAGCCAATTGTAACTCAGGATCAAATTAACCTATCGATGTCGTATGTCAAAGGCTCCAAACGGCGTCTGTGGCCGAAAATTTCACGGAGACCCTTGACAACCAGCTGGCTCCCTTCTTATCAGACACATCGTTAAAGACGAGCAACGGGCTCTGGATGGAAGTGAAAGCGGCTATCAGGACTGTGGCAGAACAGACAATCGGACATCAAGCCCGGCGCAAGAGGAATGATTGGTTCGATGATGAGTGCCAGAATGCGATAGATAAAAAGAATCAGGCGTACAAAGAATACGCAGGTAGGAAAACCAGGACGAAGAGAGAACACTATGAAAATCTCAGAAGAGTAGCGAATAAGATAATTAGGATTAAGAAAAGAAAATACTATGACGACCAATTGAGAAGTATAGATGTAAGTCTAGCGAGCAATAACACAAGACAAGCATACAAAGTAGTGAAAAGCCTGAAACGTGGTTATGCCCAAAACCACGCTCTGTCGTGATGACAGTGGCAATATAATCGCTGATGAAATCAAGATTAAGGAAAGATGGGCATCATATTTCAAGAACCTCCATAATCCTCCGCACAGCTCCAGAACATCGGAGCCTATAGATGTCTACGGAGAGCTTCCATTGGCCCCACCAACTCTGGATGAAGTTTGTTCCATCATCAAAGCCCAAAAGCATAATAAAGCGCCGGGCATTGATGAGATTCCAGTGGAGCTCATCAAATATGGTGGCAGTAGTGTTCATCAAGCTATCCACAAAGTCATCCAGAACTTTTGGCAACAAGAACATATGCCGAAAGAGTGGAGCCAATCAATTATATTCCCTATCCACAAAAAAGGTGACAAGCTACAGTGCGAAAACTATAGAGGCATATCACTACTTTGTACGGCGTACAAAATATTTTCTAAAATCTTAGAAAATAAAATCGGATCATACGCCAACAGTATTATTGGGGAGTATCAAGATGGTTTTAGGGCAGGTAGATCAACAATAGACAAATTGTTCACAGTCAAGCAGGTACTTGAAAAATGCTGGGAGCTCAACATAGACGTACACCAAATTTTCGTTGACTTTAAGCAAGCATACGACAGTATTGATCGTAACGTACTGTATCAAGTAATCCTTTGCTTTGGCATCCCAGCCAAATTAGTCCGTCTTACCAAATGACAATGACGTCGATAACCTCCCAAGTCCGCATCAATAACCAACTCACCGATGCCTTTGACACAAACATCGGACTAAAGCAAGGAGATGGGCTGGCCCCATTGCTATTCAATTTGGCTCTGGAGTACGTCATACGGAAGCTACCTGTCGATACACGAGGTACATTACTATACAAGTCGAGCCAAGTAGTGGCCTATGCGGACGACATCAACATTCTGTCACGGTCATAAACAACTGCCAAAGAACTCTTCCTGAAACTCGACAGTGAAGCAAAACTAGTAGGGCTACAAATCAACGAAAATAAAACAAAGCTCATGATGCAGTCGAGGAAAAGTACCTCAAACACACAAAATATCACACTTGGCGAATACAGTATCGAGAATGTTGGCGAATTTGTGTATTTAGGCGCCAAAATAACGAAGACGGGCAATGAAAGAGACGAAATACGCCGAAGAATACAGCTCGCAAATAAAATATTTTATTCAGTATTGACGATCTTGAAGATCAGCTGCATACACAGGAAAACAAAGCTCCAAGTATACAAATCTGTGATAAGACCTGTGTTATGCTATGGATGTGAAACATGGACCCTAACCCAAGCATCCGCAAATATATTGAACGCCTTTGAGTGGCGGGTCCTGAGGCGAATAATCGGAGCGAAGCTAGACGGGGACCAATGGCGAATTCGATACAACCATGAGCTGTATGAAATTTTTGACGAACCGAAGGTCTCAAGGATTGCACGACTGCGGAAACTGCAATGGGCTGGACACATGAATCGTATGGACGAACAACGGATACCCAAGAAGGTATTCGTTGGGAGAACTGAAGGCCGGCGGCCAGTGGGAAAACCGAGGAAACGCTGGTCTGACTCGGTCGACGAAGACAGTTCATCGCTGCTCGGATTTCGGAGTTGGAAGACGCGGTCAACGGACCGAGAAAGTTGGAGGCGCTGTTTGCAGGATGCGAAGGCCCGAAAGGGGCTGTAGGGCTAAGAAGAAGAAGATAACCATAAGATATGGGATGAAGAAATATCAAAAATTGAATGTGCTCTGCGAACGTATACTCACGAAACAATGGAGGTGACACCATATTTTGTAAACTTTGGACGGGAAATGGTAACCTCGAGGGAAGCCCTTCACCCAATAGAGGAAGAGGAGGTTCAAAATGATCCAAGGTTGCGAGAGAGCTTGATGGCTAAAATCCGTAAGGAAGTTAAGGAACGCATGAGAAAGGCGGCGGAGCAAAGCTCACAAAAATACAATCTTCGGAAGCGGACTCCACCCTTCCAGGTGAACCATATGGTTTGGAGGTGAAACTTCGCTGTCGGATGCCGCGAACTATTTTTCCGGTAAGCTGGCGCCGGATGTGTAGGGCCTTTTAGGGTTCAAAGGAAGGAATCAGCGTCTACCTATCGGCTGGTCAATCGAGAAGGAGATGAAGCAGGTCTATGGCACACTAAGGACCTGAAACCTTACAAAGCATAGCGCGCCTAAAGCGGACTCACGTCATAGTGACGGAATAGTGGAAGTTAAGGATGTAAATAAGGTATCCAGTCAAGATAAAGGCAGTTCGATTAAATTAAGGTTTAAATGGACATCACAAAGAGAAGACATGGAAAAGAAAAATGAAAGAGTTGCCTTTGTAGAGGGTTAGACGGTGAATCATTGAAGTCCTCCTGAAGTTGTGTGGCAGTACGGATTGTCCTTGCTTCGGCGGTACGTCCCCAGTTGTCTGTTCGCTTGCTAAAAGAGAGTAGATTCGCATTATTGCACCTGCGGTTTCTCGTGGCTGGGAGGTCGAACAGGGTAATCGGGACACCTTAGATGGGAATCTTGTTTAATTGGTTCAGTGTTTAGAGGTAGGCTGAATGAGTGGAGTAAAATGTCAGAAGTAAATATAGTGAATGTTAGTTGTAGGATTTAGTACCCTGACAAAGAAAAAAAGGTCATCACCAGAGTTTCGAGGATGCTTCTCCTTCCATGTTTCTCCTCTTTCTTTGTTACATTTTTTTTTATAAGTCACTTCTTCCATGACCTTTGTCGTAGGTGATGGGGCTAAAATCAAGATGTTGCAAATTGAACAGCTTTGGATTCAAGTCAGATACATACAGTGAAGTATGAGGTAGTAGAATAAGGGTCGAGAGAAGTTAGTAGTGGTGGGAATAATAGCTTAAATTACGCTTAGTCGCTTTGCACATAACATTCTGGTGGGTATTAGCAGGTAAGCAAATGCGGGTTTCAGAAAGCAAGGAATTAGTTAAAAACTAGTTTAGTAGGAATTATAGAACAATAAGGTCGAGAGGTTCGTCAAGGACAACTGGATGGAACATCGGAAGAATGGACGTCGACAGGTTCTTCAAGGTTCTCACAGCAGGTGAGCCGCTGCAGGGAGCTTCGGAGGGGACGGAAGAACTGGCAGCTCAAGACGTGGTGAACTCTACTATGAGCATAATTACGACTGCTTGTTGCGCTTCTATGCCCCGTCGAAGACCCCGGCACGGCAAGCCCGCAGTGTACTGGTGGTCAACTGAAATCGCTGAATGGCGTCTAGCCCAATCGAAGGAGATCGGGATAAAAGAAGGAAGGAAGAGGCACTTGAAGGGCGTGGAGCACTAGATCAGAGGTTCCAGACAGTGCTTACAAAAGGAGCGAATAAAGCTGCAAAGAAACTCCTTCAAAAAAAGCCAGAAAGTAAAGTTCGTACGGACGCCCAATTACAAAAAGGACCTGATGCAAAACAGGAGAGGCAGAAGCCCCGACGAAGACCCCGGCAGCAGGCACTGCTTGTAAAGCGGAAGTACTGCGGGACATCAGGGGAAACGTAAGGCCCGAAGACACCAATACTACCATTAAAGTAGTAGTAGAACAATTCCTGAACAAGGGCATAATACGAATTGGGTGGGTTGTCTGTAGGATACGGCGAAGAGCAACGCCTCTTCAATGTTTCAAATGCCTTGGTTATGGTCACACCACACAAGTATGCAAAGGACCCGATAGGAGTTCCCTATGTTACAAATGCGGTGAAATGGACATAAAAGAAAAGAGTGTACGAAGGAGGCACACTGTATTCTTTGCAAGGATGCTGATCCAAAACTTGATTTTGGACACGTCTTGGGATCAGGAAAATGCCGGGTGTTCCTGGAAGCCCTAGCCAAGGCAAAATCAGAGCTCCGATGACCCGCATACTGCAGCTAAACCTACACCGCAGTTCAATCGCCCAAAATCTGCTTGAGCAGTTTGCGAGGGATATAAAAGCCGACTTCTTGCTGCTGAGTGAGCAACACCATAATAAAAGTCCTGCATTATGGTACTCTGATGAAACTGGTACTGCCGCTATCTGGGTTCCGACAGTGACTTTCAAGTGGAGAGTTGTGGACGGGGGGATGGTTTCGTGTGGGTTCGGTGCTCAAGGATTACCTTCTTTAGTGTGTACCTAACGCTTAACGAGTCGATATCATCTTTCCAAGCCAAGCTTAATGCTTTGGAGGGCGCTGTCTCGAACACAGAGGGCAAAGTGCTCGTTGGGGGCGACCTCAATGCTAAACCAATCGAATGGGGCATGCCTCAGACGGATCCGCGGGGGAAACGAATCCTGGAAATGGCGGCCAGGACGGCCCTCGTCGTACTAAACTCCGGAAACCCGCCGACTTTCCGCCGTATTGGCTGTGAGGGAACCATACCGGACGTGACATTCACCTCGGAGTCCTTAGTACGGAGGATACACAACTGGAAAGTATTAGAGGCCTACTCAGCCAGTGATCATCAGTTCATTCTGCTTGAGATAAGTGATGCTGTCTCCCGACGTCCATGCTCTCGGCCTTCTACAACTGGATGGAACATCGCAAGAATGGACGTCGAGAGGTTCGTCAAGGTTCTCACAGCAGGTGAGCCGTTGCAGGGAGCTTCGGAGGGGACGGAAGAACTGGCAGCTGAAGACGTGGTGAACTCTACTATGAG
This sequence comes from Odontomyia ornata, assembly GCA_963969285.1. Taxonomy (NCBI): domain Eukaryota; kingdom Metazoa; phylum Arthropoda; class Insecta; order Diptera; family Stratiomyidae; genus Odontomyia; species Odontomyia ornata. The sequence goes on along the minus strand of OZ017742.1, from coordinate 178,413,150 downwards.
CATCATCACGACTGCTTGCGGCGCTTCTATGCCCCGTCGAAGACCCCGGCACGGCAAGCCCCCAGTGTACTGGTGGTCTACTGAAATCGCTGAAAAGCGGAGGGAGTGTCACAAGCTTCGACGTGAGGCTCAACGGGCGCGGAACCGTGATGAGGCATGCAACCAGGTGGCAGCATATAAGTCGGCCAGGAAATGCCTTCGCAAACTGATCAACAGTAGCAAGGCTCGCTGCTGGCAAGACCTAGTGGACAATGTGAACAAGGATCCGTGGGGCCTTGGCTACAAGCTGGTCATGGGGAAACTTGGTGCCCTAAGGAAGCCTTGTATACATGACGCGGAAAAGATGGACGCGATAGTGCGGGGACCCTTCCCCACCCATCCCGTCCGTGTTGACGCTGTCCATGTTGAAACAGCAGTCGAGTGCCCACTCTTCACACAGCTGGAACTGGAGGAGGCAGTCCTCTCCTTGAAAGCGAGGAAGGCTCCAGGTCCAGATGGTGTTCCAGCTGAGGTGTTGCGGCTCGTCTATCACCATTGTCCTGACTTGCTGCTCAGCACATTCAACGCTTGCCTACGGGATGGGGTTTTCCCGGTACGATGGAAGGTGGCGAGGCTCGTGCTGATCAGCAAGGGGAAGGGAAATCCCGAATCGCCGTCTGCATACCGCCCGTTATGCATGCTAGACACGGCTGGGAAAGTGCTAGAGAAACTCATCAAGGCAAGACTCACCAACGCGATTCGTGCTGCTGGGGACCTATCTCCTCGGCAGTATGGCCTTAGAGTAGGACGTTCTACCATTGATGCGATTGCAGAGGTGGTGAACGCGGTCCAAAAGGCAGAGGCATATAGTCGCACCAAGCGACGGATCGTCCTGTTGGTGACTCTCGACGTCAGGAATGCCTTCAACTCCGCTAGATGGGTGGATATTCTGGACACGCTGGAAAACTCTTTTCAAGTTCCAGAATATCTAATGCGGCTTCTGAGGAACTACCTTAAGGACCGAAGCCTGCTCTACGACACGACACAGGGCGAACGAAGGATGGAAATTATATCGGGTGTTGCCCAGGGATCTATCCTTGGTCCGGACCTGTGGAACGTGTCTTACGACGGGCTACTGAGACTTGAGATGCCAGATGAGTCGCGCTTGGTCGGCTATGCGGATGATGTTGTTTCTCTGGTCGCTGGCCGCACCGTTGAACAAGCGCAACTTAGGCTAGGTATGCTAATGCGCCGAGTGAGAGAGTAGATGACTGCTCGCGGGCTGAGTTTAGCACTGGAGACAACCGAAGTGGTCATCTTGACAAAAAAGAGAATCCCTAGAGTAGGGATGATCAGTATTGGAGACATAAAAATCGAATCAAGGCCAGCGGTGAAGTACCTGGGGCTACTGATCGACTCGAAGATGAGTTTCTCTGAGCAAATCAGGGCAACGGCTGAGAAGGCTGCTTCGGGAATATCGGCTCTGAGTCGACTTATGGCCAACGAGGGGGACCCAGCCCATCAAGAAGACGCCTCTTGATGAGTGCTGTAAAGTCAGTGCTACTGTAGAGAGCATAGGTATGGGGCGACGCTCTCAGCAAGGAGGTATACCGAAAACGTTTGGCACAGGTACAGAGAAGAGGAGCACTGAGAATTACATCTTCGTATCCATCAGTCTCTGACTCGGCGGTGAGAGTGATTGCAGGCGTTATACCTGTCGCCCTCCTTGCTAGAGAGCGCCGCGCTATTTATCTGCGCCGAAACGAGGATGCGAGGGAGATAGTTGTCCGCGAGGAGAGACAGCGCTCGCTCAACGATTGGCAGTAGTCTTGGGTGAATTGCACGAAGGGAAGGTGGACTGCGCGCCTCATCCCGGATGTGAGACCGTGACTAAATCGAAGGTATGGTGAGACTGACTTCCATCTGACCCAGCTTTTGAGCGGGCACGGGTGTTTTCAGTCTTACCTGCACAAGATCGGTAAGTCACGGTTTCCCGATTGTCGGTTTTGCCCAGGAGAGGAGGACAATGCCTGTCACACATTTTTTGCGTGTACAAAATGGGTCAGGCTACGAAGGGAACTCTACAGGGAGACGGGGAGCTCACCCCGGATAATATAGTTGCGGTGATGCTCGAATCGGTTGACAAATGGAACCAGGTGGCAAATTATGCTCGAGCAGTCCTAAAATATAAAAGGGGGGCTCACAGCAGCCGGGGGCGCTGGGGCTGGGGGATCGCTCTTCTGGCATTTCCTCTTCCCCTCTCCCCTCCCGCTAGGAAAGGGACTCCCCAGCTTGAAGGCGCCTCACGGCGTAACAAAACGACACCTGGCCCGAAGTAATGTGTTAAACGGTTCCAGGCTGGGTTCTCAGGTTGACAGGGGAGGTGTTTAGTGGGTAGTCTGATATCTGTCAGGAAGATTAGCGCAACATTCATGAATTACGGCACTTCATGACGAAAATCCGTTGCCTTTGGATGAAAAAATAGATGTGGCCGTGTTTGTTGTACTATGGTATGCGCGAGCGCACCAATCTCTTTCATATCACATCACTTTGGGATTCTTGCAAGTTACATCGACTACGGGCGCGGGCAAGCTCACCAATAGGCAAACGAATGAAACAGCGGCAAACCGTCGCACCAACACACTCTGTGAACTGTTCTCTCGTTCGTTTGCAGACACTTGTCTAGGACTAACCAACATTCATATGACACTTAAACTATTTTTGAAATCGACTACCGCGATAGAGATCAGATTTCTAACTATTCCACACGACGAATGGGTGAATGAGTGTCCATAGGATGATGGCTCACTGATTTCTTGCGCTATTTTTAATTGTGGTCACTTTTCCGTCCGTTCAGATAATATCATGCACCAATTTACGTTGCGTCATTATACTCGCATTATGACTTAGCCAACATATCAAAAAACTGAAAATTACATCGCATCGAAAACGGTCAAGAAGCGTTTGTAATTGGTTGTGTCTTGTAACTGTATGATTCACTGCACTGCAGTTACCGTTACGGAATCTCAATTTTCTTTTAACTCATTCGTAAAAACTTCCCAACAAGTATTAACTACGACGCGATGTTAATTAGTTTACACGGCGCCGTTCCAAATCGCGACCCACAAACTTCTCGAATTACAACCGGGTCTTATCGAACGAAAATTTGCCGATTTATCCGTGGCTATTCACGATCTCCCGTCGACTTCTTCTTTTCTCGTCGCGTCCGCCCTGTCTCACGCTCTCAAGCAGGCTCCCCCTCTATCGTGTGCATCCGCTCATGGGATGCATGGAATATCAAGTTGTGTTGAGTAGCTTGTACACTCATAAGAATTGTTACTAACAGTTCTATGAGTGTAAATGTATTTTTCTTTTTTTGTATGTCTACGAGTAAGATGAGCGGAATGCGAGAATGTGTAATTTCCATACTATCAAGTCATAGTAGGATTTCCTATATGGAAATGGTTTGCTGGTTGTGTAGTGATTTAACAGATCTGGCCTATATTATGCAGGAATTTCCTTTAACCTTTTGCCTGCGCTGAATTCGAATCGAGCATTTTTAGTTATATTGAATATATACAATGTAGAATCTATAAATTTGACATAAAAAAATATAAAATTTAAATTTTACATAAGATTATCAAATAATTAAAAAAAAAAAAAATTATAAATTTAACAAACTGCTTGATTACAATCCCTTTAATTGCATTCTATGGTTTATTGCCTCCGTGATGCTTTTGAATTTCACAATACCAATGGTTGTCAAAGCCGCATATACAAATGTCACGTCAGGATCATCAGGAGTTTTTCAGTATCGATATACTTAACAGAGCACAACAGCTACAAAATTTAACAGAATAACGAGTGATTGAAGAATTCATGGCGATAACATGATGGACAAATCGAATCAAGCAGATTTCGAGAATTATGCGTTTCCGGAGTTGACGGAAATCACAGATTTCCTAATGCTATATCAGGTTAGTGGTATTCGATCCTTGGCGAAACTTTTTCCACATTTACAAGTGATTCGTGGCATGACGTTGTTTGAGGGATTTGCATTGATCACATTTGAAAATGTCAATATTGAGGAAATCGGTTTAACATCACTTGTAACAATCAATCGTGGCGATGTGCGAGTCGAGAAAAATTCAATTTTATGTTTTTTTCACTGTTGATTGGAATCGTATTGCTATGAATGCAACGCCGGAGGCGGCAATATTAAGCACAAAAAGGCTACCAACGAATGCCCATTGTGTGGTTTAGGGGGAATAAAAGGTGATGTTAACAGCGGTGATTTTCCTGTCCTCGGTAACAAACACTTCTGCTGGAATCAAGATCACTGCCAAAAAATATGCCCGTCGGAATGTTAATTGTTGGATGCATGCTTGGAATAATTCTGGATTTGATTCAATCTACTTCACAATACCAATCATACGTGTTCCCACCTCGCTCAATGGTTTCACCACGTCCACTTGGAATGCAGTAGCAATTATGCTGACGATTCGGGGAAGATTTGAATTGTTCACTCCTAGAATAGCGGGATTTGTCTGTATTAGATCACATAAGTAGCCGTAAACATGAGGTGCTTCATCGTCGTCTTCAACAACTGGGAGTCATGAGAGCCATAAATTCAGGATTTCATCCTTGTGGGAATGGGGGAGCTATTGTATTTGAGTATTTTAGTTATAGCTGAGATAGTATTTTCTGTGGGATTGACATTCTCTGGGTCACGACTTTTCGTTGCATTAATCACTTCCACTAAAAGAGAAATTGCTTGCACTCGTGTTACAGACGTTGAGGGACTCGGTTGTGTGTCGTGTGTGTCTCTCGATAATTTCTTGACAAAGTTCAAAAGGAATTAGTTTGGGTGTAGTTACATGAAAGTGCTTTTGGGAGAATATGCCCCTCGGAATGTGGAAGTCGTGCATATAATGGTCAAGGAAAATTTTGCAACGAAACTTGCCTTGGTAGTTGTTCAGATGATGGAAATACATGTTCCGTTTGCCGAAATTTAGTTGCTTATGGTAAAATTGGTGAGAGAATTTTTTTCCCCCTATAAAAAGAATATATCGTGTTCGGATATTGGTGTTAGTGTCCCTTCCAGCTTGATGTCTATATATTTTCCATTAGATTTTTTTAAGTTTGTGTATAACACTGAATCGATGTTGCAATGATGCAAATTTCTTGATTTGGAATCCGGACGTCAAGCACTAACACTTTTTCATGACTCTATCGACTGCGATATAATTTATATGCTGATTTCGATGTTGTTACGACAATTCAGTCCGATAGAATTCAATTTAAATATCCTTTCTTCCCAGGACCATAACAGGAAAGACAACTGCTGACTTAGTTTTGTTTGACACTCATGTAGGTTGCATTTGCATACGTATCCTTCTTTTTCCGCTTAATACTTAATCCCTAACATTACTTAATGCTAATGATTTACATCTTTTACCCTAACCTGACTTTGATCCTTCCCACCAGTACTTCCGCGCGTGGAGTGGTTCCTTGGTAATCTTCCGGATAAAATCTTGGAAAGCAAGGAATCCTTCCCTTCTAGGAATGGTTTCGGGGCTTAATTTATATTTCGTAACAAGCTATGCGAAGGTGGAACCGTGCCTTCATGTTTTTTTTTTTTTTTTTGTGGTAGGGAGGTGAAGGCATTTATGCCCGCCGAGTCTGGCAGTGTGGGACTCCCATGGAGGATACCTTTGGACTACCCACTAAACACCTCCCCTGTCAATCTGAGAACCTAGCCTGGAACCGTTTGACACATTACTTCGGGCAAGGTCTCGTTTTGTTACGCCGTGGGGCGCCTTCAAGCTGGGGAGTCCCTTTCCTAGCGGGAGGGGAGGGGGGAAGAGGAATTGCCAGAAGAGCGATCCTCCAGCGATCCTCCAGCTGCTGTGAGTCCCTTTTATATTTTAGGACTGCCCGAGCATAATGTGCCACCTGGTTCCATTTGTCAACCGATTCGAGCATCACCGCAACTATATTATCCGGGGTGAGCTCTCCCGTCTCCCTGTAGAGTTCCCTTCGCAGCCTGGCCCATTTGGTACACGCAAAAAATGTGTGACAGGCATTGTCCTCCTCTCCTGGGCAAAACCGACAATCGGGAGACCGTGACTTGCCGATCTTGTGCAGGTAAGACTGAAAACACCCGTGCCCGCTCAAGAGCTGGGTCAGATAGAAGTCAGTCTCACCATGCCTTCGATTTAGCCACGGTCTCACATCCGGGATGAGGCGCGCAGTCCACCTTCCCTTCGTGCAATTCCTCCAAGACTGCTGCCAATCGTTGAGCGAGCGTTGTCTCTCCTCGCAGACAACCATCTCCCTCGCATCCTCGTTTCGGCACAGGTAAATAGCGCGGCGCTCTCTAGCAAGGAGGGCGACAGGTATCACGCCTGCAATCACTCTCACCGCCGAGAAGATGCAATTCTCAGTGCTCCTCTTCTCTGTACCTGTGCCAATCGTTTTCGGTATACCTCCTTACTGAGAGCGTCGCCCCATACCTCTGCCCCGTACAGTAGCACTGACCCTACAGCACTCATCAAGAGGCGTCTTCTTGATGGGCTGGGTCCCCCTACGTTGGCCATAAGTCGACTCAGGGCCGATATTCCCGAAGCAGCCTTCATGTTATAGACCATTTCCGAGCATCACACAAATCTTGAGAATCAGGTTCAAGAAGGGTGCTATCAATATAGTGGGTGGCCTTGCCCGACCATTGCTCGGCATTATTGATGACAACAATCAAGTGGCCCGGACCATCAAAACCATGCAAGGAAGACAAGACAAGCTGCACTCACTGCTAACCAACCAAACTTCTATTATCGACTTAACGCTGAACATCCTTGGGAAAACCGAATAAATCTCCCAAAAACGTTTCACAGCAATAGAGCAGGAGTTAACCAGACTGACCAATGCCATCAAGGCTCCTCATCCTGAGGGAAGTCAAATCCCGATGCTCGACTTGATCACCACGCTTTCATTGCAAATGACACTCATCACCGTCAACTTGCTGAGAATTCAATCATCCCTCACCAGCCCAGTCACGGATACTCAACACGGGCAGTTCGATTCCTTGTTACTGTCACAGCAACAATTGGGCACAGAGGTGACAAAGATCAGAGAACATCTACCCGAGAACCAGCGGCTACTTATACACCAGGAAAATGACCTACAACTCTTTCAAATAATGTCAATCAGGGCCAAGGTGACCACTGATTTCATCATCTTTGAACTAAAGATTCCACTGGTAGCAGCAACGACCTTCGAGCTCTATAGACTTCTCGCAATACGTATGGTGAGGTACGACAAATTAGTGGCCATACAACCATCCTCACAGTATTTAATAATCATCCATTATACATCAAGGAATTCAACATGAGTCGATGCGAAGTCGACTTATTGAAGGGAATTACACCCGCGCCCAAATGCACCTCGGTAGAATTACCCACCTCATCTGTCTGGTCTAACATCCCTCAATCGAACGAATGGATCTATGCTTTCGTCAACCAAACTATCGCTCACCTAGTGTGTGGTAGTAACACTTCCACACTGTCGTTGCAGGGCTCCGGTATCCTTCAGCGCTCAAAACCGACACGGCAAGCATCAAGGGGCACTACATGTACGAGGGCCAAGCCATCACCGTGCACGATGTCCTTCAGCATATTTCTACTGGCGGCGGGCCAAACCTTGAGGACTCTTTCAACAACTCCACTCATTTCACTGAGTCTGCATCTGAAATCGAGGAACTGCGACGACAACTACAAGCGCAAGATGTTTCATGGACCGATCAAGTGATCGACCACGACATGCACCGATCAAGTGATCGACCACGACATGCACCAGTACACCATCGGCTACCTGGGCATTCTCGGATTAGTCATACTGTTGATCTACCTCCGCTGGCGTTCCTGCAAACAACAGTCCAACCTGCATGTCCAACCACCCGTGCCGTTACCTAGACGCTAGAGCCTACCGCACACCTTGGAGGAGGTTGAACGGACCGTTGAACGGGGGGGGGGGGGGGGTGTGGATGTTGAGTTCCTGACACCCTTGAGCGCCCATCACAGCTTGATCCGGCAACATCAACTTACATAGTTATTTAAGGTTAATTAGCACTGTAATAATTAGCCTTTTTGTAATTAATTCGATTTATTTGATTGATTGATCAATTGATCGATCATTTCAATTCAATTCACCGATCAATTCATCAATTTTACCATTCCCTTTCAGAACAATTGTATTTATCTTTCGCCGGCATTTCACCCAACATCAATAATTTAATTCAATTTCAGTCAAACTTCACGAATACTAAACTTTGCCACACACTGCAATTCCATTTGCTATTTTTCATTCCCAGCCAAATTGCTGACCATGCAGATTCATCTCGTGCATTTGTCCATGAAGTGGATCCGTAATCGAGGAGATTGGATTACATTTCACGGACAAAAGCAGACGTACCAGCGAAAAGACGCGCGTTTGTCTGGTCAGCGAATTGCTTTGTAATGGAACGTGGGTGAAATGCTCGGGTAGTTCAGTCAGTTGAGGAAGGCGAGTCGGTCTACAACTCTACAGAAAGGTGTCGATTAATATAAAGTGACTTGGTGCATAATTAAGAATTACGGTTAAATTAAAAAATATTGAGAATATAATGTGATTTTAAGTTGGGTTCGGAGAGAAAATTTGAGAAAGTACAGTATCGGGACAGATTCAGAAGCCTTATTTGAAATTATTTAAAGTAAAATTTAGTGCCCAATTAAACGTAACTAGCTCGTTAAACAGGATATTCGAAATCAATAGTAGTAGAGAAGAAACGCAAAATTATAAAATCTAAGGTTCAATCAGAGTGTTGTGCATTTCTATCTGGATAATACCAGATCCTTTTCAAGTTCCAGAATATCTAATGCGGCTTTTGAGGGACTACCTAAAGGACCGAAGCCTGCTGTACGATACGACACAGGGCCAATGCTCGGGCAATCCTAAAAGATAAAAGGGACTCACAGCAGCCGGGGGTGTTGGGGCTGGGGATCGCTTTTCTGGCACTTCCTCTTCCCCTCTCCCCTCCCGCTAGAAGAGTAGTCCCCCAGCTTGAAGGCGCCTCACGCCTTAACAAAACGAGACCTGGCCCGAAGTAATGTGTCAAACGGTTCCAGCTGGGTTCTCAGATTGACAGGGGAGGTGTTTAGTGGGTAGTCCAGTCGCCTTCTTGCGAGCATGGGAGTCCCACACTCTGTGCATAAATGGCATTCACCTCCCTACCACAAAAAAACCAGTTCCTAATTAAAACAATTTGTACAAGGTCGAGACAAAAGAGCCCCGGCGCAAACAACACGCGTGGCGTGAATTTACACCTGTAGAAATCGATGCCATATTGAAATAAAGGCGGCGAAATAGACGTCACTTGGCTCAGGAGACGGTAGACGACTACTACGAAGCTCTATGTTGCTTGTTGGAACGATTAATCAGCCCCATACCAGAGACATAGTTCTTAAGTCTTTTTTGGGAAGGAATCAGGCCGGAGTTACGGGCAAGATTGGTCTTTGCTCCTCGCTACAACGTACATGCACTTCGCGCTTCAGCAAAGGAGCTAGAAGCCGTGCAATACTCCCAGCGATCAACTGCTGCCAATCGTTGAGTGAGTGTCTCTCTTCGCGGACAATCATCTCCCTCGCATCCTCGTTTCGATGCAGATAAAAAGAACGGCGCTCTCTAGCAAGGAGGGCGACAGGCATCACGCCTGCAATGACTTACACCGCCGAATCAGAGACTGTCGGATACGAAGATGCAATCCTCAGCGCTCCTCTTCTCTGTACCTGTGCCAGGCGTTTTCGGTAAACCTCCTTACTGAGAGCGTTGCCCCATACCTCTGCTCCGTACAGTAGCACTGACCCTACAGCACTCATCAAGAGGCGTCTTCTTGATGGGCTGGGCCCCCCCCGTTGGCCAAAGTCGACTCAGGGCCGATACTCCCGAAGAAGCTTTCTTAGCCGTTGCCCTGATTTGCTCAGAGAAACTCATCTTCGAGTCGATCAGTAGCCCCAGGTACTTTACCGATGGCTTCGATTCGTAAGTCTCCAATACTGATCATCCTTACTCTAGGGATTTTCTTTTTTGTAAAGATGACCACTTCGGTTTTCTCCAGTGCTAAACTGAGCCCGCGAGCAGTCATCTACTCTCTCACTCGGCGCATTAGCATACCTAGCCTAAGTTGTGCTTGTTCAACGGTGCGTCCGGCGACCAGAGCCGCAACATCATCCGCATAGCCGATCAAGCGCGACTCATCTGGCATCTCCAGTCTTAGTAGCCCGTCGGAAGACACGTTCCACAGGTCTGCACCAAGGATCGATCCCTGGGCAACACCCGATGTAACCGCCATCTTTCGGCTTCGGTCCTTAAGGTAGTCCCTCAAAAGCCGCATTAGATATTCTGGAACTTGAAAAGAGTTTTCCAGCGTATCCAGAATATCCACCTATCTAGCGGAGTTGAAGGCGTTCCTGACGTCGAGTGTCACCAACAGGACGATCTATCGCTTGGTGCGACTATGTGCCTCTGCCTTTTGGACCGCGCTCACCACCTCTGCAATCGCATCGATAATAGAACGTCCTGCTCTTAAGCCGTACTGCCGAGGAGATAGGTCCCCAGCAGCACGAATCGCGTTGGTGAGTCTTCCCTTGATGAGTTTCTCTAGCACTTTCCCAGCCGTGTCTAGCATGCATAACGGGTGGTATGTAGACGGCCATTCGGGATTCCCCTTTCCCTTGCTGATCAGCACGAGTCTCGCCACCTTCCATCGTACCGGGAAAACCTCGTGCCGTAGGCAAGCGTTGAATGTACTGAGCAGCAAGTCAGGAAAATGGTGATAGACGAGCCGCAACATCTCAGCTGGAACACCATCCGGACCTGGAGCCTTCCTCGCTTTGATTGAAAGGATTGCCTCCTCCAATTCCGGCTGTGTAAAGAGTGGTCACTCGACTGCTGTTTCACCATGGACAGCGTCAACACGGAGGGGATGGGTGGGGAAGAGTGCCCACACTATCTCATCCATCTTTTCCGCATCATGTATGCAAGGCTTCCGTAGGGCACCCAGCTTCCGCATAACTAGCTTGTAGCCAAGGCCCCACGGATCCTTGTTCACATTGTCCACTAGGACTTGCCAGCAGCGAGCCTTGCTATTGTTGATCAATTTGCGAAGGCATTTCCTGGCCGAATTATATGCTGCCACCCGGTTGCATGCCTCGTTACGGTTCTGCGCCCATTGAGCCTCACGTCGAAGCTTGTGACACTCAATTCGCTTTTCAGCGATTTCAGTAGACCACCAGTAAACTGGGGGCTTGCCGTGCCGGGGTCTTCGACGGGGGATAGAAGCGCAGCAAGCAGTCGTGATGATGCTCATAGTAGAGTTCACCACGAATTGAGGTGCCAGTTCTTCCGTCCCCTCCGAAGCTCCCTGCAGTGGCTCACCTGCTGTGAGCACCTCAACAAACCTCTCCGTCCATCCTTCCGACGTTCCATCCAGTTGTAGAAAGCCAAGAGCACGGATGTCGGGAGGCAACATCACTGATCTCAAGCAGAATGCACTGATGATCACTGGCTGAGTAGTCCTCTAATACTTTCCATTTGTAATACTCATTTTCGGATTAATAGCGCCCTAAAATAAAAGAAAAACTCAGAATTATTCCTTAAAGCACTATTTGTTTTTTATTTTTCCCAAATATCGATATTTCGGAGATAAATGATCTCCTTCCTCAGTTGCGATATTCCACTGAGGAAGGAGATCATTTATCTCCGAAATATCGATATTTGGGAAAAATAAAAAACATTAAAAAACAAATAGTGCTTTAAGGAATAATTCTGAGTTTTTCTTTTATTTTTCCATTTGTGTTTCCTCCGTACTAAGGACTCCGAGGCGAATGTCGCGTCCGGTATGGTTCCCTCACAGCCAATACGACGGAAAGTCGGCGTATTTCCGGTGTTTAGTACCACGTCATTTCCAGGATTCGTTTTCCCCGCGGATCTGTTTGATCCTGTTCCTTTCAGTATATGCTCGTTTTTTTTCCGAAGGATGCGAAGGTAAAAGGTGAGTATGCCGGCGAGGGGGTAGTGTTTAGATAATCCGAGAATAGTCGGTTTCGTGTTGCGGTCGGGAGGCGTTGCCATTGTTTGGTTTTTGCATTTTTTTGTTAGAGTAGATTGATTCGGTTTGAGTATATATTTTGGGCACGTGGGAGCGCGTATTTGAGTGGTTCTTTTCCTTGAATCGAAAGGAAAAGGAAACTAAAGTAAAGTAGATGGAAGTGGAGTCGGTGGAAGTTGCTCGACGCGTTTTGAATCTGGCATTTGAATCGGTGGCTGATTATTGTATTTGGGACGTAGTCTGCTCGCGAAAGACCTGCGACTGAAATCTCTCTCCGTACTAGCTAGCCAGCCAGCTGCCACCTCGAAGAAGACTAAGAGAGTCCGGACTTATTGACCTGATGGATACGGTCCCTTGGCACGTTCCCGGACTTCACGTCTAAAACGGATGAGAGGTCGGTTTAGATTTCCCTCGGGAAACCTCGAAACGAGACGAACGAGGATCTAGAATCATTACAAATGGCGCCCAACGTGGAGCCTGAACGTCCTTAAGAGGAGATATTTGCATCTTCCGACGTTTTGGTCCTTTACGGAGCATGTGAGGTACCTCGGTACTAGATTCCCATGGACAAGAGTAGTGGAGTTGTGTGAGATACACCTTCAGTCACTTCACGTGAGTTGCAGCTTCCATTCTCCTTTGTTTTATGTTTTTAGTCTTCCCGATGTGTTGTCCGAGGTTAAGAACCTGTAAGGACTTTCTATTTTCCTGATGAGAACTGTCGGCCAGATGGGTTTTACCTATCTGCCTGAACTCTCGAGAAAATAGAAGGCTACCTTGCTTTTATGTTGCAGAAGGACCCTACACATCTTTTTATGCTTGATAGATGAGTGGTCTCGGTTCGACTTTCGGTGGCGTATGCTGGAATTGCAAAGCCCAAAATGCTTCCACGTGTCGGGGATTTGACCGCGTACAAAATTGTTACGGTGACGCTATAACTCATCTCGTCGAATCAATTAACGTAGCTTAGAGACGGTTTTGTAATGTACTTTGGATGAGATAAATTTTAAAATCTACCAAGAGCACCCTCTTCTCGGCAGACCATCATTGGTTTTCGCTTCCTGATGAGAAGGTCGACGCTGCTGGAAAGGAAAGAGTCTTCTACATTTTTTTGATAGGGTTATTTATAGCTCGCCACTACCGGCTACGTATCGCATTGTAGTTAAGTTTTTTTTATATAGTTAGTAGGATTTTTTTTAACATAAAGTTCCTTCTTTGTACAAACCTAGACGTGATCACCAAGCGAACACCAGAGAAACGCTGGACCCACTCCAAAAATATACAGCCGACCAACTGTGGCATATATTTTGAGGACGCTCTAGGGGGCTCTAATGGCGTGAGATTGGAGTGCGGACACCTTTTCCACCTCATATGTGTCCAGGAGCTCTTGCAAATCTCTAATATCTGTCCTCTGTGCAGACGTCTAATTGATGCCCCAGATTCAGGAACGCACGCAGATATCCCAACAACACCATAAACTGCAACTGCCAATGACGCGTTCCTGTTTTTACTACAAGGGCTGACCGACAGGATGGGACTAATGGGGAGAGAGAGTGTGTTCCAAGACCTGAAGTACAGCTAGCTCACCAGTCGCACAAGAACTCCACCGAGCTGGGAACCGAATCCAAATGCAGCAATCCCCACATCTAGACCAGTGGATGACTGAAACCTCCCTCGAATGAGCTCGGGTATGAACCCCAGAGACACAGTATAGACCGCAGTTCAGTACCGTACCCCCACAGTTACCGACAACGCAAGACTCTGTTCAGCGGGCTGAACAATAAAGCTAATCGCTCAGCGACCTGCGTGACGCAAGCACGAGATCCGACACCACGCATAATGGTGAGTTGGCGCCGCAGCTTCACCGGCTTTAATTCCGCCACACCGGTGAACAAGTTCTTGTTCAGAGTACAGTCTTCAGTACCCTGGGAGGAGTTTTCTCGGCCTTTCTTCGATACGCACACCTCTTATTCAGCGGGGATGCCGCCGGATGGTACTGGAATTATAAGGAATCCGTAGTACGTCCCGATTGGAATTCATTCTGTGCGGCTCACTGAACGGGAGTTGCGTGAACAAATAGGAAAGCGAAACAAAGGCTTTCATGAAACATTCGACCAATTTTATAAAAGTTTACTACGCCTAACGACTCGGCTACGAACACCTATTGCCGAGGAAGAACTGGGGGAAACCATCAGGAAGCACTTGCAGTGGGAGCTTCGAAACAGCCTTCTTCATGTGCCAATACACACCGTGCAAGCATTACGTCTCCATGCCCACAGGCAAGAACCACTATATGAATGGTGTGGAACCTACCGTCCATAACCTCGCATGACGGGACCTAGTCACACTGCAGAATTGGTAGCAGCTGGTCATGTAGACACTGAGCCGACCCATGCCTCAACGAGTGGAGCCTATCTGGATCACGAGTCCGAACGAGAAACTCACCCACCTTTCGTAGAGGTAGTTGCAAGCCCCACGGTCTGTTGGAACTGCCGACAACCGGGTCACTGGTTTTCCGTATGTTCAGCCAAGCCGTCGGTCTTCTTCTGTTATCGCTGCGGGAAGGCGAACACTTACGCTCCGGATTGTGTAGACTGTAAGCTGCGAAAAAACTTGCCACCGAGTGCCGCGAACGCCCGTCCGCACTCGTAGAGACTGACAGGAAAGAAACTGAACCCATTGCGACTTACAACTAAACCACGAATACGACCCCAACCTTACTGATTCGCACCGCCAAACACAGTTCTTCCGAAGTTCTGTTGTTGTGAACTTTCAAACGTGCCGTCTCATGTCGTCGCCAGCCAAAGGCACCAATATCAAAAAGTATGAGCAGCGAAGAACAAGAAGAAGCAAAAGACAGCAGCTCGTGAGAGAGCCACTCGAAAGCTCCAAAGGAGAAAGCTGCAATTAAGTCAAAAGCTCTCCTCGCTCTGCCGCAAGTCTGTTTCCCCTAGGAAAATATCGTTTGTTGGCTCTCTTAATTTACATAAAAACGAAACGAGACAGCTTCCGTGGAATGAGAGCCCACGTGTTTGCATGTTCGGCAAATATTTGGATGAAAGCTCGTTCTGCGACCGAATATAAACATTTGGTAGGGTACTGGCAGTTCAGTTTGTGTTGCGAGTCTACTAGGGAGCATGCTGTTACCAAACCATTAATTTCACCGTGCGGGTAGTTACGTGTCATCCGCGATTTAAGTTTTAGGCGGAGGTGTTGTTTGGTGATCAACTAAATGGTGAGGCGTGAGGTGTTGGCGTGAGCCTTTTGGTGTTCCACGCCGTGTGGCTACCTCAATCGTCAAGCTCGTCTTCTTGGTTCCCTCTACAGCTAACGCTCACATAGGGAGCGCGACCGCTCACATGGGATGCGCGACAAGTCCCGCCGATATCAGGGAACTCCAAATTAGAGTGGAAGTCAAAGGTTCCTCAGTCAATATTCATCGTTACGGGCAATACGAACATCGAACGACAGTAAAATGAACTAATAAAAATGTCGTTAATCGACTTGTTTGTAGGGTGAATGTAAATTTAATTAAACGTGTAAGACAATAAAAAGGTAAATAAAATTAATCCTTTAAAATAAACCCTTCATTTTGTTAATCTAGTTTGAAAACGACAATAGAAGCAAGTAAGTGTCATTAGTAGGAGATCTCTCCCCGAAAGCCTTGATGGTGTATATAGGATACCCATTATATCAAGCTCCCATTTCACACAAGTATACATAGGGTATACTAGTTGTGTAACAAGAATGGCGCAGCCGATAGGATATCGGATATCAGTGAAGGTACCAGCCGATATCCGGAGCGACTCAACATACTCATATGACACCATTGCTATTCATACTGTCCATCAAACTAGATCAGCCTTCCCAAAAAAAAAACAAATAATAATTTTAATCATTTAAATAACAAAAATATAATATCTATTTCCAAATATAATATTGATGCTGCTCATACAGTCCATAAAACTAGATCAATCTTCTTAAAAAAATCAAATAATCATATTAATAATTTAAATAACAAAAATATAATATCAATATCCAAATATAATATTCATGCTACTTATACTAACCATCCTAGGTCAGTCTTCTTAAAAAGAATAAATTAAATAATATTAATCGTTCAAATAACAAAAATATAATATCAATATTGAAATATAAAATTGAGACTACTCATATTGTCCATCAAACTAAATCAATCTTCTTTAAAAAAAAAAAACAAATAATTATATTGATATAACTAAAATATAATATCAATATTCAAATATAATATGAATCCTACTCATACTGTCCATCAAATAAGATCAATCTTAAAACCAAATAGTTATATTGGACTCTTAATTAACCGAAATATAATATTAACATCCAGTAATATAAGCACAGAAAATTTCAATCCATATTCTTCATGCATTTACTCCTTCATTCAAAAATTTAAAATTTCCCAACGTACAATTAACAAAACGTATAAAGTTTCAGTTGACGAACATGTTAAACATTAAACATTATAAGTAAACATTAAACATAAATAAGCAAAATGAAAACTTAAAAGCGAAGAAGTAAACGCGTGCCAATTTTTATGGTAATATAATACCATTTATCACTCGAACAACTTAAACAATAATAATAACAATAACGCGTACCCACATGAATAAACAGATCTTATTTTTCGATTTGAATGAGCATTTGAATAATTTTCTGAAAAAATTTAATTAAATTAAGCAATCAGTAAAATTTTCAGTCGCTATCTACTTATATTTCACATATTGACCATATCTTCGCTTAAACAAATGAGATAAATACAGTATCTCACAGATAATGCATAAGGTTTGAATGCAATTAAAAGAGGAAACATAAGCATACATCTAACTATATAATTTAATGAATAGACATTGTAATGATTCATGATTATACAATCTTACCTAGAGCAATAATTAATTCCTATACTTACCTAGAAAAATAAATTATTATACTTACCATTAATTCCTATACTTACGTAGAACAATAATTAATTCCTATACTTACCTAGAAAAATAATTCATGTAATGATTCATGATTATTATTACACTTACCATTAATTCCTATACTGACCTAGAACAATAATTCATTGCGTTCTTCATTTAAAAACAACAACATAAATTACTCAGAACGAATGCATGTGTAAGACGACACCGTTCAATGTTTTGCTTTCGCTTTTACTTTCCTCCGCATTCATGTAAGTAGATCAAAACAAATCACATATGTTTGCACAAGGTCGATCGCATGAACTTGATTTATGACCTAGACAGCATGCGATGAATGCATTCACTTGTACGATCCATTGAATACATCAATGTGTCGTATAACATGCATGTGAAGTAAATTATGGGTCACGAGACCACACATTTTGTATATTATAGATTTTAGGTTTAAGAACTAGTATATAAAGAATGGAAATTGTTAATTCCGGATCAGAAAGTACTGACCCGTGTTAAAATAAAAAATCGGCCAACATTTGGCTGGTATTATTTAATACGAGAATTTTACTTTTTGGTCGATACACTTTGGCTGGACATTCGGCCAATTTTAGGTTTCATTTGCGGCATAGAAGCTACGCTTCGGTGCTAGTCCAATTTGGCCAGATTTATTCGGGCTAGACGACACTAAGGTAAATTCTCTAATTTGATTTTTTGCATATAATTCTATAACTCAATAAAACTCAATATGGCGATCCTGCAAACTAAAGGACAATTATGGAGGCTTTATTCGACTCAGGCGAGATGGAGATGCTAAATAGGAGATTTGAGGAGTTATTGACCCGAGCAGAGGAAGAACTGCAAGGAAATCGAGAAGAAGAATATCAGCCACAGGCGAATGTGATTGTTGAAGCACCTGCGTACACTCCAGCACCAATTTACGAGATAGGTCCGAAGAAGTTGACTGTGGAGGAGTACTTAAGAAGACAGAAGCGACCAGCAACTGCGGTTGAAATTGAACGTAAGCGGAACAAAAAGAAGCATCGAGCAGGTCGGAAAGTTAGATTGAGGGGCGAAAGAAAGGAGTTGCACCGTCTGATAGCGATTTCTGAAGGTGAAGTACAAAGGAGCCTGTTTAAAAAATTAAATTCATTAGGTGGTAAAAGAAAACATTAAAATGGGGAATAAATGTACAACTATGAATGCGAACGAATCGTTCATAGTAGAATATAAGCAAAGTATTGTCACTTCATTAATTTTTTTTGTGGTTTTAACAATATTATATGTATATCATATTAAGAATAGGAATTATGTTAAAAGTAGATTAAACAGAAACATAAATGTTTAAATTCAAATCTTTCTTTTCAATACTTTTATACTAAATGCAAAGGTTACAAGAAATTATAAGGGAATTGGAACAACTTTTGGCTAATATTCGGAAAAGTAAAAATCGTCCCTATACAGAAGAGACTATAAATTCGAAATTGATATACATCGAAGGTTTAAGAAAAGAGGCGAGGCTGTTGTTTAGTAGTGAGAAGGAAGAAAAAACTTTGGATTTAAAAGGAAATTTTTTGAGTTTAGTATCTTTATTATCAGAGAGTCTTGATTGTATGAAAAAACAAAATTTAACGAAAATGGCAGAATTTAATTTAGAAGTTTGTTTAAAGACAATTCCTGTTTTTGAAGGAAATTTTAAGTCTCTACAGCAATTCCTGAAACTAGTAGAAATATTTTATAAAACATTATCTACAGAAGGGAAAGAAGCTTTAATTGATTTTGTGTACAATATTAAATTGTCCATTGGTGTCCAGACCGCTATAGGTAATTCAGGAATTCCCAAGACGTTTGAGGAATTATCAGCAAAGCTACATGCAAAATATAAAAGCCCTAATACTATCCCTCATATACATACCACATTAAGTGGATTTACACAGCGTAAACTTAGTGTTTCCGCTTATAAAGACAAAATAGCAGATTTAGTAGATGAATTGAATAGCCTGCAAATATCTAGCCTTGGTGTAAGTGCCACTCAGGATCAGAAAAACACGATTATGAGGATGAACGACTCATATGCCCTAACTGTGTTTAAGAATGCACTTAATGACCAATTGAGAAGCACTATCTTTGCGGCTAGACCAGTGAGTTTTTCTGATGCTACAGACTTAGCCCTTGAGGTAGAGAAAACTGAGTCGGGTTAAGTAAATAGTGTATTTATTATAAGAAAAATAGGAATTATCGTAACCAGGGTGATAGAAAAGGTAGCAGAAATATAGAAATAATGATAATAGAAAAAGTGATAGGAATGGTAATAGAAATAATTATAAGAGACTTAATTATAATAATAATGACGGGAATAGCAATGTTAACAACAATGATAGCAACAATGGTAGTTATAGTAGGAACAACTGCAGAAGAAGAGATGACAATAGAAATAGTTCTGGTCAGAACAAAACGTACGACAGGAGTAATAATACCAATAACAGAGGTAAAAGACGCAATGGTAACAGGGATAGGAATAATATCAACGTCGTACAGGAACAGGAAAACTCGTTGGACTCCGGAATGGAGTGAAGATTCCTTCCGGACAAAGAGTCTATAAAATTTCGGATAATTGTGCAAACTACATTAGTGTATTTTGCAAGAATGCATCTCAAGAAATGACATTTTTGATAGACACAGGAGCAGATGTTTCCTTGTGTAAATGTGAGAAGATTAACAGTGATGAATTATTTTGGTCGGATGATAAGTGTAAATTAACGGGGATTACGAACGAAACAATCACATCTTATGGATCAATAGATCTTGAGATGAATTTGAATGATGATGACATTATTCATGGAAAATTTTACATTGTGGGTAAGAAATTTCCTATCAATACAGATGGGATAATAGGTAGAGATTTATTGGAAAAGTTCTTGTGCAAGATAGATTATGAGACCTACACAATACCTTTTCTAGTAAATGAGAAAGAAGTAATGCTACCTATGCAATACAAGCAGAATAAAATTGGGCAGATTAAAATACCTGCCAGAACCGAAGGTATTTTCCCGTTTAACTTGGAAATTAATGAAGACATGATAATCCTGAATAAGGAAATAATGGAGGGTATATTTGTAGGGAATATCATTATACCATCCAGAGGGATCAAGCACATAAAAATTTTGAATTCGATGGATTCCGAAGTCACAATCGATGGTATTGAAAATATTATCGATACTGTGCCTTTACGTAGTTATGAGGTCAAGGCATTCGCAGGATGCAAAAGTGCTAACACTACACGTCTTGGTACACTTCATAATTCCATCGACATATCTTCATATGATCCTAAAGCTAGAGATAGTTGTTCTGATGATGAACTTCGATGAAGCGAATTGTAAATTTAAACAACGATTACTGCTGTCTTGCAATGAATGGTTTATTGGTACTTCTTTGTGGCTTTTATAAATATATTTTTTTCCTACAATACACTATTCCAAATATTGTGCTTCTCATGCAATTACGTTTTTAATTGGAATTTGTAACCAGGGCAATAAACTTTACAGCACAATTTGAATGTGTCGATACAACAATATTGATTTGAAATAAATAAATGCAATTGATGTGAATTCTGGTAATTGAACTTTGAGTGCACTTGAATGAACTTGCAAGTGTGCTATGTATGCAGCTTGAAGCTGGTTCGTTTGGTTTGTGAATTTTGTGAGATTATGAAAATCTTTTTATGTGTGCGAACATTGCCGCCCACCAAGAGCCGGTCCGGCTCTTAAAGTTGATGCTCTTCATACCATGTAGTTGCTGGTTTCCTGTGGTCTTGGTTGCAGGTTTTCCGGTAACGAATTAGCATGACTACTACGGTAACCACAAAACAGGATGTTAGTGTTGATGCCGCTGCCGTAATACCATGGTCGTGGATTTTCTTCCAGACGGTTTCCTTTACTTCAGCTATCAAGTTTTCTTGCTCAGTTGCGACTGATTTTAAAGATTCAGATGACTGTATGATAGTTGATTTTGCAATATGTTTTGTCGCCGTACCTGGATACGTTAAGTTGAAAACTGGAACCGTTGAAGTAATGTAAGATGAAAATTGGTGACTCTGGACCGTTCTTTTTGGTGAAAGGATAAACTCCTTGGTGTGAACGGTGCAGTCTTCTGATAACTGCAGCGAACCCGTTCCATTTAGTATAATATTTGTTCTTGTGTCGTGACAGGTCGTCTGTGCATGAGTTGGCTCTGGCGTTACAAATAACCAGATGTTATTTGTCAGCAGTTGTTTCACAACGAGGCTTTCAATGGCAAATGAATGTATTGAACAGTTTTCCATTGTATAAGCTTTGTATATCTCTTTGACAATACACTTCGATCTAGTTCGTAAATCAATTAATATGGATGACGATAGCAAGTATTTGTTGTGACCAATTTCTTGAGCATTGAAGAACTCTTCCTCTGATATTTCGAAATACATCTGATCCTTATAGTTGATTCCAAGGAGATTGTTGTTGATGTTGAATTCGAAGAATGTTTTCCCCTCATGCAGCTGAGGGACAGCAGTTGCCTTGACTAGGTCGTATGGCCGCTTATCGATAATAGGAAGATGACCTTGGATCTCAATTGATGCGTTGGTGTGGAAAAATGATATCTTTGTCGTGGTTATATGTAGAAGATCCAAATGTGGAGATAGCAATGCTTGAGCTGTATGTATGTCTGCTTCTAGTTCTGCCATCTGTATGCATTCCCAGATTCCTGTTCTCGTATAAAGGGCTGTTAAAATACGATTGTATTTATCCTGTATCTCCTGAATAAAATTCACCGCTTGTTGGTATGTTCCCAAAAACTGAATATTCAAAGCATTGTGATCGTTGTCAATCTGGAACTGGTTAATCCCACTCAATCCTGCCTCCAGCTGTTCCGAAAAATGACTGAGTTGTGTGCTCATCCTGCTTGATGTTTTGTTTAATATTTTCGTTACTTGAAGGATAATTGCACCTTGGTGAGAAAACAATCGTTGTAGCTTTTCTTGGTTTTCTGCTAAGGTGCTAACATCGGCTATTACTTGATCATTTACGCCAAACATTGCCGTAAGCATTTGACCTAGTTTACCCCGCTTGGCGCGACTAGTGATGAACTGTAATCTTTCAATTTTCTGGAGGGTGTCGTCTGTAAGCTTACCGAGATGATTGAGAAGACTTCTGCATCGTATTTTGTCTGTTACTTTGCCTCCCAACCTGCATAGACTCGTCATACTGTCGTTCACATTTTCTATGTTCTTTTGATCTTGTATGAGGTCAGACATTGGGATCCTGATGTTTAGTTGCAACGATCCCCGTAATAAATTACCGATACCAACGTGCTCGATAAACAGACCTCCGTTTAAGTGTGAAATGTTCACAGTTGCTTGTGTTGGCGTTGAGAAGACACATAAGATCAACAAAGTCGTAAGTAAGTTCGAAATGACTCCTTTGGTAGTCATCGACTGCCGTTTTTCCCCTTTAGTCTGCTTTGATACCATGGCTTCTGGATCATTTGGAACCGGCTTTCGCTTTCTCGTACTTGACAGTGTACTAGATGATGGCTGAGGTATCGGCGATTTTGATTGAGTTTCAACTATCGGTGATTCATTTGATTGGCTTCGGAATGGTAATGGGCAAATCTTTGTAATAGGCCGTTTTGTCACATTTCCATGTAGTTTGATCGTGCCAACCCGAACAAGACCATCTTTGCCAGGATGAATTGCCAATATCCTTGCTAATGGCCATTGTAACGATGGAAAATGATCCTTTTTGACTAGAACTAGATCTCCTGTTTTTACATTTTCCTGTGGTTTAAGCCATTTTGGTCTTTGTTGAAAACGTTGTAGATATTCTTTTGTCCATCGGTGCCAAAAAGAATGCTTCATTGCCTGCACCAATCTCCAACGCTTCAGTAATGTCAAATTCGTCTCCTCTGGATCACTTTTGAGCTCGAACAAATTTCCTCCAGTCAGAAAATGTCTTGGTGTCAGAGCGGCGTCATCTGAAGGATCGTCGCTTATCGCGGTCAATGGTCTAGAATTCATGCACGCTTCGATCTGTGCAAGAAATGTGTAAAACTCTTCGATGTTTAGTAACTGTTTTCCTATTGTTTTGTAAAGATGCCGCTTCATCGATTTCACACCAGCTTCCCAGAGTCCACCAAAATGTGGACTTCCAGGAGGTATGAAATTCCATTCTAGACCATCTTGAACCAGTATTTCATTACTCTTGTGCAATATTTTATTATATTCATCATGAAGTTTTCAGTTGGCGCCTAGAAAATTCGATCCGCAATCGCTGTAAATGGCTCTACACCTTCCCTGTCGTGCTATGAATCGTCGAATAGCAGCAACACACGTGTCCGTAGACAAATCTGACGCTACTTCTAGATGGAAAGCTTTCGTTGCCATGCATACAAAGATGACCACGTATGCTTTTGTTGTTTTTGAACCACGTCCTCCATTCCATTTGAGTGTTATAGGTCCCGCGTAATCTATCCCCGTATGCTCAAAGGGATTTGACGGACGTACCATTATCGATGGTAGGGATCCCATTAATTGTGCATTTGGCCTTGCTGTCAGCTTGAAGCATATGAGGCAGCTACGAATCTCCCTTCTTGCTAGTGAAGACGCAGATATTATCCAGTATTCAAGTCGTAATATTGCAAGTGTCAACTGGATACCGCCATGCATTGTTTTTAGATGAGCCCTTTTGGTTAGCAGTTGTGCTAGTCTGCCTTTCGGTATGATAGCTGGATACTTAGTTTTTTCTCCTACCAATGCAAATTGTAGCCTTCCGCCCACCCTGAGGATACCCTCAGAATCTAACCAGGGAGTAAGCAATCGGAGACTACTGGTATTCGATAATGGTTTTGAATTCTGTAGATGCCGAATTTCATCCATATAAACATGTTGTTGGGCTAGCTTTATGCATCCGTCATGTGACAGTTTAAGTTCCTTGGCTGTTAATCCTCCAATGCGCTTGTCTTTAGGATTCCGACAATTATGAATGAACCGGAAACAGTAGGCCAGTACTCTGTTCAGTTTGCTGAAATTAGAGTATCTTTTAAAAATTTCCGGCTCATCCTTTGTCAATATTGAAAGGAGTGCGACAGCACTCTCGTTAACTTCTTCTTCCTCGCAGGTTGAAATTGTTGGTTGAGATAACTTTATGTCTGTATCCCTTAGCCATGAAGGTCCATTCCACCATAAAGAAGATACTCTTAGCTCTGCTGGATATAAACCTCGTGTTGCTAAGTCAGCAGGGTTGTCGTGAGTTGCAACAGGATTCCAATCGGCTGGTGATGATTCCTGTTGTATTTCGCTTACTCTATTAGCAACATACACTGTCCAGCTTGTTGCTGGTTTCTGTATCCAGGCCAACACAATGGTGGAATCAGTCCAGTAGTTGATACGTGCATGCCCCCAACGATGCGCTTCTTTAACTTGTTTCATAATTTTCGTCAATAGTACAGCTCCACAAAGTTCCAGTCGGGGTATGGACTGCGTTTTTATAGGTGCCACCTTGGATTTAGCAGCTAGATGTCTCGTTGTGATTGATGAACCATTAACAATTCTCACGTAAACTGCAGCAACGTATGCTCTGGATGAGGCGTCGCAAAATCCGTGAAGTTAAACCAGGGTGCATGGAAGGTATCCTATCCAGCGCGGGATTTTGATTTGGCTTACTTGATGGAATTGTTTCCGTACAGTAATCCAGTCTTTGATTACTTCCTTATCGAGTGGCTCATTTCAATCACATTTTGTTAGTCAAATCCTCTGCATCGCTATTTTTCCAATTATGATTGTGGGTTGCAACCATCCTATCGGGTCGAATAATTTCGATACGTCTGAGAGCACATCTCGTTTGGTTTTAGGGTCAATCGCATTGATGCTGACACTAAATGAGAAGATATCCGTTGCGGGATGCCACCAAAGGCCGAGAGTGTTGACGTTTTCCGATAGCTCGATATGAAGCGGAACTTGCGTAATTCGATCTGCCAAGGGAACGTTTTCCAATAATTCAGAATGATTTGCACTCCACTGTCTTAGATGAAAACCACCACAGTGCAACAAGTCCTGGAGCTCCTTTTGAACATGTCGCAAGTCTGCCAAGTTGTTTGCACCAGTTAAGCAATTGTCGACATAAAAGTCTTATTTCAAAACTTTTGATGCGTTAGGATAGCTCATGTGTTCATCTTCTGCTAACCTGTGAAGGGTCTTAATGGCCAAGAATGGCGCATTTATCGTTCCATACGTATTTGTTGTTAATCGATACATTTGAATGGGGTCTGTTCTGTTGAACCGCCACAAAATACGGAGACAATCTCGATCCGATTCATCTAGCCATATCTGTCGGTACATCTTCTCTATGTCGGATGTTATAACGTATCGGTGTTGTCTCCATCTCATTAGGATGTAGAATATGCTTTCCTGACCGGTTAGTAGCAAGTCATTCAAAGATTGACCCGACAACTCTTAATTTTGTTGTGGTACTGCTCTTTTTGAGGACGGCATGATGGGGTAAATAAAAGGAGGGGTTTTTATGGATGCCATCAATAGGTACAAGCTCCATGTGCCCGAGTTTGAGATATTCTCCCATAAATTTGTTGTATTCGTCATGTAGTTTGGGGTTTTGTTTGAACCGCTGCTCTAATTGACGGAATCGCATAAACGCTACTCTTTGAGTATCGCTCATGTCTCTCTTGAGATTAATATCAGCCTTAAAAGGTAATCGTACCGAATAAGAACCATTAGATAGTCGACGAGTATGATTTCTATAGTGTTCTGCCGCTTGTTTCTCTTCATGTGTAAGAGATCGGGACAGTAAAGCTTCCTCCTGTTCCCAAAATCGTCGCAAAGATTCATCCAAAGCGCTGTAGGACATCAAAACTTGTACCTGCCTTTTCTCAGGCAATTGTGCAATAGGACCAAAAATCACCCATTCTAGTTTTGTTTGTTGAGGTGATGGATTACCTGGCAAAAATCCAGGCAGTAGAATCTTGCTGTAGATATCAGCTCCAATTAGCAAGTCAATCTTTGACGGTACGTAGTATTTAGGGTCTGCTAAATCTTTTGACTTGAGACCTTCAGGAAGGTGTTTGGACGTCTGCGTACCAGGTAACGGCGTTGTTATGGTGTTTAAAATTAGTGGGCTTTATATTAATTTCTCCATACTGTTTCGTCCCTTGACATGGGCTGCAATGGTCGTCTCTCCACGAGTGGTTACCTCATGTTCCCCACCAACACCACCAATTACCACTTTCGCCTGCTTCCTTGACGCCTTTAATGCTCTCATTGCTGCTTCACTAATCAATGATCGCTGAGCCCCCGTATCTAATAACGCTCGAAGTGTGATAGTCTCAGCCTCTGGTGATTCTGCGTCAGAAATTGCACTGGCTTGTACCAGCGCAGTCGCCAATAGAACTTGGGTTTTACTTTCGGATGTGCACATGCAAGTGCTGTTTGCAGTCACCGATGCCGACGGTACTGGCTGAGCTGAAAATAGGTGCAAAGAGGTATTGTGTCGTTTTCCACATACCTTGCAACCGTGCTTTGATGTACACTGCTTTGCCCCGTGTTGATCGCTCAAACAATTGAAGCATAGTCGCTTTGAGTTGACTAACTCTCGTCGTGTCTGAACAGTAGATTGTTTAAACTTCGTACAGTTGAAAAGTCGATGATTCTCGTTGCACATTGGACATTGTGGGCCAGTATGCACTGAATGGACCGTGATTGCTGTTCGTTTAGTGGGTTGTTTCGCAACTGAAGATGATAATGCTTCCAGCATGATGAATCGATTCTTAGGAAAGTCCAACACCTCTTGCAATGTTGGCACTGCTTTTGAATGACCGATCTGCTTCTGCCAATCCTTCCTTGTCTCATCATCAAATTTCTGGTTGAGGAAGAATGTGGCTACTAAGTCGAATGCGTTGACCTTTAGCGTGGAAAGTGTAGTCACCAGCTGATTGGTTATGTCAACCAAACGTTTCAATTGACCAACGTCATCCTTGTTGCACCGGGGCAGCTCCCAAAACCGTTGCACCATTTCGTTGGAGATTGCTCTGTCATTGTCATACCGCTCACAGAGTTGCTTCCATGCTGGCGCGTAATTTGCTTCCGTGATCGTCAGGTGCTGAATGAGGTGTTCCGCTTCACTGCGAAGTGAACTACGCAAATACTGCAGTTTCTGTACGGCACTAAGTTTATCATTCTCGTGCACCATACATTTATATAAATCACTAAATGCACACCATGACGAATATTTGCCGTCGAAGGCAGGAATTTTGATTCGTTCTAATTTGATTGTTTCTACTTCATTCCCTGGTCCAGTTCCTGTTATTGTTGGGTTGGAGGTTTTCTCGTAATCCTCGATCTTCTCCAAAAACAGAGTAACGTAGTCCAGTACAATATTTTCCAGCGCCACGAATTCTTCCATGTAACCAGCTCGATTCTCCTTCTCCTTCTCGCTACCAAGCTCCTGGCATACCAAAGGATGATGTTCTTCGCATTTGCTCCAAAGTCCCTGAAGCTTTTCCAACCTTGCTCTGAAGTAAGCAATGCTGTAATGTTTCGAGCTGCCCTTCTGGTAGTTTTCTATCAGCCGCTGTATAGCCTTTATCTTTTGATCTTGTCCAGCCTTCTCCGACATCTTGCGTTGGTTCTCGTTCGTTCCTAATTCCAATAGTTGCAATCCGGCTCGACGGACCAATGTTCTGATGATGAACTTCGATGAAGCGAATTGTAAATTTAAACAATGATTACTGCTGTTTTGCAATGAATGGTTTATTGGTACTTCTTTGTGGCTTTTATAAATATATTTTTTGCTTACAATACACTATTCCAAATATTGTGCTTCTCATGCAATTACGTTTTTAATTGGAATTTGTAACCAGGGCAATAAACTTTACAGCACAATTTGAATGTGTCGATACAACAATATTGATTTAAAAATAAATAAATGCAATTGATGTGAATTCTGGTAATTGAACTTTGAGTGCACTTGAATGAACTTGCAAGTGTGCTATGTATGCAGCTTGAAGCTGGTTCGTTTGGTTTGTGAATTTTGTGAGATTATGAAAATCTTTTTATGTGTGCGAACAATAGTCTTCTGGGGATAATAAAAGAATATCAGGATGTTTTCAACTTAGGCGATGAGAAGCTGAGTGTTAACAATTTTTATACTCAAAGTTTAAATGTAACCGATAATATACCGGTGTACACTAAAAATTATCGACTTCCTAATTCGCAATGTGATGAAATAAAAAGACAAGCCCAAGATCTCTTAAAGAATGAGATAATTGAGCCATCCGTAAGCCCGTATAATTCACCGTTACTTTTGGTACCAAAGAAGAGTGATGGTATTGAAAAGAAATGGCGTTTAGTTGTTGATTTTCGGAGACTGAATACTAAAATAGTCAACGATAAATTTCCTTTATCTAGACTGGATGATGTCTTAGATAAACTGGGCAGAGCAAAATATTTTTCGACTCTGGACATGACTAGTTCATTCCATCAAATACAATTAGAGAAGGAGTCAAGACCACTTACAGCATTTTCCGATAACCATGGTCACTATCAGTTCAAGAGATTACCTTTTGGTTTGAAAATCTCTTCAAACAGTTTTCAAAGGATGCTCACGATCGCACTTTGTGGACTTGATTTCGAAACTTTTCTGTATGTTGATGACATAATTGTTTTCGGATATAGTATTAATCACCACAACGAAAACCTGAGGAAAGTCTTCAAAAGATTAAAGAAGTTCAATCTTAAACTTAATCCTGATAAATGTCAGTTTTTAAAGACAGAAGTCGTCTATTTAGGTCATCTTATTACCAAAGATGGTGTAAAAACTGATCCTTCCAAGTACCAGGTAATTAAAGATTATCCAGTTCCGAAAAATGCGGATGAAGTTCGTAGATTCGTTGCATTTTGCAATTATTATAGGCGTTTTATTCCCAACTTTGCAAGCATCGCAAAACCTCTCAATTCACTTCTAAAGAAGGGAGTAACTTTCATATGGGATGAAATATGTCAAAATGCATTTAAATCATTGAAGTCAAAATTGATGAGCCCACCAATATTACAATATCCGGACTTCGATAAACCATTTATTTTGACGACAGATGCCTCTAATTATGCATTAGGAGCAGTCTTGTCTCAAGGAGAAATCGGTTCTGACCTACCCATTTCCTATAATTGAGAAGGAATTACTTGCAATACACTGGGGTATCAACTTTTTCAGACCATATTTATATGGCAGAAAATTTATTGTGGTGACAGACCACCGCCCACTAGTTTCGCTGTTTACTCACAAAAACTCATCCTCTAGACTCACACGAATCAGATTAGATTGTTCCGACTATGATTTTGAAATTATTTATAAGAAAGGCAAAATCAATACGAATGCTGATGCCTTATCTCGCATTGAATTGAATACCGATATTTTACGAAGCATGATTCCTACAGAAATAGACGAATCAGTTAAGAAAACTTTAGCCATTACTAGGGCTATGAATAAAAAGCAACAGAATACAGGTGCACAAGAAAGCAATGTAACCGATGCCAATATCCAATAGGAGCCTGATCAACTTCATATTTGGAATTGCACATCGTTAAATGACGTCAAAAATGTTACAAAGCTTAGATTTAATAAACCGCGGATAAATGAATTAAGAACTCCCACACTAAAAATCGTACGTACGTCTGATGAAATAATAGTATGTGTTGATAACGATAAATTTTCCAGTGAATCAGTTCCTGATGAAAAGAAGTTATCATCCTTTATATATAAATCGAAGAGTGATAATCCTAAAAGAAATCTAGATTTCATTATGGAGAAACTCATTGATGTTTTGCGCAAAATAAAAATAAATGAGCTCGCGTTATCAAGCAGTGATAACATATTTAATAGTGTACACAGTGAGGATTTCAAGAAAATATATAACAAGTTGCAACTAGGTAATAATAAGACGCGTTTAAGGACAAATATCTTAATATACACCCCAGCTAAGAAAATTTCGAACAAGGATACTCAACATTAGTTGATAAAAGAATACCACAGTTCACCACATGGAGGTCATCTAGGAGTTAGAAATACTTTATTGAAATTAAAACAAAAATACTGTTGGAAAAATATGAGCGCTATGGTTAAAAAGTTTGTTAACAATTGTAAGGTTTGTGCCACTAGCAAATTATACAGGCACACTAAAGAAAAATTTGTACATACGAGTACACCATCGACAACTTTCGAGACAATTCAAATTGACACGGTTGGTCCATTGAGACTTTCTAATCATTTCCATTATATTCTTACAATGCAATGCGAATTATCGAAATTTGTTGTTGCAATCCCAATTGAATCTAAGGATGCGAGAACTATAGCGACAACCTTAGTGAAGGATTTTATTCTTAAATATGGGCAATTTAAAGTTTTAAAGTCAGATAGAGGTACGGAATTTTTGAATGAGCTAATGAAG
The DNA here is from genome assembly GCA_963969285.1 of Odontomyia ornata. Taxonomy (NCBI): domain Eukaryota; kingdom Metazoa; phylum Arthropoda; class Insecta; order Diptera; family Stratiomyidae; genus Odontomyia; species Odontomyia ornata. The sequence continues at coordinate 178,382,598 of OZ017742.1, read as the reverse complement.
GAAGTCTGTAATTTGTTACCAATTGAGCAGATATTTTCAACACCATATCATCATGAGACTCTAGGAGTAGTTGAAAGAAACCACAGGGTTCTTAATGTATTCTTACTCTCATTCACAGAAGATTCTGAATGGGATACTTGGCTTCCGTATTATACTTTCGCGTATAATACATCACCTAATGTAGATACTGGTTATTCACCATATGAGTTAGTTTTCGGAAAATTAGCATATTTACCGAATGACGAGAAATTAACAATGAAATCATACAATCTTGACAACTTTGCAAATGAATTAAAACTAAGACTTAAAGCAACTATAAATAAAACTAGAGAGATAATAGAGAAAGTTAAAAGGAATAGATTAGAAAAACAAATAGATATTCACCCAATAGATATTAAGATTGGTGATAAGGTATTAATTAAGAATAATAACCGTAAGAAAAACCAAAAACCATGTATGGGTCCTTTTGTAGTAAAAGATAAAAAAGGTGTAAACTCCATAGTTGATGTCAATGGAGTATTGAAAGAATTACATAATAATCAGTTAAAATTGTATAAATGTTTGTAATTTTAGTGTTTCGCTTGATATGAGTATACGCTCAACAACAAAAACGCGGAGGGTGTAATGATTCATGATTATACAATCTTACCTAGAACAATAATTAATTCCTATACTTACCTAGAAAAATAAATTATTATACTTACCATTAATTCCTATACTAACCTAGAACAATAATTAATTCCTATACTTACGTAGAAAAATAATTCATGTAATGATTCAGTATTATTATTATACTTACCATTAATTCCTATACTGACCTAGAACAATAATTCATTGCATTCTTCATTTAAAAACAACAACATAAATTACTCAGAACGAATGCATGTGTAAGACGACACCGTTCAATGTTTTGCTTTCGCTTTTACTTTCCTCCGCATTCATGTAAGTAGATCAAAACAAATCACATATGTTTGAACAAGGTCGATCGCATGTACTTGATTTATAACCTAGATAGCATGCGATGAATGCATTCACTTGTACGATCCATTGAATACATCAATGTGTCGTATAACATGCATGTGAAGTAAATTATGGGTCACGAGACCACACATTTTGTATGTTATAGATTTTAGGTTTAAGAACTAGTATATAAAGAATGGAAATTGTTAATTCCGGATCAGAAAGTACTGACCCGTGTTAAAATAAAAATTCGGCCAACATTTGGCTGGTATTATTTAATACGAGAATTTTACTTTTTGGTGGATACACTTTGGCTGGACATTCGGCCAATTTTAGGTTTCATTTGCGGCATAGAAGCTACGCTTCGGTGCAAGTCCAATTTGGCCAGATTTATTCGGGCTAGACGACACTAAGGTAAATTCTCTAATTTGATTTTTTGCATATAATTCTACAACACAATAATACTCAATAACATATGAATAATAATTCTTAGATACAATTTCATTAAAGAACAAACGAAATAAATAAACTGCTCTAAACAAATATGAAAAATAATTTACATGAGAGCGGCAATTTTTCAGAGCAAATAAACATGACACTAAGATAATTTAAAGTTGCACTGAAACAATATAAGTATTTGAACTATGAAACAATAGAATTTCAGTTATTAGAAAACAAATTTACCCAAAAACCAAGTATCTCTTTCAAATTCTCAAATTTACATCCAGCACTTAATGTGCCAGTTCATAATGTTAATAGTAAGGAAACGGAAAATAGTGGCAGTCAAGTCGGTAAACCTAGGTGAGATTCCAAACCCAAAACCATCAGCAGACACGCTATTCCTATTTCTAAGGTGCATGATCACTGGAATAAAACCAGCAGATTAAATAACAGCCTCTGAGCCGTTAACGCAAGCTGTCGGCGGACACGCTATTTCTAGTTATCAATTAATACATTCTAACTGCCAACTACTAAAAACGAAGTCACCAATAAAACCCCTGTGGGTAACGCAAAACAATTTAAAACCCACCCATTTCCCACCCTTTCCCTTAACATATGACAATGATATCAAGTCGCATTTTAGAATCTTACGTTAACACAATCTCTCAGCATAAATGAACTGAATTCCCTGCCCGCTACGAAATACATTAAACCGGCTTAAATGAAAACAAATGCTCTTCAAGGCAATTACTAGACAACCACGAATCAGTACATACATATTATATACTTCATATACTCCCTAGCAATTAGCGCATGTGAAAGCTGCAATATATCGCTTCATTCAATTTGCTCATTCGTCATCACAGAAGTAATGCTAATTTTATCTTCAAAGCTCATTAGCAGCGAGAAAAAACAATCATATAAACCTTCAATCTATGACTCCCACTAACAACATTAACCATACATATATTTATTTGTGGTAGGGAGGTGAATGCCCATTTATGCACAGAGTGTGGGATTCTCATGCTCGCAAGAAGGCGAGTGGATTACCCACTAAACACTTCCCTGTCAACCTGAGAACCAAGCCTGGGACCGTTTGACACTTTACTTCGGGTCAAGTCTCGTTTTGTTATGCCGCGAGGCGCCTTCAAACTGGGGTATCCCTCTTCTAGCGTTAAAGGAGGGGGAAGCTTTTATCTTTTAGGACTGCCCGAACAAAGTGTGCCACCTGGTTCCATTTGTCAACCGCTTCGAGCATCACCGCGACTATATTATCCGGGGTGAGCTCTCCCGTTTCCCTATAGAGGTTCCTTTGCAGCCTGTCCCATTTTATGCACACAAAAAATGTGTGGCAGACATTGTCTTCCTCTCCTGCGCAAGACAGACAATCTGGGGACATTGACTTACCAATCTTGTGCAGGTAAGATTGAAAACACCCATGCCCGCTCAAAAGCTGGGTCAGATAGAAGTCAGTCTCACCATGCCTTCGATTTAGCCACTATCTCACATCCGGGATGAGGCGCGCAATCCACCTTCCCTTCGTGCAATTCACCCAAGACTGCTGCCTTTCGTTGAGCGAGCGCTGTCTCTCCTCGCTGACAACGACCTCCCTCGTCTCCTCGTTTCGACAGCGCGGTGCTCTCTAGCAAGGAGGGCAACAGGCTTCACGCCTGCAATAGCTCTCAATGCGGAATCAGAGACTGTCGGATACGAAGATGCGATCCTCAGTGCTCCTCTTCTCTGCACCAAGCGTTTTCGGTATACCTCCTTACCTAGGGCATCGCCCCATACTTTTGCTTCGTACAGTAGTGTTACATAACCAGTCTACCCTATGTATACTGGTATGAACTGGGAGCTCGATTTGATGTGTATCCTATATACATCATCAAGGCTCCCGGGGAGAGAACTCGTTATACGCCACTTACTTGCTACTCTATCCATTTAAACCAAATCAACAAAAAGACGAGAGTTTATTTTAAAGGATTTAACTTTATTTTAATGTTCATATTTTAAATTAATTACATTTACACTTATTTAATTATTTTTAAACGTCTATCAATACTGGGTGAAGCGCTTTCCACTTGACTTGTCGCGCTTCACAGGTGAACGCCAGCCTGTAGAGGGAACTAAGCAGACGGGCTTGTGGATCGGGGTGGCCACACGGCGTGAAACGCCAAAAGGCCGATTGAGGTCCGCAGCTCAAGCCAACACCTCCCCCTTACCATCTACTGATCACTGAACAGCACTTCCAACTCAAACTTAACCGCGAATACTTAGATTTTTTAAATGATAATTGGGTAGCAGCACGCTCCCTTAACTGGACTCGAATTAGACTGCCTGGTATGCTTTGCCCAAGAGCTTTAAATACCGTTCTTTCGTGAGCTTTCAACCTAAATTCTCTTTAAAGGTGCTGAGTAGCCGAACACGTGCGCTCTCGTTCCACGAAAGCTTTTCCTCCCCGCTCCGTCTCGCTTGCTCGGATGGTGAATATGCGAAACTGGGGAAATTGAGCGAAAGAGTGCTTTTAGCTTAAGCTTTCCCACGATCTTTTGAGGTGAATTTGCGAAACTGGGGACATTGAACAAGAGAGCGTTTACGCCGGAACTTTCGGTTTTCCTTTCCGCTTACCTCTTTTCGAAGCACACCCAAAGCTTATTGTTCCCGAAGTGAATATAATATGAATCGCATTGCGGGTTAATCTTTTTTGTTTACTTTTCCGCTTTGTTATTTACTTTTGCGCTTACACATTGGACGACAGGCTCCAATAGCAATGGGCGTATGTGCTTCTTTGAATAATTTCATTGGCGAAGCACGTGTACATAGGTAGTGTTTGCTCGCTCGCAACTACTTCCGTGATGAAGCGGAAGTATATACGAGTATGTTATATTTGTTCGCTCGCAACAGTAGCACTGAGCCTACAGCACTTGTCAAGAGGCGTCTTATTGATGGGCTGGGTCCTCCTACGTTGGCCATAAGTCGACTCAGAGCCGATACTCCCGAAGCAGCCTTCTCAGCCGTTGCTCCGATTTGCTCAGAGAAACTCATCTTTGAGTCGATCAGTAGCCCCAGGTACTTCACCGCTGGCTTTATTTGATTAATATGTCTCCAATACTGATCATCCTTACTCTAGGGATTCTTTTTTTTTGTCAAGATGTCAACTTCGGCTTTCTCCAGTGCTAAACTGAACCTTCGAGCAGTCATCCAGTCTCTCTTCTTCTTCTTAACACTACAGCCCCTTTCGGGCCTTTGCTTCCTGCAAACAGCGCCTCCAACTGTCTCGGTCCGTTGACCGCGTCTTCCAATTCCGAAATCCGAGCAGCGATGAACTGTCTGCGTCGACCGAATCAGACCAGCGTTTCCTCGGTTTCCCCACTGGCCGCCGGCCTTCAGTTCTCCCAACGAATACCTTCTTGGGTATCCGTTGTTCGTCCATGCAATTCATGTATCCAGCCCATTGCAGCTTCCGCAGTCGTACAATCCTTGAGACCCTCGGTTCGTCAAAAATTTCATACACCCCATGGTTGTATCGAATTCGCCATTGGTCCCCGTCTAGCTTCGCTCCGATTATTCGCCTCAGGACCCGTCGCTCAAAGGCGTTCAATATATTTGCGGATGCTTGGGTTAGGGTCCATGTTTCACATCCATAGCATAACACAGGTCTTATCACAGATTTGTATACTTGGAGCTTTGTTTTCCTGTGTATGCAGCTGGTCTTCAAGATCGCCAATACTGAATAGAATATTTTTTTTCCGAGCTGTATTCTTCGGCGTATTTCGTCTCTTTCATTGCCCGTCTTCGTTATTTTGGCGCCTAAATACACAAATTCGCCAACATTCTCGATACTGTATTCGCCAAGTGTGATATTTTGTGTATTTGAGGTACTTTTCCTCGACTGCATCATGAGCTTTGTTTTATTTTCGTTGATTTGTAGCCTTACTAGTTTTGCTTCACTGTCGAGTTTCAGGAAGAGTTCTTTGGCAGTTGTTAATGACCGCGACAGAATGTTGATGTCGTCCGCATAGGCCACTACTTGGCTCGACTTGTATAGTACTGTACCTTGCGTATCGACAGGTAGCTTCCGTATGACGTACTCCAGAGCCAAATTGAATAGCAATGGGGCCAGCCCATCTCCCTGTTTTAGTCCGATATTTGTGTCAAAGGCATCGGTGAGTTTGTTATTGATGCGGACTTGGGAGGTCGTCGACGTCATTGCCATTTTGGTAAGACGGACTAATTTGGCTGGGATGCCAAAACCAAGTATTATTCGGTACAGTACGTTACGATCAATACTGTCGTATGCTTGCTTAAAGTCAACGAAAATTTGGTGTACGTCTATGTTGAACTCCCAGTATTTTTCAAGTACCTGCTTGACTGTAAACAATTTGTCTGTTGTTGATCTACCTGCCCTAAAACCACCTTGATACTCCTCAATAATACTGTTGGCGTATGATCCGATTTTATTTTCTAAGATTTTAGAAAATATTTTGTACGCCGTACAAAGTAGTGATATGCCTCTATAGTTTTCGCACTGTAGCTTGTCACCTTTTTTGTGGATAGGGAATATAATTGATTGGCTCCACTCTTTCGCCATATGTTCTTGTTGCCAAAAGTTCTGGATGACTTTGTGGATAGCTTGATGAACACTACTGCCACCATATTTGATGAGCTCCACTGGAATCTCATCAATGCCCGGCGCTTTATTATGCTTTTGGGCTTTGATGATGGAACAAACTTCATCCAGAGTTGGTGGGGCCAATGGAAGCTCTCTGTAGACATCGATAGGCCCCGATGTTCTGGAGCTGTGCGGAGGATTAAGGAGGTTCTTGAAATATGATGCCCATCTTTCCTTAATCTTGATTTCATCAGCGATTATATTGCCACTGTCATCACGACAGAGCGTGGTTTTGGGCTGATAACCACGTTTCAGGCTTTTCACTACTTTGTATGTTTCTGAGATTTTCATAGTCTTCTCTCTTCGTCCTGGTTTTCCAACCTACGCATTCTTTGTACGCCTGATTCTTTTTATCTATCGCATTCTTGCACTCATCATCGAACCAATCATTCCTCTTGCGCCGGGCTTGATGTCCGATTGTCTGTTCTGCCACGGTCCTGATAGCCGCTTTCACTTCCATCCAGAGCTCGTTGCTCGTCTTTAACGATGTGTCTGATAAGATGGGAGCCAGCTCGTTGTCGAGGGTCTCCGTGAAATTTTCGGCCACAGACGCCGTTTGGAGCCTTTCGATGTCAGATTTTTGTAGCGGGCTGGTCTTCGCCGAATATGCCTTTGACATACGACATCGATAGGTTAATTTGAACAAGTAATGATCTGAGTTACAATTGGCTCCTCGGTATGTACGGACGTCAAGTATGTTGTTGGATCAGAACATGATCGATCTGGTTTTGTGTGTTGCCATCTGGTGATACCCAGGTCATTTTATGAATGCATCGATGTGGGAAGCAAGTCGAACGTATGACTAGATTTCTGCTACATGCAAAGTCAATCAGCCGCTGGCCGTTGTCATTTGTTTCATCGTGGAGGCTATATCCTTCAGTCGTTCCCCGATGAGATAGCTCATTGTCAACCTAAGCGTTGAAATCACCCAGAATAGTTTTTGTGTCGTTTTTGGGCAATGAGTCGACCAGTCTTTCCAGGTGATTGTAAAATGATTCCTTCGTTTCTTCGTCCTTTTCTTCGGTCGGGGCGTGAACAATGAAGGCAACTCCCAATTCTCATTTTCCAGTAGGCTTCCCACTTTTAAATATTGTGTGCGATCTCATGTCTTGAATATCGTTTCCAGTCCAATTCGTTTCCTGGATTGCCAGTATTTTTAATTTATATTGACTGGCCTGTTGTAAAATTTCATTAACAGCGCCAGGGTAATTGGGTGATCTGATATTCCAGGATCCAAAGCCATAGTCCTTTTTTCGTTTGCGAGGTCGTTGCCGTGAGTCCAATCCATTCTGAGGCCTATCTGCGGGTTTCGAAACAATTAAAGGTTTTCCAGGGACGGGGAGTTAGCCCGTCGCCCAACCTCCATTCCGGGGGCATGGTTATTATGTCGATTCCGTTATCAGGCGCGGAAGATTCGCCTTCACCCTCTTACGTCCTCACAAAGGAGGTGTAAGTAGGATTTAGTAGCAGAGCTGTAGATATATTTACAGTTATTAGCATTTCTCGACATTTAATATTACATTATTGGGGAACGAGTAAACCCAATGTGCACCCCGAGAGCATTTACTACAATTTAATTGGGGAGTTTGGGATGAGGAATCATGGAAGCTATGGGTTGGGGAAACAATGGGTTCCCTCCTCCTTTCTCAAGCGGGCTTGGGACCGTCCTTGGCGGAGTTTCTTATGGTTATCACCTACGTACAATCTCAGCATCCTTTTGATTGTTTGGTTCACCCGTTCCGCGGGATTAGCCTGGAGATGATAAGCCGTATACTGAATCTTGTTACCATACCTGGTCCAGTCTCTCAATCGGCGTATTAGCATACCTAGCCTAAGTTGCGCTTATTCAACGATGCGTCCAGCGACCAGAGCCGCAACATTATCCGCATAGCCGATCAAGTGCGACTCATCTGGAGACACGTTCCACAGGTCCGGACCAAGGATAGACCCCTGGGCAACACCCGATGTAACAGCCATCTTTTGTTGGCCCTGTGTCGTGTCGTAGAGCAGGCTTCGGTCCTTCAGGTAGTCCCTTAATAGCCACATTAGATACTCTGGAACATGAAAAGGGTTTTCCAGCGTATCCAGAATCCACCCATCTAGCGGAGTTGAAGGCGTTTCTGACGTAGAGTGTCAACTCCAGGACGATCCGTCGCTTGGCGCGACTATATGCCTCTGCGCTAACCACCTCTGCAACCGCATCAATGGTAGAACATCCTGCTCTATAGCCTTACTGCCGAGGAGATAGGTCCCAGCAGCACAAATCGCGTCAGTGAGTCTTCCCTTGATGAGTTTCTCCAGCCGTGTCTAGCATGCATAACGGGCGGTATGCAGACGGCGATCTGGGATTTCCCTTCCCCTTACTGATCAGCACGAGCCTCGCCACCTTCCATCGTACCGGGAAAACCCCGTCCCGTAGGCAAGTGTTGAATGTACTGAGCAGCAAGTCAGGAAAATGGTGATTGACAAGTTGCAACACCTCAGCTAGAACACCATCTGGACCTTCCTCGCTTTCAGTGAAAGGACTGCCTCTTCCATTTCCGGCTGTGTGAAGAGTGGGCACTGCTACTGCTGTTTCACCATGGACAGCGTCAACACGGACGGGATGGGTGAGGGAGAGTGCCCGCACTATCTCGTCCATCTTTACCGCATCATGTATACAAGGTTTCCGTAGGGCACCAAGCTTCCGCATGACCAGCTTGTAGCCAAGGCCCCACGGATTCTTGTTCACATTATCCACTAAATCTTGGCAGCAGCGAGTCTTGCTGTTGTTAATCAATTTGCGAAAGCATTTCCCTGGCCGACTTATATGCTGCGACCCGGTGGCATTCCTCGTCATGTTTTTGTGCCCGTTGAGCTTCACGCTGAAGCTTGTCCCACTTCCTTCGTTTTTCAGCGATTTCAGTTGACCACCAGTACACTGGGGGCTTGCCGTGCCGGGGTTTTCGACGGGGCATAGAAGATTTGCAAGCAGTCGTAATGATGCTCATAGTTGAGTTCATTACGTCTTGAGCTGCCAGTTCTTCCATCCCCTGCGAATCTCCCTGCAGCGGGGCGCCTGCTGTGAGCACCTCGACGAGCCTCGCGACGTGCATCCTTCCGATGTTCCGTCCAATTGTAGAAAGCCAAGAGCACGGACGTCGGAAGGCAACATCGCTGTTTTCAAGCAGAATGCGCTTATGATCACTGGCCGAGTAGTCCTCTAATCCTGTCCAATTGTGTATCCTCCGTATTAAGGACTCCGAGACGAATGTCACGTCCGGTATGATTTCTTCACCGCCAATACGGCGTATTTCCGGTGTTAAGTACGAAGAGCGCCGTCCTGGCCGCCAATTGTAGGATTCGTTTCCCCCGCGGATCTGTTTGAGGCACGCCCCATTAGATTGCTTTAGCGTTGAAGTCTCCCCCAAACGAGCACGTTCCCGCCTGCGTTCAAGACAGCGCCCTCCAAAGCATTAAGCTTGGCTTGGAAAGATGATATTGATGCGTTCGGCATTAGGTACACACGAAGGAAGATGATCCCTGAGCACCGAACCCACACAAAACCATCCCCCCCCCTACAGCTCTCCGCTTGGAAATCACTGTTTCCAATCCAGATGGCTGCGGTACCAGTTTTATCTCCTTCGACTGGGCTAGATGCCATTCTTTTATTGATTTTTGATAGTGGAGCTATCTGCACATGCCCTTTAGATTTAGCTCCCAGCGCTTCTTTAGCCTTCTGCTCTTCTTCAGCCTTCTGGTCCTCTTCGGCCTTTAATCAGCTCCTCCGATAATGCCCTATGCGGTCTAGGAGCTCCTCTAGTTCAAGGAGCCCAATCTTTACTGTTTTGTTGATTTTTGGCGAGTCGCATGCAGATTGTATTCTTCTCAGAACATCTCCCCGTTTCCAAATAGCCTTTCTTCTTCATGTCGCTGGGCGACAATTGTACTTTGCGACCATCGTTCTTGAGAGAGATTATCGGTTTCCGTTTCCGAAAACAGTACTTCCGCCACAGGTTCGACGTTGGCAATGAAATCACACAACGTCGCTTTATTTGTTTGGTCAATCCTGTCCTTTCCTGCCGTAATTTCTTCGTGGACTTCAGGATGGTTCATTGTTATGTCAGGATTTTTGTTTGCTCCAGTCTTAAGTCCACCTCGGAGCCGCTGCTTCCGTTCATGTGTGTAGTCGCCTTTTTGGTCCCATGGTTATCTTTGCAGAGCAGTGAGGCCATGCGAGGGTTGGCACAAGCTCTTATGGGGACAAGTGCTCAGAGCCAGATCAGCGCTAATCGGGAGTCCGTCTCAACTGAACCTACACCATCAACCCAATAGTGCACACTTCGAACGCACTCCGAGACCTGCCAAGGTTTTACTTGCTGACTTGACTTGCTGCTCAGCACATTCAACGCTTGCCTACGGGACGGGGTTTTCCCGGTACGATGGAAGGTGGCGAGGCTCGTGCTGATCAGCAAGGGGAAGGGAAATCCCGAATCGCCGTCTGCATACCGCCCGTTATGCATGCTAGACACGGCTGGGAAAGTATGCATGCTAGACACGGCAAGGGAAGACTCACTGACGCGATTCGTGCTGCTGGAGACCTGTCTCCTAGGCAGTACGGCTTTAGAGCAGGACGTTCTACCATTGATGCGATTGCAGATGTGGTGAACGTGGTCCAAAAGGCAGAGGCATATAGTCGTACCAAGCGACGGATCGTCCTGTTGGTGACACTCGACGCCAGGAACGCCTTCAACTCCGCTAGATGGGTGGATATTCTGGATACGCTGGAAAACTCTTTTCAAGTTCCAGAATATCTAATGCGGCTTTTGAGGAACTACCTAAAGGACCGAAGCCTGCTCTACGACACGACACAGGGCCAACGAAGGATGGCAATTACATCGGGTGTTCCCCAGGGGTCTATCCTTGGTCCGGACCTGTGGAACGTGTCTTACGACGGGCTACTGAGACTTGAGATGCCAGATGAGTCGCGGTTGGTCGGCTCTGGTCGCTGGACGCACCGTTGAACAAGTGAGGAACTGGATGACTGCTCGCGGGCTCAGTTTAGCACTGGAGAAAACCGAAGTCGTCATCTTGACAAAAAAGAGAATCCCTAGAGTAAGGATGATCAGTATTGGAGACATACAAATCGAATCGAAGCCAGCGGTGAAGTACCTGGGGCTACTGATCGACTCGAAGATGAGTTTCTCTGAGCAAATCAGGGCAACGGCTGAGAAGGCTGCTTCGGGAATATCGGCTCTGAGTCGACTTATGGCCAACGTAGGGGGACCCAGCCCGTCAAGAAGACGCCTCTTGATGAGTGCTGTAGAGTCAGTGCTACTGTACGGAGCAGAGGTATGGGGCGATGCTCTCAACAAGGAGGTATACCGAAAATGTTTGGCACAGGTACAGAGAAGAGGAGCACTGAGAATTGCATCTTCGTATCCAACAGTCTCTGGTCCGGCGGTGAGAGTTATTGGAGGCGTGATACCTGTCGCCCTCCTTGCTAGAGAGTACCGCGCTATTTACCTGCGCCGAAACGAGAATGCGAGGGAGATGGTTGTCCGCGAGGAGAGACAGCGCTCGCTCAACGATTGGCGGCAGTCTTGGGTCAATTGCACCAAGGGAAGGTGAACTGCGCGCCTCATCCCGGATGTCAGACCGTGGCTAAATCGAAGGCATGGCGAGACTGACTTCTATCTGACCCAGCTTTTGAGCGGGCATGGGTGTTTTCAGTCTTACCTGCACAAGATTGGTAAGTCACGGTCCCCAGATTGTCGGTTTTGCCCAGGAGAGGAGGCTAATGCCTGCCACACATTTTTTGCGTATACAAAATGGGTCAGGATGCGAAGGGAACTCTACAGGGAGACGGGAGAGCTCACCCCGGATAATATAGTTGCGGTGATGCTCGAATCAGGTTGACAAATGGAACCAGGTGGCATATTATGCTCGGGCAGTCCTAAAATATAAAAGGGACTCACAGCAGCCGGGGGCGCTGGGGCTAGGGGATCGCTTGTCTGGCACTTCCTCTTCCCCTCTTCCCTCCCGCTAGGAAAGGGATCCTCCAGCTTGAAGGTGCCTCACGGCGTAACAAAACAAGACCTGGCCCGAAGTAATGTGTCAAACGGTTCCAGGCTAGGTTCTCAGATTGACAGGGAAGGTGCTTAATGGGTAGTCCAGTTGCCTTCTTGCGACCATGGGAGTCCCATACTCTGTGCATAAATGGCATTCACCTCGCTACCACAAAAAAAAAGAAAAAGGTTTTACCGGGGCGAAGACGGTATGAGAGTTGAATTGGACCCGTTCCCGCACGAGTGTCACCTCGGCGGTGCCGTGCAAAGCAGCTAGGTCCAAACCATCATATCCGCCAGCCCAAAGCATAAATTCTAAAGCGTAGTCCAGATCCAGTCAGGCAATATCATTACCTGTAATCGCAGGAGGGTGCTTCACGGCACCCCCCTGATCCTTGGGTCCGCTGGGGCGGCGCTCTCCAAAGAATGCTAGCCCCCAAGAGTACTCTTGTCGACCGGCGTTCCCCTTGCGGAGATTTCCTTGGGTACGTGGGGGCGGAACTCCCCAAAGAATGCTAGCCTCCAAGAGTATTCCTGTCGGGCAGCATTCCCCCTGCGGGGGGAATGGTAAGGGGAAATTTTATGTCCCACACTAATTATCTCACACTCTATAAAGCCAAGATAGCTTCTACTAAAGTCTTTGGAATACAACAACAACGACTCCCAAGTTACATCAACGAAAAGCTATTCTCTCGGCAAAACTTCTTCCGAAGCGAATCAATTTCCGAACGTAAACGATCGTGTCAAAAATGAATTCCCCATTTACATATTAACTCGTTCTCAACAAGTAATCGCTAAAGTTTTGACAATATCAACTAATGCAATTTCCCTAATTTAAGAGACTTTAACCAACAGCTTACACAGAGAGCTTTTTGTTATAGCGTCAAAGAAATTAATTTAATAAAGTATTAATAAACTATGAATGGTAAAAATAAATGATTTTTTATTTTTTATGGAACAAGAAACAGAACAATTAAACTATTTTGAACGGCGTTCCTCCCTTGTAAGGCAGCACTCAAGACACCTATTTTGAATACCCGCCGTTCAAATCAAATCCCCACTAATACTAACTGTTTATAATTTACTAGAACCTGTACTAATCAAATAGCAACCGTCGAATTAATTAGTAATTACAATATTTGAAAAAGAATATACTCAAGGAAACACAATATAATACTACTCGTATTTAGATGAAACGAAAAGCTAAAGCATATAGAATAAAAATCACATAATAGAAAATGCAAAATGTATACCAATAGATATCAAAAATAATTTTGAGGTAAGTAATGTTAAAATTCCAAGAGATTCAGAATATAAAATCAGACACTGAAAAGCCAAAACATATAGAATGAAAGTCACAGAATAGAAATGCAAAATATGTAACCATAGATATCATCAATAATTTTGAGTAAAGTAATGTTAACATTCCAAGAGATTCAGAATATCCAAAACATACATAATGGAAATCGCAGAACAGATAATGCAAAATATGTAACAATCGATATCAAAAATAACTTTGAGATAAGTATTGTTAAAATTCCAAGAGATTCAATATCCAAAACATATAGAATGGAAGTCCCAGAACAGGAAATGCAAAATATGTAACAATAGATATAAAAAATAATTTTGAGATAAGTAATGTTAAATTTCCAAGAGATTCAGAATATGAAGTCAGAAACTGAAAAGCCAAAACATATAGAATGAAAGTCACAGAATAGAAAATGCAAAGTATTGTAGTACATACATACATTACGTAAATTGCATTTCACTTTGAATATGCAAATACGCATTCTCATCATATGCAAATACAAACCCGTAGAACATTCATAGCATTCCATAAAACATTCCATAAGCATTCTTAAGCTGACACAATTATCCACACAAAACATGTGCATGGATAATTACCAATGTCGCGCTTCATCCATTCTGGAGAGTATCGTATTTCACGTATACTCATTTACGGACTACACGTGGTGTGACTCAATGAATGAGGATACACGACCTACATGAATATTATGTCACTACATGTATCTGTTTACCCTATGGCACGAGTCTTCTCAAGTGGCATAGCGGCTAAACCAAAGCAAATGCGAATGCATCATATGTGATTGCATTGTTTTCGATGTCGAATGAAAACAATGCAATAGTGACTAATGTCATGAGGTAATGAGGAATGAATATTGTGGTTGAATGTTTTGTTTTGGGTATTGAATATTTTGTAAATTGAGATATGTGACAGTTATTGCTTTTAGAATACTTTTAGAATGAGAACATGGAAAAAGGGTCACATCGTGTGTGACCATTTTTGTAATGTGAAAATTTGTATAAATAGTTTAGGAAAATGTAATAACGCCTCAGTCAAAAATATACAGCTTGCGAGTGCACTAGTAAGAGCACCGTAAGTATTGCTACGAACAAACTTTGACCTTTTATTTTAAATTACGGCTCAGCCTTTTGGGGCGAAGCCATTACATCGGCGTGAAAACGCTGGGTTAGGTTTTCCTCTAATTTTGATCTTCTTGTATTTCATCCTACTTCTCAACATGGCGATCCTGCCAGTCCGAAACCATGGACGAATTCGACAAGATTTTTGAGCGAGCAGTCGAATTATCGAGACAAGAATTCCGCAGGAAGCATCTAGCGCAGGCTCAGGAATACATACCGAGCGGACCAACAGCACCGGTGAAATACATACCCACACCTATAGCGGATTTGGAGAAAATTGGACCAAAGCCCCTGACGATCGAGGAATACCGTAAGCGAACAAAGAAGCAGCAACCATCAACCCCAGCACAGCCAACCATCAAAAGAAAGCGACGTGGAGGACGCAAGGCGAAACTGAGACGTGAGATCAAGGACGTCCACCGTTTGATTGCGATAACCGAAGGCGATCAGCAAAAACGACTGTTTAAAAAGTTACGAGAGCTAAAAGATGGGCAATAACTGCAGTGCGAATGTCAGCGAAACCTTCGTCGAAAAATACTCGCAAGGATTATCGACGGGTGCAGTCTTTGTAATAGTACTAGTTTTAGTTTATATCTATAATAAGCACCATACCAAATATGTTAAAAAGCAGCTAAGTAGGAATATTCCAGTATAAATAAAATTAAATGTTTAATAATCTATACAGTCTGAAATCTTATTTTTATAAATGAATAAATGAATAAGGCACGGGGTTTGGTAGAAGAAGTCGAAAAAATCTTGGTTAATTTGAAAAAGAAAGGCAAAAAATTGTATACAAAGGAATTTTTGCATGCAAGATTAAATAGATTAAACGAAGTTAGAGAGGAATTACGACAAATTTTCTCAATTACAGACAACGCAGATGATTTTGAATTAAAGATTAAATTCAAGCGTTTAGCTGAACAAAGTGAATCTCTGATTGAATTACAATTAAAACTATTAGCAGCAAACATGGCCGAGTTCAACTTGGAGACTGCCATGAAAAATATTCCACTTTTTGACGGAGATTATAAAAATTTGAATTCATTTTTGAAAATAGTACAAATAATTGAAAGAAGTTTAAAACCCGAAGCCAAAACAGAACTGATAGACTTTGTATATTATTGTAAACTATCAGCTAACGTACAGACTGTGATAACTAGTTCTGGAATACCTACAAGTTTTTCACAATTAGAAGCTAAGTTAAGGCAAAGATATAAAAATGTAAACACGATCCCTCAACTACATACAACTCTGAGCAATTTGGTACAGAAGAAATTGAGTATTAGTACTTACAAAGAAAAAATTTTAACATTAGTGAATGAATTGAACGAACTCCAAATCGCAGATTTAGGTTCAAATGCGACGCAAGGTCAAAGGGAAGTAATCACGAAATTGAATGATACGTACGCCCTGACGGTTTTTAAAAATGGTTTAAACGACCAATTTAGGGGAACTACATTTGCAGCCAGGCCAAATACCCTCGCTGACGCAATCGATTTGGGACTCGAGCTCGAGAAGAGTGAAGCTGCTCAACCAGCGAATGTCTTTTACTATAAAGACAAAAAGAACTATAGGGATAGTAAGAACCAAAATGGTAATAGGAAATTTAGGAAAAATAGAAATAATGACGATAGCAACTATAATAGAAATAATGATAGAGATGGTAATTATAATAGAAATAATGATAGGAGTGATAGTAATAGAGGTCAGAATCAAAACAATTACCGAAAGAAAAATAAACGACGACGGGACAACCGCGATAGAAACGTCAACATTGCCCAGGATCAGGGAAACGCAGAGGCCTCCGGGTCGGAATAAGAGATCCCCCCGGAACAAAAATTTATAAAATATCGGATAACTGCGTAAACTATGTCGTTCTTTTTTGCGACAACGCAGGACACAATTTAAAATTTTTAGTAGATACTGGAGCTGATGTCTCTCTTTGTAAAAGAGGCAAAATCGAAGAAGATGGAACTTCTTCCATTAAGGATAAATGTAGCCTAACCGGTATAACCAAAGAGGTTATCTCGTCACAAGGTTCAATCAAACTTAGATTGAAAATAGGAACTTGTGATGTCGTCCACAAATTTTTTATGGTGGATGACAAATTCCCAATTTATACCGATGGTATTATTGGAAGGGACATGTTAGAACGATTTTTATGTAAAATCGATTATGAAACCTACACAGTAGCATTCTACATGGATCAAACCGAAGCCATTATCCCTATGGAATACAGTAATAGCGATGTCAAACACATTAAGATACCAGCTAGGTCAGAAGCAGTGGTACCGATTGACTTAAAAGTTGATAAAGACCATGTTGTCTTAAGCAAGCAAATACAGAAAAACGTATTTGTGAGTAACTCAATTATACCGGCAAAAGGTATAAAACATATCCGAATTCTGAATGCTTCTGATGCAAGCGTTACAATTGACAACGTGCAGAATCTTCTTGAGATTTCGCCGTTGGACAAGTATGAAATTAAACATTTCAAACGGAATCATCAGAGTACGGATTTGAGATTCAAGAAAATCCTTGAAAAAATTAACATTTCATCGAGTGATCAACTAGCTAAAGACAGTCTTCTAGATATTCTACAAGAATATCAAGATATCTTTCATTTAGATGACGAGAAACTAACATCCAACAACTTTTATAGGCAACATTTGGAAGTCACTGACAGTACACCCGTCTATATTAAGAACTATAGACTACCGCATTCTCAGAACGAGGAAATTCAAAGCCAGGTTCAGAAATTGCTGAATGATAAAATCATTGAACCGTCCTATAGCCCGTACAATTCACCCTTGCTTATCGTACCTAAGAAAAGCGATGGTAAGGACAAGAAGTGGCGTTTAGTGGTCGATTTTCGAAAACTAAACACCAAAATTGTCAATGACAAGTTCCCTCTAACAAGATTAGAAGATGTCATAGATAAATTGGGCAGGGCGAAGTATTTTTCAACTCTTGATATGACTAGTTCATTTCATCAGATTGAATTAGATAAGGAATCTAGGCCATTAACAGCATTTTCTGACAACCGTGGCCATTACCAATTTACCAGGCTACCTTTTGGATTGAAAGTATCCTCTAATAGTTTCCAGAGAATGTTAACGATTGCTTTGTGCGGTCTAGATTTTGAAGCTTTCCTTTATGTCGACGACATAATCATTTTTGGTTGTAGTATTAAACACCACAATCAAAATATGAGAAAGGTCTTCGAAAGGCTAAGACAATACAACCTGAAATTAAATCCCAAGAAATGTCAATTTCTCAAGCCTGAGGTTGTATACTTAGGCCACTTAATAACTAAAGATGGTATTAAGACTGACCCAGCAAAGTACAAAACTGTCAAAGACTATCCTATTCCGAAGAATAAAGATGAAGTGCGCAGATTCGTTGCATTTTGTAACTATTATCGGCGTTTCATCCCAAACTTCGCAGATATCGCAAAGAGTTTAAATGCATTATTGAAGAAAAATGCACCATTTTTATGGGACTCCTCATGCCAAGAAGCTTTTGATACTCTTAAGAACAAATTGATGAAACCACCAATTTTACAGTATCCAAATTTCGACAAACCTTTTATACTAACAACTGACGCATCGAGTTACGCGTTAGGAGCAGTTTTATCCCAAGGGGACATAGGCACTGATTTACCGATTTCCTATGCGAGTAAATCGTTAAACAAGCATGAGTTGAATAAACCAATAATCGAGAAAGAATTATTAGCGATCCATTGGGGAATAAATTTTTTCAGACCATACCTTTATGGAAGAAAATTCATCGTGGTGACTGACCACAGACCATTGGTATCCTTGTTCACCCATAAAAATCCTTCTTCAAAGCTGACAAGGATACGCCTAGACCTGTCAGACTATGATTTTGAAATCATATACAAGAAAGGCAAAATTAATACTAATGCGGATGCATTATCCCGCATAGAACTTACCTCCGACATTTTAAAGGAGATGATCCCAAGAGAAAGGGACGAACAGGTTAAGAAAACTTTGGCAATAACTAGGGGCATGGCGCAAAACAGCAAAAATAATGACGTCAATATTAACAAGACTGATGACATCCATGATACCAATCTTCCAAAGAAGCCTGATCAACTTCATATTTGGGATTGCACATCTTTGGCTGATATCAGATCTGTTAGGACTTTAAAATTTGATATACCGCGGAATATAAATGGAAAACTCATGAGTAAAAACAAAAGAAATCTTTTTATTGAAATCGTACGTACGAAAAAGGAAGTGTTAGTAAATTGTTATAGCGATAAGTCTGCCAGAGAATCCGTTCCTGATGGAGAAAAGCCAACAATATTGACACGTAAGAGTCCTAGTGATAGAGCTTTCAGCGAATCCGTTCCTGATAAAGACAAACTAATGACCTTACATTACCAGTGTCGTAGTGATAGTCCTGATGAAATTTTCGAATTCATCATGGAAAAGCTACTTGATGCTACCCATTATTGGAATATAAATGAGCTAGCATTAGTCAATAATGATGGAATATTTAAGTGTATACACATAGCAGATTTCAAAGAAATGTTTAACAGGTTGCAACTGAAGAAAAGATACAACAAGCGCCCAAAACTACAAATATTGCTGTACACCCCGCCAAAAAGAATAAAAGACAAAATGACTCAGAATAAACTTATTATTGAGTATCATAACTCACCACATGGAGGACATTTAGGTGTTAGAAAAACTGTTCTGAAGCTCAAACAAAGATATTGCTGGAAAAACATGAGCAGTATGGTAAAACAATTTATAAGTAATTGTGAGATTTGTGCTAAAGGTAAACAAGTTAGGCATACCAAAGAAAGACCAGTACATACCAACACTCCTTCAACGACTTTTGAGGTAATACAAATAGATACGGTGGGACCTTTAAGACATTCGAACCACTATCGTTATATATTAACGATGCAGTGCGAACATTCGAAATTTGTCGTTGCGTCACCAATTGAATCTAAAGATGCTAAAACGGTAGCACAAACCTTGGTGAATAGTTTCATATTGAAATATGGACAATTTAAAGTATTGAAATCGGATAGAGGTACAGAATTCACTAATGAATTAATGCAAGAAGTTTGTAAGTTATTAAAAATTGAACAAATTTTTTCCTCCCCTTACCATCATGAAACTCTTGGTATAGTTGAAAGAAATCATAGGGTACTGAACGAGTTTATGTTAGCCTTTGCTGAAGATCTCGAATGGGATACGTGGTTACCTTATTATACCTTTGCTTACAACACCTCACCTAATGTAGATACACAATATTCACCTTATGAATTGGTATTTGGAAAATTACCATACTTGCCAAATGATGAAGTTAATGTAAATAAAGATAAAATATATAATGTAGATAATTATGCTAATGAACTTAAATTAAGATTAAAAAGAACAATTGATAAAACTAGAAACATAATTAATAAAGTAAAAACAAATAGGTTAAGTAAAGTACAAGATATTGAAATAAATCCATTACACTTGTGTATCGGTGATAAAGTGTTAATAAAAGTAAACAATAGAAAGAAAAATCAAAAACCTTATCAAGGTCCTTACACTGTAATTAAATGTAATGGAGTAAACTCCATAATAGATGTTAATGGAAAATACAAAGAATACCATAACAACCAATTAAAAAAATGGAATTGTACATAAACATTAGAAATAAGTTAACTATATATTGTCATGTCAACACAAGTGAACTTTTTTTCCATGTCTCGATTTTGTAGTACAAACTCTCGACACTAAAACGGTGAGGGTGTAGTACATACATACATTACGTAAATTGCATTTCACTTTGAATATGCAAATACGCATTCTCATCATATGCAAATACAAACCCGTAGAACATTCATAGCATTCCATAAAACATTCCATAAGCATTCTTAAGCTGACACAATTATCCACAAAAAACATGTGCATGGATAATTACCAATGTCGCGCTTCATCCATTCTGGAGAGTATCGTATTTCACGTATACTCATTTACGGACTACACGTGGTGTGACTCAATGAATGAGGATACACGACCTACATGAATATTATGTCACTACATGTATCTGTTTACCCTATGGCACGAGTCTTCTCAAGTGGCATAGCGGCTAAACCAAAGCAAATGCGAATGCATCATATGTGATTGCATTGTTTTCGATGTCGAATGAAAACAATGCAATAGTGACTAATGTCATGAGGTAATGAGGAATGAATATTGTGGTTGAATGTTTTGTTTTGGGTATTGAATATTTTGTAAATTGAGATATGTGACAGTTATTGCTTTTAGAATACTTTTAGAATGAGAACATGGAAAAAGGGTCACATCGTGTGTGACCATTTTTGTAATGTGAAAATTTGTATAAATAGTTTAGGAAAATGTAATAACGCCTCAGTCAAAAATATACAGCTTGCGAGTGCACTAGTAAGAGCACCGTAAGTATTGCTACGAACAAACTTTGACCTTTTATTTTAAATTACGGCTCAGCCTTTTGGGGCGAAGCCATTACATCGGCGTGAAAACGCTGGGTTAGGTTTTCCTCTAATTTTGATCTTCTTGTATTTCATCCTACTTCTCAACAGTATGTAACAATACTCGTAGATATCAAAAATAATTTGGAGATAAGTAATTTTTAAATTCCAAGAGATTCAGAATATCCAAAACATATAGAACGAAAGTTACAGAATAGAAAATGCAAAATATGAAATAAGTAATGTTAAATTTCCAAGAGATTCAAAATATCAAGTTAAAAACTAAAGAAATGAAAAGCCAAAATTTAGATTGTAATAAGTAAATAAAAACATGTTTATTAGTTCATGATATTGTCACAAATTAAATAGGCATACACTGCAACCAATTCTAATATGTAAATAAGCAGAATAAAACCAAAAAGAGATGCATAATGAGTCTAAGTAAACAATCATTTAAAGTATTTAAAGTAAGGCAACCCGAAATAGAATATTATGTAAAAATTACACCAAACCATTTTTGTTCAATATTGCAAGAAATAAATATTGAAGGAAGTATATCATGCAAAGAAAAAAATAAATTCAATTAAAATAGTAGATGTTAAATCGATGATCATGATCATGCTAAGTAGCAATAGTTAGTAGAGAATATAAAAATAGATATAAAATAATGTAATAATTCAAAACAAAAAACGTCAACAATAACGCTCATTCAACCCATTGGATTCAAATTGTCATCTTTAATCAAAAATAAAATGGCGAATCGCACAACCCATTGGATACATATTGTCATCTCCAATCAAAAATAAAAATAATATGGTGAACAGCACAATCCATTGGATACACATTGTCATCTCTAAGCAAAACAAACAAAACATCACTCGACACGCATGACCAACTCAAGCGAGCACAAGATGTCGATCATATGGCGCATGATCTGTTACACGGCTAAATTAAATGAACAATAACATGATAAATCTTCAACGAGTCAAAGCAGCCAACGTTTGTACGTATCGCCAGCGCTTCAACTAAGTCAATTAGTGGTAACCTGATACGCTTGTCTTGTGAAACGATGATCTACAGTTATCTCCAAGAAAAGTAAATCCTATTTTCAATTGCGGAAACAAATATTGTGAACGTTCAAACGCGCCGCCTCATGTCGTCGCCAGCCAAAAGCATCAATACCAAAAAGTACGAGCAGCGAAGAAGAAGAAGGAAAAGACAGTCTGTTTCCCCTAGGAGAATATCGTCTGTTGGCTCTCTGAATTTAAATATAAACGAGAGGAGATGGGGAGGAAAAGCTTCCGTGGAATGGGAGCTCACATGTTCGCATATTCGGCAAATTTCTGCGAAATATGGAGCAACAGCTCGCTCTGCGACCAAATATGAACACTTGATGGAGTACTGGCAGTTCAGTTTGTGTTGCGAGTCTACTAGGGAGCATGCTGCTACCCAGCCATTAATTTCAACGTACGAGCAGTTACGTGTCATCCGCGATTTAAGTTTTAGGCGGAGATGTTGTTGATCAACTAAATGGTGAGGGGTGTGGGGTGAGGTGTTGGCATGAGCCATGAACCTCAATCGGCCTTTTGGTGTTCCACGCCCTGTGGCCACCCCAATCCACAAGCTCGTCTTCTTGGTTCCCTCTACAGCTAACGCTCACATAGGAAGCGCGACAAGTCCCGCCGAGATCAAGGAGCTCGAAATAAGAGTGGAAATCAAAGGTGCCTCATTCAATATTCTTCGTTACGGGCGTTCGAGGAATGTAAGGCCAATTCCAAGCAATACGAACATCGAATGACAGTAAATTCAACTGATAAAAATGTAGTGAATCGACTTGTTTGCAGGGTAAATTTAAATTCCATTAAACGTGTAAGACAATAAAAAGATAAATAAAATTTATCCTTTAAAATAAACCCTCATCTTTGTTAATCTAGTTTGAGAAGAATAATAGAAGCAAGTAGGTTTCATGAGTAGGAGACCTCTCCCCGGGAGCCTTGATGGTGTATATAGGATACCCATCATATCAGGCTCACAGTTCACGCGAGTATACATAGGGTTTACTGGTTGTATAACACCGCAGCCATCGTCAAGCGCTACCGAGTCGGACCCTCAAGTCGAGTGAACCGTGGTATGTCAAGCCCTTTCGTGTTAGACTGCAAGTTTCTAGCTGCTCGTCGATGCATTTTCAATAAGGAGATTGCTCCTACCACCCGTCGGATGCGGAGCTTCTGGAGAAAGTGAGGCAGTCGAGGAAGGTGTTGCGTGTGATCAAGCTGGACGAATTACTGAAGGACGACGTTCGCCCATACGCATCAGTACAGATCTTACGAAATCGGATGGTAGGCTTAATCGATGCTGGAGCCAGCGTCTGCTGCATAGCATCCGATTTTGCAAGAGAAGTCCTGAAAAACCATGCGGGTCAAATCCAACACTTCAGTACCTGGTTGAGCACGGTGGACGCAAATCGTCACTCCATAGTAGGGAAACTCACGACGGATGTAATCTTTAAAGGTGCCACCAATCCCCTCGATTTTTACATTATATCCCAACTGACACAGAATCTCGTCAGACGATTTAACTTGGCCCCGCCATTATTCTCCAGTACTACATTTGACTCTGTCGCCACCGTTAATGACGTGACACTAAATTCTCACCCACTTCGACATGCACTTATAGCGTTTTTTCCTTCGCATGAGAAGGAAGGTCTCGGCGGGAAATTTTTTTGTCTCACACTATAGATGGGGGGATGCTAAACCCATAAAGCAGAGACATTTTGCCATATATTTTTCGAATTAAAAGTCGATATACGCCGAAGTCGATCGCCAGTCACCTTAGTGGTTAAGCCGAATAAGGTCTGACTATGCTTAGATGCCAGGCGCCTAAATGCCGTTACCGCTAAGGACGCATATCCTCTACCGTTGATCGAAGGTATCTTAAGTTGGTTACCTCAAGCACACTTTATTACCAGTTTAAATCTCAAAGACGCCTTCTGGCAGATCTCTTTCGATCCCAGTTCAAAGGAGACAGCCTTCACGGTCCCAGGTCGCCCATTGTACCTATTTGTGACCATGCCTTTTGGACTGTGTAATGCCCCGCAGACAATCACAGGATATATAGCCTATATCAATCCAAATCAGAAGGATTGGGACCGTAGGATTTCCGCCATCACCTATGCTCTGTGTTCTTCATACCACACAGCCACTAGGATCTTGCCTTACTTTGCCGTGTTCAGCCAGTACATGATTTGTCACTGTAAATCGTACCGGTTGTTGCGGCAATTAAATTGCTTGGGAGACCCATTGGTGCCGCTGGAGCCTCACGAAAAACTACGAGTACTACGAGACCACTCCGAGAGAAGATTGAAGATAGCAGACGTGTAGGGGAGGAGCGCGTCAACCTGCGATCTCAACCATCTGATTTCAAGGCAGGCGATGAGGTATACAGACGAAACTTTAAACAATCCGACGCGGCCCAGCACTACAATGCCAAATTGGATAAGAAATTTGTAAAATGCTGAATTTTTCACTTGTTATGTCCCACACGGTGTCTCAACTCTGACATGTCCGGAAAAGAACTGGGGGTCTACCATGCAAAAGATTTACGGCGTAGAAGCACGCCATCTCGAAGAAACTTTCTTCTTTGTTGTCATAAGACTGGCATTGCTCACAATCACCTGGACCTGTAAACCCACAGCACACACTACCCCCGAACTTACCGTTGGATTGTTATTCATCAGTTCCCCCATACTAAGAACTCGCATCACCTGTCCTTCAGTCTCCCCATGCCTGTCTGCCATCGTGGACACTGCCCTGCAATAACCGCCGATCCCGTGGAGCGATACCCCGCAAAGATCTGTCATCCCTATATAGATTTCCCAACCAGCTTATAAGAATGGATGACAGATCCCTGTGACTGAACCACCACTGACAGCTGATGGGTAGATTGACAACAGCCATTACGTTTAGGGGTCAAACCAAGGATATCACATTTGTCATCATCCCCTCACTGACTCAGAACGTGTTCCTCGACGTCGATTTCGTCCTACAAATTGATTTGGCCACCGATTTATTCTTGGATTCACGCTTTGACACAAGACATATTCATGAATTTACTTCTTTGCCCGACAGACACGAATTAACTCCTAACCAGCGACAACTCCTGGAAGCATCCATCGCTGCTTTTCCATCTTAGCTATGCAAAGCCTTGCCCGCATTGTTATGGTCTCATGTTTTCGACGTTGACGATTGCAAGCCCATAAAGAGAAACTACGCCATCTGACCGGCCATGGAAAAGCTAGTGTACGCGAAGTTGGACAGCATGCTAGAGTTGGAGGTTAAAGAGGAATCTCAAAGTGCCTGGTCCTCCCCAGTAACCTTGGTGGTAAAAGCAGGTGAAGTTCGTCTTTGTCTGGACGTCCGGAATGTCAAGGCATTGACCGTTAAAGACGCCTACACTCTTCCGCTCATCGATGGAATATTGGGAAGACTACTGAAAGCAAACTACATTACGAGTCCTGTCTTGAAGGATGCTTTCTGGAAAATTCCACTCGATGAGGGGTCGAGGGATAAAACAGCTTTCACAGTGCATGGACGAACACGATACCAGTTCGTAACAATTCTGTAATAACCGCCGCTCCCGCGGAGCAATTACTCGCAGGGATCTGTCATCCCTATACAAATTTTGGTACCAGCTGATAAGGTTGGATGACAGATCTCTGCCATTGAACAACCGCCGACGTTGACAAGTGGTGATTGAACTAACTTGCATCTCTGTCACTGAACCGTCATTTCACCTGACGTCGGCCGTGTGGTAAATCGATTAACACCGTAACCTGCCAATTTCCGCGTGTTTTCATGAGAAATACTTGTTGAATTTATTACGTAAGTCGAGTGAAACCGCTTAAGTGATTCAGTTTAAGTGTGATGTGAAAATTTGAGCGCAGAGTTTGCACCAGTTGTGGCCCTAACCTAAGCGTAAAACTCGAGTCTGGCCACGCGACCGTCAACAGCACTTGTCACTTAGTGCCGCCAAAAGAGGACGCAAAAGCAGTTTCAAAACAGCCGGAAAAGGTGACACAAAGAAGAAAAAAAGGGAGGAAGTGGTATTGAGTTTTCTTTTCTTTAGCTTAAGGTTTGATCCCTTAAATTTATTTGTTTTATAACCTAAAGCTGCCAAACAACGGTGAAAATTCATTGAGGTGAGGCGGATGCCGTGATTTGTGGGAGAAGGGAAGATGCGTTTCATCAGGTGAAGCATTTGGCGCAGATTTTATAGCGTATCCTGCGATGCGTTAATTCTCCGTGCTTCACATATTGTGGTTATATCGAACGACCCTACGAAAATTTCCCCCTCAGAATTGCTGTCAAAGGGAGGATTGGCCGTAATCGTTAAAAAAAGCTGGTATGTTTGCTTATTATTATAGAAGTAGTTGTAGTCGTAATACTGACACCAAAAACGAAATGTGTTTGATCAGTGTAGAACCGTTTATTTTGTTTTAGTGTCGATCGGGGGTATTTTTATTTAATTCGTATTCGACGGTCATAGTGTACAGAAGTCGAGATATGTATTTAAATATATTCGCCTATTTCGTTCCGAAGATTCTGAGTTTTACCATGACCTCTACGCGAATTGACGAAAAGACAAGTGACATCCCCGAATGCCTATACGATGCATGGATTAAAACTACATATAAACGATTGTGATATTCTGGCAAACGTGGGTTTTGAAGATTGGAATCGCGCCGAAAAAGATCGTTTTGTTCGTTTAACCATTAGTTGCACACACGAACATTTTCAAACACTGTACATTTGAGTAGAGCAGGAGATTGTAAACTTTGATATGAATAAACTCGCATATTATAGGCTGTGGTTTTCGCCAGATATAAACATATGTAATAACATAATTAGTAATATATGCTACATAAAAGCCCGTACACAAATTTCCATACTCGAGACCGATGATAACATTCAACAGATAATGCAAAAAAGATCTAACTTCCTATATCCATCTTAAAATACAAAGCATATACCTCCACCCCAATAACCTACAAACAACTAAACTGCATTAAATAAAGTTAAAACATTATTGAAAATAAAACATTACGTAAGATTTTAACCTCTCGACTGAATATGCACGACCTATTAAAGTCCCCGTGTGGTCTAGTGGTTAGAGCACTAAGCCCGTAAGCCAAAGGTCTCTGGTTCGAGTTTCGTTGGCGTCAACGAGATTTAGTTCGAGTGATTCTTTGGACGGACTATAACATCAGCCTGTTCAGTGTACGTGCTGGTTAAAAATCAGAACGTATCGCAGCTGGGTGGACGGACACATGGCCAAAGCGTGATAATGATCATATCACTTTGTGGAGTTGGCGACACATTTGATCATGATGAGATACTCTGACTATCTCTAAGCGAAGGCCCGAAAGGGGCTGTAGTGCTACGAAAAAAAAAAATTAAAGCGATTACAGAACCTTAAAAGTAATGTACACTTTTAATATAAATATAAATCTAAGGTATAATTTAGTGAGCTATAGTCAAACTAAAAGATAAGTAGCTATAAAATTATGAAATCATCCTTTGCGAGAAAAAAAATTCAGTAAATAAGATGCATATTCTCAAATCCCATGAATTACTAACATTCGCATCTTTCTTTCCCATGAATTACTAACATTCGCATCTTTCAAAAGAGGAACAGACATTTTCTCAATATTTAATATTCAAATATGAGGGAAACTTAAATAAAAAAGAATCCTTAAATGTTTCCTTATAACCTCTGTCGTCAAACTATGTAAAAAGTGACTTTAAATGAACAAATTTAAACCGAAAATTTTGCCAAAAAAAACATTATTATCTTCATAATCATTAAATTAATTCATACGTAAGTATGAAGATATGGAAAAATGTTGTCCCGTCTTTCAAAAACTTTTCTACGAAAACCAAATGAACATTTTTTTTGACGAAAAATCTCGATGTTGTCGTTTTCAATTTTTATCCATGAAAATTTAGTAATACTGACTTTAGCTCGGTGTTTAAATACTACTTTACCTAAAAAGAATCATGCCAAAGTATTTAAAAAAAAAAAACAGAATAAAACACAAAAGATAAGGTGTTGATTTAGCTTTATCAAATCATTGTAAATGTTTATAGAATCACTATCAGATTTGTATAGAAAGGATTCTAGTGGAAGAAAGCGTTTGAAACTAGTTGCACTTAAATGCAATTAAGCAACAAAGATACTATATTATTCGGCCTCGTTGCGATCAGCAAGTGTCGCATGTTGGGAATTTATTCTCATCTGGTGGCTTAAAAATTCAACCACCCCAAATGTTGCTAATGCACGAATTTCGAGCCGGAAGTAATTTCTTTCCAATATGTGGCAATAACAACAACGAACATTTGTTTGCGCCATTCAATAATAGTTTTGTATTACTAGGAAATGGTGCGAGCATCTGGTAGTTGTTGGCAACATCAGCTGGCTGCTGTCGTGGCGATGGCACGGAATGTCGTTAAGCGTACAACTGAGACGAACCAGGCAAACAAGTGCTACGGAGTACCAGCTTGGCCACTTTCCGAACGGGATGCGTCGACAATGGTAGTTGCAGGCTATTGAAATTTCACCGGGCAGAGTTTTGGAGGAATTGCGATATTGGAATTGAGTAGTCTTGGATAGTGAATCTGGATTTGGTTTTCAGCGGGAATTGGGAAAAGAAAGGATTGCGAGATTAGTTTATTTTTTCAGGCATTTTGAGTTTGGATCTGGATTAGGAATTGAATGGAATTAGTGACGGAAGACGAGAGTAGAAAAAGTGAATTTTAATTTGGAGGATAAAGCTTTTGATTGGGAATTGAATGAAATTGAGTTTTAGTGACGGAAGATGAGAGTACAAAAATTGGAAAAGTAAGGTGAATTTTAATTTGGTGGATAAGATTTTTGATTGGGAATTGAGTTCAGTGACGGAAGATGAGAGTAGAAAAAGTGAAATTTAACTTGGAGGATAAAATTTCTAATTGGGAATTGAATGGGATTGAGTTTTAGTGACGGAAGATGAAAGTGGAAAAGTAGGATCCCCGAGTGAATTTTGATTTGGATTTGAGAATTAGATTTCTAATTTGAAGTGCGGGACTGTCGCAATATTAACTATTTAGTAAAGATTAAATTAGTGCAAGATTGATTGCTCACAAAAAACTGGTTTGATGGTTTGTGGAGAGGGCAAAGTGCCGGACATTGAATCTATCTTCAATTTCGTTAGAACGATGGATCGGAGTGGCCCTTGCGTTTTTGTTATTTTGATTTCAACTTATTTTAATTTTCAGTGGCCCTAGGCTTCTTTTTTTTTGTATTTTCCGGGCGCTCGGAGTTCTGCAGGGAAAGAAGTAAGTATCAATCTGGTTTTTTTTTTCAATATTTTATATTCTGGTGAAAGTAACTTGTTTTTGTTTTTTATATTTTTGTTATATTGGATTAGTTTTTTTACTTCGTTTTTTATATATTGTTATTTTGCAAATAATTTGTTTTGAATTCTGCTTTGTGGTGAATAAAACGGCCATGATTTATTAAAATTATTAATTTTTCATTTCTCATTATGATCCTCTCCCCTCCCGTCCGTTCCGTTTCGTGTTAGGTTTTATATGTAGAGTGGCTCAGCACGAGCAGAGGGTGCCCCGGAAAACCCCGCGACACGACTGAGCGCTGGCTGGCCTCAGAATGCTACTCCGGGTTACTCACCCCTCTGCTACAACTTAACGACTGCAACTGCGGTGACTTCCGTGGTTGCAACAGCCTTAAATTGATTTTGTGGTAGAAAATATTTAGACTGGTGTGAAAACTCAAGAACTCAAGAGTCAATCATAATCCCGTGGAATTTATGTTTAACATAGCCATTTTAACGCGACTGCTTTGTGAATTCAATTTTAGGGGCGAGTTTATATTTTTATTTTTTTTTTGTGTAAATTGATTTGGGATGCATGGATATCAGAGATGAAATTGTATCACTAATATTTACTCGTAAAAATGTTGAGCACTATGCCCGTTCTAATGAAAAAAGGGAGGGAACAAAAACACGTTAAACTGAATTAAAAATTTGAATTGACTCTTCCTAGTGAATTTAATACGAAATTGTTTTTAAATGTTGCCTTTTAAAAGTATTCAACAGAGGCAGTCGTTCTTAACATAAGATTAAATGAACATAGCGTGAAGAGTCTCATCCTAATTTATTTTTTTTCTCCGTTTGAGTTGTATCGTCCTCCCCCTATTGTTTGAAGATGCATGCACCATACATTTTATTTCAGAAGTTTACACTATTTATAATTTCTAAGGGAGAACGTTATCCGTATCAGCTTAAATTACTAAGGTAGTAGGGCAAAGAAAATAATAAAAAAATAGCAAATACAATATCCGATAGCCATCCATTTGAAGCTATGATAAATAAATATTGAGCCTTTAATAAGTTATACACCGATAGATGTATTACTGTATAAGCGAGCAACTCAATATTCACTCTTTGTTAGTATATAAGAGATAAATAGGAAAGAAATTAATCTAGATTTCCGCACTTTGATAAATATTTGCAAAATTATGTATATTATCCAATTTGAATAGTGACAAGAACCGGACAAGATCAAGTCACTCAATTAAGAAGAATACAAAGCCCTGAATAAAGAAAAAGAATAATAGTTGCATGTAATAACTTGGTTATTTGTAGTAAGTTTGAGTTATATGATAACATTATTCAACCCTATTTGATTTATTAATCTGAAAAGATAAACACCAGGATTTGATGATTAATCTGAAAAGATAAACACCATAATTAGATATTATACTCAAACCAAGTTTATTAATATTCGTATTGTAACCAATGATGAAGTATCTTTATTAACATATATTTAAGTTACCTGAAATTTGACATCGTTTGCAAAATAAAACCATGAATTGCTAATCAACCCTAAAGTCTTTCCTTTTCAGTACATGCTCGTTCTTTTACAGAAGAACGCCGCCGAGGGGTAGGGTCGGTTTCGTGTTGCGGTCGGCACGCGTTGCTATTGTTTGGCTTTTTTGTTAGAGTAGATTGATTCGGTTTGAGTAGTTTATTTCGGACACCACGTCGGTGAATATTTGGGAGCGCGTGTTTTAGGATAACGGTTTTGAATAGTTCTTTTCCTCGAATCGAAAGGAAAAGGAAATTAAAGTAAAGTAGATTGAAGTCGAGCCGGTGGAAACGTTTTGAATCGGGCATTTGAATCAGCGGCTGATTATTGTGTTTCTGACTTTATCTGCTCGCGAAAGACCTGCGACTGAAATCTCTCTCCGGACTAGCTAGCCAGCTAGCTGCCACCTCGGAGTAGACTAAGAGAGCCCGGACATATTGACCTGATATTGAGCCCGGAGTTATTGACCGTTGGCGCGTTCCCAGACTTCACGTCTAAGACCGATGAGAGGTCGGTTTAGATTTCCCTCGGGAAATCTCGAAACGAGACGGACGAGAATTTAAAGTTATTACAATGCTCTTCGGCCTGTGTAACGCCCCGCAAACGATGACCTGGCAGATGGACTAAGTCTAAGTGCGATTGTAATGATCACCCATAATTTAAAAACATTCATTCTCACATAATCTAAAACAGTCATTCAATTATAATTAATCTAAAACATTCATTCAAATTATAATATTAGATTCAAAAACATTCATTCAATTATTAGAAACATTCATTCAATATCAAATGCACTATATCCAAATTACATACAAATTAACGTACATAAAATTATACGTGAACATACAAACATTTAAAATATTGCTTACCAATAAGTCAATAAGTGGAACGTACTTGAAATATTTAAATCTCAAGAGTCAGCACTCAACGATTTCGCTTTCACTTTCTTCCATTCCGAAAAGTAAACAAAAACATTGCCATGCATTCTTGGGTCATCGAACATGTACTTGGAAGAATGTATGACCCAAAGAAAAAGATTACGTAACATATGCATTTGTGTGGTTATGGAATAACAAATGCATATGATGAATTTATGAGGTGTTAATCGATTTGTGGGTCACAAGACCACACAAATCTGGGTGCTGGTTAATGAGGTTAGTACGTAATAAATTAAGTATTTTATGTTTGAGAAATTGGATAAATAGTGGAAGAAATTATAGAATCGGGATCAGAAGGTTCTGACTCGTTCCCTAATAAAGATTCGGCCATCGGTAAAACTTTGGCTGGCATTACTATAACACGGAGAAGAACACTCTTTTGATCAAAGTTCTTTGGCTGGATTATTCGGCCAAACTCAGGTATAACTTGCTGCATAGAAGCTTTGCTTTGGTGCATTGTCTAATTTGGCCAGATCTCATCAGGCTAGATGACACTTAGGTAATTTACTTTTATATTTCTTTCTAAAACTCAAATCGTAATTCAACATGGCGATCCTGCGAACTATAGGACAATTATGGAGCTTTATGTGACTCAGCTGAGATGGAGGTGCTGAATAGGAGATTCGAAGAGTTATTGGCCCGAGCAGAGGAAGAACTTCACAGGGATCGAGAAGAATATCGGCCAGAGGCGAGTGCGATTGTTGAAGCACCTGCATACACTCCAGCACCGATTAAGGAGTTAGGTCCAAAAAGGCTGACTGTGGAGGAGTACTTGAAAAGGCAGAAGCGACCAATACCTGCGGTTGTAACTGAACGCAAGCAGAACAAAAGGAAACATCGGGCAGGACGTAAAGCGAGAATACGAGGTGAAAGGAAAGAGTTGCATCGTCTAATAGCAATTTCCGAAGGAGAAGTGCAGAGAAGCCTATTTAAGAAATTGAACTTGCTGAGCCAAAGGAAAAATGGGAAATAAGTGCTCGACTACAAACGTGAACGAATCGTTCATCGTAGAGTTTAAACAAAGTATTGTTACCTCCTTAATTTTTTTTATAGTATTAACAGTTTTGTATGTATACCACATCAAAAATAGGAATTATGTAAAGATTAGGTTAAATAGAAACATAAATGTTTAAATTGCGTAAATGTTCAAATTTTTTCTTTTTGGTACTAAATGCAGAGGTTAGAAGAGATTGTAAGTGAACTGAATCAACTTTTGGCAAACATTAGAAAGAGTAGAAATCGTCCTTACACAGACGAGACAATAAATTTAAAATTGTTGCATATGGAAAATTTGAAAGAGGAAGCAAGGCTATTATTTAGGAATGAGAAGGAAGATAAAACTTTAGAGCTGAAAGAAGATCTTGTGAAGTTATTATCTTTGTTGTCAGAGAGTCTCGATTGTATGAGAATACAAAATCTAGCAAGAATGGCAGAATTCAATTTGGAATCTTGCATGAAAACAATTCCTGTTTTTGAAGGATGTTTTAAATAACTTCAGCAATTTTTAAAATTAGTAGTAATATTTCATAAGTCGTTGTCTACATCAGGGAAGGAAGCTTTAATTGATTTCGTGTATAATATAAAATTATCAAGTACGGTGCAGACGGCAATAGCGAGTTCAGGAATTCCCAAGACTTTTCAAGAGTTGGCGACAATATTAAACGCAAAATATAAGAGCCCAAATACTATACCCCAATTGCATACCACGTTAAGTGGATTTACCCAGCGAAAACTGAGTGTTTCCGCCTATAAGGATAAGATTTCGGAGTTGGTAGATGAACTAAGTGGTCTGCAAATATCCGATCTTGGTCCAGATGTTACCCAAGAACAGAGGGATTTGATTGTAAAAATAAATGACACTTATGTGTTGACGGTGTTCAAAAGAGGTTTAAATGACCAGTTGAGGAGCACTATCTTTTCGGCGAGACCGACAAGTTTCTCTGATGCTACAAATATAGCTCTTGAGGTAGAAAAGACTGAATCAAGTCAAATGAATAGTGTATTTTATTATAAGAAAAACAGGAATTATAATAACCAAGGCGATAAGAAGGGAAACAAGAGTTATAAAGATAGAAATAACGATAATAGAAATGATAATAGAAATGGTAATAGGAGTAATTATAGGAAACGTAATTATAACAGTAATAACGATAGAAATAGCAATGGTGATAGCAACAGTAGCAATAGTGGTAACTATGGTAGAAACAATTATAGAAGAAGAGATGACAATAGGAATAATTCCGGTCAGAACAATACGTATAATAGGGGTAATAATACCAATAACAGAGGTAATGGACGTAATAGTAATAGAGATAGGAATAATATCAACGTTGTACAGGAACAGGAAAACTTGTTGGACTCCGAAACGGAGTAAAAATTCCTTCCGGACAAAAAGTCTATAAAATTTCGGATAATTGTGCAAACTACATTAGTGTGTTTTGCAAAAATGCGTCTAAGGAATTGAGATTTTTGATAGACACAGGAGTGTTAGTTAACGGGGATTACAAGTGAGACAATTACACCTTACGGATCAATAGATCTTGAGATGAATTTGAATGATGATGATATCATTCATGGAAAATTTTATATAGTGGGTAAAAAATTTCCTATCAATACAGATGGGATAGTAGGTAGAGATTTGTTAGAAAAGTTCTTGTGCAAAATAGATTATGAGACCTACACAATATCTTTT
This sequence comes from Odontomyia ornata, assembly GCA_963969285.1. Classification (NCBI taxonomy): domain Eukaryota; kingdom Metazoa; phylum Arthropoda; class Insecta; order Diptera; family Stratiomyidae; genus Odontomyia; species Odontomyia ornata. Next base: position 178,347,996 of record OZ017742.1, on the reverse strand, counting down.
CTAGTGAATGATAAAGAAGTTATACTACCTATGCAATACAAGCAGAGTAAAATTGGACAGATTAGGGTACCTGCCAGAACCGAAGCTAGTTTCCCGATTAACTTGGAAATTAAAGAAGACATGATAATCCTGAATAAGGAAATAATGGAAGGTATATTTGTAGGGAATATCATTATACCATCCAAAGGGGTCAAGCATACAAAAATTTTGAATTCAAGGGATTCGGAAGTCACAATCGATGGTATTGAAAATATTATCGATACAATGCCCTGTAATGATTTAAACATTTTAAGTCCAACGCGGAACCGACCTCTCATCGGTTCTAGACGTTAAGTCTGAGTAGTGCCAACGGATGGTACCAACCGGTCAACCAATCCGTGCACCGTAACCCATTCACGCGGTGGCTGCTTGTCGGCCAGCTAGTTCGGAGAGGATTTCGGTCGCGGGTCTCCGAATGGGTTACGCTCAATTACATAATTCAGCTACCTATACACGCCCGTTTTTAAACGCGTTACGAAACAAAGCCATACGGAGAAGAAACCTACTTTACGTTACTCCGTATTTTTTCTTATAACCAGTCAAAAAGAACACAAGCTAATTTTTATTTCGCGTTCCCGAATTTCCGACGCGGTACCGAAAAGTATACTACTTTAACTCATCCTGACGAAAGCTACTCTAATAAAACGACCAAAACAACAAAGGTACCGCGTACCGCGCACGACGCGAAACCGACCTCAGCGGATTTTTCTAAACCCTACCCTCGCGACGGCATACTTACCCTGCACTTCCTTTCCCGCTGAAAAAAAAGAAGAACCACTGAAAAGGAAAGTCCGTTGGTTTGTTAGCAATTCATTTTAATGTCAAAGCCTGTAGGTGATGCACTATACTCGTATTTCAAAAATTAAAATAATTTACAGGATGCTTTTCAATTGTTTCAACTAATTCAATGGTATTCCTATCATTCTTTAGATTATTCTAATTTTCTCTTAGTTTAAAGGAACAATCAAATTGAAATCATTTAAACGATATCGATGGTTACGTTCTAACAATTACAAGGATAGAGTATCAGACTGTGATGTTTTTCCTATATTTATGTTTATTTATAATAATTAAGAATTACCAAACTATATAAAAAAAAATGAAATCATTTAGTTTCAACTACTTATCTCGATCGATTATTATTTATATTATTTTTTTTCATTCAATATAAAACCAAACAGTATTCTTACAATATTGCCATAACTTTAAATGCCGATGATAATACTAGTCAAGAACTTTTTTTTTCGTTCAAATTTAATCACAATAGAGTATGTTGCGAAAACAAAAAAAAATAAAGCAACATAATGATATATCTGAACGTGTAAGGCATAACAAAGGAAAACAAAGAAATTTTATAAAAACGATATTTTAAATCTTTTTCATATTGACGTACAATTTTAATTTTAAACGAACGATTCTGTTCACTTTCAAATAAAAGACAAAATTTGAAAAATAAATATAAACTACAAGAAAAATATTTATTCTGACTAAGCGATTAATGATTCTTTAATTTTTAATGAAGAAAATTAATACAGCTAAATTTTGAAAATGTTTACTTATCTATTAGAAATCCATAAAACCGATTATGCAAGTTTTAAATTTCGTTTAAGCTATTTATAAGCTATTTACTAATTTCGAAAATGAAATAATTAAATAATTATGAATTTACGTCTTTTTATCATAATCTAGAATTTTATTAATTCAATTATTTAGTTTTAAGTTACGCGCATATCAATTCATTATGCTAGCTTTTCATAATTTATATTACTTAATGTGTTTCCCTTTAATATGTTGCTTAAAGTATAATGAAAGAAAAATTTCATTTGATTTAGTTCTTATTTTCATTGTTTCTGTTTCGATAATTATTTTTTTTTTATAATTTGCAAAAAATTAGAAAAGTGGTTTCCTTTTTTTATTTACTATCTAATGTTAATAACCTAAACCGTTTACTAAATCGCGATGATAATTTTGATTATTAATTCATTGCAATGTGGGAAGATATAATATGACGATACAATTTCCCCACTACTAAGATATTCAACCGAAAATGCAGACTTGATTCTGCAGTCGAATCCAACTAGGTTTGCAGATGAAAATCAAGAAGGGTTTCAACCGGACCACAATATCCGTCATTAAGAAGTTAGATTTTAGAGCCAATTCAGTTCGATTCAAGTATCCATCAAGCTTTCACTCTAAATTTACTTCAGTGTTGAACAATTTTTGAAAAGCACTTTCCGAACTACGAAAATTCGTAACCACAAATTGAACTAACCCAGTTCCTAAAAAAAACATTCTCAACCTTAAAGACGAGAAAAAACCCAAAACATGACACAACTCAATCAAAAAAACTAGCCAATTCCATTTCTTTTTTATGGCGTTGCAATTACTAACTAAGATTTTCAACCCTATTCTGACTCAACCTATTAAAACCTATCGTTTTTATGACTGCATCGCCAACGTCTTCAGAGTATATGCAACATTGTATTCCGTAAAAATTGTAAGCAACATTCCCTAAAGTTAGACATTAGAGAGCAATTCCATTTTAACCTGTTTCTCTTCATACGATCATCCTCGGAGTGTGTTCATATTTTATATCCTAGCAGCTTATCCTCAACTGACCCAAAACCAATGGTTTCAATGTATTCCCAACAAATACATTCATATTTAATCTCAATCCGATTCACCATACCCGTAATGGGTTTGTAATAGAAAAAAAAAAGAAACGAAATTGTCTTATTTCATTATACACACACGTCAATGAACTTTGTGCATAACATTCCTTATCTCTTACTAATTGTTTAACTAAAATTTTTGTTATTATATATGATAAAGTAATACGACATTGCCATAGAACAAAATTTTTTTGACTTGTTTAAATGCGATTCGCGCTGCTTTCTATGAGAAATTTACAATTACACGTTAACATCTGCCTTGAGACAATTTTGCTTTGATTGGTCCATGTAAGCAATTGACGACAAAGATCAGGGAAAACGACAACCCTTTGTCAGTTGGGTTACGATTACTCTATTTTATGCTGAACTTTAAAACGGTACAAATCTCTTTTACCGTTGTTTAATTTATATGTCCCTGAGATTGGAGTGGATTTGACTGGTATGCAACATACTCACTGTGATATGGCTTTGTAGATCCGGGGTTTACAAGCAAGCATAATGTTTCCAGCTTTTCGAGGTGCCAATTCAGTTTTTCTTCGCGGATGGTGGTTCAATTTTAGGCCGATGCAATTTCGATGGTGTCCTTTTCTTCATAAGTTGATCAGCCTTCCGTACTCCCTTCGAGTTAATATTTTTTTTTCGTGTTAAACGGATTCAAACGAACCAGCTTCTGCGTAACCCGTTTGGATTTCGACATATGGATTTCCTTTGCTGGGGACGTACCTAATGTCATATGGCAGCAATTAGTCTCGGCCCCGTGCGCTGGCTTCACCGCCATTAGTGTGTAAAAAAAGTATGCCAAGGCGCGTTTATATCACCAACGTAGACGTGCGAGCCCCATGCACTATTGTAACCTCGTGGAGCTCCACACCAGTGGCAAATGCTACAATGTTGCATGATGAAATCTTACATTTTGTTTATCTTGGATAGGAAGTCAGGAAACTCACCTCCAGTATGACACAGATCGTTTATTTTCCATCAATATAATCCTGGATACGCAGCTTCTGGTGGCGTACAACCTCACTGTATTTCTAATATTGAAGGTTAGGGGGATTAACCAACCCTATTTGACTCTATTTGGATAAGCTCTCTGTACACTCTGAAAGTTGTAACCCGAATGACACTTTGAAGGTTATATCCAGAATGACACTTCCAACCAGTTTCCACTTTTCTATCTATTCGATGTTTTGATGGCAACTGTGGGCGGCATTGCCAGATAGATATGCCTCGAAATGTATCGGTGTTTAATTGATATTATTTTTCAAATATTTATATCCACAGATATAAATATTTGAAAAAAAAAATATTTTCTGCGCAATGATATCCGCACGAAGGATGAAGTCCGCTTGCACTTCGAAGACATACATATCTGGCCGGTTGCCAGGGTTCGGGATCGGAATCACTTCGATTCCCGGGCGTAGGCGTTACATTACACATTCCCCCCCCCAAAATCGAAGTAACTCCGATCCCGCCTCCTATGTAAAAGGTCTTGGTTGGGGCCGTGGCGGGTCGAAGGTCGATCTCGAGGACTAGGCTACAACAATTTCAGTGAAGACTCGATAGAGGCTATACAGTAGGGAGTCAGGTGTTACTCGGAGGTCTTCGTCCAGGCAGAGATTTAGGTAAGCCATGGTTTTTTTCTTTCGCGTGAAATAGTTGCACTTCATCGTCGAAGGTCTTTTGCATGGTAAATTCCCAGGGTTTTACCAGCCATGTCCGCGATGAGGTATCGTGTGGGGCTTATTACTTGTAGGACTCGACACTTCACGAATTTCTTGTCTAGTTTGGCATTGTAATGTCGGGTGGCATCGCTCTGCCGGAAGTTTCGACGATATATTTCGTCGCCTGCCTTAAAGCCAGAAGGATGGGATCGCAAGTTGTACCGCTCCTCCCCCATCCGTCTACTTTCTTCAATCTTCTCCCGCAGATGAGCTCGCAGAAGTTGGAGCTTTTCGTGCGGTTCCAGGACCACGATTGGGTCCTCTAGCGATTTCAGCTGCCGCAATAGCCGGTAAGCGCTTCCATGACAGATCATGTACTGGCCGAACAATGCGAAATACGGCGAAATGCCGGTAGTGGCGTGATACGACGAGCGCAGAGCACTAGTGATGGCGGACAACTTGCGATCCCAGTCCTTCTGATTCGGGTGGACATAGGCGCGAATGGCCGCTATGAGCGTACGGTTCAGTCGTTCGGATGCGTTGGCTTGTGGTGAATAGACGGCGGTTCGTTGGTGAATGATGCCGTATTTGGACATTAGATCTCGGAACTTGCCTGAGGTGAACTGGACCCCGTTGTCGGAGACAAGTTTCTCTGGGACTCCAAACATATGAAAGACTCGGTTCTCCAAGAAGTTGAGTATAGGTCCAGTGTGCATGTTACGTAGTGGTTCTATGATAGGGAATTTAGAGAGCTGGTCCAGGACCACGACAGCTTCCGTGTGACCAGAAGCAGATCGAGGGTAAGGACCGATAAGATCAATGTACAAGCGCTGGAACACGCGTTCGGGGACCTCAACCTTACCCATGGGAGGCCGAAGAATGGTGTTTGGCGCTTTAGTGCACTTGCATAGCTCACAGGAGGCTACGTACGTTTTTATCTGTTGTGCCATTTTAGGCCAAAAGAAACAGGTTTTCAACCGCCTAAGTGTACGACCGTATCCGCCGTGCGCACTTGATGGGTGGTCATGAGCCCGTCTGATAAGATCAGTGGTTAATTCTTCGGGCACCCACAACTTCCACTGTTCTTCTTCTTGTATGGGGTCTCCGGATGCGTGTCCCATCCGCTTATAAATAAATCCATCCGTCAACCGCAGTTCAGGAAGCTGGGACAGTTGATTCTGGATAGTGTGAATCAGTTGGGTGTAGCTGGCTGACTTGAAGGCAGGATGGTCCAGATCGATCAATTGGGGGCTGTCGTCCTCCTGAATCAACTCGGCTCCTTCAGGAGCGAACATTCTGGATAGGGTGTCGGGGACTACATGCTGGCTTCCTTTTCGGTGGCGAATTGTGAAGTCAAATGCCTGTAATTTCAGTGCCCACCTGGCCAATCTGGCGTTGAGATCAGTCTGGCTTATTAGCCATTTCAGAGAAGCGTGGTCCGTAACGATTTCAAAGGTGTGTCCCTCCACATAGGCTCGGAAGCGTTTCACCGCCAACACCGCAGCTAAACATTCCTGCTCGGAGACCGTGTAATTTCGCTGGGCTGGGTTCAACTTGTGAGACATGAAGGCTATAGGTCTCTCCTCGCCGTCTTGTGCAACCTGGACTAAGACTGCTCCCACCCCATGTTGACTCGCGTCACAATGGATTGAGAACGGTTGGTCAAAGTCCGGGCTGTGCAGTACGGGGGCTGTAGTCAGACTCTTCTTTAGCTCTTCAAAGGCTCGCAAGCTGGGCTCTTCCCAGACGAACTTACGTCCCTTACGCAGCATGTCGGTCAAAGGAGTGGTAATGGTGGCATAGTCACGTACAAAACGCTGGTACCATCCGCATAAGCCTAAGAATCGGCGTAATTGCTTGGTGGTCTTGGGTAATGGAAAGACGTCAATCGCTTGAGTCTTGTCCGGATCGGTCTTGATATGGCCATGCCCAATGATGTGACCTAAATACTTCACCTCCGTCATCACGAACTGACTCTTCCGTATGTTGATGGTTAATCTTGCCCTCCGGATGTGCAGAGCCACCTCCTGAAGCAGGTCGATGTGTTCGTTAAAGGTCTCGGTGATAAGCAGCAGATCATCCAAGTAAACGAAAACTTGGTGCCGCAAATGAGGTGGTATCACCTTATCCATAAGGCGCGTCATTGTTTGGGGGGCATTGCACAATCCCAATGGCATGGTCACGAATTGATACAGGGGCCAACCTGGGACTGTGAAGGCTGTTTTCTCCTTTGAACCAGGGTCTAAAGGAATTTGCCAGAAGCCCTCCTTGAGGTCTAAGCTCGTGATGAAGTGGGCTTTAGGCAACCGACTCAAAATGCCTTCAATCAACGGTAGAGGGTATGCGTCCTTGACAGTGACGGCGTTCAAGCGTCTGGCATCTAAGCATAGCCGGACCTTGTTCGGCTTGACAACTAAGGTGACTGGGGAAGCCCACGCGCTCTGTGATTCTTCGATTACGCCTAATGCTAGCATTCGATCCACTTCGGCATATAATGACTTTTCTTTCGCCGGAGATATGGCAAAATGTCTCTGTTTTATGGGTTTAGCATCCCCCACATCTATTGTGTGGAACACCAGTGCAGTCCGCCCGAGACCTTCATTCTCATGCGATGGAAAAGCCGATATAGCCGAGTCAAGTCGCAGTTGCTGATTTACATCCAGTGTATGTCGTAATAAGTGAGTGGTTTGCGATTGGTCAGGAACTGTGGTGACGGACTTCAGGGTCGTACCGGAAAATAGGGCCGGGGCCAAGTTAAATTTTCGAACGAAATCCACTCCTAGATAAAGATTCTGGGTTAATTGAGGTATGATGAAAAATTCCAGAGGTTTAGTTACTCCTTTAAAGGTGACATCCGTCGTAATTTTTCCCACTACAGAGTGACGAGTTCCGTCCGCCGTGCTTAACCAAGAGGTGAAATGACGGATTTGGTCCGCGTGCATTGCCAGTACCTCCCCTGCAAAATCGGCGGATATGCAATTCACGCTGGCTCCCGTATCGACTAAGCCTGACACTCGTTTTTGCAGGAGGTGTACTGACGCATATGGTCGAACGTCATCCCTCAATAATTCGTCTAAGTGTATGTCCTTCAGCACCTTCCTCGACTGCCTGACTTTTCTCCAGAAGATCCGCATCCGACGCGTGGCTCGTTTTCTTCGCGGTGGGACATTTGTAGCCAACTCCTCATGGAAGATGCGCTGTCGAGTAGCCAAATAATTCCGCAGCCTGACGTGGAAAGGTTTGACATGCCAAGGAACTTTCGCCTCGCTATCATTTCCCTGCGCGTTGGCCTCGGCGAAGGATGGCGTCGGTTGTGGAACTTCGGGAGAACTGTGTTTGGCGGTGCGAGTCAGCAGAATTGGAGTCATGTCGGGAGCTTGGTCATAGCTAGTGATGGGGTCAGGATTGGTTCGTCCGGGGCTTAGGAGTGCCGACGGGTGGTCGCGGCACTCGGTGGCAAGTTTTTTTCGCAGTTTGCAATTTGCGCAGTCAGGTGCGTATGTGTCGGCCTTCCCGCATCGGTAACAGAAAAGCGTCGGCTCCGCTGGACATGCATAGAACCGATGCCCCGTTTGTCGGCAGTTCCAACAGACCGTCGGGCTTGTAATTGCTTCAAGGGAGGGTCGATCAATCAATGCTGGGTCCTCAAGCTCCTGTGGTGCTCCGCTCCTCGGTACTGGTACTGGATCAGCAAGTAGGTGGTCCGCTGCCATCAACTCCGCGGTATGATGATTTCGGGGATTTGGTTCCGTTATGCGAGGTTGTGGACGGAAGGTGCCTCGCCGCTCATCCAATTGTTCTTGCCTACGGGCATGGAGGCGCAATCCCTGTATGGTGTTGATGGGAAAATGCAGAAGGCTGTTCTGAAGATCCCAACGCATATTCTCTCTGATAATTTCTACCAGTTCGTCCTCGGGCATGGTTGTTCGCAAGCGAGTGCTCAATCTCACTATACTTGTGTAGTACTGGTCGAACGGTTCGTGAGCGCCTTGTTTCCGTTTCTTTAGCTGTTCCCTTAGTTCTCTCTCAGTGAAGCCATCCTCAAATCGATTGCGGAAGGTTGCACTGAAAGAGTTCCGTGGCGTTGATTCCTTAAAACTCCAGTACCAGTCGGCAGCGTCTCCGCTGCACAAAAGATGTGCATGCCGGAGGAAGGCCGAGGAATCACCTCCCAGGGTGCTGGATACTAACGCCTGAATCCGGAAAAGGAACCGGTCCGCCGATATCATATCGTTGAAACCCGTGAAGTTCAGGCGCCAACTCTCCATGATACGAGGCGTCGGGTCTCGAAAAGGTGTCAATGCGTTCCCGGGGGGAATCGCATCCTCGATTGACCAGTTGTGCGGAACTGCCTCGGGGACTAGAGGTACCAACGGAGGTGCGGTGCTGTGTCGTGGTCTATATTCGGGAGCTCTGGGATCCATTCCCGAGTTCCTTGGAGGTGGGGCACATTGCTCGGATGGTCGAGAGTGGGGCATAGCCACACTGGGATTGGGCTCCCAGCCAAGCGGAGTTCTCACGCGGCTGGGTGGTTGGCTCATGGGGAGATTCTGGAGCTTTCCCTCCAGGTTGCCAATCCTCTCCGACATATCTCGCATCAACGCCACGAGGGTGTCAATGGAGTGGGCGGAAGGCATGGGGGTCACCTCGGACACGACAACTGCGGCCGGAACTTCACCGCCTACGGCCCCTTGAAGGTCTAACAGTGGTTGGGGCGGTTCGGCCTCTGGAACTCCTTTTGCCACTGCTCCACGCGTTGGGAGGGGCGTTCCGAGGGGGACGTCTAGGGCGGTCCGCTCGATGGGTCGCCGGCATAAGGGGCAAAGATCGGACGTGAGGAGGAGCTGTTGGACACAGGCACGATGGAATAGATGTCCACAATCCAATCGCACGCTGTGTACGCCCTCCACTACGTCCTCGAAGCAGATCCCGCAGTTAGCTGGTTGGACCGTTTTGGATCTGGTCCAACGCTTGTCTGGGGTCCGCTTCGTTGCCATTTTTTTTTGTTTAATCTGGGTGGTGTTAATAGTACTGGAAAAAAATTAAAATATATAAAATATGATAACTCCTAAAACCTTAATATATAAATACAAAAGCTTAACACTAGATTAGTGGCCGATAGTGGCGAGCTATTTATAGAAAATAGAAAAAAATTTATATGATACACACTTTCCTTTCCAGCAGTCGACTCCTTCAACGGGAAATGAGAGTGCGTGGTAATCTGCCGAAGAAAGGGTGCTTTTGGTCGATCTACAAAATTTAACCCCATATCCACATACATCACAAAAACCGTCTCTAAACTACGTTAAATGACTCGACGAGACAAATGGTAGAGCTACCGTAACGATTTTGTACGCGGTCAAAATTTCCCGACGCGTGGAAGCATTCCGGGCTCCGCAATTCCAGCATACGCCACCGAACGTTGAACCGATACCACTCGTCTATCACGCATACGAAATAAGTAGAATTCTTCCGCGACATAAAGGCAAGGTAGCCTTCTATTTTCTTGAGAGTCCATGCAGATAGGTAAACCCATCAGGCTGGCAGTTCCATCAAGAAAATAGAAGGTCCTTACAGGGGTTAGCCTGGGACAACACATCGGAAGGATTCTGTCGCGAAAACAAAATCAAACAAAGGAGAACGGAAGCTACAGCTCACGTGAAGCGACTGCTAGAGTGTATCACACAACTCCACTGCTCCTGATAGTGGGACTCGAGTACCAAAGTACCTTACATCCTCCGTAAAGGACCAACTCGTCAGAAGACGCGAAGTTCTTTCCCCCTTAGGATGTTTTAGGCCCCACGTTGGGCGCCATTTGTAATGATTTAAACATTTTAAGTCCAACGCGGAACCGACCTCTCATCGGTTCTAGACGTTAAGTCTGAGTAGTGCCAACGGATGGTACCAACCGGTCAACCAATCCGTGCACCGTAACCCATTCACGCGGTGGCTGCTTGTCGGCCAGCTAGTTCGGAGAGGATTTCGGTCGCGGGTCTCCGAATGGGTTACGTTCAATTTCATAATTCAGCCACCTATACACGCCCGTTTTTAAACGCGTTACGAAACAAAGCCATACGGAGAAGAAACCTACTTTACGTTACTCCGTATTTCTTCTTATAACCAGTCAAAAAGAACACAAGCTAATTTTTATTTCGCGTTCCCGAATTTCCGACGCGGTACCGAAAAGTATACTACTTTAACTCATCCTGACGAAAGCTACTCTAATAAAACGACCAAAACAACAAAGGTACCGCGTACCGCGCACGACGCGAAACCGACCTCAGCGGATTTTTCTAAACCCTACCCTCGCGACGACATACCCTGCACTTCCTTTCCCGCTGAAAAAAAAAGAAGAACCACTGAAAAGGAAAGTCCGTTGGTTTGTGTGCAATTCATTTTAATGTCAAAGCCTGTAGGTGATGCACTATACTCGTATTTCAAAAATTAAAATAATTTACAGGATGCTTTTCAATTGTTTCAACTAATTCAATGGTATTCCAATCATTCTTTAGATTATTCTAATTTTCTCTTAGTTTAAAGGAACAATCAAATTGAAATCATTTAAACGATATCGATGGTTACGTTCTAACAATTACAAGGATAGAGTATCAGACTGTGATGTTTTTCCTATATTTATGTTTATTTATAATAATTAAGAATTACCAAACTATATAAAAAAAAATGAAATCATTTAGTTTCAACTACTTATCTCGATCGATTATTATTTATATTATTTTTTTTCATTCAATATAAAACCAAACAGTATTCTTACAATATTGCCATAACTTTAAATGCCGATGATAATACTAGTCAAGAACTTTTTTTTTCGTTCAAATTTAATCACAATAGAGTATGTTGCGAAAACAAAAAAAAATAAAGCAACATAATGATATATCTGAACGTGTAAGGCATAACAAAGGAAAACAAAGAAATTTTATAAAAACGATATTTTAAATCTTTTTCATATTGACGTACAATTTTAATTTTAAACGAACGATTCTGTTCACTTTCAAATAAAAGACAAAATTTGAAAAATAAATATAAACTACAAGAAAAATATTTATTCTGACTAAGCGATTAATGATTCTTTAATTTTTAATGAAGAAAATTAATACAGCTAAATTTTGAAAATGTTTACTTATCTATTAGAAATCCATAAAACCGATTATGCAAGTTTTAAATTTCGTTTAAGCTATTTATAAGCTATTTACTAATTTCGAAAATGAAATAATTAAATAATTATGAATTTACGTCTTTTTATCATAATCTAGAATTTTATTAATTCAATTATTTAATTTTAAGTTACGCGCATATCAATTCATTATGCTAGCTTTTCATAATTTATATTACTTAATGTGTTTCCCTTTAATATGTTGCTTAAAGTATAATGAAAGAAAAATTTCATTTGATTTAGTTCTTATTTTCATTGTTTCTGTTTCGATAATTATTTTTTTTTTTATAATTTGCAAAAATTTAGAAAAGTGGTTTCCTTTTTTTATTTACTATCTAATGTTAATAACCTAAACCGTTTACTAAATCGCGATGATAATTTTTATTATTATTTCATTGCAATGTGGGAAGATATAATATGACGATACGATTTCCCCACTACTAAGATATTCAACCGAAAATGCAGACTTGATTCTGCAGTCGAATCCAACTAGGTTTGCAGATGAAAATCAAGAAGGGTTTCAACCGGACCACAATATCCGTCATTAAGAAGTTAGATTTTAGAGCCAATTCAGTTCGATTCAAGTATCCATCAAGCTTTCACTCTAAATTTACTTCAGTGTTGAACAATTTTTGAAAAACACTTTCCGAACTACGAAAATTCGTAACCACAAATTGAACTAACCCAGTTCCTAAAAAAAACATTCTCAACCTTAAAGACGAGAAAAAACCCAAAACATGACACAACTCAATCAAAAAAACTAGCCAATTCCATTTCTTTTTTATGGCGTTGCAATTACTAACTAAGATTTTCAACCCTATTCTGACTCAACCTATTAAAACCTATCGTTTTTATGACTGCATCGCCAACGTCTTCAGAGTATATGCAACATTGTATTCCGTAAAAATTGTAAGCAACATTCCCTAAAGTTAGACATTAGAGAGCAATTCCATTTTAACCTGTTTCTCTTCATACGATCATCCTCGGAGTGTGTTCATATTTTATATCCTAGCAGCTTATCCTCAACTGACCCAAAACCAATGGTTTCAATGTATTCCCAACAAATACATTCATATTTAATCTCAATCCGATTCACCATACCCGTAATGGGTTTGTAATAGAAAAAAAAAAAAAGAAACGAAATTGTCTTATTTCATTATACACACACGTCAATGAACTTTGTGCATAACATTCCTTATCTCTTACTAATTGTTTAACTAAAATTTTTGTTATTATATATGATAAAGTAATACGACATTGCCATAGAACAAAATTTTTTTGACTTGTTTAAATGCGATTCGCGCTGCTTTCTATGAGAAATTTACAATTACACGTTAAAATCTGCCTTGAGACAATTTTGCTTTGATTGGTCCATGTAAGCAATTGACGACAAAGATCAGGGAAAACGACAACCCTTTGTCAGTTGGGTTACGATTACTCTATTTTATGCTGAACTTTAAAACGGTACAAATCTCTTTTACCGTTGTTTAATTTATATGTCCCTGAGATTGGAGTGGATTTGACTGGTATGCAACATACTCACTGTGATATGGCTTTGTAGATCCGGGGTTTACAAGCAAGCATAATGTTTCCAGCTTTTCGAGGTGCCAATTCAGTTTTTCTTCGCGGATGGTGGTTCAATTTTAGGCCGATGCAATTTCGATGGTGTCCTTTTCTTCATAAGTTGATCAGCCTTCCGTACTCCCTTCGAGTTAATATTTTTTTTTCGTGTTAAACGGATTCAAACGAACCAGCTTCTGCGTAACCCGTTTGGATTTCGACATATGGATTTCCTTTGCTGGGGACGTACCTAATGTCATATGGCAGCAATTAGTCTCGGCCCCGTGCGCTGGCTTCACCGCCATTAGTGTGTAAAAAAAGTATGCCAAGGCGCGTTTATATCACCAACGTAGACGTGCGAGCCCCATGCACTATTGTAACCTCGTGGAGCTCCACACCAGTGGCAAATGCTACAATGTTGCATGATGAAATCTTACATTTTGTTTATCTTGGATAGGAAGTCAGGAAACTCACCTCCAGTATGACACAGATCGTTTATTTTCCATCAATATAATCCTGGATACGCAGCTTCTGGTGGCGTACAACCTCACTGTATTTCTAATATTGAAGGTTAGGGGGATTAACCAACCCTATTTGACTCTATTTGGATAAGCTCTCTGTACACTCTGAAAGTTGTAACCCGAATGACACTTTGAAGGTTATATCCAGAATGACACTTCCAACCAGTTTCCACTTTTCTATCTATTCGATGTTTTGATGGCAACTGTGGGCGGCATTGCCAGATAGATATGCCTCGAAATGTATCGGTGTTTAATTGATATTATTTTTCAAATATTTATGTCCACAGATATAAATATTTGAAAAAAAAAATATTTTCTGCGCAATGATATCCGCACGAAGGATGAAGTCCGCTTGCACTTCGAAGACATACATATCTGGCCGGTTGCCAGGGTTCGGGATCGGAATCACTTCGATTCCCGGGCGTAGGCGTCACATTACAGCCCTTACTTGGTTTTGAAGTTAAGGCATTCAAAGAATGCAAGAGTACTGATACTACACGTCTTAGTACACTTCTTAATTCTATCAATATATCTTCATACGATCCTAAAGCTAGGGATAGTCTTCTGGGGATAATAAAAGAATATCAGGATGTTTTCCACTTAGGCGATGAGAAGCTGAGTGTTAACAATTTTTATACTCAAAGTTTAAATGTTACCGATAATATACCGGTATACACTAAGAATTATCGACTTCCTAATACTCAGTGTGATGAAATAAAGAAGCAAGTCCAAGATCTCTTGAAAAATGAGATAATTGAGCCATCCATAAGCCCATATAACTCACCGTTACTTTTGGTACCGAAGAAAAGTGATGGTACTGAGAAGAAATGGCGCTTGGTTGTGGATTTTCGAAGGCGGAATACTAAGGTGGTCAACGATAAATTCCCTTTATCTAGACTAGATGATGTCTTAGATAAACTGGGCAGGGCTAAATACTTTTCGACTCTGGACATGACTAGTTCATTCCATCAAATAGGATTAGAGAAAGAGTCAAGGCCATTGACAGCATTTTCTGACAATCATGGTCACTATCAGTTCAAGAGATTACCTTTCGGTTTAAAAATCTCTTCGAACAGTTTTCAAAGGATGCTCACGATTGCACTTTGCGGACTTGATTTCGAAGCTTTTCTTTATGTCGATGACATAATTTTTTTCGGATGTAGTATTACTCACCACAACGAAAACCTGAGAAAAGTCTTCAAAAGACTAAAGAAATTCAATCTTAAACTTAATCCTGGTAAATGTCAGTTTTTGAAAACAGAGGTTGTCTACTTAGGTCATCTTATCACTAAAGACGGTGTAAAAACTGATCCTTCCAAGTACCAAGTAATCAAGGATTACCCAGTTCCGAAAAATGCGGATGAAGTTCGTAGATTCGTTGCATTTTGCAATTACTATAGGCGTTTTATTCCCAACTTTGCGAGCATCGCAAAACCTCTTAATTCACTTCTGAAGAAGCAAGCAATTTTCATATGGGATGAAACATGTCAGAATGCATTTAAGTCTCTAAAAACGAAATTAATGGAACCACCAATATTACAATATCCAGACTTCGATAAACCGTTTATTTTGACGACTGATGCATCTAGTTATGCATTAGGAGCAGTCTTGTCACAAGGAGAAATTGGTTCTGACCTACCGATTTCATATGCAAGTAAATCGTTGAATAAATGTGAACTCAATAAGCCTATAATTGAGAAGGAATTACTTGCAATACACTGGGGTATCAACTTTTTCAAACCATATTTGTATGGCAGAAGATTTATTGTGGTGACAGGCCACCGACCATTAGTTTCACTGTTTACTCACAAAAACCCATCTTCAAGACTTACACGAATCAGATTAGACCTTATCCGACTACGATTTTGAGATTATTTACAAGAGAGGTAAAATCAATACAAATGCTGATGCCTTATCTCGCATTGAGTTAGATACAGATATTTTAAAGAGTATGATTCCCACAGAAAGAGATGAATCAGTAAAGAAAACTTTAGCTATTACAAGGGGTATGAGTGAAAAACAAGAAAATACAAGTGTACAAGGAAGCAATGTAACCGATGCCAATATCCAATCGGAGCCTGATCAACTTCACATTTGGAATTGCACATCGTTAAACGACGTCAAAAATGTTACAAAGCTTAGATTTGATATACCGCGGATAAATGAATTAAGAAATCCCACACTAGAAATCGTACGTACGTCTGATGAAATAATAGTATGTGTTGATAACGATAAATTTTGCAGTGAATCAGTTCCTGACGAAAAGAAGTTATCATCCTTTATATATAAATCGAAGAGCGATAATCCTAAAAGAAATCTAGATTTCATTATGGAGAAACTCATTGATGCTTTGTGCAAAATAAAAATAAATGAGCTAGCGTTATCAAGCACTGATAACTTATTTGATAGTGTACACATTGAGGATTTCAAGAAAATATATAACAAGTTGCAACTAAATAATAATAAAGCGCGTTTAAAGACAAATATATTAATATACACCCCAGCTAAGAAAGTTCTAAATAAAGATACCCAAAATAAACTAATAAAAGAGTATCATAGTTCACCCCATGGAGGTCATTTAGGAGTTAGAAAGACTTTATTAAAATTGAAACAGAGGTACTGTTGGAAAAATATGAGCGTTATGGTCAAAAAGTTCGTTAACAATTGTGAAGTTTGTGCTACTAGTAAATTATACAGGCACACTAAAGAAAAATTTGTGCATACGAGTACACCATCGACAACTTTCGAGACAATTCAAATTGACACGGTTGGTCCATTGAGACTTTCCAATCATTTCCGCTATATTCTTACAATGCAATGCGAATTATCGAAATTTGTTGTTGCCATCCCAATTGAATCTAAGGATGCGAAAACTATAGCGACAACTTTAGTGAAGGATTTTATTCTTAAATATGGGCAATTTAAAGTTTTAAAGTCAGATAGAGGTACGGAATTTTTGAATGAGCTAATGAAAGAAGTCTGTGGTTTGTTACAAATTGAACAGATATTTTCAACACCATATCATCACGAGACGCTAGGAGTGGTTGAAAGGAACCACAGGGTTCTTAATGAGTTCTTACTCTCATTTACAGAAGAATCTGAATGGGATACTTGGCTTCCGTATTATACATTCGCTTATAATACATCACCCAATGTAGATACTGGCTATACACCGTATGAATTAGTTTTCGGAAAATTAGCATATTTACCAAATGACGAGAAATTAGTTACAAAATCATACAATCTTGACAACTTTGCCAATGAATTAAAACTAAGACTTAAAGCAACTATAAATAAAACTAAGGAAACAATAGAGAAAGTTAAAAAGAATAGATTAGAAAAACAAATAGATGTTAACCCAATAGACGTTAAGGTTGGTGATAAGGTATTAATTAGGAACAATAATCGTAAGAAAAATCAAAAACCATATTTAGGACCATTTGTGGTAAAAGATAAAAAAGGTGTGAACTCCATAGTTGATGTAAATGGAGTATTAAAAGAATTACGTAATAATCAATTAAGACTGTACAAATGTTTGTAATTATGTTTGATATTTTCGGTGTTTCGCTTAATACTAGTATACGCTCAACAACAAAAACGCGGAGGGTGTAATGATCACCCATAATTTAAAAACATTCATTCTCACATAATCTAAAACAGTCATTCAATTATAATTAATCTAAAACATTCATTCAAATTATAATATTAGATTCAAAAACATTCATTCAATTATTAGAAACATTCATTCAATATCAAATGCACTATATCCAAATTACATACAAATTAACGTACATAAAATTATACGTGAACATACAAACATTTAAAATATTGCTTACCAATAAGTCAATAAGTGGAACGTACTTGAAATATTTAAATCTCAAGAGTCAGCACTCAACGATTTCGCTTTCACTTTCTTCCATTCCGAAAAGTAAACAAAAACATTGCCATGCATTCTTGGGTCATCGAACATGTACTTGGAAGAATGTATGACCCAAAGAAAAAGATTACGTAACATATGCATTTGTGTGGTTATGGAATAACAAATGCATATGATGAATTTATGAGGTGTTAATCGATTTGTGGGTCACAAGACCACACAAATCTGGGTGCTGGTTAATGAGGTTAGTACGTAATAAATTAAGTATTTTATGTTTGAGAAATTGGATAAATAGTGGAAGAAATTATAGAATCGGGATCAGAAGGTTCTGACTCGTTCCCTAATAAAGATTCGGCCATCGGTAAAACTTTGGCTGGCATTACTATAACACGGAGAAGAACACTCTTTTGATCAAAGTACTTTGGCTGGATTATTCGGCCAAACTCAGGTATAACTTGCTGCATAGAAGCTTTGCTTTGGTGCATTGTCTAATTTGGCCAGATCTCATCAGGCTAGACGACACTTAGGTAATTTACTTTTATATTTCTTTCTAAAACTCAAATCGTAATTCAACACCACCTCACCTGTTCGTTTACTTGGATGACCTCCTACTCATCATAGAAACGTTTGATAAATATCTTCGACTGCTGCAATAAGTAGCCCTGTATATTAGCAAGGCAAGACTCAGCATCAATGTTCAGAAAAGCAAGTTCGTCATGAACGAGGACCGATATCTAGGACATGTCATCGGACATGATACTATCAAGACCGATCCGGACAAAACTCGGGCGATTGATGAGTTCCCCTTGCCGAAGACTGTTAAGCAGCTACGACATTTTCTAGGAGTGTGCAGTTGGTACCGAAGGTTCGTTCGAAACTATGCAACGGTTTCAGCACCTTTGTCGGACATGCTGCGGAAAGGTAAGTTTATCTGGTCTGAGCTCAGCCGAAAGGGATTCGAAGTGCTCAAGTAAGCCTTGACATCTGCACCAGTCTTGCACAGTCCTGTCTTCCAGAAATTCTTCTGCACTCATTGTAACGCAAGCTAACATGGAGTTGAAGCCTTACTAGTGCAATTAACCGTAGAGGAAGAAGATGCTCCCATTGCTTTTATGTCCAGTAAACTTAACTCGGACAGAGGAACTGCACTGTATCCGAACAAGAATGTCTGGCAGCTGTGATGGCTGTCAAGAAGGACAAAGAAGGCCACCCGTTCGAGATCATCACGGGTCACGCTTCGCTACAACAGCTGATGAACCAAGCGGACCTACACGGATGTCTGGCTCGATGGGCTCTTAAACTGCAAGCGTTTAAGTCTTCCGTCAAACGCTGGAAAGGAACACAAAACATCGTGCCCGATTCTCTCTCGCGAACGTTTTCACCCGAGGGAGTGGAATTGGTATTAAATGATGATAGTCCCATCGTAATAAATTTGGCCAATCCGCATTTCAATTCAGATAACTACGATGAGTTCATGCAAACCGTCGTAACCCAACAAACACAGTTGCCTGATTTGAAAGGGATAGACCGCTATGTTTACCGACGAAATGTATACGCAACCGGTGATACGTTGCACGGAGAAAAGCCTTGGAAGCTTTGGGTGCCGAAGGAGATGACTCACAACCTGATCCTCCGTGTACACGATCATCCTCTAAGTGCCCACGGCGGCTACGGTCGCACGCTTCGGCGCCTTAAGAAGTACTTCTTTTGGCCTAAAATGTCCTCTCAGGTCAAGGAGTGTGTAGGCGCCTGTGAGACCTTAAAAGCTTCCAACCAGCCTCTTCGACCTGCCATGAGTCAACTCAACGTTTTGAGCGTGTATTCCAACGTTTCTATATTGATCTACTCGGTCCATACCCTCGTTCTTCTATGGGACACATTGGAGCTACCGTTGTTCTCGATCAGCTATCTATGTTTCCGCTGGTGGAACCTATTCGCAAATTCGCGACTCCACCTTTCGTGAAATTCCGAGTATTCCATGTGTTCGATGTCCCAGAAAGCCTGTATTTGGATAACGGAGTACAGTTCCGACCTCGGCAGTTGAAGAGTCTACTCGAGCAGTACGGTGTCGAACACCAACTGACACCAATATACTGTCCCCAATTTAATGCATCAGAACGGCTGAATCGCACCCTGTTAGCTTTGATACGTTCCCATGTCCATATACCCCAGAAGGATTGGGACCGCAGATTGTCCGCCATCACCTGTGCACTGCGGTCATCTTATCATTCCGTCACGGGCGTCTCTCCTTACTTTGCCGCCTTTGGACAGCACATGATTTGCCGAGGCAAATTGTACAAGCTATTGCGGCAGTTAAAATGTTTGTAAGATCCAGTCGGTGCGCTGGAATCCCACGAAGGTTCGGGGATCTTCGCCAACAAATCAATCGGACGATAAGAGAAGCAGGACGCGCAAATGAAGCGCCAAAGGCATATAAAGTAATGGATGCGACATGAGCTTTTTTTCATCCATACATGAGTGAAGTACTTTTGCTACATACATGCCTTCCTCTCGCATGCGAATTGAAATCCCCTCGCTTTTTACGCCGCTAGAGAATCCACACATTCAAGTGGCTCTCTAATTGCTCTCACGAAAATCCCACTCCTCTTACACCTTAACCCCCGAATTGTCAACAAAATATCAACCATATGATTGAAAACATATGATTTGTGAAAATTCAACATTTATGGGAAACGTCTTATCAAGTTGAATTTGAAATTGTACACAAAACAATTTTTTAAAGAAAAACCGCGTTGATTCTAGTGCAAAAGCGTTGCAAATGTGATAGTTAATCAAACTGAAAAGTTTGTTACGGATCGCGAGTGTTTCTGTGTCGGAAAATGAAAAATGTAGTGAAGTGTGTGGGATTGTAAAAACAGCGATAGGAAGCATATCAGGGCCGTATCCTTCGTAGGGTAAGTCATGTTCAATCTTTTATATCGTTCAAGTTAGAATACCCGCACCGAAAATTGATTTAGTTCAAGATATGAAAATTAGTGGGAAACTTCACGTCAAATTTATTTGAAATTCGAATCAACAGCTAATAACGCGCCAACTTCACGCTACATCATAAAGTACTTCAATTCTCTCGATGCATTTCGTATACATTCTCTCTGACATCTATGTGAAGCGCAGTAACTTGAGATCCCGACCGTCCGAGTTAAGAGAAAGGGATGAAGTATTTCGTTGCAATTTCCGTCAAAGTGACGCAGCTGGCCATTATAATGCGAAGTTGGATCGACGCTTTTTGAAAAGCCGGGTACATAAGGTTGTAGGACCTGGTCGCTATCTCCTCACGGATCTGTCTAGCAAAGAAGTGGGTATATACCACACGAAAGGCCTGCGTCGACAACCATTAGTTAAATACGTACATTTACCCGTCCGTCTGTACTTAGTTTAAGCACAAATGTCGATTCTTTGCGTTCGTAGTTAGTTTTAACCACATATGTTGGTTTTCCCATCTGCAGCAAGTCGAAAGCATTTGCGTCAGTCTGCCCGTCCGATAATCGTTTTTTTTGTTCCCTATCTCTGCTCTGAACACAATCGGTTATCTACCTGGGGAGCCTTCAGCTCCTTTTTCGCAATCTTCGTCTCCTTAGGATCGCAAGAAAATTAGCTGGCCCGTAGTAATCGAGCAGTCCGCCTAGGAAAACTGCTCGAGGAACCTTCACGAAGAGGACAATGGGAGAAAAGGCGAAAAGAGACTAAATTATTTTACTGAGTTTAATTATCGCATTGAGTCTCTCTGCTGTTTTGTTTCAAATAAGAAAATGTAACGAGGAGTTTCGAGGTTGATAATGTTTCGTGGTGTGCTGGGAAGATGCACCACAGCTGAGTTATTGATGTGTTTTATGCAGTCAGGCCATTTGCGCCACTACCGGGATATTTAATTTGCAACACTAAACTAATAATTCACAGATATTAACGAAAGATCCGACAAGAAAAGAAACTATCAAATCGGTGAAACGATGGCTGGATCTTAAGTGAACTTTCTCACGATTGGCGGTATCTTGTTTAATCCAGCTCATAAGTGCACGCTCTGTATAATCGGATGCGACGTTTGCAACGACGACATCAATCCGATTCAATTTGAATCTCAAGTCCAGTTACGACTTTTCGGTGTTCAACTCTAGCATGCACGCACTACCACTGACTGCACTAAGCGAAGTAGGGAACCACAACAAGAAAGACAATTATTTTTTCGCTAATTGGGGCAATATCCTTGCTAAATTCTAGATTAACTTTGCACAAAACTGGAGCACAATGAATAATCATCACTTTGAAGGTATTTTCTGGAATTATTTTGGGGGATTTAGTAGGGAAATGCACAAAATAACACGCGCAGCGATCCACCAACGATCTCGACGACTCCCGTTCTTATTTGGACTCTCGGTTTGTTGCTAGTCGTTGCCTTACGCGATCGCTCCAAAAACCAGTCGGCGAGTCTTCCATCGACTTTCCTTCTCATTGCGAAAGTGCGATCGTGGAAGAGCTCCGTTGGAAAGGGGGTTGCCGTATCCAGATTTCAATTGCAAATTAAAATGATGAGTATTATTTTAAATTTACAGTTGAAATTTGGATCCGCAATATGTTGGTTTTTGAGCAGTTTGCTTAGACAACTGCTCGATTATTACAGGGAAGCTAATTTTCTTGCGATCCCAAAAAGACGAGGATGGCAAAAACGGAGCTGAAGGATTTCAGGTCGAGAACCGATTGTGTTTGGGGTCGAAACGCGGGGTGGGACGACAGAAGAAAACGATTAGCGAACGGACAGACTCACACAACTATTTTCGTTTTGTTGTACGTGTGTAAACTATGCGTGTGGTTGAAACTGAGTGCGAACGGACGAAACAGATGTGTATATTTACCTATCGACGCCGGTCTTTTGCGTGATATACTCCGACTTCTTTCCCCGATACGTCGGTGAGGAGGTAACGATTGGGTCCCACAACCTTCTGTAGACGGCTATTCAGGAAACGCCGGTCTAGCTTGTCGTTGTAATGCCCAGCGGCGTCGCTTTGGTGGAAAGTGCGACGAAAAACCTCATCCCCTTCTTTAGAATCGGTTGTAATGCGTCTCATTTGCACGTCCTGCGGCCTTTATCTTCCGTCCGATTTGTTGGCGGAGGTCTCCTAAACGCTCGTGGGGCTCCAGCGCAACATTTCAATTGCCGTAGTGGCCTGTATGATTTGCCATGGGAAATCATGTGCTGTCCGAAGGCGGCAAAGTAAGGCGAGACAACGGTGACGGAATGATAAGACGACCGCACAGCGCAAGTGATGGCAGACAATCTGCGGTCCCATTCCTTCTGAGTTGTTAGGATTTTGTAAAATAATTTTATAAAACCCTACTGAAATCACGTCCTGTCTGTCCGTCCTTCCCTGTGTCACAGCACTTTTTCTCGCAAACTACTTAAGCTAGAAACATCAAATTTTGTATGCAGGTGTAAAGTGGTGTTCTCTTCCAAGTCCAGCTAAAAAAAAATTTATATGGTAGTTAAGGGGGGCCTCTCTATACAGGGGAGTGGCCCTCCAAAAAAAATTTCATCAAAAGTAGCCGATATGGATATTAAATGAAAGGTCTTGATGAGAACTTTTAAAAACAGGTCTTATTTTGACATTTTTTGCTTCGAGAGGCACACAGGGAAGGGAATTACACGAAAAACTTGTGTACCCCCCTCGCGACTGGACACCTGTGATCTGAAAAATCTGAAAAAAATAATGGAGGCAGGTGTTTATGAGTACAACAACAACTATACGTTAGAAATCAAAATTCGCTCAGCTTTGTTAATAATAGTATGATAATCGAATTTCACATTTTCCCCAATAAAATCGGTTAGGTACCGTTAAACCGTTAAGTAGTCCTACAAAAGATCCTTACATTTTGTAAGTTTGACGAACATAAAATGACATACACGGATGTTAAAGCAATTTGAAATTTGTATGGACATAAAACGGATCGCGACAAACAGTGTGCGTTTAGACGTTCTGATGCATTAGATTGAGGAGAGTATATGGGCGTCAGTTGGTGTTCAACAACGTACTGGTCGAGTAGACCCTTAAACTGCCGAGATCTGAACTGTACTCCGTTGTCCGAGTACACACTTTCGGGTACTCTACTCACTAAAAATTTCACGATGGATGGAGTCGTGAATTTGCGAATAGGTTCCACCGGTGGGAATTTCGAGAGCTGGTCTAACAAAAGGATAGTTCGGATGTGTCCCATAGAAGAACGAGGGTATGAACCGAGTGGATCTATATGCAGACGTTGGAATACGCGCTCCGGAACGTTGAGTTGACCCATAGGAGGTTGAAGAGGCTGGTTGGGCGCTTTAGTGCCTTTACAGGTCTCACAGGCGCTTACATAGTCTTTGACCTGGGATGACATTTTAGGCCAAAAGAAGTATGTCTTAAGGCGTCTAAGCGTCCGACCGTAACCACCGTGAGCACTTAGAGGATGGTCGTGTGCGCGAAGGATCAGATTGTGAGTCATTTCCTCCGGCACCCAGAGTTTCCAGGACTCTTCATCCTGTAATGAATCACCGGTGGCGTATTCATTACGTCGATATACGTAGCCGTCTATCACCTTCAAATCAGGCAACTGTGGTTGTTGGGTTACGATGGTTTGCCTCAAATGGTTGTTGCTGTCTGACTTAAAATGCGGGGTGTTTAAGTCTATCTCAATGGGATCATCATCATTCACTGTCAATTCTCCTCCCTCGGGTGAAAACATTCGCGAGAGAGTATCGGGCTCGATGTTCTGGGTCCGTTTTCGATGTTTTATGGAAAACTTGAACCCTTGAAGCTTAAGAGCCCATCGGGCCAGACGTGTGTGGAGGTCCGCTTGGTTCATCAACCATTGTAGCGAAGCGTGGTCCGTGATGATTGTTTTGAGTCGTGGCTATTTTGCCTCGGCTATTTGTCGCTCACTTTGGCCCAATGCCAAAGTTCTGTTGTCTCAGTTCTTTTACTGAGACAACGACGCGATGGTTTAATTCAAAACAAACCTTCGCCTTATTCCGAAGTCTTGTTGCCTCATTTCTTGTACTGAGACAACCACTCGTACTAATATAAATTGACTTTAGCCGATGCTTTTATCAGTTAATTTAATATACGTAGAAGGAATAAAACCAACTTGTATCTTTCGATGGTCAAACTTGACTGACCGTATTTTATTCAATCCCTTCGCTTATATCTATTTCACAATTATTTTGCTCATATGCAAATTGCTAAGTTCACCTGAATGTGGCTCCCACAAATTTGCAAGCGCAACACAATTCATGTGTCTTACAGACAAATAGACGTTGCGCTCGCTGTGGGAATCTTTTATTCAACGCGCACAAGATAAATTCATAGATATGTAAGTATTTTTATTCTTTTTCTTGTTATATAATATATAATAATAAAATATGAAATAAATAGAAAGACTTAGATTAACTGAGGACGTGGCCGTCAGTGGCGAATTATACCAACCCTCAAAAAAAAAGAAGGATAAATTAATATGATAAACTTAGTATTAAAATTAATGTTTAAATTGAAATTGGGGGAAAAAAATACGATAAATTCAACAAAAAGAGAGTTGCAATATCAAATTCGAATTCGGTCTTTCTTTATATATATATATTGGTGGTGAACCACCAATGTTTAAATCAAAAGCAGGTCCAAACGATATTGATGTCCAAGGACAACACACGTTCGGAAGTTATTAATTGCTGGAGCACGATTAGTGCAACATCCCTTAGGGGTTACCGACCCGCCAAAATCTGGACACCTAGAGACGTTGGTCTGTCTCCTGCTCACGACTGATGATACCCCGGGCCCCACGTTGGGCGCCATTTTGTAGTGAGATTGGTGTATATGAATGTCCGTTCAGGACTGCAGCGATGGTCTCCTGCCTCAACGGAAGAGGATGGTGAGATCCGCCGAGGTTGGCCTTGTTTGGGGATGCGTAAATGCGCTGGCAGGCTAGCGTTGCGGTGCCGTGGGGCGGGCTAGGGGGAAAGTACAAGACCCACTACAAAAACATTTTACGCATCCGCGAATTTGGAAATGTAATTTGATTCTCGACCGGAGTCGAAAAAGGAGGTAACCGCTAAGGACCATGAACACATTGGTTCAGAGGACAAATAGGGCCTTGCAAAAAACGGACTTGAAGAGACTTCGTCGTTGCCGCCGATACTTATGTTCCCTAAATAAGAGTGGGGCATCCAGGTGGAAGCGGTGCCTCCTCGCACCCTCCCAACCGGATCAAGATCCAAACGTAGACGTGACCATGTATTTCCCATTTGAGTGAAAAACTCATACAAACGTACTTTGTATGACTCTTTCCATCAAATGAGGAATACAAACGTAGCCAATTTATGTTATAACGTTATGCGATGGAATCACATAACTCTACACTAGAGGTGTGTAACGAATCAAATTTTGATGCGTTGAAACACCGATACCAGCGCCAGCAGTGGTATCAACGCACTGCGCTGATAACTTTGCGCTATAATACTTTGATTTAATACGACTAACATATGCTTGATATATTTTGCGCTTTTGTTTGGATTGATACCATACTGCTGCGATACCATGATCGCACGCTTCTATGCTTGATACACTGGCGCCGCGCCGTAACGTAGCGCTAAGCCAAAGCCAGCGCAATAGATATAGGGTTTTCCAATAAGAGGTGTTATTTTGATATTCAAAGAAAAATGCCATTTTTTAATAAAATGACCGGATGTTTATTTCATTATAAAGAGGAAGGTATGCCGTTAATAGTGGAGAATAACATAAGGTAATGACCACCACGACCACGCTTACAGGAATCTCTTGAATCCAATGTTATTATCTATACACAGCAACTGTGTTGATACCAAGCGTTAAATCTTTCGACATAGAGGTTGATGCCGAAATGCGCTACTGCGCTATTGATACCTAGGATCGGTATCAATGCAGTGGTATCATTGATAGCGCTTCAACGCAATTGCGTGGCGCAGCGCTGCGTTACCCATGTCTACTCTATACCATAAAAGGGCACGCGAGCGGAAGGCCACTCTACGCGGCAAGAGCCCCTGTTAAGCAAAAGAAGGGAAGAGCGCGCCCGATGGCTAGCCCATTTCGGAGGAGGAGCCTGCCATCGTTGCGGGTCCTATACCCGGTCAGTTTGAGAGAAAAGGAAACACCGAGTTTCGTTTTAACTTTATCTCAACATTATTTTATTGATTATGAGGTATAAAAAAATATAATAATTGTGTGTTTTTCGTTTTGTTTTTATAAAAAAATAAAATAAAATTAAAAGTAATTCGTTCTGTATTTTCATGTTTTTTTTTGCTTCGGAAGACAAATTAAACTTAAGATCTAGAAAATTTTAAAAATTTGTTTGTTTGCGGTTTTTTTGTCCTTTTAAATACTCAAAAAAATAACCAATTATATTAAAACATGGTTTTGTTGGAAGAGTTCATATTCAAAATGGAATTATAAAATAATTAGAAAGGAAAATATTAAATATAAATAACTGTTTTTCCTTTTACATATGAGAACTTAAATGAATGTTTTTCTTATTCTCTTTCTACTACGCATTTTGGGCGCATGTATGTGTGTGCATGTGTTTTAAATATAATTCTTAATTGTGTACGCAAAAATAAAATTGTGACTAATCAATCCACACTCGGTCATATTACGTAAAAAAGTAATAAGGCACTTGAGAAACGTTTTCCTTTTTTTGCTTTGTAAATATCTAAATATTATATTAGACGTCTTCAAATAGTTACATACATTTTTAAGTTATTTAAAAAAAAAACATATTAAAATATCTGAACACGACTAAAAAATTTTTGCGTTTTATTTTTTCTTACGTTTTGTTTTGTTGTTCTGGATGTTCTCAAGTTTTTCTCTTTTTGACTTTATTACAATGATTTGTTTGTATGATGCTAGTGAAATGAAATGTAACTGCACACACGCAACTCTATAACTGTGGCCCATAATTTTGTCATACTCTAATGAAAGTGCAGTTTTAATCGTAATCGTAATTTATTGACTGTTAAATTATTGCTTATTTGACCTTGAACCATATTGGTTTGTATTTAAATTCTTTGAATTATTTTTGCTGTTTTTGCATCTCGCTCGAACGACCTTGATTTTCCGTTTTCGTACCAATAACTGATCGCGTAATTAAATTAAATATGAGTTTTAAGTGTAGCCTTCCGAATTGTGTGGCATTTGACCACACTTTTAAACATGTCATCTGCAAAGGCTTCTGCTCTCGGAAATTACATGGTATCTGTATGGACGCACCGAGGGATCCATATATTGAAGCCCACTTCATTTGCACCGATTGCCAAAGCTATGAGCAAGCACGTAATTGCATGTATGATCGCATAATTGGCCAAATAGAATCTTTAACTGCAGAAAGAGATCAATTAATAGCTCGCCACTAATCAAAGTCAAAAGCGAATGACGAAAGCTTCGTTAAAATGGCTAGCTGTTTTGATGACCATGCTTCATCACTGGCTTGCAGTAACAAAAAGATTCACAAAGCACTTGAAATGTTGGATAGACAAATGATTTCAATCAAAGAACTAATAGCTACAATTCAACACCCAAGCAGCGAAGGTCTTAGTAAAGAATCCATCGAGGAAATGGCCACCAAAGTTTTCAACAGACTTTCAGTATATGGAAACCATGAACAAAAAACAAAGCTTTCAGCCATTACATCAAAACTAGACAGCATTGATCAAAAGCTCTCAAGCTTGGAGGCAAAACTACTGGAGAAAGATGCTGGTCATATAGCTTTCAACAATCCTGAAAGTCATATAGCTTGCAACAATCCTGAAAGTCAAATGAAGGAAGGAAGGAGTCGAAACACAAACACAGCGTGCATCCTTCTATGCAATCAGCTCCAGTTCCAGTGATGACCACAGCCAAGATCTTCAAGCTAGGCTCTATCTGGTCGGAAGAAGAGTGGAACAACAGATTATCTAAACTGGAGGCAGGAAACTCATCAGCGAACACAACATCATGCGACCTATTCCATTTAAGGAAAGTTCCCCTTCATCTTAATGCAGGCGGAGCTCAGCGAAAACTTGAAACAGATTTCCTGATTAATGGATGCAAAGTAGAGGATATACCACATCGCAACAAACGAAGACGTGCCTTCAAAGTTTTTGTGCCGTACAGGTATGCATGGCTTTTCACCAATTTAAAAACGCATAACGGAGTCTACATCTGGGATGATATGGTTTTTAAAAAGTGGAGAGAACTCAGAACCTC
Source organism: Odontomyia ornata (assembly GCA_963969285.1). Lineage (NCBI taxonomy): Eukaryota > Metazoa > Arthropoda > Insecta > Diptera > Stratiomyidae > Odontomyia > Odontomyia ornata. The sequence continues at coordinate 178,319,240 of OZ017742.1, read as the reverse complement.
TAGTAAAATCAATTTAATTAATAATTGTAATAAATATTACTCTGCCATTATCCCACAAACCATAAAAAAGCCCAATCCTAGTGATATCCCACAAAATTTAACTCCGAATATAGTTGCGAAAATTGCACCTCCATCTCCCAGTGTTAAGAACACAACTAACAAGCCTATTTCCTTGGAATCTGAAAGTACTAACGAAAATTGTCTGCAGCCGAATATTCTTCGAGGAGAAAAATCTACACAAGTATGTGACCCCACAGTCCAAACAACTGGTGGTACGAAGGAAATGTGTAAATATAAGAATTTTGTACACGGTGGTGTTCCAATTCCTTCCTCTTCACCTTCCATTCTGCTACCAACCTCAACAATTCACTCTTCAAACACCAAAGGCACATTTTTAAATCCTCTTATACCACCGGTTGTGAAAGCTACCATCAACGCTAGTGTGGATCTAGAAAGCAGATACATCTTATCAAGGCTTAGAGACCATAAAGTCTATGAATACGTCAGACTTTTTCTAGCGTACTTGCACAAAGCTCCAGAGGCAACGTGCATCGATGGAAAGACGAAGACTAATTTGAAAGTAATGATCCAGCGCGAAGGACTTCCAATAGAAGTTGATGCCCTTCGTGGGCTTTACTTAAGATTCCACGAAGAATTAGGCGTGTCCTCGGACCAAGTCAAAAAAGATTTAGATACTTACGCCTCCCATATAAGCTCTAACTATATATCCTCACTTCAGAGATCAAGAGAGCAACACCAAAAATTTTTTCGTCCCCAATAATAAACTTTCATCTAGTAGCCTAAAACTCTTCTACCACAACTGGGGTGGCATAAGAGGTAAAGTGAACAAACTCTTTCATGACGCCAAATCGTGCCATTTCAATGTTCTGTGCCTTACATAAACATGGTTGAATGACTCATTTCGTAACGATGTTACGTTGGCACAATTAATGGCCCCTCTATTTTCAAACATTTAAATACCCCGACGCTGAACTTCGCTTATCCGATGCAAAAACCAACATCATCTCAACGCGGAGACGCAATCCAGCGCGCGTTGATGAAATGACGCGGCTGATGTAATCAGGCGGCTGAAGTTGAAATAACTTGGAGACGCGTTGATGAAATGACACGGCGGAGGCAGTTGAGTTGGAGAGCTGATCGTAAAGAGTCGTGGTGAACGGACGTATAATTTTATGGCGTATCCCCTTTGTAGAAAGAAAAAGCCCTGTGAATCTCAATTCAGAAAGTTTGTAGAAAGATAGCCTCTTTTCGTGTGTGCAACAAAGGATTTTGTGGAATTTATATTTAGTATTTCCAAGGATTGTGAGATTGTGTAAATCATAGTCAAATTGGGTATTAATTGTTCGAGACATAGTTGTTCAAAATGGCGTATGCATATTTATTCAAATACTTCATCATCGGTGACGCGGGTGTTGCCTCGGGCGGAATATAAATTTCCTAACGCATTTGCAATGTACAGCCTTGGACTTTCGTTTGGCTCCCTGAAATAGCTGATCTGTATTCGTAAGTGTCGTTTGTCTGGGCGTCGCTGGCGTCTTGTTGGTGGAGTGATTTTCGAAGTATCAGCAAGTGCACAAACATTGACATGTCTGTTCGCTGTTAACAGTGTTCGAGGAAAGCCATCGAAGTCCTCCGACATAGACTAATCGCATATGAGGAAATTCGGTAATGAGTCAGGAAGTCGTGTCTCTTGGTACAGTTCACGGACAAGCGATTTCAACCCGTCCATGATTTAACGATCGGAATTTGGTGCTCGCATGATAATAATTGATGGAAAACAAATAAAGTTGCGAATTTGTGATACGGCAGGCCAGGAGGCATTCAGGTCAATTATCCATTCCTAATATTGGGGTGCAGCAGGAGCTCTGCTTGTGTCTGATATAACCCGTAGAGAAACATTCAACCACTTGACAACATGGCTTGCAGATGCTAGGTAACATTTCAAATTCGAATATGGTCATAATACTTGAAATCTGAAACAAAAGTGAAAACACAATCTTGCATAGAGACTTTTTATAGATAAGACAAAAATCGTTTTTAAGATGAAACCCAATATTAAACCTTTTGAGACCAAAAATAGCGGAGATTCATTGTACAAAAATGATTCTAAATTATTTAATGGGTTGATTAAATCATTTATTCTAGTTAGTGGTATACTTACTTGAATTCACTGTAATTCGGATTCCAGTTTTAAGCTACATTTTAAAATTAAGTTTAATGCGTTTGACAAAGCATACATTTTTCGATAAAGAGGCTGATGAGTGAATCTGTCGATAAGCAAATAATAGGTGGAATCTGTTTAAAAATATAGTGCCGTTTTAGTTTGTATGTAATTATCTCAATTTGAAAATACTTTAAGACTCACTTGAATATTGTTAGAGCACTGATAAACATTCCGAACATAAATGTTCATTTTACAATCAAAACAGCCTAGAAAAATTGAAATAATGAAATAAGTTCAATGTGCTGGATTAAGCCCAGTTTTCATTTTGTTTGATTCAATTCAATTTAATTTCAGGAAGTTACCAGAATCCATGATGCACTGGTGAATATTTTAGTGTGTGTGTGTGCGCGTATTCGACATTATGGAGTTCTTTAAAACAAAAAAATTCTTTCTGTCTCTCAACCCACTCCCATACGCGGTGAGCTAGCCGTGGAACCAAAAAGATCTCCTCTTCAGTCACCATCATGTGACTTTATGTGGTTCCATAGGGAAACTGTTTTTGTTTAGTCAGCAACCTTTGCTGAATACCCTTTTTTTTGCTGCGAGAGCAACTCCTCAGTTGCTATTACCACATACACCCTGTTTTTCTTGATATTGCATATTAATTTTTTTTTTATTTTTCCTGCGGAACACCTCACATAACAACGAAGAGATCCTTGATTCTAATTGGAATATTTACCGAGATGATCGAGATTTTTTAACCACTGGGCAAACACGGGTAGGGGGTGTTTTACTCGCTGTGCACACGAATTTCCCAAATGAGCTCATCCCTACTGCTACGAACAAATCTTTCCAGCATAAAATTGTTCGCATTAAAATGTCCAAATTCAATATATATATATTGGTGTTTTTTACATTCCACCCAAATCCAGCGAAGCAACATACAATGATGTTTGCAGTGTTATTTCCTCTCTTGCGGGATCCATCGACGAGGAAGACAAGATTTTCATTGCGGGAGACTTTAATCGACGCAATTTAACATTCATCATTGAACCTGATGATAAGTGTCTTATTCCAGTTAATCTCCTAGATCACAGCGACTTCAACCTTGTTAGTACATTCTATGGGAACGATTTGCAGCAGGTCGCTCCGACTCCCAATCAGAATGGTTATTGGCTTGATCTTATTTTTAGTAATGCTTATGACGAAGTAGTGGTCAATCCAACTAGGGATGTGGACAACTTATTCTCTAATAGTCTACACCATAACGCATTCTCTGTTGAATTGCCCAATGCTGATGAAACCTATACTTTCTCATACAATAACTTAATTGTATATGACTTTCATAATGCTGACTACCAGGGCATTAATAATTATTTAAGTAATATTGACTGGACCGGTACACTTACAACTTTAGGTATAAACGATGCGATAGATCGTTTCTATAAAACAATCATTGACGCCGTTGAAAGTTATGTACCTAGGATTAAGAAAAAAGACAAATTGTCTGAACCTTGGCTTGATAGGGACCTACGATATTTACGAATCCAAAGAAACAAACTCCATAAAATCATACAAAAAAGATCCAATGTAAGCAATGAATTGAAAAGCAAATATGATCATCTGGCAAAAGAATTTCAATCAAAATCTAGAGAAGCTTATGAATCATATGTAAACACTATTGGAGAGAATATAATCCAGAATCCAAGGAACTTTTTTGACTTCGTAAATACTAAACGTAAATCAAAGGGGTACCCCAAGTCAATGGTATATGGTGACTTGAGATCATCATCGCCTGCAGAAATCTGTGATTTTTTTCGCGAGTCATTTTCAATCTATTTATTCTACTAATAGCACCTCGTCCTATACTCCTTCTCCATCCACATGTTCAGCAGTTCTAATTAACGAGATGTTTATTTCTGAAGAAGAAATATTTAAAGCTATTGAGGAGCTTGATTTGAGCAAAGGACCAGGCCCTGATTTGCTTCCTTCCTGGTTTTTGTTCCACTGCAAGGAGAAACTGCTTTTACCACTTTACATTATTTTCAATAAGTCTCTCTCCTCAGGAATATTCCCAACATACTGGAAATCATCCCATCTGATTCCAATTTACAAATGCAGTGACAAAGGGTCCGTTAAAAATTATAGAGGAATTGCTATATTATCGACCACTCCGAAACTATTTGAAAAAATTATCTATTCCAAACTATCTCCCATCGTAGAGTCTCACCTTAATAACCAACAGCATGGCTTCCGAAAAAATCACTCGACAACCACTAACCTCGCCGTGATGGTGTCTACTACGCTATGTGAAATGGAAAAAGGACACCAAATTGATGCTATATACACCGATTTTAGTAAAGCTTTCGATCGTGTCGACCACAAAATACTGTGTAAGAAATTGCAGAAATTTGGAATCACTGGCTCATTACTTGATTGGCTCTATTCTTACCTAGAAAACCGAACCCAAATAATCAAATTTCAGGGACATTTGTCTAAAGAAATAAATGCCTATTCTGGAGTACCTCAAGGGAGTCATCTCGGTCCTCTTCTTTTTAGTATATTCATCTCAGATCTGTCAGAAACCTTATCGGATATACCCCACTTATTTTATGCGGATGATCTAAAACTGTATCATGTGATTACCTCTCAAAACGACTCACTATTCCTTCAAAGCAAGATAAACTCTCTGAATGGTCTTCGATAAACCAGCTTCATTTGAATTTGGAAAAATGTCAGGTGATTACGTTTTCCCGCAAAAATTCAGTCTTCAAAGCTGATTATCACCTGAACAATACAAAACTGGCTAGAGGTCGATAGTGTCAAAGACCTTTTTTTTTTCTTTTTTGTGTGGTAGGGAAGTGAAGGCATTTACGCCCGCCGAGTCTGGCAGTGTGGGACTCCCATGGAGGATACCCTTGGACTACCTATTAAACACCTCCCCTGTCAATCTGAGAACCTAGCCTGGAACCGTTTGACACATTACTTCGGGCCAGGTCTCGTTTTGATACGCCGTGGGGCGCTTTCAAGCTGGGGAATCCCTTTCCTAGCGGGAGGGGAGAGGGGAAGGGGAAATGCCAGAAGAGCAATCCTCCAGCCCCAGCACCTCCGGCTGCTGCGAGTCCCTTTTATCTTTTAGGACTGCCCGAGCATAATGTGCCACCTGGTTCCATTTGTCAACCGATTCGAGCATTACCGCAACTATATTATCCGGGGTGAGCTCTCCCGTCTCCCTGTAGAGTTCCCTTCGCAGCCTGGCCCATTTGGTACACGCAAAAAATGTGTGACAGGTATTGTCCTCCTCTCCTGGGCAAAATCGACAATCGGGAGACCATGAGTTACCGATCTTGTGCAGGTAAGACTGAAAACACCCGTGCCCGCTCAAAAGCTGGGTCAGATAGAAGTCAGTCTCACCATGCCTTCGATTTAGCCACGGTCTCACATCCGGGATGAGGCGCGCAGTCCACCTTCCCTTCGTGCAATTCCTCCAAGACTGCTGCCAATCGTTGAGCGAGCGTTGTCTCTCCTCGCGGACAACCATCTCCCTCGCATCCTTGTTTCGGCGCAGGTAAATAGCGCGGCGCTCTCTAGCAAGGAGGGCGACAGGTATCACGCCTGCAATCACTCTCACCGCCGAGTCGGAGACTGTTGGATACAAAGATGCAATTCTCAGTGCTCCTCTTCTCAGTACCTGTGCCAAACGTTTTCGGTATACCTCCTTGCTGAGAGCGTCGCCCCATACTTCTGCTCCGTACAGTAGCACTGACCCTACTGCACTCATCAAGAGGCGTCTTCTTGACGGGCTGGGTCCCCCTCGTTGGCCATAAGTCGATTCAGAGCCGATATTCCCGAAGCAGCCTTCTCAGCCGTTGTCATGATTTGCTCAGAGAAACTCATCTTCGATTCGATCAGTAGCCCGAGGTACTTCACCGCTGGCTTCGATTCGATTTGTATATCTCCAATACTGATCATCCTTACTCTAGGGATTCTCTTTTTTGTCAAGATGACCACTTCGGTTTTCTCCAGTGCTAAACTGAGCCCGCGAGCAGTCATCCAGTCCCTCACTCGGCGCATTAGCATACCTAGCCTAAGTTGCGCTTGTTCAACGGTGCGTCCGGCGACCAGAGCCGCAACATCATCCGCATAGCCGACCAAGCGCGACTCATCTGGCATCTCAAGTCTCAGTAGCCCGTCGTAAGACACGTTCCATAGGTCCGGACCAAGGATAGATCCCTGGGCAACACCCGATGTAATTTCCATCCTTCGTTGGCCCTGTGTCGTGTCGTAGAGCAGGCTTCGGTCCTTTAGGTAGTTCCTCCAAAGCCGCATTAGATATTCTGGAACTTGAAAAGAGTTTTCCAGCGTGTCCGGAATATCCACCCATCTAGCGGAGTTGAAGGCATTCCTGACGTCGAGTGTCACCAACAGGACGATCCGTCGCTTGGTGCGACTATATGCCTCTGCCTTTTGGACCGCGTTCACCACCTCTGCAATCGCATCAATGGTAGAACGTCCTGCTCTAAAGTCGTACTGCCGAGGAGATAGGTCCCCAGCAGCACGAATCGCGTCAGTGAGTCTTCCCTTGATGAGTTTCTCTAGCACTTTCCCAGCCGTGTCTAGCATGCATAACGGGCGGTATGCAGACGGCGATTCGGGATTTCCCTTCCCCTTGCTGATCAGCACGAGCCTCGCCACCTTCCATCGTACCGGGAAAACCCCATCCCGTAAGCAAGTGTTGAATGTGCTGAGCAGAAAGTCAGGGCAATGGTGATAGACGAGCTGCAAAACCTCAGCTGGAACACCATCTGGACCTGGAGCCTTCCTCGCTTTCAGGGAGAGGACTGCCTCCTCCAGTTCCAGCTGTGTGAAGAGTGGGCACTCGACTGCTGTTTCACCATGGACAGCGTCAACATGGACGGGATGGGCGGGGAAGAGTCCCCGCACTATCGCGTTCATCTTTTCCGCGTCATGTATACAAGGCTTCCATAGGGCACCAAGTTTTCCCATGACCAGCTTGTAGCCAAGGCCCCACGGATCCCTATTTACATCGTCCACGAGGTCTTGCCAGCATCGGGCCTTGCTCTTGTTAATAAGCCTGCGAGGATATTTCCTGCCGGACCTGTATGCTGCTAGCCTAGTGTCTGCCTCCTCCCGCGTTCGCGCCCGCTGGGCCTCTCGCCGAAGTTTGTGACACTCGCTTCTTTGTTCGGCGATCTCGTTTGACCACCAGTATACTGGAGGCTTACCGTGTCGGGGTCTCCGACGGGGCATGGAAGACTCGCAAGCAGCTATGATGGTACTCATAGTTGAGTCCACCAAGTCCTTGGCTGTAGGTCCTCCACTCCCTGGCGGAGCTCCCAGCAACGGTGCGCCTGCCGTAAGCGCGTCAGCGAACCTCTCAACGTCCATCCTCCCAGTCCTCCATCCGAGGATTGAAGTTTGGGCATATGCACGCAAAGTGGCACTGTCGTGAATCTCAACCGCTATATACTGGTGATCACTAGCCGAGTAGTCCTCTAGTACTCGCCAGTTGTGTACTCTAGGTACTAGGGACTCCGAAGCGAGTGTCACATCGGGTATGGTCCCTACGCAACCCCAGCGGCGGAAAGTAGGGGTGTTACCAGTATTTAGGACAAAAAGCGCTGTTCTGGCCGCCATGTCCAAGATTTGCTTTCCCCTTGGGTCGGCTTGTGGCATACCCCATTCGATGGCTCTAGCGTTGAAGTCTCCCCCGACCAGCATGTGGCCCTCTGTGTTCGAGACAGCCTTCTCCAGGGCATCGAGTTTGGTTCGAAAAGATCGCATTGCCTCGTTAGGCGTCAGATAAACACTGAAATATGTTATCCCTGAACACCGCACCCACACAAAACCATCCCCGCGTCCATGGCCCTGCACCTGAAGGCGGGCGCTGTCTCGAACCCAGATGGCCGAGGTACTAGATTTGTCAGGGCACCACGCTTGCGAGTCCTTGTTATGATGTTGCTCGCTCAGCAACAGGAGGTCAGCTTTCTTATCCCTCGCAAACTGCTCAAGTAGGTCCTGGGCGTTTGTGCTTCGGTGCAAATTGACCTGCAGGATACGGATCATTTGAGTATCAATTTGGCTTTAGTTAGGGCCTCCTTGAAAACCCAGCATCTCCCTGTCCCCGGCTCATGTTTGAGGTCGCCGGGTGCTAGCTTAGCATCCTTGCAAAGAATGCATTTTGCCTTGTTCGTGCACTCCTTCCTTTTGTGCCCCGTTTCACCACATTTGTAGCACAGAGATCTCCTGTCGGGTCCCCTACAGCCATACGCGGTGTGTCCGTATTCGAAGCATCTGAAGCAGCGGATAGGGATCGCTCTTCTCCGTATCCTGCAGATCACCCAACCTATCTTAATTTTGCCCTTCGCCAGGATTTGCTGGGCGTCTTTATCAGCTAGTTCGACAATAGCCATGCGTTGCCCCCTTGTGTTTTCACGTGTCAATCTTGCCTTGACTTCACTTAAGCTGGGGAACTCCCTCCTAATGGCATCCTCAACTTCAGCTTTGTCCGTGACGCAGTCAAGGTCCCTGATTTCCAGGGTGGCCATTGGTTCGAGCGAGGTAACCGTTGCCGCATCTCCAAGAACCTTTTGAACCGCGTCACGGAATGCATCTTTGTTTGTGGCCTCTGGCCCGAATTCCACCGGCAGGCCACCGGTCCGGGTTGGTCGAACTGCTTTGATGGCAGTTTTGGTGTCATCTGGCTTGACCGCTCCTTTAATTTCACGGAGGACATCTGCGTAGGTTCGGCCCTTAGTGGGTTTAATAAGCAGTGCCTCTCGCAAGGGTTTGGGCCGCGGTTTGCTTTTTGTTTTCTGCGGTATATCGGGGGGTTCTTTGTTCTTTTCGTGGTTGAGCTCTTTGTCTGTTTTTTCTAGGAGTAGCTTTTTGGCCGCTTTTTTCGCTGCCTTGTTTCGCACCACATGAAACTCCTCGCCTGGAGTGTCAACTTCGTTTATGGTCTCGTCCTTCCTCCTTTTCTCACGGTCGCCTTCAATTGGGCTACCGGCCATTCTTTTGCTGCTGCTAGGACCCACTGATGCCTCGAGGGAGAGCGTGTCTTTTTGGTGCTTTTCGGTTGCAAGCCACCTCCGCCTGTAGTGCGTTATGCGGCCAAAAAGCTCCTCGAGTTCAAGAATGCCATTCTTGACACTCTTGCCTATGTTTTTCTGCACTTCGCAGGCAGCCCTCAGTTGTTTGACGATATTCCCCGTTTCCGAGTAAGCCGCTCCTCTTCGGCGCGGTCAAGGGCGATTGTGTTATTTGGCGCCACCTCTTGGGAGAGGCCCCCGTTTCCTAGCCCTTTTGCTTCTATCGCTTGGGTCGCGTTTGAAGTGGCGTCGGCCAACGGCAAAACTTCTCCCTCCCCCAGTCTTACACTGGCCTCTGTTGGTGTCGCAGCTTGATCCGGATTGTGTACGTCTTGCACTGGACGCTCCGGGGTGCGCATAGTCCTTCTACTGCGCCCAAAGGCCGCAATGATGCCAGGTTGCACAACGCACTCTGCCTTCTTTCGTTCGTTAGTCCGTCTATGGTCTGTCTCCGATGATTTAACCTGTGACAGTGTTTCTGGGGTTTGCTGCCTCCCCCCGCAATCGATGACTTATTTTATCGGTGTTCTTGCCAACAGCGGTTTTTGCCTGAAAGGGTTCTCCGTGCTAGCGTCCTGTTTGCTTGTAGTTATATCTGTTACAGAAGCCAAGCTCACCACTTCTATAACATTGCAGTCGCTGGATGACGACGGCCGGGAGCCTGCTCGCTCACTACCCTCTGCCGCCGGTACTGGGGATCCGACCCCCTGCACCGTAATTTGGTTCCCCTTGTGGACCTGCATGATTTGGTTTTCTGTCTGGGTTTCCGTTCCCATAGCATTTTACCTACTGCCAGGATATATGGATAATTGATGACGCCATATATTTCGTCATGTCACAGTGAAGATCATTGACACTCAGGTATTTGTCCTGAGACTCTCCCTTCACTGCCGACCATTGTCCGCGGCTGCTTATTGGTTATTCGCAGCGAACCTTTCGAGAAAGGTCTTCCCCTATCCGCAACCCTAGGGACGCGTTTGGTTCCCCGGTCTGAGGGCACTATCGATAAAACGATAACCAAAGTCAAAGACCTTGGTGTCATCCTGGATACAAAGATGCGGGTCAAGTTGCATTACGATGAAATAATTTCCAGAGCTAATAAGATCCTAGGTTTCATCAAGCGAAGAGCGAAGGAATTTACGAACATATGGGTGACCAAAACCTTATACCTTTCTTTAGTCCGCCCCATACTGGAATATGGATGTTTCATTTGCAACCCTGTTTTTGATGTGCATATAGACAGAATTGAATCTGTTCAGAAACAGTTTCTGTTATTTGCTCTGAGATGTCTATATGATTCTAAAAACTACCAGACTTTACCATCATATGCACAAAGACTCTAAATTCTAAATATGACATCACTTTCCTCCCGAAGATCAATGATAATTTGCTGCTTCGATTTCAACGTGCTTAGAGGCACCATTAGCATACCATACGAGTACATAACTAATAAAATAAAATTGAATGAAACGTAACGAACTACTAGGCATTCGCGTATGCTGATAGAAGAGCGGCATCATACTAGGTATGCAGACAGCGAGCCAATGAATAGATGTTGCAAAACATTTAACTCATTGAGTGTTCACTACTCTCCAACAATCTCCAGAGTCCAATTCAAATCCACTATCCTAAACGCCTTGTCCTCCCTAGTTCAATAAACTGAATCTAATTAAATATTTTGTAATTTTTAACTTTATAATGATTTAATACTTTTAAAATTTTTGAGAATTATTAATGCTATTAATTGTTATTTATGTATATCAATGTATTATATGCATGCCTGGTTTGGTAATAATAATAAATAATTAAATAAATAAATGTATTGAAATTAACTCGGATTCTCTAAACAATGATCACTATTCATTTTCAAGGTTATTTCTGGTTCTAAATAATATTTATATTTGGTTTGTATATAAAATTCAATGAAATAAGTCAAACATTTTCTGCGACAAATTTAATGCCATCATTATTGTCATCAGCAAAGCATATCGTTATACTTAATTTCAATCGAATACCTACTATTGTTTCCGGTTTGTTTGTGTTTATTATTATAATTCTTTGCGTGTTTTTTTTACTGCTAAACTTTTTAACCTTTATACGATGATCTAATCTGATAGTTTTTATGTAAAGATAAGAATCGTATTTACAAACATACAAAGCGCTTGCCTCGCCCACATTTACACTTGGAGACGCTAACTGTCGCCTTCCGGGTCTAACACGCCATCTGATACGCAATAAGCTAACTCAAAGGTTTAAAATAATTGCAAATCAATTATTACCTGATTGACTCCTACCTAAACTCTTCTCGCTCCTCTCCTAGGTTCAAAGGCAGATTTTTCCAACCAAGCTAAAGCTGCTCGTAACCCAAATTCAATAAACTCGCAAACTTAATGCTAAAGCATTTTCGCGTTGCCAAGGCTGGTTTACTCAAAAATATTTTTAGACAGATACTATTCCATTTCCATTGGTCCCTCCGGTACAATTTCGTATCCTCCACTTGTTGTCAATGAGGGGAATGCTGATCGACAATAATACTCTTGGAGGCTAGCATTCTTTGGGGAGTTCCGCCCCCAGGGGGGATGCCGGTCGACAAGAGCTCTCTTGGAGGCTAGCATTCTTTGGGGAGCGCCGCCCTCACGGACCCGAGGATATGGGGGGCGCCGTGAGGCTCCTGGGATGACAGGTAACGACTCTGATTGGATCTGGACTACGCTTTGGACAACGAACTGGAATTGATGCTTTGGGCTGGCGAATATGATGGTTTCGACCTAGTAGCTTTGCACGGTAGCGCCGAGGCGACACTCGTGTGTGAACGGCTCCAATTCAACTATCATACCGTTTCCGTCCCGGTAAAACCTTGGCAGGCCTCGGAGTACGTTCGAAGTTCGCACCATTGGGTTGGTGGTGTAGGTTCAGTCGAGACGGACTCCCGATTAGCGCTGGTCTGGCTCTGAGCACTTGTCCCCATAAGGGCTTGTGCCAACCCTCGCATGCCCTCCCTGCTCTGTAAAGATAACCATGGGACCAAAAGGCGACTACACACATGGACGGAGATAGCGGCTCCGAGGGGGGACCCAACAAGACTGGAGCAACAAAAAACATATAAAACAGATAAAAAAAAATCCAAAAAAAGAAATAAAAGATAATAACAACGACGACGCAACCAGCGGTTACAGCCACGATGGTACTGTTAACATCGTGGCTGCAAATGCCGGGTGCTCCAGGAAGCCCTAGCCAAGGCAAAATCAGAACTTCGATGACCCGCATCCTGCAGCTAAACCTACACCGCAGTTCAACCGCCTAAAATCTGCTTGAGCAGTTTGCGAGGGACATGAAAGCCGATTTCTTCCGCGGGGAAAACGAATCCTGGAAATGGCGGCCAGGACAACGCTCGTCGTACTAAACTCCCGAAATACCAGTGATCATCAGTGCATTCTGCTTGAGATAAGTGATGCTGTCTCCCGACGTCCGTGCTCTCGGCTTTCTACAACTGGATGGAACATCGAAAGGATGGACGTCGAGAGGTTCGTCGAGGTGCTCACAGCAGGTGAGTCGCTGCAGGGAGCTTGGGAGGGGATGGAAGAACTGGCAGCTCAAGACGTGGTGAACTCTACTATGAGCATCATTACGACTGCTTGTTGCGCTTCTATGCCCCGTCGAAGACCCCGGCACGGCAAGCTCCCAGTGTACTGGTGGTCAACTGAAATCGCTGAAAAGCGAAGGGAGTGTCACAAGCTTCGACGTGAGGCTCAACGGGCGCGGAACGGTGACGAGGCAGGCAACTGGGTGGCAGCATATAACTCGGCCAGGAAATGCCTTCGCAAACAGATCAACAGGAGCAAAGCTCGCTGCTGGCAAGACCTAGTGGACAATGTGAACAAGGATCCGTGGGGCCTTGGCTACAAGCTGGTCATGCGGAAGCTTGGTGCCCTATGGAAGCCTTGCATACATGACGCGGAAAAGATGGACGCGATAGTGCGGGGACTCTTCCCCGCCCATCCCGTCCGTGCTGACGCTCTCCATGGTGAAACAGCAGTCGAGTGCCAACATTTCACACAGCTGGAACTGGAAGAGGCAGTCCTCTGATTGAAAGCGAGGAAGGCTACAGGTCCAGATGGTTTTCCAGCTGAGGTGTTGCGGCTCGTCTACCACCATTGTCCTGACTTGCTGCTCAGCACATTCAACGCTTGCCTACGGGACGGGGTTTTCCCGGTACGATGGAAGGTGGTGAGGCTCGTGCTGATCAGCAAGGGGAAGGGAAATCCCGAATCGCCGTCTGTATACCGCCCATTATGCATGCTAGACACGGCTGGGAAAGTACTAGAGAAACTCATCAAGGGAAGACTCACTGACGCGATTCGTGCTGCTGGGGACCTATCTCCTAGGCAGTACGGCTTTAGAGCAGGACGTTCTACCATTGATGCGATTGCAGATGTGGTGAACGTGGTCCAAAAAGCAGAGGCATATAGTCGCACCAAGCGACGGATCGTCCTGTTGGTGACACTCGACGCCAGAAACGCCTTCAACTCCGCTAGATGGGTGGATATTCTGGATACGCTGGAAAACTCTTTTCAAGTTCCAGAATATCTACTGCGGCTTTTGAGGAACTACCTAAAGGACCGAAGCCTGCTCTACGACACGACACAGGGCCAACGAAGGATGGAAATTACATCGGGTATTGCCCAGGGATCTATCCTTGGTCCGGACCTGTGGAACATGTCTAACGACGGGCTACTGAGAGTTGAGATGCCAGATGAGTTGCGCTTGGTCGGCTCTGGTCGCTGGACGCACCGTTGAACAAGCGCAACTTAGGCTAGGTATGCTAATGCGCCGAGTGAGGGACTGGATGACTGCTCGCGGGCTCAGTTTAGCGCTGGAGAAAACCGAAGTGGACATCTTGACAAAAAAGAGAATCCGTAGAGTCAGGATGATCAGTATTGGAGATATACAAATCGAATCGAAGCCAGCGGTGAAGTACCTGGCGCTACTGATCGAATCGAAGATGAGTTTCTCTGAGCAAATCATTACAACGGCTGAGAAGGCTGCTTCGGGAATATCGGCTCTGAATCGACTTATGGCCAACGAGGGGGACCCAGCCCGTCAAGAAGACGCCTCTTGATGAGTGCAGTAGGGTCAGTGCTACTGTATGGAGCAGAAGTATGGGGCGACGCTCTCAGCAAGGAGGTATACCGAAAACGTTTGGCACAGGTACTGAGAAGAGGAGCACTGAGAATTGCATCTTTGTATCCAACAGTCTCTGACTCGGCGGTGAGAGTTATGGCAGGCGTGATACCTGTCAGCCTCCTTGCTAGAGAGCGCCGCGCTATTTACCTGCGCCGAGACGAGGACGCGAGGGAGATGGTTGTTTGCAACACAGTGCTCGTTCAACGATTGGCAGCAGTCTTGGGTCAATTGCACGAAGGGAAGATGGACTGCGCGCCTCATCCCGGATGCGAGACCGTGGCTAAATCGAAGGCATGGTGAGACTGACTTCTATCTGACCCAGCTTTTGAGCGGGCACGGGTGTTTTCAGTCTTACCTGCACAAGATCGGTAAGTCACGGTCCCCCGATTGTCGGTTTTGCCCAGGAGAAGAGAACAATGTCTGTCACACATTTTTTGCGTGTACAAAATGGGTCAGGCTGTGAAGGGAACTCTACAGGGAGACGGGAGAGCTCACCCCGGATAATATAGTTGCGGTGATGCTCGAATCGGTTGACAAATGGAACCAGGTGGCACATTATGCTCGGGCAGCCCTAAAATATAAAAGGGACTCACAGCAGCCGGGGGCGCTGGGGCTGGGGGATCACTTGTCTGGCACTTACTCTTCTCCTATCTCCTCCCGCTAGGAAAGGGATCCCTCAGCTTGAAGGCGCCCCACGGCGTAACAAAACGAGACCTGGCCCGAAGTAATGTGTCAAACGGTTCCAGGCTAGGTTCTCAGGTTGACAGGGAAGGTGTTTAATGGGTAGTCTAGCTGCCTTCTTGCGAGCATGGGAGTCCCATACTCTGTGCATAAATGGCATTCACCTCCCCACCACAAAAAAAAGCGAGTCAGATGATTGTACGCTTACATTATCCATAATCTTATATAATGGATTTCTTTTATACCTCCTTGATTAGAGAGCAAATGAATTTTGATGTCGTCAAAAGCCCTGCTATGTTTTTTTTGCAGATAGAGTTTTTATGAAACTATTCTTTTGAGTCTTGTCAATATATTCCCTTTGTGTGGATGGAAATGTAGTTATATCGCTCTTTCAAGCTTGAGATCAGGCAAACATAGTTCTGCTAAAATCATTTTTGGTGAGATGTGGTGTTTAATATCTTGCTCCTAGCAACTTTCCTTGAACTATTAGTTCGGCATTTGAGATCCGATTTGCTGCGCCTTGAAGAGGCAAAACAAAAATTGCGAGTTGAAAGACTCCAAAAATGAAAGAAACAACGATTCTTCCTACACTGATCACGACGTTCACTAGTTCGTCGACAGATGTAACGAGTTGTTTCGAGGCGGATAATGTTTCGTGGTGTGCTGGGAAGATGCACCACAGCTGAGTTATTGATGTGTTTTATGCAGTCAGGCCATTTGCGCCACTAGCTGGATATTTAATTTGCAACATTAAACTAATTTTCACAGATATTATCGAACGACCCGACAAAAAAATAAAGTATCAAATCGGTGAAACGATGGCTGGATCTTAAGTGAACTTTCTCACGATTGGCGGTATCTTGTTCAATCCATCTCATAAGTGCACGCTCTGTATAATCGGATGCGACGTTTGCAACGACGACATCAATCCGATTCAATTTGAATCTAAAATCCAGTTACGACTTCTCGGTGTTCAACTCTAGCATGCACGCACAAAATAACACGCGCAGCGATCCACCAACAACCTCGACGACTCCCGTTCTTATTTGGACTCTCGGTTTGTTGCTAGTCGTTGCCTTACGGGATCGCTCCAAAAACCAGTCGGCGAGTCTTCCATCGACTTTCCTTCTCATTTCGAAAGTGCGATCGTGGAAGAGCTCCGTTGGAAAGGGGGTTGCCGTATCCAGATTTCAATTGCAAATTCAAATGATGAGTATTATTTTAAATTTACAGTTGAAATTTGGATCCGCAATATGTTGGTTTTTGAGCAATTTGCTTAGGCGACTGCTCGATTATTACACGTTCAGACTCTTAAGTGAAAACAAATATCGTAATGAAAACACAAGTCTTCACATATTTAAAAAAGCTACAAACCGAATCAAATGTGAAACTAAGCAAATTCAAAGCCTTAATAGTATTATATATCCAACAAATTTCTAATAAATCCAAATACTCCTTCATCCCATGCTAACATTTGTATATGAATGCAACAAAAATAAATGAGACAAACAAGCAAATGCATATTACATTATATATATATATATATATATATATATATATATATATATATATATATATATATATATATATATATATATATATAATTTTCTTTATTAGAATGTATGCGGTACAGAGGCCTTATAATATAGTAGGTGTTCTGACAAAGTCATTTCACCATCGTTTGAACATTAGTTAAAACTATGTATATTATCGTATTTCTATGTGATTATTACAATTAGCTAGAGGAAAATTTAGGCAAAAACCTCTACTGAACTTATACTAGCTTAACATAATTTAACTTTCTACTTATAACTAGCTAAAATCTATGAGGCTAGGTTACGGCCAAAAGATAAGTGGTAGCAACTGCTGATTTTCAATTATCTCCAATAGGTTCTGCAACAATTTAACAGAAATGATGGTGGCCAGAGCTTTGGAACATCAACCTAAACAAACAACCTTACCTCCTGGTGCATTAATAAAAACCAGGGAGTTAATAAGTTTACTTGAAAAAGTTAAAAACGGTAAAGCACCAGGTATCGATGGCCTACCGAATATAGTACTTAAAAATTTACCCAAAAAAGGAATAGTATTCTTATGCATATTACATTAAACAAAACTAAATTTAGACTCACTCACTGCAAAGTGATGCCATTCATTTGCATGGTGTGTTATATTTATATCAATTGGAGCCTTTATTTAGTCGTTATGATTTTTTTCCATAATAACTCACATTTGTAGAACTCCCTTAAATAAAATCATCAAATTAAAACTTACGGTAGCAAGAACTCAAAACTTGACTGAACTATGGGAAAATGGCATACAAGATTCTCCAGCTAACAGCATTGTCGCGCAAAAGGTTCTCAACAATCTAAACGTCGATTTAGTCGATCCTCGCTCGCCTACTCATTTCATCGATCGTACACCAATTGTATTTGACGATTCCACCGATCTCCCAGTGTACGTAGACGTCTATAACGAGGCCAGCGGAGACAATACAACAGATTCTCTAAATCAGTAGAAAACTCTGGTAAATCTTTGACTAATAAAATTGTTATTTACGACTATTAAAAACTGAAGAATTGGCAAAATTTTTGCGACATTGGGGAAACCCCTAAACAAATTTACGGCAAACGATTGAATATATGATTTGTTGTAATGTATGCTAAATCGAATGTTTATATGTATGAAATAATTGCAGATTTATTTGCTGCATTAAGTGATAACTGTATGACCAAAGTTTGATATAAAAGTAATAAATGTGGAGCGGCACTTTTAATGATAAAACGAGTTAAGATCCCGTTTTGGCGCGGGAATAAGAGGAAAAAGTTTGGTCTCGTCGACGACGAGTAGCAGGGATACTTGGTCTTCCACATCCGATATGGGTCAGGTTTTGGATTTCGATCCGGTTGGGAGGGGTGCAAGGGGGCACAGCCACCACCTGGATGCCCCATTCTTATTTGTGGGCCGTA